>CAWUFW010007754.1:125084-725084 GCA_963921515.1 Calotriton arnoldi | reverse complement strand
GGGACTTAATCCCCAACTTAAAACGCGCCACGGGGCGCGTTTGCACAGATGTCACCTCAGGCCCCGCCCCTCCCTTCACCATTGTGCAAATATTCCTCTAAAATCAGCCGAAATACGAATTCTGATTTACTCACCTGTTATCAGGAGAGACCTCAGTGCTGCATCTTTCAGCCCAGTACTGATCCTCAAAAGTAATTTTAACCGTACTTACCAGTAACTTGAATTTCCTTCCATAGGATATCATTGCCTGCTTTTTGCTGAAAAAGTTTCTAAGTGTTGATTTTTGAAACATACAAATATTCCTCTAAAATCAGCCGAAATCCGAATTCTGATTTACTCACCTGTTATCAGGAGAGACCTCAGTGCTGCATCTTTCAGCCCAGTACTGGTCCTGAAAAGTAATTTTAACCGTACTTACCGGTAACTTGAATTTCCTTCATAGGCTAACATTGACTGGTTTCACTTGGAAATTCTTCTAAGTGTGGAGTTTTGGAACTTTAAAATATTCCTCTAAAAATCAGCCGAAATACGAATTCCGATTTACTCACCTGTTATCAGGAGAGACCTCAGTGCTGCATCTTTCAGCCCAGTACTGATCCTCAAAAGTAATTTTAACCGTACTTACCGGTAACTTGAATTTCCTTCATAGGCTAACATTGACTGGTTTCACTTGGAAATTCTTCTGTGTGTGGAGTTTTGGAACTTTAAAATATTCCTCTAAAATCAGCCGAAATACGAATTCCGATTTACTCACCTGTTATCAGGAGAGACCTCAGTGCTGTATCTTTCAGCCCAGTACTGGTCCTGAAAAGTAATTTTAACTGTACTTACCGGTAACTTGAATTTCCTTCCATAGGCTAACATTGACTGGTTTCACTTGGAAATTCTTCTAAGTGTGGAGTTATGGAACTTTAAAATATTCATCTAAAATCAGCCGAAATACGAATTCCGATTTACTCATCTGTTATCAGGAGAGACCTTAGTGCTGCATCTTTCAGCCCAGTACTGATCCTCAAAAGTAATTTTAACCGTACTTACCAGTAACTTGAATTTCCTTCCATAGGATATCATTGCCTGCTTTTTGCTGAAAAAGTTTCTAAGTGTTGATTTTTGAAACATACAAATATTCCTCTAAAATCAGCCGAAATACGAATTCCGATTTACTCACCTGTTATAAGGAGAGACCTCAGTGCTGTATCTTTCAGCCCAGTACTGGTCCTGAAAAGTAATTTTAACCGTACTTACCAGTAACTTATATTTTCTTCCATAGGAATCCATTGTCTGGTTTTCAGCAGAAAAGTTTCAAAGTGTCGATTTTCACAAACTACAAATATTCCTTAAAAATCGCCTGTATGACTTAAACGCATTCTTTCAACTGTTTACAGGAGATGCACCAGTGCTGGATCCAGGATCCAACACTGAGTAAGAAAAAGTAACGATAACAGTTTTTACCTGCTAAGTGAATTTCCTTCCATAGGATAACATTGGTGATTCTATGAGAAAAGTTTCTAAGTGTCAACTTTTAAAATACAATAATATTCCTTAAAAATCACGACTGTAACCAAAACGCTTTTACTCAACTGTTTACAGGAGATGTACCAGGACTGAATCTAGGATCCAGTCCTGTGGTTAGAAAAGTAATCCATAAAGAAACTAATTGCATTTAACTAGAAATTCACATTGAGCTGAATGTTGCATTGTGTTTGAAAATGTGTTGCCCATTGCAACAACTGTAACTGCTGTACTTAAAAGTCTATTGCCTATGTGCAAAGTATTTAAACTAAAGTAATTCATTCTGAGAAAGTATTTTTTGTAATGTAATGTATAATGTAATTACAATGTAATTTAAAAAATAAAATATGTAAAAGAAATTGTTTCTAAAAATGTAGTAAATCAGTATGAAAAAAATTAATATAAAAATTAATACATTTAAAAATTGTCATTTAAAAAACCTTTGAAATTCACTGAAAAAACCGTAGGTTTCAGGCACGTTATAGTTACAAATTAGCATTTTAAAAACCTTTGAAATTCACTGAAAAAACCATAGGTTTCAGACACGTTATAGTTAGAAATTAGCATTTAAAAAACCTTTGAAATTCACTGAAAAACCATAGGTTTTAGGGACAGTTATAGTTAGTTGGACATTGCACTCGTACAAAACCCGTGAAATTCCCCGTTATAGTTAGTTCAGCTAACTATAACTCGCGCCCGCAATGCACTGCTGATGACGTCACATATTACATCACTCATGACATGGTCAGTGACATCACTGATGACATCACTGATGACATCTCAAATGACATCACTGATGACATCATCCACGTGATAATCTGATGCAGCTCCTCACACCCTAATATAACCTTTGATACACCCAATCTAAATTACAGAGTGCCATTCGCAAAACCATAGACACTCCAACACCAATAACTACATACCCACTCACTGATTCTTAGGTCTACACACACACATCCACTCACTCACCCGTACAGTCACTCATACTTATGGTCACTCAGTACAGGACTATCATATGCACTCTTACTCCTATATAGACACTCAAACACCGCCACTCATCCATAGAGGTACTCACACACCTAGTCAGTCATGCAAATAATTAAACACACTGCCATTTACTCACCTATACAGTTATACACACACCAGCTCACTTAATCATACAAATACTAGCACATTGTTACGCTCTTATACAATCACTGATACAAGCACACACTCATCCATACAGCCACTATCACAATCACTCACTCTCAGCTTATAGCTATTTATATACTCCAATACACATATATACTGCCTTTCACATATGTAGTTACTCACACATGTACCACTGGGACATACATTCACTCACTAACACACTCTTACACACACTTACCCACCCATACAGTCTATCACAGATGCACTCTTGAAACCATCCACCCAGTGAATCACCCACTCACACATCTATGCACAGTCGCACACACCCCATCCACACAAACACTCAGGCACCCATACAGATACTCATAGAACCAATCAATAACCCATATAGACACTCATGTAGCTATTCGCAAATCCATGCATCCACTTACACACCAACAGACGGATACAGACATTCACACAGTTTAGTCACTAACCCATGCATTCAGTAAAATACGTTTAATCACTCACTTGTAGAGTCAGTCACGCACGTACTAAATCATCCATTCAGACACTTATACACCCACTCATTCTTCAATACGCCTTTCCCTATATATATTAAACATATTTAAACTTTACAGAAACACACAGTCACTGGATGATGTCATCAGTGATGTCATTTGAGATGTCATCAGTGATGTCACTGACCATGTCATGAGTGATGTAATATGTGACGTCATCAGCAGTGCATTGCGGGCGCGAGTTATAGTTAGCTGAACTAACTATAACGGGGGAATTTCACGGGTTTTGTACGAGTGCAATGTCCAACTAACTATAACTGTCCCTAAAACCTATGGTTTTTTCAGTGAATATATATATATATATATAATTTTAAATATATGATGTGGAAATTTATTCAGCATATTCCAAAAACTCTCTACCTAGTATGCATTATTGGGGACATGGAAAAAAAAAACAGCATTGAATCTGTTTATTTAATTAGTAACATGCAAGAATAAAATATATCCATTTAAAATTTCCTTATATCATTAATCACATTTGAAGATTAAGTTGTACTTTGAGCGATCTATCAGCATCACAATGAAGTAAATACTTTTTTCAAAAGCAGTTTTTCCCAGTGCAGCTTTACCTCACCATTTCGAGTTCCATAGGTTAGAATAGCCCCCAATTATGAGTTTGTCTCCCATAATGGGGAATAAAATGCAGATATTGATATGATAGGCACCGAAATGTGCATGTACTTCCCAGACATTTTTCTCCTAGTTTTGACCTGTCGAAATGTGCGTGATGGAGTGACAAGTATGGTATGTGTGTTAAAAGTAGTTACTGCACATAGTGTAATTATCCAGGCCCCTTGTAATGAGGGGTAGAATCATGTGATGTTTTACCCACAGAAATTTCACCAGGCACACATGTTATGTTATGTTATGTTAATAATACTTGTAAAGCGCACGATTACCCGAGGGTGTCCTGGTGCTGGTAGCTCAACTCTATTGAGACAGGGTAGCACGGAAATGTAGCAGGAGGAGACTATAATTTAAAGAGCCAAGTTTTCAGTTGCTTCCTGAAAGCGAGGAGGTCGGAGGAGTTCCTCAAACTCCAGGGGAGGGCATTCCACGCTTTGGCCGCACCTGTGATGAAACTTCTCCCTCCCCACGAGGCTTTCTTTACGGGTGGTACGCTCACCAGTTTGGCACCTAGAGAGCGTAAGGTTCTTGTGGGAGTGTACCATTTGAACTGGTGAGTCAGGAAGTCAGGGCCCAGACCGTGTAGTGCCTTAAAGACAATACATTGTGACTTAAATTGCACCCGTTTCCTAATGGGCAGCCAGTGTAGTCTTTTAATTTCTTTGGCTACGGATTCAAATTTGGGGGTGCCTGTCACTAGTCTAGCTGCCGCGTTTTGCAGAGTCGGCAATCTATTTAGATGCCGCTCTTGCATATTTAAGTAAAGCCCATTGCAGTAGTCCAGCCGTGTTAAGATGAGGGATGATACGACCGTTCGTAGGCTGTCTTCTGCAGGAAAGGTTTCACCTTTTTAAGCAGTTTGAGGGAATGAAAGGTGGCCTAGGTCGTGGCATTTATCTGATCCTCAAAGTTCAATTCATCATCCACCAGTACCCCCAAATTTTTTGCCTTCCTCGTGGGTTTGGGGAGGATGCCCAGATCTGCTGGCCACCAGTCTGGGGTCCAGAAGTTGGGCTTATTTCCAAACATGAGGATCTCGGTTTTGCCTGAGTTTAGTTTTAGGCAATTCTGTGACATCCAAGATTTGACTGCCCTCATACAGTCATGAAATTTCTTGCCCATCCCTACTTCTTGCCCTGGTAGTAGTGACACTACAATTTGTGTGTCATCTGCATATGAGGTAAGGCTAAATCCATGTGTTCTGATTAGAGGGGCCAAGGGTGCCACATACATATTAAAAAGGGTCCCTGAGGGACTCCACATGGTAGCGAAAAGGATTGGAATAGAATTTCCCTAAGGCTACTATTTGTTTCCTGTCTGTTAGAAACGCTTCTAGCAGTTTCCACGCCTTGCCTTTGACTCCAACCTCCGACAAACGGTCCATCAGGAGGTCATGATGGACCGTGTCGAAGGCCGCGGATAGGTCCAGCATAATGAGGGCAGCCTCGCCTCCTTGGTCCAAGGCTTTCCTAATTTCTTCTGTTGATTTAATCAAGGTGGTCTTGGTACTGTGCCCTTCTCTGAACCCATACTGAGTGGGATCCAATAGCTTGTTCTCGCAGAGAAAGGCACTCAGCTGGGAATTTATTTATTTCTCCACCACTTTTGCTGGCAAAGGGAGGCGGGAGATGGGTCTATAGTTGTTTGGATCCTTTGAATCCAGGTTGTTTTTTTTCAGTAATGGGAGTATTGAGGCCATTTTCCAGGAACTGGGGATGTCTCCTAGTTCAAACATGGTATTGAATACTGATGTCAGTATGGTGGCAATGGGTTCTAGGGCTAGGTTGGCTACTGTCACTGGACAGGGGTCGTAGGGAGATCCTGACTTGATAGAGCCCAGTAGCGTCTTTGTATCGTTGATACCAAGAGGGGCAAATTTCTCCAGTGCGGGACATACTCCTGTGCCTTGTTTAAGACATTTCATCGAGTTTCCTGTAGCTCCTTGCGGGAGTTGGTTGAAGGCAGAGAAAATGACTTCTACCTTATTCTGGAAGACGCTTGCAATTTCTTCACTCAATTCTTGGCTTGATTCGACCCTAGGTATGTTTGGGGTTGCCAGCCTAGCTACGGTTTTATAAAGTTCTTGCCTACCTGGTCCATGGAAAAATGTGTGCGATGCAAGGATATTTAACAGCATGTTTGGGTAGGCGAGCTTAGTCCTGTGACTGCAATAATGAAGCTAGTGGTATTTAACATTGATGATTTCATGCAGCAGCCAAGCTTAAAAGAACCAGGTTGGGACGATGAATTATCTCAAACCTGAACTTGCACTTATGGATGTTTAAGATGTTAAACACAATGGTAAAACAATGTCTCTTTAAAATACCAAACTTCTGAGTTTTTTCGTACCAAGCCGAGCACCACACAGTGCCTGATTCACAAAGGGCCTCCACGCTCGTGGCGCAGGTCCCACAATCATGGAGGAGTCTCTACACTTGGGGCAGAATCTCCGTAATGACAATTCTCATTGCGGAGATTCGGCTTCAAATGTGGGGACTCCCCCACGACTGAGGGGCCTACACCACAAGTGCAGAGGCCCTTTATTAATCAGGCCCACAATGTTAAATCTCAAGAATTAATGAGGATCAATGTTGTTTTATATTATGTTGACAATTTGAGTGGAGTAATTATGGAATTTGTGTGACTTGATTACTCTGTTTGAATTCTCAATGCTAGAATTTCTTGCTGACCGGAATCATGTTGGTTTAGTGTTAAACTGTTTGGTCAGTGAAAATTGTTCTTTTCCACATAACGACTAGTGATGGTTGGTATTGTGTTGTAAAATTAGTTAAATGTATCTTGGCGTTGCCAATTTATATGTGGGTTGTAAGCTAGGGTATTGTAAGTTATTCTGCTCCACAAGAGTGCATGTTTATCCATTGTACAGCCAGTTGAGATAGTGTTAGACCTGTCAGCCTTAACGTGGTCTTTTCCCCAACGTTTTGCCTACCTGGTCTATGTTTCTGACCTAGTTTTTGCTGGTCTTAGGACTCTGAGCACGTTACTACTAAACATTGCTAAAGTTTTCTCGTCTAAACCAGGTAACATTGACTTATCCCCAATTGGCATATTTAATTTACTTATAAGTCCCTAGTAAAGTGGTACTACATGTACCCAGGACCTCTAAATTAAATGCTATTAGTGGGCCTGCAGCACTGATTGTTATACCCACTTAGCCCTTTAAACATGTCTCAAACCTTCCATTGCAGAGACTGTGTGTACAGTTTTCACCTGCCATTTCGATCTGGCAAAAGAAAGCTTTTGCTAGTTCCAAACTTTCCCTTTTAATACATATAAGTCCCCTTTAGGGTAGGCCCTGGACAGACCAAAGGGCAGTGTGCAATGTATTTGAAAAGTAGGACATGTATTTTTAATTTTTACATGTTCTGGTAGTGAAAAACTCTTTAATTCATTTTCACTACTGCACGCCTATCTCTCCCATAGGATGACATTGGAGTTGCCTTATTACCTTTTATAAATGTAGTTTTGAAATGTGAGGAATAACCAGTTTATGTTTTTAGTGTCTCTGGAATCCTAATTTAAAATACTAACTTATGGTGAAGTCGGATTTTAAATTACAATTCTGAAAATGCCACTTTTAGAAAGTTGCAAAAAACACAGTTGATGGACAGAATGTAGAACAATGTCATACATTCACCCCAGTACAGAGATCTGGGCCTAAATCCATCGTTTTTTTGCTCACCATGCCATTCCAGTTTGAACCCAGCCATATGCAAATCAGTCTTGACCCTGTGCCTCATGGGAACAGTCCAGCCCGAACTGCCAAGCCAGGTCCTTCCTGGACTGGAAACAAGCATCCTAGGACCGGTTTCGGGGTTTCACCCTCTTCAGCCAGGATAGCTTGATTCCAGTGGCATGGAGAGCATGGGACCCACGTCTGGGCAGACCCGTCCCACTCGGGGTGACAAATGCAAAAAACACAGTTGATGGACAGAATGTAGAACAATGTCATACATTCACCCCAGTACAGAGATCTGGGCCTAAATCCATCGTTTTTTGCTCACCATGCCATTCCAGTTTGAACCCAGCCATATGCAAATCAGTCTTGACCCTGTGCCTCATGGGAACAGTCCAGCCCGAACTGCCAAGCCAGGTCCTTCCTGGACTGGAAACAAGCATCCTAGGACCGGTTTCGGGGTTTCACCCTCTTCAGCCAGGATAGCTTGATTCCAGTGGCATGGAGAGCATGGGACCCACGTCTGGGCATACCCGTCCCACTCGGGGTGACAAATGCAAAAACACAGTTGATGGACAGAATGTAGAACAATGTCATACATTCACCCCAGTACAGAGATCTGGGCCTAAATCCATCGTTTTTTGCTCACCATGCCATTCCAGTTTGAACCCAGCCATATGCAAATCAGTCTTGACCCTGTGCCTCATGGGAACAGTCCAGCCCGAACTGCCAAGCCAGGTCCTTCCTGGACTGGAAACAAGCATCCTAGGACCGGTTTCGGGGTTTCACCCCTCTTCAGCCAGGATAGCTTGATTCCAGTGGCATGGAGAGCATGGGACCCACGTCTGGGCATACCCGTCCCACTCGGGGTGACAAATGCAAAAACACAGTTGATGGACAGAATGTAGAACAATGTCATACATTCACCCCAGTACAGAGATCTGGGCCTAAATCCATCGTTTTTTGCTCACCATGCCATTCCAGTTTGAACCCAGCCATATGCAAATCAGTCTTGACCCTGTGCCTCATGGGAACAGTCCAGCCCGAACTGCCAAGCCAGGTCCTTCCTGGACTGGAAACAAGCATCCTAGGACCGGTTTCGGGGTTTCACCCCTCTTCAGCCAGGATAGCTTGATTCCAGTGGCATGGAGAGCATGGGACCCACGTCTGGGCATACCCGTCCCACTCGGGGTGACAAATGCAAAAACACAGTTGATGGACAGAATGTAGAACAATGTCATACATTCACCCCAGTACAGAGATCTGGGCCTAAATCCATCGTTTTTTTGCTCACCATGCCATTTCAGTTTGAACCCAGCCATATGCAAATCAGTCTTGACCCTGAGCCTCATGGGAACAGTCCAGCCCGAACTGCCAAGCCAGGTCCTTCCTGGACTGGAAACAAGCATCCTAGGACCGGTTTCGGGGTTTCACCCCTCTTCAGCCAGGATAACTTGATTCCAGTGGCATGGAGAGCATGGGACCCACGTCTGGGCATACCCGTCCCACTCGGGGTGACAAATGCAAAAAACACAGTTGATGGACAGAATGTAGAACAATGTCATACATTCACCCCAGTACAGAGATCTGGGCCTAAATCCATCGTTTTTTGCTCACCATGCCATTCCAGTTTGAACCCAGCCATATGCAAATCAGTCTTGACCCTGTGCCTCATGGGAACAGTCCAGCCCGAACTGCCAAGCCAGGTCCTTCCTGGACTGGAAACAAGCATCCTAGGACCGGTTTCGGGGTTTCACCCCTCTTCAGCCAGGATAGCTTGATTCCAGTGGCATGGAGAGCATGGGACCCACGTCTGGGCATACCCGTCCCACTCGGGGTGACAAATGCAAAAACACAGTTGATGGACAGAATGTAGAACAATGTCATACATTCACCCCAGTACAGAGATCTGGGCCTAAATCCATCGTTTTTGCTCACCATGCCATTCCAGTTTGAACCCAGCCATATGCAAATCAGTCTTGACCCTGTGCCTCATGGGAACAGTCCAGCCCGAACTGCCAAGCCAGGTCCTTCCTGGACTGGAAACAAGCATCCTAGGACCGGTTTCGGGGTTTCACCCCTCTTCAGCCAGGATAGCTTGATTCCAGTGGCATGGAGAGCATGGGACCCACGTCTGGGCATACCCGTCCCACTCGGGGTGACAAATGCAAAAACACAGTTGATGGACAGAATGTAGAACAATGTCATACATTCACCCCAGTACAGAGATCTGGGCCTAAATCCATCGTTTTTTGCTCACCATGCCATTCCAGTTTGAACCCAGCCATATGCAAATCAGTCTTGACCCTGTGCCTCATGGGAACAGTCCAGCCCGAACTGCCAAGCCAGGTCCTTCCTGGACTGGAAACAAGCATCCTAGGACCGGTTTCGGGGTTTCACCCCTCTTCAGCCAGGATAGCTTGATTCCAGTGGCATGGAGAGCATGGGACCCACGTCTGGGCATACCCGTCCCACTCGGGGTGACAAATGCAAAAAACACAGTTGATGGACAGAATGTAGAACAATGTCATACATTCACCCCAGTACAGAGATCTGGGCCTAAATCCATCGTTTTTTTGCTCACCATGCCATTCCAGTTTGAACCCAGCCATATGCAAATCAGTCTTGACCCTGTGCCTCATGGGAACAGTCCAGCCCGAACTGCCAAGCCAGGTCCTTCCTGGACTGGAAACAAGCATCCTAGGACCGGTTTCGGGGTTTCACCCTCTTCAGCCAGGATAGCTTGATTCCAGTGGCATGGAGAGCATGGGACCCACGTCTGGGCATACCCGTCCCACTCGGGGTGACAAATGCAAAAACACAGTTGATGGACAGAATGTAGAACAATGTCATACATTCACCCCAGTACAGAGATCTGGGCCTAAATCCATCGTTTTTTTGCTCACCATGCCATTCCAGTTTGAACCCAGCCATATGCAAATCAGTCTTGACCCTGTGCCTCATGGGAACAGTCCAGCCCGAACTGCCTTTGGCATTTTCTTGCCCTTGCCACATGGTGCCTCCAGCCTGTCTCTGGTCACATGACTGGTTGTAGCTGGCAGTTGGGCTTTGTGTATTTCTCCTAGACAGCCACAAACAATGTGAGCTTAGATGTGACTGATAGGGTCATCAATGGCAGGATGGGAGGGAGGAGCTGGGCCTAGTCTCATTTACACTTGAATAGGCTGTGTCCTGTCTTGACACAATGGGCCAAACAACCCTGCATTGTCACGTCAGCAAGCCTGGAGCCAGTGCAGGGAAGGCAGGGCATCTGTGCACTTCAAGCCACTGTCCAGAAGCTTTGCCCACTTTCGAGAACCAGGGCACCAGGGTATTAATACTGGATCTCAAACACCAATTCATTATACACTTCTGGACCTTTGGACACTCTGCCAGGAAGAAGGACTGCTGTGCTTCTGAAAGGACTGCCACTCTGCTGGACTGCTGCTCTGAATGAACTGCGGCCCTCCTGTGCTGACCTGCTGCCCTCTTGCCTGGGTGAGAAGGACTGGACCTGCATCTCTTGAACCCAGAGTGACATCAAGGGCTAGTTGGCTGGCCTCCTGATCTGAAGCCTCAAGGAATTAACAGGCTTCCAATAACCTTGCACCTACACCTGAACTCTCCCATCTGCGAGTCTACTCTGCCAAGTGGTTCCACCCCAGTCCTGGACGCTTGGAAGTGGGCTTGAGGTGCTGGCCAGCGGAACTGATGCATTTTCTCTGCTGAGCAGCGCATCCCCTAACAGAACCGATGCATCTTCCGTGCTGAGTGGCGCAAACCCGAACAGAATCAATGCATCTCCTCTGCTGAGCAGTGCATCCTCAAGTAGAAACAACGCATCGCCGCTGCTGCGTGGATTGAAGCCGTTGCAAAGACTAACATCTCCGGCTCAGTCTGCATTGCCTCTGGAACCACTGTTGCGCGATGCATCCTTGGCGCAAGCTCCTGCATCTCTCATCGGCAGCAGCCTCGATGATAACTATGGGCTCCGCATCGCAGCCTTGCAGCTCTTCAGAACTGACGCATCACCAGCTGTGCGCAGCATCCCCAACTCTGGACTTTGCATCACAAGCTCTGTCGATGGGACCCTCTATGTCGACGCTCCAAGACCTCCCACTGCAGCCTTGCCACATCTTGGAACTGATGAATTGCCTCGGCTGCGCAATGCATTTTCGACGTGGATCCACTCAATGCTCTGCAACCAGGGTTTATGGTGCTTTGTTCAGCAGGCCTAATTGGGTCCCTGTAACCGGACCCTACTCCACCACGGTCGGTCTGAACTTGTGACTTTGCCCTGGTCCGGCACGAACAGATATCCACAGTTGTTGCTTGGTGCTTTTTGATGCTATTTTCACTAACATCTTTAAACTTGAATATCTCAAGTTCTACTAATTGGATTTTTGTTGGTTTGGTCCTGTTTTATTATTTACCCTTTTTTCGAAATCCGTTGTGAGCTGCTTTTGTAGGGTGTTTTTACTGTTTAACTGTTTTCCTGTTTGAAGTGTTGCACAAACACTTTACACATTGCCTCTGAATTAAGCCTGACTGCACTGTGCCAAGCTACCAAGGGGGTAAGCACCAGTTAATTTGAGGTGTACTTGTTTCTTACCCTGACAAGGATTGTTGTTGCTGCTTGACCAGAGCTCACACCCCTGTTAAACAGTAACTCAATTTCCTACAGATAGGTTATGTATTTAGATGCCCTCTTATTGCCATTGTTATGGCTTTTGTTACTGTGATGTGTGTGTATGTGTAAGTGTGCTAGGTGGTTTAACTATTGGGTTCTGTTGACTCTATGAGGGTTGATTGAGGAGTGGAATGTGCTGATCGACAGACACACAGTGGATGGTGTGGTACTGTGCAAACTACTGGTGTATATTTATCTGTCAGTAAACCAATTTTTAAGATTAAATTGATGTTTGTGATTACCAACATTTAATTTATACTCATATATCAAGATGTTAGCACACTTAAGTTTGTCTTGCGAACTGGGCCCTTTGCGAGTAACACATTTTTCTCTGTTTGTTTACTGTATCCCAAAACATTACAATGTGCATCTGTCAGGACCTAGGATGTACCTTCTCCCTATAAAAATCAACAATATCGGCCAAAAGTTGTAAATACCAAGCAGGCCTTTGCCACACCTACCAAATGACACCAAGCAATATATCAAATGGTCCACATTTGAGTTGTTCACAGTTGCAGAACTCATTGCATTCTGGCAGCTCTCAAGCCAACAGCATACCGAGACAAAATCCTCCATTTGACTATCCTTGATCTCCACCAAAAAAGCATGCAGAGCATTTCTCAGCAGAATAATTTTCTCAGACACTCAGAAAACAGGAGAGCTTATCCCTCTGCTGTGTACTAATAGAAGTCAACTTAGATTCTGTTGACCTAGCTAACAACTGACGTGTCAACCTCCTAATGGCCCATCAAAACATGATGAAAATTGCAGCTATCCTCCAACTGCAATAAGAGATTGACAAACAAGCTCTATACACTGTTCATCTTCAGTAAGAAGACAGCTGCCTCCAAAGTCATGGATGATACCCTCCTCACAGCAGGCATTGGCCCCTGCTTCCATGTACTACTAACGCTCAGCAGCCTTGGGCACTGTTGACCATCAAACAATCATCAACATCCTGTCAGCTGTTATCCAATTATCCTAAATTGCACTCTCTTGTTGTTACACCTCTGTAATTGACCCCAATGTATTCAAATGGGTTAATCAATGTGTTAGCTGATGCCAGTGACCTGCAGATGCCCACATGTCTCCTTGGCCTTCAACCTGTATATAAAATTGCCATAAGTCTTCCTAAGCAGCCAGAGAATTAAAATTCACCAGATGGCACACAAATTACCATGCTTGCCTCCAAACCCACCAAGGACAATTGCTTAGTCAGAGTTCTGTTTCTTCATCATCAATACTGTTTTAGTACTGCATAAATACTTTACACATTGCCTTTAAGTTAAGCCTGTCTGCTCTGAGCAATTCTTCCAGGGGGTTTGAGCTCAGGTTAAATAAGTGACTTTAAAGGTTCACCATGACAAGGGCTGTGGCTGTTATTAGAGCTGGTTACCTGCCCCCCTGAACTCATTTTCCAATACTCTACAGTATGTATATGGTATTTCTATTTAAGGAACTTAGCCAAAAGGCAGTGGAGTGCTGTACATGGTCAAAGACAAGCATGACGTCAACATAAATAGTAAAAGTGGCTGTGTTGTGGACTGTTAATGCATTGTAATGTTGTGTTCTTTAAAGCGGTGGATTTTCAACTCCTTCCTAATTTGGAGCAGTGTTTGGCCATCCTGAGGAATACGGGATGTTGTTCTGATCTGTGGTGCATAGATGGAAAGGCCTGCTGCCCTCGTTTTTCATTTTAGGCTTCTTGGACTGCAGTTTATGGTGTCCCAACTGCGAATGACAGTGCCCTGACTGTGAGTGTGCCAAACGTTACCAGAAATAGTGAGCTTCTCTGACAGGCAAGCAGGGGTGCCAATCGAGATGGCTTTGTAAATGATGTAGCTGGTATTGAAGGTAATAGGGGGCAGCAAGGAGAGCCAGTGAAGTTCCATCAGAATTTGGACGATGTGATCATATTTCCTCAGGCCCTGGATGAGACATGCTGCAACGTGGAGGATGCCTTTTAAGGGTGTCATTGTGGAGTCCGAAAGATCATGGAGCAGGGCTCTATCATGATCCAGATATGAGAGCACTACTTTATTACACACACTACTAATTACTATGCACAAAATGTAAAAAAATGGCAGATGAAGATGCTTATGGTGGTACACTCGAAAGTGCCTCACAGCAAACAGGGAGAGCACACTAATAAATGGTCTCACAGATCAGATAAATCTCTAAATGTACCCTGGACGGCGACAGTGGAGGCACCTCTCACAGTCTGCACACTAGCAAATCCTAACTCCTAACAAACCTACACCCCCTTGGGCCCAATCAAACATGAGGAGTGCATTTTATAAAAGTCAGATCTACTGCCTTAGTTAGGATTTCAGCACAATAATTTAAGGGAAAGTATAAAATCAAACACAATGCAAATCCATATTGAAATACTTCAGAATGTTACCACCTTTCAAGTGCATTAAACAATATATCCTGTTATTCACTGTCAACAATCTGTATGTTAACGTTACAATGATTGCTAAGCAACCACCTAGTAACAAAGATCCATGCATCCCAGAGCCTTTAGACAAATATTCCAGCTGCAGGAGTGCTCACATTCCTGAAAAAGGTCTCCCAGGATGACGAATTTCTATACCAGGGAGACATATGGTGGACAATAAAAGTTTACTGAAGTGCTCATGGAAGAGGTTGAGGGGCCCACTGCTGCTCTTATGTAGTCTGTTCACTCAGTTACCTTTGGTAGTGGTGTCCCTGCCCATTTGGAGCACCATCACATTACAATATACACATTTTCCAGTGCTCCAGGGCCATGATGATAAATATTTCTTTTTTCGTTTTTTTCTTTAAAAAATCAACCAAACATGCACACTCGTGTGCTATCACTTTTTTTATTTCCCTGGTGCCTTGGCCCCAAGTAAGGCAACTGCAACTTTGATACTGAGGGCTTCAACAAAGAATCACATCCCTCATGGTCCTTGCCAGCTCACCATCCAGAACCTGTTCTTGTGGCCTGCAGGGCACCCGGCTCTTGACTCCTTCCTCTGCCGAAGTCAACATGGGTGAAAACCCTTGTACTCTGTGCTCCAAGACTTGAGTATGGGAGTGTGTTAGAAAGGGGGTTTCTGGTTGGCTATGGTATGCACCTTAGCCAGGCAGAACCCACTACTCTCGTCAGGGCAAGTAAGTTACACACCAAAGATAACCTGGGCTCACCCTCTGGTGAGCAGTTAGGCTTATCATCAGAGGCAATGTGTAAAGTGTTTGTGCAACACACTCACATAGAAACACAACGAATACACCACAAAAGAGACTCCACACAGGATTATATAAAAATATAGTATATATTCTACATAAAACATAGACCGAAACAAAATTGATCATAAATACTGTGCATATTATGCAATTCTGCGATAGTACTCGTTATTCTGACTGTGCAAGAATCAAAACAACATAGAGTATAACATCAGGGCATAAAATTCAGCAGTTAGGTTGATGCTTGAGTTAGAATTCCTTCGTAAAAACAGAAGACAAGAGGCGTTTGGCAAAACAGGGACAGTTTGTTTAATTAAACAGTTTGGCTGGGAGAACAGTTACAGGCACTAGGTCTGAGGAGTGTCTCCATTTACATTTGGTTTGTGCCCTTCCCATATACAAAATACAACAGATAATAAAAAGTTTCCGACATACCATATATGGTAAGGATTGTGGGTTGCTGCCGTGGAGTAACAAATTAATAGTTAATGGTTAGTACAGGTGGGTCTCGACCTTGCACGGACACTGTGGGGCCAGTGGTGTATTGTCCAGATGTCATGGGGAGCCCTTGGTCACTACGAGTGCTAGGTCCTTATTAGCTATGTGTTCCTAACTCATATGGCATCTGACTTTGTGGTGTTTTTAGGATCACGAGTACCCCCTCCAACCCTGTGTGCTTTATTGGGGCAATCTCCCCTGATCTTTGTAATGCCGCTGCGCCTATCTGTAGGTTTGATCAAGAGTTTTCTGCCCAAGTGTTTGCCTGCCAACTATGCATCCCCCCACCTCTGAATGATCATTCAGCAATTCCCAGGCCTAGGTCTCAGGGCCTGCCTCACTACATATATGAGAGTCGAGGTTAATGTAGAGTTCACAATGGGAGAATCTGTTAATAAAGACAATATTTCATTTTCATAGATGTATGCATCGTTTTCCATATTAGAACATTGGAATGTGGAGCACTCCATTGAAGACAATGGAGTGCTCCGAGCTTCTACGGGCCGGTAAAGGCCAGCAGAGCAACATTCCAATGTTGCTTTTGTTCACAGCTATTGCTGTGAACAAAGGCCTCTCGGAGTTCAAGGGGATTTAAACCCCCTCGGGCTCCGAGAGGCCTTTGTTTTATTTGTTAGAACATTCTGCCCTCTAGTGGCAGAATGTTCTAATAGCCTTACAGCCCTTCGTAGCTGGGCTATACCGGCTATTAAAGTCCCGCTCCCTTGTTAAAGGCCTCACCTTCGGCTCGGGTCTTTAATGCTGGAGTGGGCCTTTAATAGCCGGTATAGCCCGCTGCAGCGGGCTATAAGGCTATATTAGAACATTGAAATGTTGGGAGCTCCATTGAAAATAATGGAGTAGCTCAGGGCTTATAATGGCTGGTATAAGCCCGGAGCTCCAATATTCCAATGTCTCTTTGTTCACAGCTGTGGCTGTGAACAAAGGCTTCAGGGAGCCTGCGGGGATTTCAATCCCCTCGCGTTCCCTGAAGCCTTTGTTTTATTTGTTAGAACATTCTGCCCTCTAGTGGCAGAATGTTCTAATAGCCTTATAGCCCTTCGTAGCTGGGCTATACCGACTATTAAAGTCCCGCTCCCTTGTTAAAGGCCCTCGCCTTCGGCTCGGGCCTTTACCGCTGGAGCGGGCCTTTAATCGCCGGTATAGCCCGCTACGGCGGGCTACAAGGTTATATTAACAGGTTAGAGGATAGAGGTTAGAGGACATTTAGTATTACACAAAATCACGAAATATTACCATAAAAATCAGCAACAATAAGCCCCGTAGGCAGAGGAACCCCTGTGCCCCTATTAGCGGGGTTACGGTAATTGTTGTGAGCCTGGTAGGAAATATTGGTAAGCTCACATAAAATGTAGGCTGCAAGAGAGCTCTGGCCCTCTCTAGAAAATATTAGAAATGAGAGGCACCATGTGCTCCTCCTTCCTATTTCTCTCCCTCATAGAGGTGCACACAGCCAACGGTTTGCCAGGGGCAAGCTAAGAAAACTGCTCAACGCCGCTGGATTTATTTAAGCCCAGTGGCCATAAGGGCTCACTAGGCAACTCATCAACAAAAAAGGCTGTTTTCTCTCACCCAGATATCTTTTCCAATCCCGTGTAAAGTGAAAGTTCCTTCAATTTAATGAGTGACATGTTTTTGTCAAATTACATAGGTGCTTTTTATCTTCGTGAACTCTGAGTTGCTGGGGAAAGATGACTGTGAAGCATCTGCAGTCACTGAAACATGCAGGGATTTGCAGGTTATATGTTCATCTCCTTGAAATGTCGATCCAGCCTATCATCCGTCTAAGGTAAGTAAACGGAGTGCATTAAATGGAATAATAGTATTATTAATAGATAATAGTTATTATTTCAGAAGTGCAGTATAACTGGCTAAATATAGAAACAATTATTATCTATGATCTATATGGCTTGTTTCACATGTGCTCTGAACCTGACCTTAATAGAGTTAAGGTCATTATAAGAAATGATTTCATTTTTGTCGTGCTCCCCCAATTCTTGTCTATCAAGTTTTCAGAGCTTTAGAACTCTGAAATGTACCACTACTAGCCAGTAGTAAAGTTCCTGTGCTTCCCCTCTAACACGTTTTGAACATTGGAATTCCCTATTTGGCCGTAGTAGCACCCGTAGTAGCTAGTTCAATTGATTAAATGAGCTCACAAACTGGATTTTTTTCCAGTGGTCTTATTAAAATATCTTAATAGTCATGTTCCTGTAGCATATTTCAATTGAGTTAGGGTTTAAGCAATAACTTCAGACTCCTCACCAAATATAAGTTAAAAAATCCTAATTAGATATTCAAACAGTAATACTTTGAATGTACCCTGGAAACACCCTCTCCCTGTGCTCCAAGTTTCTTCTCAAGCTAATTTGTGGTTTTCAGGTTTTGAAGACCAGGGAGCATATTCCATAAAATGTCCTAGTACTGTAAAGAGAAATATATCCCATTGTTATGCTACTGAGGACATTTAGTATCACAGACGGAGCCATACATAGTTTGCACTCTGTTCTGTAATACCCACTATGTGTGTAAAAGATTAGTTCCCATGCAATGAAAAGTGGGCATACCCTAATTTGTGTGATCTATTTAATTTATGCAGGAACACTGTGTAAATCTCAGAAGCTCTGGGTATGTAAATTATTTAATAAACAGGGCATCAACAAATTGTCTGGAAAGCTTTGATCTTGAACTGTTGCTACAGGTAGATACATTTCCAGCTGTAGCATGTTAATGCAATATCTAAAACTTGTGTTGTAATATTTTCAAAGTCGAGTCATATTGAAGTTTCTGTAAGTGATAATTTGTTATTTAATGTAAAACAATATCAACATGAAGTTACTTCAATAATTTTCCAATTCTCCAATACAAAGACATAACTTACAATGTTTTTGATGGAGAGGTAATAAACCTTGCTCAAATAGCAACGAAAGAAGACATCTCAGAGTGTGAGGGATGATAGACATTAGTTTCATGTTGAATCTGAAAATAATTTAAACTTGTTATAAGAATTAATCATATTGTACAATATAGATATATTTAATATGTGATACAGAGTAGTACAAACAAATGTATTTGTTTATTTATTTGACAGTTTTATATAGCGTTGGCCAGACCCGAAGGTATCGGAGCGCTTTACAACATTAGTAACGAAGACAACACACATATAACAGTAGTACACACATTGACTCGTGACGAATCGAAAATAACGGAACGCTTTGCCGCATTGATAGCAAAGAAATCACACATTATAACAGTAATATAAACATTGACTCGTGACGAAACCCGATCAGGGAGGGGGGACAAAGGAACGAGTCTGGAGGTGAGTGAGGTAGAAGTCTTCATGTCAAAGTGGCTGAGTGCTGCAGAGGGCAGGATTTTGCGATTTGGCGACAGCTATCCATTCGGAAGAGATCGGTTGAGGAAGAGGTCTTTGAGTTGTCTTTTGAATTTTAAAAAGGAGGGGGTGGTCCTGATATGGACTGGGATGGAGTTCCAGATTTTGGGCGCATTACCTGAGAAGGATCGAGATAAGGTTTTTTGTTTGGGAGTTTTCGGAGGAATGAGAAG
Organism: Calotriton arnoldi; assembly: GCA_963921515.1. NCBI lineage: Eukaryota > Metazoa > Chordata > Amphibia > Caudata > Salamandridae > Calotriton > Calotriton arnoldi. Next base: position 705,571 of record CAWUFW010007754.1, on the reverse strand, counting down.
TAGAGTGTTAGTACTCCTGAGGTTCCTTGTCTGACCGGCCTTCTTGAGTTTGGAGGCCAGGTATGCAGGTTTCCCAGTGTGCAGAGCTTTGTGCGTGAGACAGGCCGTTCTGAAGTTGGCACGCATTTCTATTGGGAGCCATTTTAGCTCCGGTGACCATTCTGGCTGCTGCATTAAGAGTTGATCTGAGGGGAGCTAAGTGAGACTTCGCAGTTCCTGTGAGGGTTGCGTTCCAGTAATCCAGTCTGGACAGCACCAGGGATTGAGTAGCTTGTTTGAGGTTATTGGGAGGGATGAAGGGTTTTATTTTATTGAGTAGTTTTAGGTTGAAGAAGACGCTCTTTGAGGTGTTCTTGATGTCTTTGGCCATGTCTGAGTTTGGGTCCAGAGTGAGTCCCAGCGATTTTACGGAATCAGCCAGGGTGAGATTGCAGCTGAGAGCATCGATAGCTTTTAGCCATTCTATGATTTGGGGGTTCTACTCCTTGCTGGAAATGAGGAGGATTTCCGTCTTGTCTTGGTTGAGTTTCAGGTGGTTGAGGGATAGCCAGTGTTGGACTTCTCTTAGAGTGTCGTTTAGTCTTTGGATGTCATCCATGGAGGAGGATTCTAGATAGATCTGGGTATCGTCCGCATAGAGGTGGAAGGGGATGATGGCTTTTTTGAGTATGGTGGTGAGGGGTTCCATGTAGATGTTGAAAAGTTGCGGGAGAGAACTGATCCTTGGGGGACACCCCTGCTGACGGGGAGTAGGTCAGACGTGAAGTTTTTGATTTTTATTCTTTGGGTGTGGTTCTGTAGAAAGGAGGTGAACCACTGTAATACCACCTCTTCCGCTCCGACCCTTTCTTGAAGTACCTTAATGAGTAGTTTGTGGTCAACCGTGTCGAAGGCTGCCGATAGGTCCAGGAGTATGAGTAGACAGCATCGGTCCATATCGAGTGATTTGTGGACATCATCTATGACATTCAGGATCGCTGTCTCTGTGCTGCAACCTTTTCTGAAACCCGATTGGTGAGGTTCTAGAAGGTTGGTGTTGTCCATGTGTTGAGTGAGTTGAAGGAGAACACATCTTTCCAGGATCTTAGCTAGGAATGGGAGATTGGAGACGTGTCTGAAGTTATTAAGGTCGTTTGTGTCAGAGCCCGTTTTTTTTAGTAATGGCGTGACTCGGTCGATTTTGAGACAATCAGGCATGACTCCGGTTCTCAGGGAGCTATTTACGATCTTGGTCAAGAGCGGGGCTAAGGTGAGTTTGAGCTTTATGGCCAGTTGGGCAGGAATGGGGTCCAAAAAGTGTGATGAGGGTTTGGAACTGGAAATCATTTTGATGATCTCTGCTTCGGAGATTGGGTTGAAGGATTTCCAGTTGTTAGGGGGGTGCTTGGGTGCGATATCTTCAGTCTCTGGGAGCGAGTTTCTGCTGGGGGGACTGCGGTGGTCGTCCAGGGAAAGCTCAATCTTGGTGATTTTATCATTAAAGAAATTGGCAAAATTATCACATAGGTCTTTGGAGGCCTGAACTGAGGATGAGGGGGGCTTGGAGGTTTGTTGCCTAATGAGATTGAAGAGTTCTTTGGGCCTATTTTTTGCATTGTCTAGAGGATCACAGAAGAAGGACGTTTTTTTATTCTTGATGTGTTTTTTATATTTCCTGCGTTCTGATTTGAGTCGATCAAGGAGGATTGTGGACGGGTTGCTCTGCCAGAGTCTTTCTGCAGCTCTTAGTTGTCCTCTTTCGGAGTTAATGTCTGTGTTGAACCAAGATCTAGATGGAACGCTCCTGTTTCTTTTTTGTTTTATGGGAGCTATTTGGTCCAGGATGGAAGTCATTGTTGAATTGTAGTGTGAGGTGAGCTCTGTTGCGGAAAGGTCGTCTGTGGTGGTGGGAAGGAGTGAGGTCAGTAAGGGGAATCTGTCTTAGATTTCTCGCCCAGTGGGGGGGTTCCTGTGAACGAGGTGGGCATTGGATCTTTTGGTTGATGTGGAATAGAATGATATGGTGGTCGGACCAGTCAACGGGCAGGATGTGGTCGATAGAGACGGGATCTGCTTGTGCAATAATGGCATCCAGGATTGAGCAATATGTGTTTGCTCTGTGCAGTGTTGGGTAAGATTGTTGTTGTGTAGAAGTTCGTTTAAGGTTTGGATCAGTGAATTGTTTTCCTCATTCCAGTGTAGGTTGAGGTCACCTAGTATTATGTTGTTGGAGTCTCAGAGTGAGCAATGAGTTATCAAGTCAGAAAGGTGTTCTCCGAATGAGGTGGTGTTACCTGACGGGTGGTAGAGGAGATGGCAGTATAATGATTTGTTGTCACTCGTCTTAATGGTGGCGGTTATAAGTTCAAATGTGTTGTATTTGAAGGAGTCAGTTTCCATTACGGAGATGTTGCTCTTGTGTATGATTGCAATACCCCCTCCTCGCTGGTTTTTCCTGTCTTTGTTGATGATTAAGAAGCCCGGGGACACAAGCATGTCAATGATTGGGGAAGAGAATTCATTCAGCCATGTTTCAGTGATGAATGTGATGTCTATGTCATGGGTAAGGATGGTTTCTGCCAGCTCTGTTGCATGTTTGGTGGCCGATCTGCAGTTCATGAGCATGCAGTTGGTGATCCCCTTCTTGTTGGGATTCTTCTTTATTATTATCTAGGTAGAATTATCTAGGTAAGAGAGTTTCTGGGAATGGATCCTACACATGCCAGGTCTCTAGCTATTTCTGTTCAAGTCTAAAAAGATTGAGCTTACATCATAAAAAAGGATTTTGGTAGCTCACTGGTCCTAAAAGTTCAGGCAATGTGAAATCACTGGATGTGCAGATTTCCGAAAAAGAAATTCATGTAAAAAAGGGGTCAGGAATGGCAGAGGCAAAACATATTAGAATTGGAAAATGCCTCAATGCCTATTCTGTTCATCAAAAATATATTTAGATATGAAAACAAGGAATAGGAGGTACCTGCAAGTTGTATCTAATGTTGTCATATATATTGGCTGAAACTGAATGGTTAATTTTATTTAAAGAATCTGCTAAATAGCAATGAATCCCCTATAATGATATCAATAAAAAAAAACTATTGTCTGCCATAAATATTTTGGCCTAAATAAGGTTTACAAAAATATCCCTCCACTGGGTGTAGAGTTTCTATTACTAACTCCATTTAGGTGATGTTGTAAACAATACTTATGCCATAACATTTTTGTGAGACAAATTTAGGCCACAATATTCTGGTACAATACCATGTGTCACACCAAGTTACTGAAGCAATGTTTTACAGTGATAAGTTATTTGTAAGGAATAGTAAAAAATTACTATATGTCCGCCCATCTAAATTTCTGTAGGAGGACATGTAGCCATTTCTCTGACGGCCCTTACTCTCCAGGGCCCTCGGAGAAGTGCCAAACTTAAGGTCTGCCGGCTATTAAATTTGGCGGACAGACCACTATATTTGAGGAGGGATAGTCCGTCTCAACTGAGTACCCTCTCCACCAATAATCAGGCCCTTAATCTCCAAGCAGAGTTGAATGCATTAGCTCTGCTGCACACCAAAGTATGGAAATAGTGAAAATGTATATTTGGATCAGCTCTGAGCAATAACTCATAACCAGATTTTGCAACATTAACCAGAGTTCATTTGTAGTAATAAAACAATCAGGCAATAGGTAGGTCGATTTGGAATGTCAGATCTATGTGTTAGGGATAAGGCACCGGAACATTTAGCTACTCTGCATAGCCAGGAGTTCCTAGTGAGTGCAGATCTCTATGACGTGCTTTCCTTGGGAGTGGGCACACTCAAGGGCATTGTGACAATAGGCCTAGGCAGCATCTGCATAAGGAACGGTTGGAATGTTGCAGGAAGCAACTTTGTGTCTGTGATCCCAATCCAAGATGCAGGCCCAAATCAAAGATGTGGTTCCAATCAAAGATGGTTGTCCAAATCCAGGATAGCATCTCCCAGCAGACTGTACACAAAGGGTTCTACGAACCGACTATGTCTTCCAGGCACGACTTTCATTGTAACCCTTGGAAACGAGTATAAAAAGGTTATGATTGGCTCATTACATCAGAGCCTTGAAGGTCACACCCATAACCAAGACTTGTTGCGTGGACCAATACATCCTTTCATTATGATTGATATGTTTACGCCCATTGACTGATGCGGACCACAGCTGCCCGCCATTGACACGTAATGAAGTCCAATTTAGTGCCTTTAGCGCCCTCGATCCGGGCGAACAGAGTAAGGTAGGTCGTTGGCACTCAACGCTTACAATGCACGTGAGTTTTTCAGTCTCTCTTGGTTGTATGAGGGAGTTCACCTCAGTTATTCATCATTTATGATCTCGCGATGAGGTACTTTTTTTCAGTAACATACTTTCCTATATATTTCCAGCTAGCAGCTTAGCGCTAGCCTCTGGGTTGACCTACGGGGTAATATTTGATTGATTCAAGGGTAAGCCCCTGTGTATGTTTGGCAACACAGTGATTTTTTGTTCATTAAAAAATATCTGCATGTATGTTATGTCTTTGTATGTTGATTGTACCTCTGTCTGTCTTTATTCTTGGCTATTGAGCCTATATTTGATGCATGTTTTACCTATATTGGCGACTGTTAGAAATGGGGGTCTCTAGTTGGCAGAGGTCGGTACCTTTGTCCAAGTCTTCCTAGTCAGGGTAAGGTGGATACACTTCTAAAATAACCCCTGCTCACCCCCTTGGTAGCTTGGCATGAGCATGACCAGACAGGCTTATCTCAGAGGCAGTGTGTAAAGCATTTGTGAACACATACAGTAATACAGTGAAAACACTACACATGGACACCACAACAGTATAGAAAAATAAGTAATCTTTATCTAAACCAAACAAGACCAAATGACAAAAATCCACAATACAGTATCAAAAATATGATTCTTAAAAGATAGAAACAGTTCTGTTCCAAGAAAATGTGGGATGCAACACTTTTACTCAAACTACCTTAGATGCGTTGAAAAAGGCAAGCAAAAAGGGTCGCAGGGAAGGTGATGCGTTGGTTTCTTACACTCAGGGAAGGTGATGCGTCGGTTCCTTGCTCCAGGGGGAGGTGATGCATCGGTTCCTTACTGCTGCACAACGGAGGTGATGCGGCGACTTGGCGCTTCGATGCGTTGCATGATGACCTGGTACGATACGTCGGTTCTTCTCCAACCAGGCCTGCGTCAGAATCGGTGCGGTGATCTTGGACTTTGGAGATCAGTGCACAGGATTCGTCGCGCGGCAGACACTTCAGCCGTGAGCATGCGCTGCATCGATTCTTCGGTGGCAGCGATGCGTTGGAAAATTCTTCTCCGACTGCTGCGATGCATCGGTAAAAGGAAATGCATCGATTTTCACAGTTCTTGCAGTTTCCAGTCCCAAAACAACCTCCAGAGGTTTAGAACACTGGCAGGCACCTCTCAGCAGGTCAGAACTCCCAGCAAAAGAGTTCAGGGGGGCTGGGGGTGAAGTCTTTGTGTCCCTGAGACTTCAGAACAGGAGGCAAGCTCTATTTCAAGCCCTTGGAGATCTTCCTCAAGCAGGGGACACAGCAAACAGCAAAGTCGTTCTCCTTTTCTTGGCAGCAGGTAGCCACTGCAGGCCAACCCCAGACAGCAAACAGCACTGGGGCAGTATTCCTCCTCAGCTTCTCCGGCTCTTCTCCTTGGCAAAGGTTCCTCTTGATTCCCAGAAGTGATCTAAGAGTCTGGGGTCTGGGCCCCTCTTTTTATACTACAAAATCCGTTGTTTTCTGTGGCAGAGAAGCTCTTTGCCCAGCCAAAACCAGTTCTGTCCTCTATGGTGCAGCTTCCTGGCAGGAGGTGAGACAGCATTGTCCAAGGCAGACCAAGCTCATTCAGGTGTGAAAGAAATCTCCTCCCCCTACTCTAAATGCAGCCCAGGTCTATTCAGCCCAGCCCTGACTCACCCTGGAAAGGCAGGACACACCTCAACCCCCCTGAGTGTCTGTCTGAACAGAATGCACATCCCAGCCCCTGTCACTCCAATGCCAGACAGACAATGCACAACTAGCACAGGAACACTGGATGGTTAGGCAAGAAAATACCTACTTTCTAAAAGTGGTATTTTCAAACCCAGAATGTGAAAATCACCCTCACTAAAAGATGCATCTCAACATTCTGAGTTCAGGCATGTCAAACTTTATTTTCCTATCTTGTTCCCATGGGCAGTTAGGCTTATAAGATGTTATAAGGAAACTCCTTATTCTATCCTATGGGACAGATAGCCTTACAATAGTAAAAAACAAAATTGGCAGTATTTCACTATCAGGACATGTCACACACATCAGGGCATGTCCTACTTTTCACATACACTGCACCCTGCCCACAGGGGTACCTTGGGCCTACCTTAGGGGTGACTAATATGTAAGAAAAGGAAAGGTTAGGGCCTGGCAAGTGGGTGCACTTGCCAGGTCGACATGGCAGTACCAAACTGCGCACAGACTCTGCAGTGGCAGATCTGAGTTACATTCACAGGCTGCTTATGTGGGTGGCACAATCAGTGCTGCAGTCCCACTAGCGGCATTTGATTTACAGGCCCTGAGCACACATAGTGCACTGTACTAGGGACTGACTAGTAAATCAAATACGCCAATCATGGAAATCACCAATCCATAACAACAATTTACAGGGAGCACTTGCACTTTGGCACTGAACAGCAGTGGCAAAGTGCCCAAAGCATCTAGACCAGCAAAAACGAAGTCCAACACACAGCAAAAACACAGGAGGCAAAGGCAAAAATACAGGGGAAACCCACGCCAATGATGCCAGGTCTAACAGTGACCTTTTACCACCATTGATTATGATATGTCTACCTTTGGAGACTCCGTTGTTCGTCATGGATTTCCTCAATGTTGGAAACCTGATTGCAAAATGTTCTGCTTTTAGTTTCTACTTTTGTTTCTCTTTTTCCTTCCAGGTTGGACAATCAATTTAATCACCAAAAAAGAAAGTGAAATCCCCTACAGAAGGAGCACCTTTTTGACATCACAGGTGTGATGTAGACATTTTTGTCCTGAAGTAGCGCTAAGGATCATTAGTAGACCATTAGGACGAGAAACATGTTGACCCAGCTATATCAATTGTTTTACACCTATTGAGCTACAAGGGTACATTAAATCCCCAGGGTAGCCATTACCTGTTATGGCTTTTAACCCTGTCAGGAGAATCGTGACAATAAAAATATTACGGTATAGACAGTTTTAGTTCACTCATTTTCACACTCACGGTGACCCCATACTCCTCAATCAATCAATAAATCAATCAGGGTTCTTGTAAAGCACGACTCCTCACCCGTAAAGGTCTCAAGGCACTGAGTGAGGGGGGAGAGCTACGGTTCAGTCAAAGAGCCAGTCTTGAGGTCCTTCCTGAATTGAGGCAGTAACGGAAGATCCCCTCAAACTTACCCCCCTCATCATACGGGGTTGAACCATAAAAAGATCTCCGCTAAAGTGACCCTTTGGGGGACCTGTAGGCATTGTAGCTTCGGCCCGATGAGGGGCAATACGCCCAATGATGAAGCATGACATCCCCAGGGGTGTTTGAGGGCAACAAGAAAAATCTTCTAAGGGTTCCCTCTTGCTCTTTTGATCACAACCTGGTTTTCTTGTCTCTACTTTTAGGAACAGTATCCTCTTTTTTGTTAATTTTGGCCTACGTTTTTGAGCATAGGTACTGGACCTTTATTTGCTCCTAGTCCCCCCTTTTCTTTAGTTTTACAGCGTACTTCCTATAAGACATTCAGGGAAATAGGAAATTGTCTTGCGATTCCGGGGCTCCTTTCTAGGCTGTCCTTCACCTCTACATCTACAAATCATGAACTGTGCCCAAGGACAGGAACTCTTCTGATGGATTCTTTAGAAATGTAAGCATATTTATTAAGGATTCCAGTTCTTGTTTCAAGAATGGTACAGTATCCGTTATTGGACTAAAATATTACTTCAAATGTACTTTGGCCCATCCTACAGACACAGGTATTATGCAGGGGTTGGTTCCCTAACTAGGTTTCTCCTTGACCTCTACATTCTTTTGGTGTCATTTTAGCCTGTGTCTTCTGCTACTGATTTTGTCTCCAGGGTTGTCCTGCTTTTCCCAGAACCGCCTAACTCTGACTGGTCTTGTTCCATCCCAGTTTGCTAATGAGTTGCACTCATAGGCACAGACTACCAATTCTTCACAAATGTGAAAAAAACGACTTTTTGAAAGCATGGTTAATGACACTATCGAAATTTAACCACTAGAAGCAGAAGGCAGAACAATGAATACACCTGAACGTAATGCAAAATCTAGCAACAGCTCAAAAAAGTGAGCATAGAAATAGAGTGGTTGACATGATGCATGTCTGTTTTCATGGACATCAAAAGATGGTTCTTGATTACTGTGCATAAATACTGCCAACTATAATGCCAAAACTAACATGCATTTGGAAGTCAGCAAAGAGCCACTGTATCAGCATTAAGGGACTGTTGATAAGTAGAGGAGGGTGCCACTAGCCACTGATAAATACACAGATAAGGCAGCAATTATTTATATGCATGCAGAGCACAATGTGAACCCTCTAAACTCTTCATGCTCTGCTACCTCTGAATAACCTCATTGGTGTCTCCTTGATAATAGTCTGGCCACCTTGCTTAGCCTACACACAATTACTGGTGCCTGATAATCTCCAGGAATGAGTCCAAGGTTAGACAAAGAGAACATAGAACTGCTAAAATACAACATGGGCTCTCATTAGATCAGGGTCTGCGGAGGTTCCTAAGCAGGAAGCACATGAGTTTAGACACTGCTCTAAACATGCTTGCTCCAACAGTATCAGAGGGTTAGATTACAGACCCACAAACAGAATAGCCTGTACACATATCATTACTAGTGCATGCCTGGGTATTTCTGTCAAATGAAATAGTTCTATCCTGGTCCCAATATGCTACCAACATTTTGACAATCAAGCACCTATTGAACTCCACTGCCTTGTGTGTCATACTGACTTTCCTCACTATGAAGTAACTATAACTCGCATACTCACAATGCACAGTGTTGTCGTCAATGATGTAATTTCAGAAGCTGTATTGATGTCAATAACGTCATAGAATATGTAATGAGTGATATAGCATGTAAGGTCACAAGCAGTGCATGGCTAGGACATGAGTTACAGTTACTTCAGTTCACTATAAATGGTGAAGTTCAGGGTTTTTATAGTTTAAGATGTTACATTAAAACTGATATGTTCATCTTGCCATAACATCCCATTAAACATTGTTTTTTTCAGTGAATTTCTAAGGTTTTTTTAAATGTAATGTAAGATGTTATTTTACCATACCTAATTTTAATGTCACTTTAATCTTTGTTGTTTTTTTTAGTGCATTTCTGGATTCTTTTTTAACGTAAAGTAATATTTTATTACCATACATAACTATACCAACTCCCCGCCACGGGTTGGCCATTAGACCTGGCCTAGCCGTCAACAACCAACACACTGTCGTGCAACACCTTGGGCCATGTGCAGTGGGGGGACACAACCCCCCACCGAAGGCTGTGGGCACTGTGGAGTTACAACCCCCAACAGGCAGCCAACCCCCCCCCACCGTGCATGATCAAAGGCCATGTGCAACACTGTGCTGGCCGCAGGAACTGGCCTGAGGCCAGGCCCTGCCCCATACTGCCTCCAGGTGGCCCCCTCTGCTGTGAATGGCCTTGACCATGCATGCCACGAGTTAGCTGCTGAGCCAGCCTCCCAAACGCCTGTAGGCAACCACACAGTCCATCGGCTGAGCATAGTGTGGGATAGCTAGAGGGCCAGGTCTGTGCCCAGGTCCTGGGCACAACCCCCGTGGATGGCCACATCACACCACGCAGAGCTGAAGGGCATGTGCAGCATGGGGTTGGCTGAAGGTAGCCCCCCACCATGCATGCCCCTTGACCATGCCTGGCATGGGTTAGTCACAGAGCTAACTGCCCGTACGCAGTCCACCCTCCAGAGATCCTCATGCCCCCCTTTCTTTAATGGTTTTCAATCCCACAGGACTCTTGCAGGAGCCAACGTAGGCCCTTGTGCACCTGCAGAAGTAAGGGGGTCGCGCTGGCTACTGCCAGGGTCCTGCTGGATCACGGCCCAGTCAAAAGACTGTCTCACAAGGTTGAGGGTAACCCTACCCTGCCCCTTATACTTCATTTTTTTTTCTTTTCAGGACACGGGGACCACATCCCTGTGTCTTGTAATGGAGGCCACAACACTGCAGCTCATGTTGCAGCCTGCCAATCAGAGCACGATCTCCCACTGAACTCATGAGAGCCTCTAGCTCCCGTCCGAGCCCATTGTTTAGGAAAAAAAGACCGTCTGGACCAATCAATCTCTCCATTGTTTGAAGGTAGAAGTCCCATGTACCCAACTGTCCAGATATATATAAATTATAAACCTCAATTTCTCAAAAACTACTGAATACATTTACACCAAATCACAAAAAGCCAGCTTTCTGGATAAATACCTAGCTTTCTGTCAAATTTGGTGTAATTGCTTTCAGCCGTTTGGGCTGTAGTGGTGTCTAATGTTCCTATGGAAATTGCATAAGGAAATGGCATGTTTAATTCCCCCCCTTTTGTCTCGGTCCCCTCTTGACGGCTCACCCCAAAACTTTCAAGGTAGGAGCTGAGGTGGATGTACGTTTGTTTCGGAAAGTTTTGTGAAGATTAGCCAAACAACAGCAAAGTTAATATCAAAATGTAAGCGTTTTACATATATATATATATCACGATGTGCGGAGTAGCGACAGAAAAGATCTCCACGAGCCCACTGATCGAGTTGCATCTGATCGACCACTCTAGTCGTAAGGCTATATATATATATATATATCTCTCTCTATATATATATATCTATATATATATCTAAATATATATGTATATTATCTACTGGCGGTCGCCAGTAGATAGTTATAGTTAGGACCTATTATCCATAGGAAATTCATAACATTCTATTCCCAATAACTTTGGCGTCGTTTGACGAATCATCGCGAAATTTTCAAAACTAGTGGGGCGCTCCGGTCCACTCCTGTCTTGAAAGTTTCGGGGTGATTCATCAAGCGGGGGCTGAGAAAAAAGGGGGGTCCCAAAACGTGTTTTCTCCATGTTAATTCCCATAGGAAATTCTAGCCACGGCTACAACCCGAACTGCTGAACGGAATTACACCAAATTTTGCTAAACGGTAGCGCTTGGTTCAGAAAGCGACCTTTTTTTTAAATGGTGTAAATCCGTTCAGTAGTTGCGTGAGAAATTCAAAAATAAGAGTGAAAAAATCAATTTCCCATAGGAAACTTTATGCAAGGCTACAGCAAAAACTGCTGAACGGAATTACACCAAATGTGGCAAAAGGTAGTGCTTGGTTCAGAAAGCACCCTTTTAAAAATGGTGTAAATCCGTTCAGTAGTTGCTGAGAAAATCCAAAATAAAAGTTTCGATATCTATGGCCGCGGTGGATCCGCGCACCCTCCCGATCACGAGCTGCATGCTAATTGGCTGTCAACACTCCAAACCAGGAAGTGTTGGCAGCTATTTATCCCTCGGTAGAACCGAGGGACAGAAACTAAGTGCGCAAGGCGCAAAAGGGGGCAGGGTAGGAACACCCTGACCCCTAGGTCTGCTCAGGGGTCCCACAAGGGACTTAATCCCCCAACTTAAAACGCGCCATGGGCGCGTTTGCACAGTGGTGAAGGGAGGGGCGGGGCTTAAGGTGACATTTGTGCAAACAGGCCCCGTGGCGCGTTTTAAGATGGGAATTAAATCCCCTTCAATCCTGAGGGTCCCTGGGGCCAACTAGCCCACCAGGTACGTCCAGAAAGCGCCACAGAGCTGCGTTGCAGAGAGGTGTAAAAAGGGGCGTGGCCTCTGAACACCTCTCTGCAACGCAGCTCCCTGGCGCATACTGGAGGTATCTGGTGGGCTAGTTGGCCCCTAGGGACCCTCCGGATTGAGGAGGAATTAATTCTCCAACTTAAAACGCGCCACAGGGCGTTTTTGCAGACATGTCACCTCAGGCCCCACCCCCTTCCTTCACCATTGTGCAAATATTCCTCAGCCGAACTACGAATTCCGATTTACTCACCTGTTATCAGGAGAGACCTCAGTGCTGCATCTTTGAGCCCAGTACTGATCCTGAAAAGTAATTTTAACCGTACTTACCAGTAACTTGAATTTCCGTCCATAGGCTAACATTGACTGGTTTCACTTGGAAATTCTTCTGTGTGTGGAGTTTAGGAACTTTATAATATTCCTCTAAAATCAGCCGAACTACGAATTCCGATTTACTCACCTGTTATCAGGAGAGAACCCAGTGCCTCATCTTTTAGCCCAGCACTGACCCTGAAAAGTAATTTTAACCGTACTTACCAGTAACTTGAATTTCCTTCCATAGGATATCATTGCCTGCTTTTTGCTGAAAAAGTTTCTAAGTGTTGATTTTTGAAACATACAAATATTCCTCTAAAATCAGCAGAACTACGAATTCCGATTTACTCACCTGTTATCAGGAGAGACCTCAGTGCTGCATCTTTGAGCCCAGTACTGATCCTGAAAAGTAATTTTAACCGTACTTACCAGTAACTTGTATTTCCTTCCATAGGCTAACATTGACTGGTTTCACTTGGAAATTCTTCTAAGTGTGGAGTTTTGGAACTTTATAATATTCCTCTAAAATCAGCCGAACTACGAATTCCGATTTACTCACCTGTTATCAGGAGAGAACCCAGTGCTGCATCTTTTAGCCCAGCACTGACACTGAAAAGTAATTCTAACCATACTTACCAGTAACTTGTATTTCCTTCCATAGGAATCCATTGTCTGGTTTTCAGCAGAAAAGTTTCAAAGTGTCGATTTTCACAAACTAAAAATATTCCTTAAAAATCGCCTGTATGACTTAAACGCATTCTTTCAACTGTTTACAGGAGATGCACCAGTGCTGGATCCAGGATCCACCACTGAGTAAGAAAAAGTAACGATAACACTACTTACCTGCTAAGTGAATTTCCTCCCATAGGATAACATTGGTGATTCTATGTGAAAAAGTTTGTCAACTTTTAAAATACAATAATATCCCTTAAAAATCACTACTGTAACCAAAACGCTTTTACTCAACTGTTTACAGGAGATGTCCCAGGACTGAATCGAGGATCCAGTCCTGTGGTTAGAAAAGTAATCCATAAAGTAACTAATTGCATTTAACTAGAAATTCACATTGAGCTCAATGTTGCATTGTGTTTGAAATTGTGTTGCCCATTGCAACAACTGTAACTACTGTACTTAAAAGTCTATTGCCTATTTGCAAAGTATTTAAACTAAAGTAATTCATTCTGAGAAAGTATATTTTGTAATGTAATGTATAATGTAATTACAATGTAATTTAAAAAATAAAATATCTAAAAATAAATAGTTTTAAAAAATGTAGTAAATCAGTATCAAAAAAATAAATATAACAATTAATACATTTAAAAATTGTCATTTACAAAACCTTTGAAATTCACTGAAAAAAACATAGGTTTTAGGGCGTTATAGTTAGAAATTAGCATTTAAAAAACCTTTGAAATTCACTGAAAAAACCATAGGTTTCAGGCACGTTATAGTTAGAAATTAGCATTTAAAAAACCTTTGAAATTCACTGAAAAAACCATAGGTTTCAGACACGTTATAGTTAGAAATTAGCATTTAAAAAACCTTTGAAATTCACTGAAAAAACCATAGGTTTTAGGGACAGTTAAAGTTAGTTGGACATTGCACTCGTACAAAACCCGTGAAATTCCCCATTATAGTTAGTTCAGTTAACTATAACTCGCGCCCCACAATGCACTGCTGATGACGTCACATATTACATCACTCATGACATGGTCAGTGACATCACTGATGACATCACTGATGACATCTCAAATGACATCACTGATGACATCATCCAGTGACTGTGTGTTTCTGTAAAGTTTAAATATTTTTAATATATATGGGGAAAGGCGTATTGAAGAATGAGTGGGTGTATAAGTGTCTGGATGGATGATTTAGTAGGTGCGTGACTGACTCTATAAGTGAGTGATTAAACGTATCTTACTGAATGCATGGGTTAGTGACTAAACTGGGTGAATGTCTGTATCCGTCTGTCTGTTGCTGTGTAAGTGGCTGCATGGGTTTGTGAATAGCTACATGAGTGTCTATATGAGTTATTGATTGGTTGTCTGAGTATCTGTATGGGTGCCTGAGTGTTTGTGTGGGTGGGGTGTGTGCGACTCTATGCATAGATGTGTGAGTGGGTGATTCACTGGGTGGATGGTTTCAAGAGTGCATCTGTGATAGACTGTATGGGTGGGTAAGTGTGTGTAAGAGTGTGTTAGTGAGTGAATGTATGTCCCAGTGGTACATGTGTGAGTAACTACATATGTGAAAGGCAGTATATATGTGTGTTGGAGTATATAAATAGCTATAAGCGAGAGTGAGTGATTGTGATAGTGGCTGTATGGATGAGTGTGTGCTTGTATCAGTGATTGTATAAGAGCGTAACAATGTGCTAGTATTTGTATGAGTAAGTGAGCTGGTGTGTGTATAACTGTATATAACTGTGTAGGTGAGTAAATGGCAGTGTGTTTAATTATTTGCATGACTGACTAGGTGTGTGAGTACCTCTATGGATGAGTGGCGGTGTTTGAGTGTCTATATAGGAGTAAGAGTGCATATGATAGTCCTGTACTGAGTGACCGTAAGTATGAGTGACTGTACGGATGAGTGAGTGGATGTGTGTGTGTAGACCTAAGAATCAGTGAGTGGGTATGTAGTTATTGGTGTTGGAGTGTCTATGCATTTAAAAAAACAAAGAGTTGCGGTCACATGACCCTCGACCTTCAATAGACATAGAAGATAGACTTATACATTAACATAGAGTTTGCACGTTGTAGGAGCCTTAGTTAACTATTAATCAATGGCTTATATTTTTTTATCCAATCATCATTTCGTTCATTATCACAATTACAGCATTGTCATAATAAAATTAATAATAACAATTTTTAAAAAAAATTCATTGTCATTAAATGACCAATGTGCCCCTGTTCATTATACATTTAGGTACATGTAGTGTTTACAATTGTTACACCATATTTGTCCGGGACCAGTGCCCTTTTGTCCTATAATTCCACTCCATGATAAATCTCATTAGGAGTGTATTCAATCTTTTCAATTAAGTTAAAAAAATTCAGGTGATTTTTCGCTTTGATCTGCAGATGAACCTACGGTTAAACCAAATATGTCACTTTAAATATGTAATCTCAGATCTTTATCACATAACATGCAACTGCATTACAGTACTCCAAAAATGTGCAAATCTGCTTAAATGAAGTGCAAGTGCTTTACAGTACATAACCTGGTACGCAATGCCTCAATACAATGCTAGTAATGAATAGAATTAAATTTCTTAACCTTATACGGTGCAAATGCATTACCAAAATTTAAATATGTGCAAATTTGCTGAATAAAGTGCACGTGCTTCACAGTACAAACAGCCCTAAAATATGTTCATTATATATCATTGTTAGTTGCATTGATGGTTCAATATTACTTCGTAGTTGATATTCAATAAAAACACCTGAATAGAGTAAAAATTGACTATTACATAGATAAAAGATTTGATATTAACACTACAGTTTTCCTTTTGAATGATGTTTGTCTACCTTCATGTCTCTGTTAAATATTGAAATTACTGATTTAAAACCCTACTGCAATGGATAACTCTCTTACATTAAATGAACATGCAAATCCTCTTCAGCATTTAATCCAAATGGATTCTTGGAGTTAAACAGTAAAATTTATTTTGACTCAAGCTGGCGAAGTTTACTTTCTCGGTTCCCACCTCTTCTAAGTTTTGGTACTTGGTCAATTGCAAAGTATATTAATTCATTAATGTTCCCTTTGTGTACCTCATTGATGTGGCGTGCTACCACATAACTTTTATCATTATTTTTTATTGCCCTGAGGTGTTGCAATATACGGACGTGCACCATGTGTATCGTGCTTCCAACATATATTTTTGGACATTTACATTGCAGGATGTAGACCACAAACTCACTCTTACAGTTTAGTGAGCATCTTATTTTCCATGGGCTATTTAACAAGGGTGATATGACTTGTTTTTCGTTTTGGCCAAATTTACATGCCTTGCATTTAAAGCATTTGTGGAGGCCGGGGCTGGCTTTTAGCCAACCTCCCCCTTTCATCACTTCTGGGCTAGTATTGAACAGGTCATTCCTCATTGACTTAGCCTTGTTAAAAGTCACCATGGGTCTACGTGACACCACACCCTGCAATATTGGGTCTTGTTTCACTAAATGCCAATGCCTACACAGGCTATCTCTCACTTTAGACTGGTAGGCATTGTATCCTGTGATCATCCTGATTTGATCTCCAGTTTTCTTTTTCTTTTCCTTCAATTTTTCTACATCAGATCTTACCATTGTTTCTCTTTCAGTTTTGTCCACTTTATCTCTTGCCTGCTTCAATATGTCAGATTTGTACCCTCTCTGTGCAAATCTTTCTGTTAGCGAATCTTGTGCTTCCTGTAGGGCCAGTGGCTCACTGCAGTTTCGTTTCATCCTTAGATATTCAGCATACGGGATGCTCATTTTAAGTTGCTGAGGATGAAACCTTCCTGCATGCAGGATAGTGTTTCCCGCTGTTGGTTTTCTAAAAGTACGGGTATGGATCACCCCTTGTTTAACATATACTTCTAGATCCAAATATGAGACACTGGATTCACTGATATGATCTGTGAATCTTAAATTGAGGTTATCATTGATGTCACATACAAAGGCTTTGGCAGATTCCTTTGATCCATCCCACAGTATGAAAAGATCATCAATGAATCGAATCCAAGTCACTACATGATCCTTCCATTCCCTGTTGTATTTGGTTTTGAGCACCTGCTCCTCCCACCAGCCCATATGCAAATTAGCATAGCTGGGGCGAAGCAGGTGCCCATTGCTGTTCCCTGTAGCTGCTTGTATGTGTCTCCCCCAAACATAAAATGATTGTTGGTTAAGCACAATCTACGCATTTCTACCAGCATACCTGAATGTTGGTACAAATTAATAGGTCTTGTATTAAAAAAGTGCTGTATTGCTCGCAAACCATCTTCATGAGCAATGCTCGTATATAGACTCACAACGTCCAATGTGATCAGGAGATACAAGTCTTTCCAGACCACAGTGGCAATTTTATTCAGGAAGTCTCTAGTGTCCTGAATGTATGCAGGTAATGCCTTAACATACACCTGTAGAAAGGAATCTAGATATCTTGAAGTGGGCTCAAATAAACTGCCTATGGCAGAAATGATAGGCCTGCCAGGTGGTGTTTCTTTATTTTTATGGATTTTGGGTATTAAATAAAGGGTGGGCATCACTGGATTCTCCACTCTTAAAAATAAATACTCAGTTTGCGAGATCAACCCTAATCCCCGCCACCTAGCTAGATCTTTGAGATATTTCTGCTTCACTTCAAATAAGTTGCTCTGCGGTACTTTAAGATAACATTCATGGTCCCTCAATTGCAGTTTAGCCTCTGCATTGTAAGATTCTAGTGTCCAGAGAACTAGATTGCCACATATATCCGCTTGTCTAACCACAATATCTTGTCTGTTTTTTATTTTGGTGACCACGGCATGGTAATCTTTCTCAAATTGATTACCATTTTTCAAAAACCCTTACTTGAGACTAATGACAACTCTTTCAGATCCTTAATAACATGATCTGAAAATATGTCTATGGCATCTTTTGGGGTGTTGGGTGTGAATGTTGATTTGGGTCTAAATGGGGTTGCAGTGCTATCAGAAACATCTAAGCAGAATAGATCTGTTGTTTGACTCATAGACCCCACTAATGGTAACCCCTCACCCTCCCGATTAAGTTGTTGTAAGTCAAAAAGTACCTCCATATCGCCAACCTCTAGATTCCCAACTTCTTCTCTCTCAGGTAGTTTTCTCTCAGGGTTGACACTACTATTGTGGAAAAATTTCCTGAGGTTTAATTTTCTTATAAATTTGAAATAGTCAATACGAGTCTGTGTATAGTTAAAGTTCGTGCAAGTGCAAAATGATAGTCCCAATGATAAAATTCTTGTTTCTTCATTTGTTAGGATCAGATCTGTCAAATTGATTATGGTTGTTGTTTCTTCCATCCTCTGCGTTGGTATGAGTCCTTCTTCCTCGTTCCTGAACAGAGTTCCATGCCTATGCCGTCTGTTTTTGCGTTTCCTTGTTGCTCTTTTCTTTTGCCTTGCGACTAGAGCAGTCGACCTCGAAGCTGGGGAACCGGGTTCGAGTCTCGTCAATGACGCTCAGCATACTGTGATTCTGGGCAAATCACTTAATCTGCCCGTGCCTAACAAAAATGAATGTGTCCATCTGTAACGAAACTGGTGCTCATGTAAAGCGCTCTGATACCCGATTCCTCGGGTCTAGTTTGCGCTATATAAAACTCAAAAAAGAATATATATATATATTTATGCGGGGATGGGAAGCCGCATGCCTTTCATAAATAAAGGTTTTGAACTTACCTGCTGCGGAGTGCGGTCTTGTATCTGGGAAACCTGTGATGTATATATATATATATATATTGATATAGATAGACACACATACATTACCTTCTGGCAGTCGCCAGTAGGTAGTTATAGTTAGAACCAAAAATTCCATAGGAAACACATTTTTTGTTTTGCCAATAACTTTAACGCAGCTTGACGAATCTTCACAACTTTTTCACCAAACTTTCCCTTTTTGGTTCAGCTGCTGTGTTAAAAGTTTCAGGGTGATCTGTCAAGCGGGGGCTGAGAAAAAAGGGGGGTCCCAAAACACGTTTTCTCTATGTTATGTCTATGGGGATTTTTCATTGTTTTAACATGACTACAGTCCGAACCCCTGAACAGAATTACACCAAATTTGGCAGAAAGCTAGATGTTGGTCCAGAAAGCATGCTTTTTATGATTTGGTGTAAATCCGTTCTCTAGTTTCAGAGATATTTAAGTTAAAACTATATAGATATCAGGGAGCCCAACAGCCTACTGAAACCCTACTGAAATTTGATTGGCTGCCAACACTTCCACCAGGAAGTGTTGGCAGCCATTTACCACAAAAAAAGTAAAAAAAAAAAAAGAAAAGGGGCAGGGTAGAAACACCGTGGCCCCCTAGGCCTGTTGGAGGGGGTAGCACTGGGACCCACAGGGTCAGAAAAAAGCCTTTTGTGTTTTTAATTTTCAGCAGGATCTACGGATTCGGCCTAAAATTAAAAACAAACTGAAGTGCGGGCTCCCACGCTTTGTTCATTATTGGCCTCCGGGTGGGCCAAATCCCCGGGCCATGAAGGTAATAAAGGAAGGGGGCTCATGGGGCCACCCTTCTAGGCTTCAGAAAATCCCTGAGGGCCGCCACCTCCTCGGGGCACTGTATTATACAAATGGGGGGGGGCCACCGCACCCCCCGCAGCCCCGGGGACAGTCACCTGCCTGTGGCACTGAACAATAGAAATGCGGGGGGCCCGCTTGGCCCGCCTGCAGCCCCAGAGACTGCCACCTCCCCGGGCAGTAAATGTAAATTAGGGGTGGGGGAGCTGTGAAGCTCACCCACTGCCCCGGGGACAGCCACCTGCCCGGGGCACATACATTATTTTAAAAACAATGCAGGGAGGCTCTAGGACCTCCCCCGCTGCCCCTGCACCAGGGACCACCACCTCCCCGGGGCTACATGAAAAAAAGGAGGTGAGCTGCGTGGTCCCCCTGGTGGAGCCCTAGATTGCCCTGTGGACCACCACCCTCCAGGGTCGGCTCCAGCAATATCCCTGGATGCCCACCCCCAGGACATTGCAGTTTGCTATGGCTTTCCCGCCAAGCTATAGCAAACTCTGCTCCGGTTCATGTAAGCGAGAGCATGCAAAATGCTCTAGCTTGCATGAAGAGGAGCAGAATTGCTTTTGAACAGAGGCAGCTGCATGTTAGCAGCTCCCTCTGTCCAAAAGCAATGCCGGTTCCAGCAGGAGGCATGGAGCCGGCAGGGACCGCGTGGGCCTTGAGGCTCCCCCCGTGGTCCCCAAAGTGAACAACTGGGAGCCATGGGTAGGGCCAGGGCACCCAGTATTGTGGCCTAGCCATGGGGGACAGGGTCTCTGGGGCCAAAATCGGCCCAGATAAGGGGGGTAATGTGGCCCCCTGCCTTTATTTAAAAAAAAAGGTTTTTAAAAAAAAAGAAACAATGAGCCCAATGGCCCCTCTCCCCTCTCTAAAAATGCCTGGCCACAGGGGATAGGATCCCCGGGGCCAAAAACAGCCCAGGGAAGGGGGCCACACAGCCCCATGGCCCCACTTCTTTATAATTAAAAAAACTGAAAATGCTACCTGCACGACGCCGAAGGCCCAACCCCCTTTCTTCAGCACTTGCAATTGCACTTCCTGGCGCACTGCTGATTGGGGGGTGAAGTCCCCTTGGCTGCCGAGGGACCTTAGGGGCCAATAAGACCTCCTGTTACCTCCAGTAAGTTCCACACAGCGGGATTGCTGAGAGGTGGTCGCAGGCCACGCCCCCTTTTTCCACCACTCTGCAAACACACCTCTCGGTGCACTGCTGGTGGGGGAATGACGTCCCCTTGCCTCCTGAGGGCCTCAGGACTAAAGGGGACTTCTCCCAACAAATAGTGCGCCAAGAGGTGTGTTTGCAGAGTGGTGGAGAAAGGGGGCATGGCCTCCAACACCACTCAGCAATTCCACTAACAGGAGGGGTAGTTGGCCCCAAGGGGACTTTATCCCCCAACCAGCAGTGCGCCAGGAGGCATGTTTGCAGAGTGGTAAAAAAGTGTGTGTGGCCTCTGAAGTCCTCTCAGCAATCCTGCTGTTTGGGACTTACTGGAGGTAACAGGTGTGCTAGTTGGCCCCAAAAGACCCTCTGCAGCCAAGGGGACTTCATCCCCCAACCAGTTGTGCGCAAGGAGGTGCATTTGCAGAGTGGTGGTGAAAGGGGGGGGTTTGCCGTCCATTTTTCTCTCCTTTCTTTGGAAGAGGGGCCGCATGGTCTCCTTTCACTGAGCCAATTTCGGCCCCGGGGACCCCATCCCCCAGGGCCAGGCCTATTTTGAATGTGGGAGGCGAGCCGCGCGGCCCACCTCACCGGGCCGATCTCGGCACAGGGGACCCTATCTCCCACTGTATTTCATTTTGTGTTACTTTTGACCCCACACACCAATGTTACCTCTGAGATATTTAAATGTGATATAGTTCTGTATACAACTGATGTAGGAATGTCCTCCTAAAGATGGCACCCACAGTTTTGTTCATTATGACATTGACTGTGGTCCCTCCTTTGTTTTTATGAACACTGGGAATCTATATGTATCGTTCTATTACTTACCAAGGATTACTCATCAACAAGAGAACGTGTGTTCTCGAAACGAGTTGGGTGTTTCACTGCCTGCACATTAAAAATTGATGAAGATTGCTACGTCTGGAGAGCATGTGTGTTTCTGTGGAATATCGGCAGTTTGTGATCTGATATCAGTGGGCTTTCCCACACCTGTGCACGGCACAGCTGGAATGTGAATATCTTGGATATATATATACACATACCTTAACAATACTTACCATGCATGGTGAAGGCACTAAAACCTACCTGCCTGGTAATGGCATGTGTGGTAAAGGCTGTGCGTAGTGGATAATTTGAACCAATGGTAGCCACCACCACTTATTTTTGGGCACCGGTACTTATTTGTCCATATCAGATATTTAAGGGAGCAGATAATGGAAATCCGAAAGACGGAGAAAGACTGAAATCTGTCACAAAGGGAGAAATCTGGGACCGGCAGGAATGAGATAAAGGGGCAGGGAATGTCTGGCAGTGGTTTAAAGAGGCCTGAGGTGGATTCTAGACTACAGAGCCTTGGTATTCGGTGCACCGACTGCCAACTTCTGAGCAGAGCTTCCAGGCAATCTTTCTTTTACAAATTTCGAACTGGCTGCGTGGTAAATGCATTGCATACGAAAGGCAGCTTTGGAAAGGCTGTTTCCCAGCTCTTTGTAACCTCTTTCTTATTGGGCGATGCCGCACTGGTAGAGGTAACTGCCCGAAAGCCTCCCCTAGAAAATACTTTAATACTTTGCAGCTCCTTTTTTGCTCTCTGCAGTGACTTAATGAAAACAGGAAAGGTGGCCTTTGAAGACAGTGCTTCAAAACTAAAATCAGAGTCCACTACGCTTAAGGTAGGCTTAGGTGATTTGCAACACATAGATCCTCACAGTGAAGTATACTGAATTTGTAGTGGTGTGCCTCAATGTTTCAGTACATAGTTTACCAGTATTCATTTTATGCCTTTTCACTCTGTATTATTTATTTGACATATATAGGAGATACGAATCAATTAACCAATGTGTAAGTGTGCCTGTGCTTAGTATTGTGCACAAGTCCTATTTTAGCAACATTGTTGGGCAGCTCTTGCCATTTCTATGCACCATTGCCCCATGTGTGCATCTTTCACGTCATATATTTGTGGAATACATGTATTATGGATACAAGTGCAGGTATTCATAATTTAATTGTATACCAACTGTCTGTAAAATTCCTTAACAGCTTTGCCTTGTGTATCCTGTACATATCAGCCACTCTCTGTACACCTATTCTCTGTGAATACATGTGTGCAATCGTTGTAGAAAACTTAAAGAAAGAAAAATGAAATAAATAAAAAAAATGCTCATGGCACAGTATGTATGGCTCCGGTGCTGATACGGTGAAACACTTCACATAGAGTGTAGATTTTGCTCGTTGCTGAACATTTTCTTGACTCTGAAACTTTTAATTAAATGACTACTATCTATAAATGTGGTCCCTTGTTTCACAATAGTTCCTCACCAAATCCACGTTGCTTGACAGACATTTCAGTCTTCTAACCTATAATGTATTGTATTGTATTTATATATGCCATTGGATATCAAAAAATAGCTTAATTTAAAATGCTCATGTTGCTGATTTATTTCTTTTTAAATTATTTCGACATTACCCATCCTCCTTGGTGGTGTGCAGCGTATATACTTTGCTAAAACTTAAATGAGTAAAGTGCCCATTCTAAACACGATTGATGAACTTTAGTAGGTGCGCAAAACGTGCACCCTGTACTTTAAAAACCCAACCTGTAGACACAGATACTGGACGGGCGTGCACATACGAAAAGACATCACTTAACGCAGCTGTGGGATATTGGACAATGTGGTATGGTAACCCGGGCGGTCCAAAGATCACCCGTGCACCTTGTATTTGTTGGGAACGTCCACGAAGAATATTCACTAATATTTGCAGTTCAGTCCTACCCTGACAGCAAGCATAAACGTACACATAGAAAGGTAGGTCTTCGAGTTGCAGTTAGGCTGGAAAGACAAATGCAACCCTTTTGGGGAGGTGTAGTGCAAAATAATTCTCCCCAAGGAAAACATGCTTCCTGGTAAAGAAATAATAGGAAAAATGTGAATTTGAAAATCTGTGCTAAAACCTTCGATCGTCTTTATTCATGGAGTTGAGGATGACAAGTGTTTGCCTGGTGAAACTAAGTCAAAGTGCCCTCAAGAGTTCATCTGATAGTTTTCTAGCATATAAAAACCAGCAGATATTTAATATATGCAAAAGTAAGAGAAAGACTACAATTGTATAGTATTTCTGATTGCCAATATATGGTTTTAATAAACTATTCGTGACAAGCTCCGAACTGCAAGACACCATCTTTTTGGGTAAGGCTCTTTATATAAGTAAAAGTCGTGCCATTAAACATTCCTTTCAGTAGGAAATACCTGAAGACCGCCTCAGGCTAATGCCATTGGGTAACGGTTTAAAGTTGAGTTCAAGTCTACACAGCGCGATGGAAATCCACACAGATTAGTAAATACTCCCTATCGAATTACACAAGGCTTTGTATTAATCTTTCTGTTTTACGGACTGTTTACAAACTACCGTGGCCTAAGGAAAAATCACTTCTAGCATTGTCAGGAAAGGCTGTCCGTTGAAAAGTGTCTCTATATTTAACTTCGATATTTTAATTTCCAGCAGTGGCCGCGCTGTGATAGCAGCGTGTCTGGGAAGAAGCAAATCAAATATAGGGGCATATTATCAAGGAAGTGCGATATTTATCGCTAACCGCGCTTAGCGCGTTTTCTTTTAACGCCGCCTATCGCTGGAAATTATCGCTGAGATAACACCCTATTAGTAAGGTTTATCTCCATAGCGATAATATTTCCAGCGATAACGCATAAAATGCGAGAATATCGCTGTGAAACCAGCGATATTCTCGCATGACTGCTAAGGTGGATTCAGCATTAGAATCCACCTCCTATACTTCAAACAGGTAAGTCATCCTCACTAGCAGGTGATAAAATCTAGCGATAAACGCGCTTAGCGCGAATTATTTTATCGCTTCGCCTGCCTTGCTAATAGGGGGTAGTGGTGTTAGCGACTGTTTTCAGTCGCTTTTAGTAGAGAACGCCTTCCTTGCATGTCATTAGCGATAATTATCGCTGACATGCAAGGCGATGAAACGCGGCTGCTAACGCCTGAAAGCTGTCGCTAACGCCTGTTAGCGACAGCTTGCTGATAGGGCGATAAAATTATCGCCGCTTTAGCGGCAAAAGTGCCGCTAAAGCGGCGATAAAGCCCTTGATAATATGCCCCTCAATCTTTAAACAGCAGGCATATCCAAAATCAATTCCGCATTCGAAGTGTTGTTTAATTATTTACAACGCTCGTTTATCAAGCAGCGCTTGGCTTTGATTTCCAAGAGGCAACTGAGCAAGCTGGAAAATCGTAGCCAAATGGTCGCCACACAAATGCACTCCTAATTATCTGCTGGTTTGTAACATACAGTATTTATTTATTTATTTGGGACGTTTTATAAAGCGCGAACATGACCCGTCGGGGTAGCAGAGCGCTATACAGAGAAGCAAACATGTTAAAAGAAGTAGACATGTAAATAATAAATGCTGTACCTATAACAACAGGTTAAGGATACAAAATGAGAAAAGGGAACAACAAAAAACATAGTGATATAAAGAACCAAAATTGCATAGTAGAATAGGCTACCCGAACTGTATACACGAAATAAAAGTCAATGTGAGTGGCTTCAGGTCTATTGTTGAAGGTATTTATTCAGGAGCAACCGTTTGACTTCTTTTTTGAATGACGAGGTCTAAGTGTTAGATCTAGTTTCAGGAAGTGCGTTCCATATTCTAGGGGGAACACCAGAGAACGAGCAGTTATAGGTTCTCTTCCTCTTGAATTTCTGTGGTCTCAGCATTAGAGAGTTAGAATTTCTTAGAGACCGATTCATACCCGATAGTTTGAGTTTTTTTGATAGGTAAATGGGAGTGTTGTGAGGGAGAGGTGTGGCCCAAAGGCCAAAGCGGCTGACTCCGGAGCCCGGGGGTCACGGTTCAATCACCAGCGGCAGCTCAGCTCAGCATCATGTGACTCTGGGCAATATCTCACTTAATCTCCCCGATGGCCACCAGTGCCTTGAAAGCCCTAAGGGTGATATGTTTGTGCTTTACAAATAGGAATTATTATGAAGAGCTTTGTGTGTCAAGCAGGCTATATTGAACTGAATCCTAGCTCCGAGAGAGACGATTGAGTGGTATTTGATCTGGTGTAATGTGATCATGTTTTCTTGATCCTGTGATGAGTCTTGCTGCTGAGTTCAGTGAAGCCCTAAAAGGGGCCAACATAGCTTTGGGGAACCTTGCCAGGGTTGCATACATGCAATCTAAATGGGAGATAACTAGGGATAGGAGTGCTACCTGTAAGTCACCTGGAGGAAGGAACGGTTTGATTTTCCTTAGAGTGTTGAGTTGGTTATTGGCTCCTCTGGTGGTTGCACTGATGTGGTCTTGCATATTCAAGTATTTGTCTAGAGTTATGCCTAATGATCGTGTGGATTCAACAACATGAGGGGTGCAGTTGAGTGCCGTTAGTTGTTTGAAGCATTCTTCAATGGAGGCAGAGTGGTTGTGGGGGGGGGGCGATCAGAAGGAATTCTGTCTTGAGCATGTTTAGCATAACGTGATTGCGAGTAAACCATTGTTAAGTTTTCAGTAGGGAACATTCTAGAGTTTTGATATCTTCGGGCAAGGCCATTTTCATGTGCAATTGAGTGTCATCAGCATACATGTAATAATGTATGTTTGAGTTATCCAGAATTTCGGTGAGAGGTTCCATGAACAGGTTGAAAAGCATGGATGAGAGTGTGAATCCTTGAGGCACTCCAATTGAGACCGGTATACTGCTTGAAAGGGATAGGTTGGCTCAGATTCTGTGCATTCTGTTCTGAAGAAACAAGGCAAACCAGCTTAAAACAGGACCAGATAACCCCATCGTTTTCTCGAGAAGATCAATCATGTTATCATGTTTAACCATATCAAACCCAGAATAGAAATCAAGAAGTATAAGCAGGCAAGGTTAGTTCTGGTCAAGTAGTCTCAAGGCGTCATCTACAATGTGTGTTAGAGCTTCTTCAGTGAGGTACATTGTTGTGCAACTATCCATATAGTCAAAAACTAGATTCAATGTGCTCAGTTCACAAATTAAGTTTGATGGTTAACAAAAACATGCATGCACAACATCAAAGATTTCTGTTTAAAATGTGTGTACATTGAATTTTTTTTGTGTGTGCTTATTTGCAAAACTACATACATGCACATCTGGGAGAGTATGCAGATCGATGACATCCAGAAGTACTGCCTATTCGAAATGGAGAATTTAGTGGATTATTTTGCCACTGGAGCCTTGCCACTTGGAAATGTTCATTGTGGTGTAAATAATCATTTGTTATCCTTCAAAACTACTTGCTTCATCTTTCTCCAGCAATAGAACCACAGGCATTTCCATGGTGGGAAACAACCTGCAAACTGTTTTGAACACTCACAAACCTGTGAGCTTGTGAAAGCTCACAATATTTTGCATGGCCTTCTACCTAGATGCTCATTTCCTACATTTTTGATTGCCTTACTTTGCTACACCGGTTTTTCTCGGCTTTTAGGACTCTGTGCACTTTACTCCTGCTAACCAGTGTGGAAGCGTGCCTATTATCCCTTAAAAACATGGTCAAATTGACCTATACCTGATTGGTATACTTAATTTACTTGTATGTCCCTAGTATATAGTGGTACAGGTACCCAAGTCCCTTAAATTAAATTCTACTTGTAGGCTGCAGAACTCATTGAGCAACGCTCTAAAGTAGCCTTGTAAAACATGTCTCTGGCCTGCCACTTCAGTCTGTAGAGCATGTTTAAAACTGCTATTTCGACCTGGTAAAATAAACCTTTTGCAAAACTTAAACATTACTTTTTGAAAACGTACAGGTCAACCCTAAGGTAGGCCCTACAGGCTCATAGGGCAGAATGCATTGTATTTGAAAGAAGGACATGTTTGGTTACGTTTTACATGTACTGACAGTGAGAGAAAACATAAAGTCATTTTTCACCATTGTAAGACTATCCCTCCCGTAGGCTAACACTGGGTTGCCTCATCACACTTAATAAGTGATAACATCAGTTTAAGATCAGATAGAGAAATGTTGTTTCCACTCAAATGAATTGTAATTTAAAATCATCTTTAATGATGAAGTTGGATTTTAAGTTACTATTCTAAAAATGCTACTAGTAAAAATTAGCATTTTTGTGAATAAACCAATTGTGCCTTTTAACCAGTGTCCAGGGTCACATGACTGGGAATGGCTCTTGGTGGTGTTTTGTGTATTCCTTTCAGACATGGTGACAAAATAGCCTTGTGTGTGGGGCAGGGTGTTGCTTTCCTGAGCAGGATGACCAGGGGGTTGCACTCTGCGCTTTCTGAGCTTCAAAGGGTAGCCTAAAGGCTTTCCCACCCCCTTCCTGACTTATAAGGGCTGCCAGCCCTGCCACTGACAAATGCAGCTCACACCTAGGCCTGCCTGCTATTTGTTACTCTAGTCAGATTGGAGCCAAATGAGGAAAGAGGGAAGGTTAGACAAAGAGGGCACCCCACACTCACAGGCTTTCAGTGGAGATAAAAGTGGCACCTTCAGAACCTCTCATCAGAACACTCTTGGATCTGTGGAGTATTGAGAAAAAGGACTGCCTTGCTTTCTGAAGAAGGATGATTGAACGTGCTTTTCTTGAACCCAGGCTTCCCGGAAGTGACTCCAAGGGTCAGTTGGCTGACCTCCTGTATGAGCTACAGGGACACAACAAGCTTCCAGAGGCTTGCCTGCAACTGGACCTACCTGGACCTGCCTAAGCCCTGCCTCTGGTCTCTGCTTGAGTGAGTCCTGATTCCCAAGAGGTGCCCCCCAGGTCCTGGACCCTTGGCTTGCATCAGAGTGCACTCCTACTGACCTCAAGGTGAACATACAGAAGTTTTTGGCTTTTCGCAACTGAAAAGTGTGCATTTTGCGCGAAAAGGCAACTGTCCGCGCCGACTGCCAACACGAAACTCCAGCAAGACTTGTACTTTGAACCGACATCAACCTACCACGACGACCGACAGCACGAATCTCCAACAAGACCTGCACTTCGGGCCGACAGTGACAGCCTGCGTCGACTACCAACACGAAGCTCCACCGACAACCAGCTCTTGGAGCTTCAACAGTGAATGTCTGTAATGCTCACTCTACTACTCAAGTTGACAACTACTTCCTCGAGGCATCCGTAACATGAACAGTATCTGACCAGCGCTCCATCACGATTGCCCTGAACTTGTGACTTTGCCACCATCCAACCCAACCATATAAGTGCAAGTGGTAATTTGTGCCACGCCAATCCAAACCATTTTGGGGATGTGATGGACACTGAAGGGATCAACATTAGTATTCCCACTCTACTTTAAACTATTTTGGGGAAGGTGATCAACATTGAAAGAGTTACAATTAGTATCCCCTCTCGAAACTAAACCATTGAAGGAAATGTGTTGAACACTAAAGGGATCAACACTACTATTCCCACTCCAATCTAAACTATTTTGGGGAAGATGCTGGACACTGAAGGAGTCTTATTTACTATTCCCACTCCAACGTTAACCACTTTGGGGAGTATATTACACATGGAAAACATCAACATGACTATTTCCATTCCAATCTAAACCATTTAATGTAAGGTATATGAAAGTAATTCCCTATTCTAAAACAATTTAACCAAAGGTTTAACCTATTTTTAAAAATTACAAATACTACATATATTATTGACAGTAAAAAATACATCAAATTTCTCTTAATACTATACTTTACAAACTCTGCACACTAAAAAAATTTAAATACAAGAAAAATATACATGTAAAAAAACCAAGAATTAATTTACAATTTCTTATACAATGCAAAACCAGATGAAATGTATAATATTTTAATTTTTAAATGATTTTTAATCAAAAACACCTAACATTTTTATAAATATATATTTTCAAATATTTAATGTTTTACATTTTTGAATACATTAAACAATATAATTATTAATCATTCAAAAATATGTTCATACATTAGAAAATATATTTTAAAATGCAAAACATAATATTTAAAAAAACTATTAAAATATAAATATACGTATATATTATATAAACACTCAGAGTACAAAATATACACACACTGTTATAAATCTAAACACATTTTTTTTAAACTGAAAAACCATTAAAATATTTCAATTTAAAAATATCTACAATTTATAATTAAATGTTAGTAAATATATAATAACATTTATTTTAACAAATTCAAACATATATATGTACATATTCACTGAAAAAAGAAATTCAATTAAAAAAACAAAGGCTACAGGGACATTATAGCTAGACTGACATTTCACTCATACAAAACTAGAGAATGTCAGCAGTTATAGTTACCTGAGCTAACTATAACTTTATAACTTATGCCCCCACAATGGACTGCTTATAACCTCACATATTACATCACTCATGACATGGTCAGTGACTTCACTGATGACACTAATTAAGAGGCTATATATTACTGATTTTAGAGAAGCATACTTCTTGCTCCAGCTGAACAATGAGGACATTTTCTATCATGTTGGATTGTTCTTGAAAATTGCTGTGTGGGCACGGCAATCAATGACTGCTTTAGATTTTTAGTGGCAGGTTGATTTGGAGACCTATAGATTTGTCTATTAAGGAAGATAATGATTTAAAGTGTTTGTATGTTTTTAATTATTTATCCATTTTTGTATGTTTTTAATTATTTATTGATTTTTATGCGTGTACTGTTAAGGCTGCTTGTGTAGCCGAATAAAGATTTGGAATCTGAATATGAATCACTGATGACATCTCAAAAGACATCACAGATGACATCATGCTGTGACTGTGTGTTTTTTCAAAGTTTCTGAGACTTAAAGATATTCACTAAGCTACAGCATAAGTTAAATTACTATTTTTCTGTATTAGTAATTAGTCATACTGAGTGACTGTGTGACTGTTAGTATCAGTGTGTGAGTGGATGTCTGAGTGGAAGTATGGGTGTGTAAGTGGTTGTGTGAGTTGTATGGTTGTGTTAGTGGGTATGTGAGTAGCTGTATGGGTGAGTGAGTGGCTGTGTGAGTG
This sequence comes from Calotriton arnoldi, assembly GCA_963921515.1. NCBI lineage: Eukaryota > Metazoa > Chordata > Amphibia > Caudata > Salamandridae > Calotriton > Calotriton arnoldi. Next base: position 674,963 of record CAWUFW010007754.1, on the reverse strand, counting down.
GATGTATTGGAGAGCAAGTGGGTGTGTAAGTGGCTCTATGGGTGAGTTAGTGGCTGTGTGAGTGGCTGCATATGTGTGTGAGTGGCTGTATGAATGACTGAGTGGCTGTGTGAGCGCCTATATTGTTGAGGGAGTGGGTGTGTGAGTGTTTGTATGGATGAGTGAGCAGCTGTTTGAGTGTGTTTATAGGTAAGAGAGTGGGTGTGAGCGGCTGTATTGGAGAGCGAATGTCTGTGTGAGTGGCTATGAGGGTAAGTGAGTGGGTGTGTGAGTGGTAGTATAGATGTGTGAATGGGTATGTAAGTGGTTCAGTGTGTGTGTGAGTGGGTGTGTGAGTAGCTGTATTGGTGTGTGAGTAGCTGTATTGGTGAGTGAGTGGCAGTGTGAGTGGCTGTATGGGCATGTGAATACCTGTATGGGTGAGTGGCTGTATGAGTTTCTGTATGGTTGATTGAGTGGGTATGTGAGTGGCTGTAAGGGTATATGAATAGGTGTGTAAGTGTCTGCATAGCTGTATGATTGGATGTATTAGTGGCTGTATTGGTGAGTTAGTGGTATTGTGAGTGACTTTATGGGTGATTGGATATGTGAGTGGCTCTATGGATCAGTGAATGGGTGAGTTAGTGGTTGTGTGGCAGTGTGAGTGAGTGTGTGAGATGATGTATGGGGTGTGAGTGGGTCTGGGAGTGGGTCTTCGGATGATGTTATCAGTGATGTCATTTGAGATGTCATCAGTGAGGTCACTAACCACATCATGAGTGATGTTATATGTGAGGTCATAAGCAGTGCATTGCGGGGGTGTAAGTTATAGTCAGCTCAGGTAACTATAGCTGCTGAATTTTATTGGTTTTGTACGAGTGAGCAATAGTTTCATCTCTTTCCCTGCCCGCAGATGAAACCTCCATTTCCAGCAGGCAGGAGACCTTTGACAGCTCCCACTGCCACAGCTCCCACCAAGCGAAGGCAAACAGCTATGCCCTGGGGGTGGGGACTCTGGGACATAGGTGGTGGTCCCCAGGGCCATTATTGGCTCCAGGAGGGGGGGCCACGTAGCTCCCCTCCTTTGATTTGCAAGGGTCTGCCTTGGGGAGGTGCTGGTCCCTGGGGCTGAAAACGGCCCGGGAAGGGCGCCGCATATCCCCTCTCCCATTCTTCTGAAAATATTTGGCCCTGGAGAGGTGGTGGTGTCTGGGGTTCCACGGGGCCCCCCATTAACTGGTACTTAGCCCAGGAAAGGTGGTGGTCCACAGGGCTCGGGGGTTCCGCATGGCCCCCCATTTCTATAAGTTTAGCCCCGGGGAGGTGGTGGCCCATGCACCCCCCTCCTTTTAAACAATTCTCCTGGGACCTGTACCACCCGGAGTCACGCATCCACCGCGATTGTTGGCAAAATGTTTTTAAAAAATGCTTTTTTGACCTGGCGGGTCCCTCTGGGACCCCACTCCCAGAGCTAAGGTGTCAGGGTATTCCTACCCTGCCCACTTTTCATTTTTTAACCTTTGTTCAGGGAATCAGCTGAAGCCGAGTCCCAAGATGGCTGCCAGCACTTCCTGGTTGAAGTGTTGGCAGCCAATCAATCTCAGCACGAGATCAAGAGGGTTCGCATAGCCTTTGCTGCCTTAGATATAGATTTTTTTTCTTTAATATCCCCCAAACTACTGAACAGATGTACACCAATTTACAAAAAGATCGCTTTCTGTACCAACAGCTACCTTTTTGCCAAATTTGGTGTAATTCCGGTACGGGCTGCAGTCGTGTCTAAAATTCCTATAGGAATTAACATGGGAAACAAACTTTTTTTGACTCCTCCCTTCTTTTCGCCCCCCCCCCCCGCTTAACGGATTGCTCCAAAATATTTCCGTGCACAATAAGAATCACTGGCACACTTTTGGGGGGAAATTTTGTTAAGATACGTCAAATGGCACCAATGATATAGGCAAGTTAAAAAACACTTTTCCTATGGAAACTAGGTCCTAACTATAACTAACTACTGGCCACCACCATGTATATATATGTGGTTTTGTGGATGAGTGAATGAATGTGTGAGTGGCTGTATGGGTGAGAGTGGTTCTGTGAGTGGCTTTGTAGGTGTGTGAATGGGTATGTGAGTGTGAGTGACTGTGGGAGAGGCTGTATGGGTCTGTGCATAGGTGTGTGAATGGTTTTATGGGTGTGTGAGTAGCTGTTTGGGTCTGTGAGTGGCTGTATGGGTGTATTAGAGGTTGTGAGTGGCTGTATGAGTGAGTGAGTGTGTGTGTCAGTAGTTGTATGGTTCTGTGAATGGGTATGAGAGTGGTTGTGTGGGTTTGTGAGTGGGTGTATGAGAGGTTGTATGGGGATGTGAGTGTGAGTGGGTCTGTGGAGGATGTCATCTGTGATGTCATCAATGATGTTATTGAGAATGTCATGAGTGATGACATATGTGATGTCATAAGCAATGTGCAGGGGCATAAGTTATGGTTAGCTCAGGTAACTATAACTGCTGAATTTCAATGGTTTTGTGCAAGTGAAATCTGAGCCTAATTATAACATCCCTTTAAACTTTCTTTTCTTCACTGAATTTGTAACTTTTATAATTCTATTTCAGAACTATCACGTCCATGTAATCTTTGTTTTTGTTTTTAGTAAATTTCTGTTTTTTTAAAATTCTATTTCCTAACTGTAACGTCCCTGTAACTTTGGGGATTTTTTAAAGTGAATTTCTAAGGTTTTTTAATGTTATTTTTTAACTGTGAAATGTAATCTTTGAGAGTGAGTGTGTGAGTGAGTGCATGAGTGTCTCAGTGGGTGTGTGAGTGGTTGAGGGTCTCAATGGGTATGTGAGGGTCTCAGTGGGCCTGGGAGTGGGTGCGTAAGTGTCTCACTGGGTGTTCGAGTGGGTGCATAAGTGTCTGAGTGGGTCTGTGAGTGGGTACGTGAGTGTCTGAGTAGGTGCATACATGTCTGAGTGTATCTGTGAGTAGGTGCATGAGTCCCAAGTGCATCTGTAAGTGGGTGCATGAGTATCTCAGTGGATCTCTGAGTGGGTGCATGAGCATCTGAGTAGGTCTGTGAGTGGGTGTGTTAGTGGGTGAATGGGTATGTGAGTGGGTGTGTGAATCTCTGAATGGGTCTGTGAGTGGGTGCCTGACTAAGAGGATCTATGAGTTGGTACATCAGTGTCTGTGTGGGTCTGTGAGTGGGTGCATAAGTCTGGGAGTGGGTCTGTGAGTGAGTGCATGGGTCTCTGAGTGGGAATTTCAGTGGGTGCGTGAGTCCTGGGTGGGTCTGGAAGTGGGTGCATGAGTCTCTAAGTGCATCTGTCAATGGATGCATGAGCCTCAGAGTACATCTGTGAGTGCATGCATGAGTTTCTGAGTGCATCTGTAAGTGGGTGCATGAATATCTAAGTGGATCTATGAGTGGGTGCATGAGTCTCTCTGTGGGTCTGTGAATGGGTGAGTAAGTCTCTGAGTTGGTCTGTGAGTGGCAGCGTGAGTGTCTGAGTGAGTCTATGAGTGGGTACATCAGTGCCTGTGTGGGTCTGTGAGTGGGTACATAAGTCTCTGAGTGGGTCTGTGAGTTGGTGCATGACTTTCAGAGTAGGTCTGTGACTAGGTGGATGAATTCCTGAGTGGGTCTATGAGTGGGTGCATAGGTGTATTAGTGGATCTGTGAGGGGGTGCATGAGTCTGTGAATGGGTTTGTGATTGGGTGCATTACTCTCTGAGTGCATATGTGAGTGGGTGCATCATTGTCAGAGTGGGTCTGTGTATATTTTTGCTTTTATTTATTTGCTGCTATTCCTGAATTCGCTGCGACATTACACTGGGGATGCACTGGCAATCGTGACGAATTTGCAAATATCGTGCATAGAAAAAAACAGGTTAGCAACTTATTGTAGACATGCGGAGTTCTTATCTTTATATGCCTCCCCTGGAGTCAGGAACACTTAAACAAAGTTGTGCCATTTCATTTCATCCCCAGGGACTGTCCCAATACACTAAAATGGCAGTCGCAACTCTTTGCTCAGGATGTGGCCAGCCAATCACACCATTCCTTTTGGCAAACGCATTCGGGATTCATCGCAAATCTGTTGCGAACTATCAGCGATCACAGATATACAAATTTAGATTTCCTTAAATTTCTCATCAACTACTGAATAGATATACACCAAATAACAAAAAGCACAATCTGCGGACCAAAAGCTAGCTTTCTGCCAAATTTGGTGTAATTCTTTCCAGCTGTTCAGGCTGTAGTCATGTTCAAAGCCCCTATGGGAATTAACATTGGAAACACACTTTTTTTGACCCCCCTTTTCTCGGCCGCTGCTTGACAGATCACCCCAAAACTTTCCATACACACCAGAAATAACTGGAACAGTTTTTTGTGAAAAGTTTGTGAAAATTCGTTAAACACCACCTAAATTATAGGCAAGTCCAAAAACTTTTTTTCTATGGAAACATGGTCCTAACTGTAGCGAGCACCAGTAGGTAATATATATATATATATATATATATATATATATATATATATATATATATATATATATATATATATATATATATAAATAAATATATATATATATATATATATACACACACAAGCCTCAACCTTCCACGAAAAGGGCACTCTCAGACCAGTCCTGTGTTTATTCACAGTAGTCAGGCTTCCAGAATGCCTTAATCGTGGGTCACAGGAGTTCAAACCCATCAAGGTGAATTACAAATAATAGAAACAAACAAGGGGACACTTTATAGATTTTATACCAGTGAACACATAAGCACCATCTTGGAATGATACACAGGGACAATACAAAATATCATTGTAAATAACACATACAATACTTTGAAATGTACTGTTGCAATTGGCAAGTTAGAAATGAAATTTCAACCCATATTATGCCCGCTCTAAATGTAATGAAATGTGAAATAAGGAGTAAATAAAACATGTAAAACAAATTATATATAAGGCAAATGCATGCACCCAAAGAGCGGTAAATCATGCAAAAAATGAAATTGCCAGGATTTACTATGTGTGACAGCACCAACCTGAAATGGCAAGCAGGGGCAGCACCAAACATACAACCTTTACTCCAGTCAGTTACAACATTTGAAAGTTGAACATAATGATCTGTATAACACACTATGTTTATGTATGCAAAACATAAAAAGTATGTGAAGCCAAAAGCATGCCAAAAAGGATTGTGGAAGAGTGCAAACATGCCAAGTAGCACATGCCAAATGTGGCATCTAGGTGAGGACCAGGTGAATACACTTGTATCAATGCATGAGGCAAGCTTATGCAAAAAATAGCTCTATGCGCCAACATTTTTGATAAAGCTGCCGGTATAAGCATGGTTGCAAGCATCCATAATGCACTGCCAGCAGAATATGTGCAGGATATAAACAATGACTTCCAGACTCTCTAGGCTGCAAACCCTCATGCACAATAATGCATAGGGGTACATGGAGGACCAAAGTTCAGGTCACTGACGAAATTGAATAATGAGAACTGCAATGACACAAAAAAGTAGAAATGCCCCCCAGGTGAACCGCTATGAAATGCCCATGTGGGCTAATTAATAATGATACGTCAAAATGTTCTTGCAGAGATTTCCAAATCTTGCCCAAGTGCGCAACAGATATGAAACAAGGTCAGTCTTCTAGTATGCATTCCCCATACATGCTGACTACGTAAACACCGGTGAAGTCAAGTGACCTGAGTAAAAGACAAAATGCAACAAAAGTGTATTAAAATCAGTTAAAACAGGTGGACACTCCTGAAAACAAGAAGCAGAGAGAGGCATTGCAAACACATTTAGGCTTCACATTTAGGTCAGATGCACTGACAACTTCTCATCACAATTAAGTCCAAAAGGTGTAGGGGTATCAAAATCCAATATGAAGCATGATTCAAGTTTGCATGGTCTCTTTTCCCTGTCCCCTCCGATGATGTTAGGCAGCACTGTGTCCAAGACAATAAACCGCAGTAAGTTCTTATTGCCAAAGTGTCTTCTGGCAAGGCATCTTGCCACCGGATACTGCTGGTTGGTGTGGCGTATTGCCATGATATGTAGTGCTGTGACGAAGGGTCTAAAGAAGAAATCAATGTATTTGGAGGTGTTTCACAAAGAACACCTGTATGCCTATAATTAAATGTTAGTAAAGTTCTCCAAAGAACACCTCCAAATACATTGATTTCTTCTTGAGACTCTTCGTCACGGCACATTCTGCCTATTTGAAAGACACAACACATTTTTTGACAATCATTGAGGACATTCAGTGGGAAGAGGATTACACGCTCTTAACCTTAGATGTCACCAGCCTCTACTCCTGAATCCAGCATTAAGCAGGCATACATGCATGTAAACATTTTATGAGACCCAGATCCATTTCTTATCTTCCGCACACTGAAATGATTGCTGATTTGATTCATTATTGTCCCAATAACCGCTTCTTTATATTTGACAATTCGGTGTACATGTAGACCCAAGGAACGGCGATGGGCACCTGCTTCGCCCCCAGCTAGGCAAAACGTTTTGTGGGCTGGTAAGAGCAGATTTCCAGTAACCTGAAGGAATTTAAAGAACAGGTGGACTTGTGGAGTAGATTTATAGACAACATTTTTGCCATTTGGCAGGGGATGAAAAGTCTGTGGTAGAATTTGGGCAGAAACTGAATTATAATCCATGTAATCTGCACTTCACAGGCCACAGGAGCAAAATTTCAATTGAATTTCTGGATTTTGTGGTGAGTGTGGCAGATGGTAAACTTGTAACCAAGTTGTTTCGCAAACCCACTGCTGGTAATAGCTTGCTGTATGCTAACAGCTCCCATTCTACCAACCTTATAAGAAGCATTCACTATAGGAAGTGTCTAAGGGCGAAAAGAATCTATAGTGCAGTTGAAGCCTTTGAAGCAGAGAGTAGGTGTTAGACCCAGTGGTTTCCAACTGCCATGGACGCATAGAAGTCATTCAGAATCCACCACTTTAGATAGGATGACTACTATACACATGTCTGATAATCTGTGCTCGCCCTTAGGTATCTTGGCACCATGCAGTGAGGCTTATCCTCAGCGCCCAAGTGTAAAGTGTTGGCACAGCACCACCCTCGCAACACACTGCGTATGCCACCAAAAGACTCCACACCAAATATATAAAACACTTCTCTCTGTATTACACACACACTGAAATCCTAACGAGATGCACATTGTATATACACTTAACAGTTATATATGCAATTGTCAAACTTCCCTATCGAAGTCAAAATGAGATAGACATTGCATATAGCTTTACAATTATATGCAGTTGTCGAACTTCCCTATTTGCAGAAAGGTCAAACAGTAACAGGTCTTTGGCTACGCCTTGTGCCCCAGCCACTCAGTCATCCAACTACACCAGCCAATGATACACGTTTCTCCTCCTGGCACCCCATTGACTAGACAGCAGGAACCACCAATCATGGAAAGAAACTGTTACTTAGTTTTGTCCATCCGGATTAGACCTCCAGGCATCCAACGGCACCTGCAGGATCACGATCCCCTCATATACAAAAGGTTGTTACCTAGGAAGCTGGCATGCTTCCAGGTCCGGAGAAAGGTTTACCCTCAGGTGGAGGTGTGAATTGCTGTAGCCCCCGACAGTCAGCTGCAGGTGCCCAGAAGGCACATGAAACCCCTCAGGCTTTGTCACGATGTTCTCCACAACAAAGTACCTTGTGGCGTGGGTCTAGGGAGAGGAAGCCAATGACCTTGGACAGAGGCCACGATCTCAGGTACTGTCATCCTTCCGATCTGAAGGTCGAAGACAATCTCAGCTCCTTGCTCAGATTCCCCCAACACCTCTCAAACACCACCTTCTCTGGAGCGCAAGCATAGCATAGGTCCCCTTGGTTCCAATTATGGGTCCTTCGAACCCTGCAAGCTTCCCCTGCACTTCTCGAACTCCTCACGTCTCGGTACCTCAGGTGGCTGCTGATCTTTACGAACACACTCCTCTGCACAATGTGATGATGGTGTACAGCAGTACGGTCATTGTCCCAACCAACGATCACTTCCACCCATTTCCACTGCACTCCATGCAGTCCTATTGATCTCATGGAAACAGTGAGATCCTTTGTGTCCCTGGGATCTCATGGACAGGAGGCCAGCTAACCGGCTCTTGGTGAGCACTTCAAAACTCTGACCACGACAGTTGGCACTTAACTGCAGGCCAGCAAAGTCCAGTCAAAAACCACCAAGTGATAGTCCCTTCCTGGACCAAGACAAGCTCCAGGACACCATAAGTCTGCAGATAATCCAGTTGCAGTCCCTCTTGCCCTAATGACTCCTTGTGTCAATGTCCCAGCATCGAACCAGTGTAGTATGGTTCCAAATCCAGAAGCGTCTCTTCTTTCAGAGGCCAGAGCCCCAGTAGTTATACCCACCAGGGCCTTTGAAGGTACAATCAGTTCAAAAGGCTACCTTTGAAATGCACAGGCCCTCTCTAAATTTGGTCCTGTCTGCTATCCTACCCCGGAAGGTTTGATGACTATCTTTAGTGGGTCCAAGACCCAGCTCCTTGGAATTCAGGTGCTAATTCCACCCCTCATGTAACCATCCCTGAAAGGCACCTCAGAGTCAGAGGTTCGCAGTTTCCCTTGAGCCCCTAGTTTATGGCCTTCAATCAGGAATGCACAGATGTAGCTGTCCCTCTCGCAATACAGATATGAATTGGAGACAGGCACACAGATCCATGTGCATCGAAATGTTCACTTTCCCAAAAGTGACATTTCCCCATACGCAATGTCGGATCCTCTCACACTACCAGAGAGGATTCACCATTACAAACTCATCGATATCAAACAAGATACTGCTACTACTCTGCCTGTAGGAAATACTGCTCAAACGTCTTTCCCTACATTCCCCATGCTAATCCAATCCAAGAAGCAGGCCCTGTTGTACCGAACACACCACTCGGTGCCATAAACAACACTTGCATGCAATACAAACAAGTACATGCCCTACCTCTTCCCAACACCGGACCCTGTCACTAGACAGAACTCCGATATAGCAAGAGACATGCAGAACCTTGGCACAGAGCTTTTTAAATGCCAAACTGTGTAACAGTACCCAGTGCACACAAGCCCCACCAGGGCAAACCTGTGGCACAATCGATGAGCTACCTCCGTGGATGCACAACTCCTGCTGCAGGCCCATGGAGGAGCATTTGAGATACATGCCCTGGGTATATGTCTTACCCCTTGATTAGGGACTAACAGCTAACTTGAATCAGCCAATCATGTATATGACGAGCACAGGGCTTAGGCCCTGAATGGCAGGTCGAACACGCTCAATGTACTATGGCTAGCATCCAGAGCAGCGGAAAACCGGGAAGGAGAAAAGCAAAAAGTTGAGGGAATGCACCCTCGAAAAGGCCATTTCCAACATTAGGCTTATGATCAGTAGATTCAAACAACGAGGGTACACTAACAGTCATCCAACAGGCTAAGAAAAGGGCTGATTCAATTCCAAGACAAAACTGGTGTTCCCTCTGCCAAAACCACCTCTTGAATCTGACAATACCATTAGATTCAGTACCACTTTTTCCAATCAGGCACACAATGTAAGGGGTATCCTCAAAAAACATTGGCATATATTTAAAATTGATGATATACTTGATAAATATCTGGGCCCATCATCACAAATCACCTTCAAATGGTGCAGATCTCTAAGAGGCAGTCAAGTCAGAATGCAGTGAACAGTAGAGTTATGAGGATGACTGATTCCCCCATGGATTTCTTTTGTATGAGCTTGCCTAATGGATTGATACAAGTGTATTCACCTGGTCCTCACCTAGACGCCAACTTTGACATGCGCCACTTGAAATGTTTGCACTCTACCACAGTCCTTTTTGGCATGCATTTGACTTAAAATACTTTTTATGTTTTGCATACATAAACATGTGTTATACAGATCATTATGTTCAACTTTCAAATGTTGTAAATGACTGGAGTAATGCTTGTATATTTGGTGCTGCCCCCGCTCACCATTTCAGGTTGGTGCTATCACACATGGTAGATCCTGGTAATGCAATTTTTGCATCATTTAGCATTCTTTGTGTGCGTGTATTTGCCTTATATAAAATTTGCGTATCCCGCTTTTCCGGTTTTATTCACTCTTTATTTCACATTTCATTGCATTTAGAGCAAGCATAATATGGGGTTGCACTTTCATATCTAACTTGTTTACTGCAGATATGTGTCCTTACCTTGTACATTTCAATGTATTGCATGTTCTATTTACAATAATCATGTATCTTGTATTGACCCCGTGTATCATTCCAAGATGGCGCTTATGTTTACACTGGTATTAGTATAGAATCTATGAATTGACACATTGTCTGTTTCTATTATGTGCATTTCACCTTGGTGGGTTTGGACTTCTGTGACGCTTGATTAAGGCTACAGCCGAATTGCATCGGGGAATCCTGACTCTGAATAAACACGGTATTTTGCAAGAACACAGGACTGGTCTGAGTGTGCCTTTTAGGTGGAGGGTTGTGGCTTTGCTATTAAGGCTTACCGGAGCCCTGCTCAGATCTCCGCGCTTGGGCTACTGAACTCCAGTTTTGGGGTGGTTCCAATATATATATATATATATTTTTTTAAATTATTTTTAATTCCCCCCAGTTCCCCTATAAACCCAACAATTACAAATAACAGTATAAAATCTATTTAAAAAATGTGTAAATATTTTAAAAAACAATCACTAAAACATGTATTTACAATGTTACAATATTGGTTAAAAAAAATAATCACAAAAGAAATTAAACAATATAACACCAAAATAAACACTAATATTACCAAAACATTGAAAAAACGATATTACTTGCAATAATATTTTATCAGTGATATTTTTAGCACAAAATTGAAAACAACCCGAAAAAATTATATTCTTATCTGCAATTTTCTTGTCGTATTTATTGTCCACATCACAATATTCCTGTCATGATATCCTGGTATCACGATATTTAAAACTCAAATTTTGCGCCAACACCGATGAGAGGTAGAATTGAAGAGTTTTGATCCCCATCAGTGCAATCTATCTGTGAGATCATAGCCAATGGGAGACGTCCAGAAACAAGCGAGGTGTGTTCAAAAGAAAACTTCAAATGAGGCCACTTGAAATTATTTAATTAAGATGATGCAGTTTACCGTAGAAACAAGATGTCAGAGCATCAAGCAGACATATTATGCTAGCTATTTTCCACTCAACTTTGCAGAGTCAATGAAAGTATACATTATCAGTGGACAGTTTTAATACTAGTTTTTAACCTATCCATTTTAGTAGAATATTTGCTGTGAGCATGCAACCTAGGAGGTTAAACGTGAACACCGCAGAACTCCACAGCATGAATTATCTTTATTCACCCAGATCTGTATTCTTATATGTTGCTCTTACAATCGAGCCTAATGGCACTGATTACCTGTTCATTGGTTACATCATAACGAGTGACTTTTTAGAGAAGAAATTTGGCAGGTTAGGGTATCACTGCTACAATTCATAAATCAGCCAGACCTGAACTAGCTCTACTTTTCAACTAAATTGTTAAATGAATAGCAGATGGCAGGAACTGAATTAATGATATTTAGTTACTAATATACTTATGATGATGGATTGCATTGCCATTAGGCCCTACATAAAGAAGTACATTGATCCACTTTATGACCTACAAGACAAAATATGTCATATTATTTTCTCATACTGGTTAATTACTTGATTTGGTTTGTTCAGAGAATACTGCTTCAGTTTTAAGAAACGTCATTTCTCAGTTACAATGGTGAAAGAATAACGTGCTTGAATTGGCTTCAAATATAGATTTGAATCATTAATTGATCATAGTGGAATAGAGGATTCAGTTCCAATTTTGATATTCACCACCCCATGCTGTTCCTAAAAAAACAGTCATTTTGAGATAAGTGAATACCTGAATAGGAATGAAAGAAATGCTATGTCAAATCACATGCAGCAGGAGATGTGCTAAATGCCATTGTGGCGCCTGATAAGCCACAACCTATGCATCAGTCACATCTACATCCCTTGCTCGGTCCACAATTGCAGGCCCTGTTGCAGCCACGTGTGCAGTCACTGCTCCAGCTATACCTACTCCCACCATAGCTGTATTCATTGTTTCACCCTCAGCTGCAGCCCCAGCATGAGCCACAACTGGCTTTCCTGACACCAACTTAGCTTCATCTTTCAACACATCTTCGCTGCTACTTCCACTCCCTTTACATCTACAATGGTGCCCAAAGAAGTGAGTCAAGATGTCATCAGCCAACTCTGGTAAGAAGGCATTTTCCTCATCAGCGTGGAGGATTATGATATTGGTAACCATGTTTCATCCCAAAAAATATCAGCAGAAAGAGTGACTTAGAGCAAGGCCTGTACTTGTGCATTCTTTGGCTAGCAACATGGAGGCAGGGCAGGCATCACTGCTGATAACATACCTAGGCTCAGCACACTCCCCGGCGACTCTCACTGACACAGGTAGCACCCTCAGGGAGAAGGATAGTATGGTGCAATCTCAGCCAATGTGTCTCTTCAACCACTGCATGCAACAGAAATGCCATGCCATGTCAATGCAGTGCCGTTTCTCAGAACAGAGGTCGATAGACAGTTATCTGTTGGACACTAAACTGTCTGACATCTTCCATTCTTACCAGCCAGCGTATGGCCAAAACACAGTGATAGGGGCTAGTTTGGAGAGACTGGTTTGCTCCTGGAAAACCAAGAATTTAACCTGCCAGAGATGTCCCATTTCAAAGCCCTAGATATAACAAACATTCATTAATTCCTTCAATATAATTCCAGTCCTAATCCACAGAGAGTTCCCCAGCCAGGCCAAGGAGTCAATTGTGCCATGCATCTCAACTCAAAGCAGCCTCTTTCCAAAAAAGGATTAGGAACTTTCACTTTAAGGTTTACATGGCATATGGAGGCTTTTGCTAGGGTGGGTAGTAGGCAGTTAAGTATCGGGTGGGTAAAAGGGGAAAGCTAAGCAAACACAAGGAAATGGTGGCAGAGTGAACTGATGTGGCGAAACGAGCTAAAGAACGATGATGGATTCAGCCCAGAACTGTGACGGGGGTGAGTGTCTGAAAAGATTCAGCGTTCAGTCCATCATCTCCTTGTATTTGCTTTGTTCGCCCTAAGTTGGCAGGGTATGCCGAGACATGGGTCCCTTGCTCACTTTGCCACTAGGTTCAAGCAAGCCTGGCTGATGAGGGGTGTTACCCCGAAACCGGTCCCAGGATGCTTGCTTCCAGTTCAAGGAAGACCTGGCTTGGCAGTTCGGGCTGGACTGTTGCCATGAGGCACAGGGTCCAGACTGATTTGCATATAGCTGGGTCTGAACTGATGTGGCAAAGTGAGCTAAAGAATGATGATGGATTCAACCCAGATCTGTGACTGGGGGTGAGTGCCTGAAAAGTTTCAGTGCTCCGTCCATCGTCTCCTTGTGTTTGCTTTGTTAGCCCTAAGTTGGCAGGCTATGCCCAGATGTGGGTCCCTTGCTCACTTTGCCACTGGATTCGAGCTAGCCTGGCTGATGAGGGGTGTTACCCCAAAACCTGTCCCAGGATGCTTGCTTCCGGTTCATGGAAGACCTCGCTTGGCAGTTCGGGCTGCACTGTTGCCATGAGGCACAGGGTCAAGACTGATTTGCATATAGCTGGGTCTGAACTGATGTGGCGAAGTGAGCTAAAGAACGATGATGGATTCAACCCAGATCTGTGACTGGTGGTGAGTGTCTGAAAAGTTTCAGCGCTCCGTCCATCATCTCCTTGTGTTTGCTTTGTTCGCCCTAAGTTGGCAGGGTATGCCCAGACGTGGGTCCCTTGCTCATTTTGCCACTGGATTCAAGCTAGCTTGGCTGATGAGGGGTGTTACCCCAAAACCGGTCCCAGGATGCTTGCTTCCGGTTCAGGGCAGGCCTGGCTTGGAAGTTCGGGCTGGACTGTTGCCATGAGACACAGGGTCAAGACTGATTTGCATATAGCTGTGTCTGAACTGATGTGGCGAAGTGAGCTAAAGAACGCTGATGGATTCAACCCAGATCTGTGACTGGGGGTGAGTGTCTGAAAAGTTTCAGCGCTCCGTCCATCATCTCCTTGTGTTTGCTTTGTTCGCCCTAAGTTGGCAGGGTATGCCCAGACGTGGGTCCCTTGCTCACTTTGCCACTGGATTCAAGCTAGCCAGGTAGATGAGGGGTGTTACCCCAAAACCAGACCCAGGATGCTTGCTTCCGGTTCAGTAAGACCTGGCTTGGCAGTTCGGGCTGGGCTGGCTTCACTAGCCGTAGCTCTGTTGTGATGTTCTAGTTGCTGCTAATCTTGTAAATGTGTATCTGAATTGATTTTTAAAAACGAACCGAAATTGCACTTAGCACTTGGTCTGAATGTGAACTTGAATTGATTTTTAAAAATGAATAGAAATTGCACTTAGCACTTTGCTCAATTTTAAAATACATCAATAGCTGTTCTTAAATCTCGTTTATCCCTTCACTGTGTGCGCGACCACGTGACCGCCTGTTAGAGCGGGACCGCTAGGAGAGGTCAGCGCTCTAGTTTCCTTATCGCCTCCGGACATAAGTCACGCAATGCTGCGACCACGCAGCGGGCGCGCGCAGCGGGCGCGCCACCGGCAAGCCCGTCTGCGCCAGTCAGCGTCCCGGAGGCGACCGGCGCTGGCCATGCTGCCCATAGATCTTTAGATCTCGGAAACCGCTTGTGCTACAGCAGACTGAGGCTATTGGAAATAGGTAGGAGTGCGAGCTGCCGCCCCCTCTTACCTCTTTATTCAGAGCCTAAAGAGCTGACCTGCGTTAAGTGTAGCTGGGCTGCTTCTTTTATTAAGACTGAACCGAGGCATGAAAAGGGCGCCAAGGGCAATCTAGCACTCCAAGAGGACTGATTGCATGGGGAGAAGGGCCAATTATGGGCCATGCTCCTTAATACTCGGTCCATGAAAAAACATGCCCCTCAAATCTTTGATATACTAGAAGACACCTTCTGTTTTTGACGGAAACATGGCTTAGTGGAGGATCAAATCCTACTATCGTCTCGGCCATCCCACCTGGTTATCAGATCATTTGGAAGGATCGGCCTGAGGGCACCGGCGGAGGTATTGCTTTAATTTTTAAAAATACATTTTCATGTATGACAGTTCCCACAGAAGAGGTAGCAGATGCCGAAAGCCTCGGTTTCCATGTGGTGGTATCTGCGCATCAATCAGTCGCAGGCATTGTAGTTTACAGACCACCCGGGCCCGCAGGCAGATTCCTAGAGTCCATTAGCAATGTGATTGCTCCTATGGCCACTAAATTCAAACACTGTCTGGTGTTAGGTGATTTTAATATTCATATTGACAAACCTACTGAACAGGAGTCCATTAGGCTACGGGAATCTTTGGATATTTTCAAGTTGTCCCCCTATGTCCATCACCCTACCCATGAGAAGGGCCATATCTTGGATCAGATTTTCTCCACCGTAATAATATAAACTGCCCTACCTCTTCCCCTCGTGTGGTCTGATCACTCCCTTCTAGGTTTCACAATCAAGAAAGAACCTAACCACCCTAAATCTCAGGGGAAGCCCCGCCCCATCAGCTTTAGACCTTTCCATTTAATTACGCCTGATGCCCTGAGCTCTGCCCTCAGCAATCACCCGATTCCTTTCAGTGGGAATCTTGAAAATGATGTCGATTGTCTGGAGAACTGGCTCCAGCTTCGCGCCTGGGAGCTCGCACCCCCTTCATCGCGTTCGGCTAAGGTGGCCCGTGTATCAGCCCCGTGGTTTACTGAAGCCCTCAGGAAAAGTAAGAGAACCTGCAAACGCCTGGAGAGGGCTTGGCGCAAGAATTTTGACAACAAAGATAAAATAATCTATAAACAGGCGTTGAAGTCTCATTTTAATAGAGTATATGAGGAGAAAAAAACTTTTTCTCCGCTAAAATTGAATTGGCAACTAATAAAAGTAAAGACATTTTTAAAATTGTAAGAGAGTTCTCATCTCCGAGTGCGGTGGCTAGACCTTTCACCCCCACTGAAGTATGGACGAATCATTTGGCCTCTTATTTCCACGAAAAGATAAAAAATATTCAGAACACTTACCCAGGTCAGCCCCTGGTTCAGGGTGAATGTCTGGAATGTCTCTCCCAGACTAGGGGATCGTCTTTTACACAGTTCCCGCCTATTTCCAGGGACAAATCCTTGGAACTGATGAGAGCCCTTAAATCCGGATCACCTTCTGACCCGTGCCCAGCAAAAGTTCTGGCATCAATAGCGGAGATAATCAACCCTGCGGTGAACCTGATTCTGAACGCTTCATTACAGATTGGGCAATTCCCGGACAGGTGGAAAAAGGCAAAGATTCTCCCCCTATTAAAAAAGCCCCTTTCTGATCCCGAGATAGCCTCCAATTACAGGCCAATATCCCTTCTTCCATTTTTCTCCAAGACTTTGGAAAAATACGTGAATCTCGTCAATTCCACTTATGTTGAAACCGATCTAGTGCTCCCCCAAAGCCAGTCTGGCTTCAGGGCAAATTTCAGCACTGAAACAGCGCTTCTGGAAGTCTCTGAGGTCATTTAGGAAACTTTGGACAAAGGTGGTAAGGCTGTGCTGATATTACTGGACCTATTTGCGGCCTTTGGTACCGTGCCCCATGACCGGCTCCTGCAGAGACTCCAGGAGTGCGGTTTCGGGGGCACGGTACTCCAATGGTTCACCTCTTTTTTACAGAACCGTCAGCAAACAGTCTGGTCTCCGTCTTTTGCTGCCCTCATACGCAGGTGGGGGTCCCGCAGGGCTCAATTTTAAGCCCGACACTTTTTAACCTTTATATGACTCCCTTGGCATTTTTGGCAGAGGCCCATGGAGCAAAAATAGTGTCATATGCGGACGACACACAGCTGCTTTTCACCTGTGATAAAGACGATGTTTTCAGAGGAGACTCGATCAACACCTGCCTATCAGAGGTGTTTTCCTGGCTACAACGGAACCAACTCAGGTGTAACTCTGAGAAATCAGAGATCATTTTTTTTGGTCTCTCTCCCAGTGATGTGTGGCGAGATTGGTGGCCGGTAGACATGTTCCCTCCTACATCCCCGGTCAAGATAGTCAAAAATTTAGGAGTCAAGCTTGATGACAATTTGTCCATGATAGCTCAGATTCAAGCTGTAGTGGGGTCCTGCTTTGGTATGCTCAAAATGCTAAATCAGTTTTTGCACCTTCTTCCGGTCAGACACAGGAAAACAGTGGTCCAGGCTTTGATAGTATCTAGGCTGGACTATGTTAACATTCTGTACCTAGGAATACCGGAATATCTACTAACACGTCTACAGGTGGCTCAGAACGCAGCGGCAAGGGCAATTCTTATGCTCGGCCCCATCTGAAATCCCTGCACTGGTTGCCGATCCGTAAGCGGATCAGTTTTAAAACGGGCGTTCTGGCCTTTAAAGCCCTCCATGGAACAGGTGCTTCATACATCAGGAAAAGAGTCCAGTTCTACTGCCCACGCCGAGCTTTGAGATCATCATCACTGCAGCAGGCAATTATTCCCAAGTTCACCCGCGCTCGAATAGGCGGTCGCTCCTTCCAGGTGAAAGCCGCTCAACTTTGGAATAGTCTGCCTCTGGTCCTCAGACAGATGCAGGACCTTTTCACTTTCAGAAAGGCACTGAAAGCTTGGTTATTTCTGCAATAGTACACTATTCAAACCTTGGTCAGCATTTTTGTCAGCGCCGGGACACTCGATTGAGTAGCTGCGCGCTTTACAAGTACCTAGATAACATAACATAACATAACTGTTGCCATGAGGCACAGGGTCAAGACTATATGCATATAGCTGGGTCTGAACTGATGTGGCAAAGTGAGCTAAAGAACGATGATGGATTCAACCCAGATCTGTGACTGGGGGTGAGTGTCTGAAAAGTTTCAGTCCTCCGTCCATCATTTCCTTGTGTTTTACTTTGTTAGCCCTAAGTTGGCAGGGTATGCCCAGACGTGGGTCCCTTGCTCACTTTGCCACTGGATTCGAGCTAGCCTGGCTGATGAGGGGTGTTATCCCGAAAGCGGACCCAGGATGCTTGCTTCTGGTTCAGGTAAGACCTGGCTTGGCAGTTCGGGCTGGACTGTTGCCATGAGGCACAGGGTCAAGACTGATTTGCATATAGCTGGGTCTGAACTGATGTGGCAAAGTGAGGTAAAGAACGATGATGGATTCAACCCAGATCTGTGACTGGGGGTGAGTTCCTGAAAAGTTTCAGTCCTCCGACCATCATCTCCTTGTGTTTGCTTTGTTCGCCCTAAGTTGGCAGGATACACCCAGACGTGGGTCCCTTGCTCACTTTGCCACTAGATTCAAGCTAGCCTGGCTGATGAGGGGTGTTACCCCAAAACCGGTCCCAGGAGGCTTGCTTCCAGTTCAGGGAAGACCTGGCTTGGCAGTTCAGGCTGGACTGTTGCCATGAGGCACAGGGTCAAGACTGATTTGCGTATAGCTGGGTCTGAACTTATGTGGCAAAGTGAGCTGAAGAACGATGATGGATTCAACCCAGATCTGTGACTGGGGGTGAGTGCCTGAAAAGTTTCAGTGCTCCGTCCATCATCTCCTTGTGTTTTATTTTGTTAGCCCTAAGTTGGCAGGGTATGCCCAGACTTGGGTCTCTTGCTCACTTTGCCACTGGTTTCGAGCTAGCCTGGCTGATGAGGGGTGTTACCCCGAAACCGGTCCCAGGATGCTTGCTTCCGGTTCAGGGAAGACCTGGCTTGGCAGTTCGGGCTGGACTGTTGCCATGAGGCACAGGGTCAAGACTACTTGCATATAGCTGGGTCTGAACTGATGTGACAAAGTGAGGTAAAGAACGATCATGGATTCAACCCAGATCTGTGACTGGGGGTGAGTCTCTGAAAAGTTTCAGCGCTCCGTCCATCATCTCATTGTGTTTGCTTTAAAGGGGGAAAGCTACCAGGGCAGAGGGAGGGGCTGCTTTCAAGTTTAAAGGGTTGAACCACAAAATGTTTAGTTTATTTTGTTATATACAATTATTTTTTTTGCATTGTTGTGTAGATGGGACCAGGGGAAAATATTTATTTATCACAGATATTTGTATAGTATGGACCTAGTTACAAGGGCAATGGAACTCATTACATATGATAAGCTTGGGATAAAAATAACAAGTAATCATTAATGTAACAACCACCAAGCACCGCCCCTGTGGTGATGACATTTCCAAGAAATGCACCCTGTACATCCTCTGGCCAGGCCTGGCCGGAGGCCTTCTAATAGATGGGTGGAGATCGCACGTGGTCTTTTGCTCACACCGTGATACTGTGTGCAAGTGTGTCATTGCTGCTGCATTTTGGCAAGTCCAGGGCTAGTGCTTAGAGTGAGGCCCCAGTACAATTAACAGGAGTTGGGCGAGGGAAGAGGAATTTAGGATTAGAAGAGAACAGAATTGGGAAATCATTCCAAAGAGACAGATAAATATATTGGCATATGTTTTTGAAGGGATGAGTCTTAGGGTCTTTCCTGAACAATAGGAGGTTCAGGTTCATTCTGAGTAGGTCTAGGCAAAATTTCATTATGCTGGGAAATCTGGCATAATTTTTGTAATTTCATGTCACCTTTATTACAAAGTTCTAGAAAGTCCTATATTACACCATGTCACATGATTACGTATGATTATGTGCATGATTATGTGCCATTCGTGGTAAAAACTTACCACAAATGTACCGTTCGATGCAAGTTTTACTGCAGTTGTACGGAAACAAGGTGAACAACAGAACTCAATCTAATTTTATTCACAGTGGTTTTAATCCTTTACACTAATTTTAAGCACAAATCCATGCATCTAAATTGGACACAAATTTGCCTTTCACGCTAATATACAGTTCCATATGTCACTTGCACTTCATATAAATATGCGCGTTTGCTTAATTCCTCTGAAATTTCATGTAAATTCCTGCTTTCGCCTTGTTTTTCTGCTTTCTCCTTCCTCGCCCCTTTTTGTCTGAGTTCCTTCTCCTGCTTTTGCCTCATTTTTTACTGCTTTTTCCTTTCTCTCTCCAATTTTTCTAAGTGCTTTTGCCTCCTTTTCACAAATTTCTCTGCAAAGCAACTAGCAACTCCACCACCTTTAGACCCTCAGAGGTGATTTTCAGCGCTTTATAAAATCCTGATTGATTGATTGATTGATTGATTGATTGAGAACTGGCTCTATGCTACAATGGAAGGCAGAAAACACATTGTGGGTGAAGTGGATGGAAGGTACAGACGGTGTTAAACGTGGGAGGCAGGTTCCAGGCAATAGTTTTATATATTTAGGTGGGGGAAGGGTGGATTGATGAGAGGATTGTGTGAGTGATTAGCCGAACAACAGGCATGTTTTATTGTTTATATTTTTGAGAAGTAAATCTGAGAGTAGAGTGGCAGAGCTAGTCGCTCTTTATAAAGCTAAATGTTTGTCTGTGGCAACTTATGAGGCAGGGGTGTGGGGCGACCACACGAGCCACCAATTATAGGTCTTGGAAAATAAATTCATAAAAAGACTACTGATGACCCGAACAGCGCCCCCACACTCCTCTGTCATCGAGAGTTGGGGTTGGAATTCTTAGAGGACCGTATAGGTATTGCCCCTTTGCTCTTATGGGCAAACATTTGGTTGTCTGATGAATTAACGTTCTCTAGGGATGTGATTAAAGACTGTACTAAACTAGATAGTGCCCTATCGATCCCTTGGCTTCAATTTGTGAGAGATAAATTTTGTGAGATAGGCTTGGGGCACTTTTACGAGAATCCTGATAGTATCCTCACAAATGCGAAAGCCATTATTAAAGAGGCGTATTATTCTAGGGCAAATATGCGCCACACACAATCAGAGGCAACCGGTTTCTTATGCTTGCTCTATGCCCAACAGCAATTTTATTTAACCTTTACCGCTAATGTACAGATACGATTTCTTTTAACTAGATTTCGTCTATGCACTCTGCACTTTTTAGTGGCATTCCCGAGACAATCAGGGTGGGCCGAAAACTTATGCCCTGTCCGTGTGACAATTTGGCAGCTCAGAGCACCTTGCACTTTATTTTATTTTGCCCCCTTAATAAAGAGCAAAAAGTTTTGCTCCGCTTTTAAGTGAAATTTGGCCTTGCACATACATTGATGGTTTTTATCTGCTGTATTCATTGGCCACCCCTGCTATTTGCATTGCGGTCTCTAATTATATAAAAGTTGCAATGGCCATTAGAAAGCACTATGAGCTATAGAAGCTGACTAGGAATGTTGACATTTTTAATGCACAACTTTTATACCCTTCGGAATTTTATGATCAATGATATATTTTGCCGTGCTAGGTCATTTGTATTATAGATTATATGCTTTTACCTGCCAGATTCTTATGAACTCCTCTTTTATTGATTTTAATTACACTATCTTACAAATATGCTATGAAATCTTAAAATTGTGATGTTTTGTTTGTTAATCTTTTATTGTCCTTTAAACCAAAGAAAGTTGATTTGAATGATTGATTGATTGAGTAGTGTGGCAAAGTAGCCAAATGACAGGTATTTGGCTTGTATGACAAAGATATAGACACTGGAAAAGGCAAATCAAAAATCGGAATGTCCACTCAATTGTGCTGTGTTACCTCAAGTTTGCTATATTGCATGTTGGCTCCTGTGAATTTGCTGGTTCTTGCACAGGGGCCTCAGGGAAGTTCCACAATCATCCATTTTCAAGGATATGCTCATGTATTTTCATTCACATAAGTTAAGTATATCTCAATTGATGTTACCTTTATACATTTAAGTAGGCCCTGGCGGTAAACTCTGCTCCGCTCATTGAGTTTGCGGAATTATGGTACTCCGCGGTCCGCAGAGGAGAGTGGAGTTCCTTAATTCCACCATCCCGGGCGCGAAGCTGATTTTTTTACGTTCACGCACTCAAGATTTGTTGTGGTGCTTGCGAGCGAGCGTCATGATAATCTCATGCATCTAGGGAGATTGCGCGATACTTTGTGCTCACTTGCATGGCTTACGGCCACGATGGCAACAATGTAATGCCGATTGCGAATGCACCACTCGAGCAGCTTTTGTTGTCGAGAAGCAGCTGAGAGGCTTTTCAAATGGACTTTGTTTGTGCGAGAAGCCTTTCTTCTTGTTCCTGTACAGCAGGCTCCTCCCAGTGCTTTGTCCATCTCCTGGTAACTTTTCATTTAGATTAGGAGCTGGAAGGATCACTCTCCTTGTCTGCTGCATATATGCCATTGGATTTAAGGACTTTGTATTTGAGATTTCACAAGTTCAAAAACTGATGTATATGGGTGTTGTATGTTTGATTGGGGGCATGCACCAGGATTTATTTGTACATTTATTTGATTTTTAAAATTTATTATGGTGGGTGGCCTGCAGTTTCAGTAGGGGCCTAGTTATTTTTTTGCATGTCATTTTTCTTGCTTTGTAAAGGAAAATGATACACAGTTTAGTACATTTAGCCATGTCTTTTTAATAATTTTGCAATATTCATTTAATTAACTATGTGGCCTCGTCTGCTAATGGGCCTTCCAGTCAGTTGGCCCAGTGCTAGCCATGGGTGCATGAAACAACTGTTTCTGTGGTGTCTGTTGAATTGAAACATCATTTAGGTCATGGATGTCATTGGATTAAATTACAAAATGTGTTTTTTTGGAGGGTATTACACGTTTTGTTCTGCAAACAGTGTATAGGTGGGGTAATATATTTGATGCCTTTGGAGGATGTGAAATGAAATGAAATGAAATTAAATGAAATGAAAATCAATATTTGTAAAGCGCTCAGGGGTGTGTGTTGGCGATTTTTTTTTAGCCTAGTTAATTTTCGATTTTGGCATTGCTGAATTGATGCTGTTTTCTCCTGTATTACCATGCCTCCTTTGTCTGGCCAATGTATGAGTGTGTTTGCCATAGACCACCATTTGTCTTTGTTCCCCATGCCATGTGGCCAGGGGCCATTTTTTTGTATAGTCAGTGCCCATGGGCTTGTATGTGTTCTTTGTTTTCCATGCCTCCTGTTTGTTGTTTTACCATGTGGCTGGTGGCCATTTTGTGTAGGCAGCCAGTATACTTTTGACATAGGCCTGCATGTGTTCTTTGTTGTGGCCATGCTGCCTTGATGGTTGTTGATGTGACCATGTGTCTGGCGGACATTTTGTGTAGCCAGCCAGTGTGCTTTTGCCATAGGCCTGCATGTCTTCGTTGTTCCCCATGCCTCCTTGCTCAGTGTTGTTGTTGACCATGTGGCACTGGCTGGCAAACGTTTTGTGCATTCCAGGCAGTTTGCCTTTGCCTTGGGCTTGCATGAATGGATGGGATATCAGTTTAATAATATGCTTGAGGATCATTGTAGTATGTGTATTAAGAATATGCTTATATATACTAAAACATTTTTTTTTATTTTCCACCTCCAATAGGTTTCTTCTCATCCTCCCATATAAACATCAGCAATTATTGATTTATTTTTTAATTATAATTTATTTTTTTATTTTTTTATGCTTTCGTTATTTTTTAAAAATATTAACATTTTAAAATATTTTTTCAATTTCATTTTTTTTATTTACATTGCTTAAATGTATTTGCCATTTTGATATATATATTTTTATAATTTTAATTTGTAATCAAAACATTTTTTCAATGTAAATTTTTTTTTTCTCCATTTTGCCTTGGTCGATCCATCATCTATCCATCCATCCACCATAGGCACACAGCCGCGCAACAGCATTCAGGTTTTTATGAATATAATTCCATTTCCTCCTGGACACCCTGGCTGCGGTGCACTTTAGACACATCAGCATCATTCGCCCTAAGTGGGAAGGGTATGCCCAGACGTGGGTCCCGTGCTCACTACGCCAATGGAGTCAAGCTATCCTGGCTGATGAAGGCTGATAGCCTGAAACCGGTCCTAGGATGCTTGATTCCGGTCCAGGGAAGACATGGCTTGGCAGTTTGGTCTGGACTGTTCCCATGAGGCACAGGGTCAAGACTGATTTGCATATGGCTATGTCTGAACTGGGGTGGCGTGGTGAAGCAAAATAACGATGGATTAAACCCAGATCTGTGACTGGGGGTGAATGTTTGCCAATGTGCAGCATTCCGTCCATCATCTTGTGTGTTTTGCATTTCGCCCTAAGTGGGAAGGGTATGCCCAGACGTGGGTTCCGTGCTCACTACGCCACTGGAGTCAAGCTATCCTGGCTGATGAAGGCTGATAGCCTGAAACCGGTCCTAGGATGCTTGATTCTGGTCCAGGGAAGACATGGCTTGGCAGATCGGTCTGGACTGTTCCCATGAGGCACAGGGTCAAGACTGATTTGCATATGGCTATGTCTGAACTGGGGTGGCGTGGTGAAGCAAAATAATGATGGATTAAACCCAGATCTGTGACTGGGGGTGAATGTTTGCCAATGTGCAGCATTCCGTCCATCATCTTGTGTGTTTTGCATTTTGCCCTAAGTGGGAAGGGTATGCCCAGACATGGGTCCCGTGCTCACTACGCCACTGGAGTCAAGCTATCCTGGCTGATGAAGGCTGATATCCTGAAACCGGTCCTAAGATGCTTGATTCCGGTCCAGGGAAGACATGGCTTGGCAGTTCGGTCTGGACTGTTCCCATGAGGCACAGGGTCAAGACTGATTTGCATATGGCTATGTCTGAACTGGGGTGGCGTGGTGAAGCAAAATAACGATGGATTAAACCCAGACCTGTGACTGTGGGTGAATGTTTGCCAATATGCAGCATTCCGTCCATCATCTTGTGTGTTTTGCATTTCGCCCTAAGTGGGAAGGGTATGCCCAGACGTGGTCCCGTGCTCACTACGCCACTGGAGTCAAGCTATCCTGGCTGATGAAGGCTGATAGCCTGAAACCGGTCCTAGGATGCTTGATTCCGGTCCAGGGAAGACATGGCTTGGCAGTTCGGTCTGGACTGTTCCCATGAGGCACAGGGTCAAGACTGATTTGCATATGGCTATGTCTGAACTGGGGTGGCGTGGTGAAGCAAAATAACGATGGATTAAACCCAGATCTGTGACTGGGGGTGAATGTTTGCCAATGTGCAGCATTCCGTCCATCATCTTGTGTGTTTTGCATTTCGCCCTAAGTGGGAAGGGTATGCCCAGACGTGGGTCCCGTGCTCACTACGCCACTGGAGTCAAGCTATCCTGGCTGATGAAGGCTGATAGCCTGAAACCGGTCCTAGGATGCTTGATTCTGGTCCAGGGAAGACATGGCCTGGCAGTTCGGTCTGGACTGTTCCCATGAGGCACAGGGTCAAGACTGATTTGCATATGGCTATGTCTGAACTGGGGTGGCGTGGTGAAGCAAAATAACGATGGATTAAACCCAGATCTGTGACTGGGGGTGAATGTTTGCCAATGTGCAGCATTCCGTCCATCATCTTGTGTGTTTTGCATTTCGCCCTAAGTGGGAAGGGTATGCCCAGACGTGGGTCCCGTGCTCACTAAGCCACTGGAGTCAAGCTATCCTGGCTGATGAAGGCTGATAGCCTGAAACCGGTCCTAGGATGCTTGATTCCGGTCCAGGGAAGACATGGCTTGGCAGTTCAGTCTGGACTGTTCCCATGAGGCACAGGGTCAAGACTGATTTGCATATGGCTATGTCTGAACTGGGGTGGCGTGGTGAAGCAAAATAACGATGGATTAAACCCAGATCTGTGACTGGGGGTGAATGTTTGCCAATGTGCAGCATTCCGTCCATCATCTTGTGTGTTTTGCATTTCGCCCTAAGTGGGAAGGGTATGCCCAGACGTGGGTCCCGTGCTCACTACGCCACTGGAGTCAAGCTATCCTGGCTGATGAAGGCTGATAGCCTGAAACCGGTCCTAGGATGCTTGATTCCGGTCCAGGGAAGACATGGCTTGGCAGTTCGGTCTGGACTGTTCCCATGAGGCACAGGGTCAAGACTGATTTGCATATGGCTATGTCTGAACTGGGGTGGCGTGGTGAAGCAAAATAACGATGGATTAAACCCAGATCTGTGACTGGGGGTGAATGTTTGCCAATGTGCAGCATTCCGTCCATCATCTTGTGTGTTTTGCATTTCGCCTCTAAGTGGGAAGGGTATGCCCAGACGTGGGTCCTGTGCTCACTACGCCACT
The DNA here is from genome assembly GCA_963921515.1 of Calotriton arnoldi. Lineage (NCBI taxonomy): Eukaryota > Metazoa > Chordata > Amphibia > Caudata > Salamandridae > Calotriton > Calotriton arnoldi. Next base: position 648,792 of record CAWUFW010007754.1, on the reverse strand, counting down.
GGAGTCAAGCTATCCTGGCTGATGAAGGCTGATAGCCTGAAACCGGTTCTAGGATGCTTGATTCCGGTCCAGGGAAGACATGGCCTGGCAGTTCGGTCTGGACTGTTCCCATGAGGCACAGGGTCAAGACTGATTTGCATATGGCTATGTCTGAACTGGGGTGGCGTGGTGAAGCAAAATAACGATGGATTAAACCCAGATCTGTGACTGGGGGTGAATGTTTGCCAATGTGCAGCATTCCGTCCATCATCTTGTGTGTTTTGCGGTGCACTTTAGACACATCAGCATCATTCATTTGTGCAATGATGATTATTCCATTTCCCCCTGGATCACATTGCCTGCCATAGGCGCACACTAACCTCCATTTTTTAGAAGATTACTATTCCATTTACTGTTGATGTTCCCTGAATGCCACTGGTGTCTCCATTAGAATATATGGTCATAAAATAAGAGTGCTCTATCATTCTGTATATTGTGTGTTATTCTGATGGGGAATTAAATTTTATGGTATGGTGGTTTGGTTTATCTTTAAAGTGGTAAATATTACCTAAGTAAACAACCACACATATATTCCCTTTGTCTGTACTAATTCAAACTGCAAACAATGCCATTTTTCACACTAGAGGCCCAATTCCGATGCGGTTGGAAACGGCTCCGACTGTCGATCGGAGCCGTTCCGACCACATCAGAATTGCCCGTTCGGATTCCTTTCTAACCGAGCCATTTCGATGGACTCGGTCGGAAGGGAATCCGAATCGGTTCTCCGAATGGCCTCCAACAGGCTCGGAGTGCCCGCCGGCCATTCGGAAAGCCCTCAGTAATCCCTCGGCCGGCTCTTTCTGGCCGAGGGATTACAATGACAGCATCCTACTGCCATTCTGTGCTGGCCTTTCTGACACAGAAAGGCATTGGGAATCTGTCTTTGGGGGCCCCCAGCAGGGTCCTCATGGGTGCAAGGCCGCTGAATGGCGGCCTAGGGGGCACCTAGGCCGCCATTGGTGCCCCCCTGTTGATCCCTTCAACCGGTGGCAGGCACCTTGAGGTGCCTCCCACGGGGTGCAGGGATGAACTACACCTCTGCTCTTTGCAATGAGAGCATGCATTCTGTTCAGAATGCATGCTCCCATTGTAAAGAATAGGCATGCGACCGAACAGGGTTAGGTCACATCCTACTTCCTGGGCTAGAACCAACAACAGGAGGTAGTTCGGTTCCATTTCCAAACCGATGTCGGACGGACTCCGGTCCGTCCGACATCAGAATCGGGCCTTTAATGTGTTTCTTGCTTGTTTGCTTGTAGGTGCACAAGAAAAGAGACATCACCCGCAGTACTGCCAAACAGAAGGCCTGTGTAGTCACACATCAGTCCTCCAATATCTTCTGCAACTTAGTCCAATTGCCAACTGAGAGCTTTAAAATGGCCCCAAAAAAAGATGCTTCCAAGAAAGTGGGCAGTGAGAAGAAGCAGCTTCCCACCAGTGGCGTGTTGCCCCAAACATTTTTTGGACCACCATGTCATATGCCTGCTGCACCGGCCCCCGGGGACCAAGCTGAGACAGCACATCTATATCAACAGTAGCACCCCAACCTAAGCCCAAGACCGTGTCTGTCAGTGAGGCAGACACTGCATTCCTGCAGACGCTGACAAGCAGTGACACTGAATTTGATTTGTCCCTTTCGAAAAGTAGTACCCAGTCATTTCAGGAAACAGAGCAAAGTGGACAGCAGCCGCAGCCAGCAATAGAACATCTTCCTGATGCTGGAGCAGAACAGGAGGTTGAGCTTCCTTCCGAGCAAGAACCTCCTCTTTTAGAATGATTGCCTCCCAGAACTCCTGCAAGGAAAAGGAACGCTACTACTCCACCATCTTCTCCAAACACCAGTTCTGATGATGAGAGGAACATGAAGTGGACCCTGGCAGAGTTCAGGAGACAACAGGAAAGGCCAGGGAAAAGAAAAGTTCCTGAAAGCCTTGGACTTATAGACGGGGATGACGATGAGGCAGTCATTGTGGAAGGTGACACAGAGGTGTCTGACAATGCTTTTCAACCTGCTCAGAGCGATGTGACACAGGTAGCACCATCAGCTCCAATATTTGCAAGCCCCAGCTGAGACCTGCACCAACCCCTACCTCAGCAGAAGTATTTACTGCAGAGAGGCAATTGACGACATGCCCACCTACCTCCAGTTCTTCTTCAGGCATTGAGAGTTGCACAGTAAAAAAGTACTTCTCCCCAGTTTGGGACATTTTTACAGTTATCACAGAGGGGGAGCACATTGCAGTATGCATGATTAGTCACACAAATGTTCATCGAGGTAAGCCTTGTTCACACTATAGTAATAGAGGCCAAACGGCTCACATGAAAAAACACCACATATTCAAGTGGGAGGAGCACCTTAAAAAAATTGCTGAACGTGGTTGTCATGGTGAAGGTGAGGAGGAGGGCCGGGGAATTTCAGCTACAAGTGTAATCATGGTGGAGATGATGACGATGAGGAAGAAGAGGGTGAAATCCTCACACAAAGCAGCCGTCTCCCCAGCAGTGCACCAGCAGAATCACCCACCTCAGCGACTTCACAATGGCACAAGACTCGGAGTCAGCTGGAGACACCACAGCATACAGTGACTGCCCCACTATGCCCACTGAGTCTACCACCACCTCCTTCACAAAAATCACCTACGTCAATGGCCCCAGAATAAAAGAAAAAAATACAGGCTACTATTATGGGCATGTTCAGGCAGGAGGGGCCCTATGACCACAACCACCCAATGGCACATTTGTACAGTAGGAAGCTGGCAAAAATGTTAGCGCTGTACCTCCTCCTTTTTTCTTTTGTCGAAGGAATGGGATTCTTAGAATTCATAGCAGCCATCTGCCCTAAATGGAAAGTTCGAAGTCAGACCTATTTTACCAAAGTTGTTGTTTAAGCACTGTATTACGATGTGCTGCAATTGTTTGGACAAGCTGTGCAGTAAAGAATTGTTCACACTATTTACCTGACAAGAGACATGTGGACCAGTTGTCATCACTGCACACTGGATCACTTGTGCGGGGGCAAAGCAAAATATATCTACATGTCTTGGCCCTGAAGAAAGTTTTAAGAGCATTCGGCAGCAAGCAACAGTGGCCAAGTTCGCCATGGAGAAAATACATACAGCTCTAAACATCTTGGCCAAAATTAACAGCAAGGTGTATGAATGGCTGTGCCCCAGAGGTCTCAGAATTGGGTTTGTTGCCATGGACAATGGCAGTAACATAGTCAAGGCCATGTCAGACAGTGACTACTTTAGGGTACTGTGTTTGGCCTATTGCATCAACCTGGTGGCGCAAGACTTTCTAAAAAAAGAAGATATAGTCAGCAATATACTGATCACATGCAGAAGAATCTGCCCTCATTTCAGCCATTCTTTTAAAGCCTGGAAGCAGTTGTGGATTATTCAGCGTGCTAATAGAGCATTAATTAAAGCCCTGATACAGGAGATGCCAGCACATTGAAATTCGACCTATTATATGTTGCAATACCTGTTGATTGACCAGTACAAACAAATCAATGACTATGTCATTCAAAGAGGAGGGGATGTAGTTGGGAAAGCTATGACCATGGATGTGGACAAATGCGACCTAGTCAAATGCCTGACACAGATCCTACTCCCTTTTGAGGTTTTCACACAGGAAGCTAGAGAGGAGGATTGTACGATGGGCCAAGCTATCTCATTCTTGCATCTGCTACATGACCAGGTAAAGAAGGTGTCTAAAAAGTTTGCCCTCGCAGGTGTGAACGAAAACACAGAAGCACATGCGTTGGTTGAGAACTTACTCTTTCGATTGACTTCCAATGCAAGGCTGCAGGAGAACATCATCTTGTTCAAAGGGTACATCTGTGCAACGCTACTTAAACCACGATACGGTACAAACAAATTCAGCCCACTTTCATTCCTTTTTCTGAAGGGGATGTTTCAAAATACAAGAGGTGGATTGTTGAGCAAGCCGGAGACCTGGGAGATAAACAGATGGAACTAAGAGTCCCACCCCGCAGTTCTGGGGTGCCGCCTTCAACTTCCAGAGAGGGCAGTCTTGTCTCACAGCAGCCAACAATGCCATCATCTAGAACACCGGCAACAATAGCAACATAAGAACCAGACCCAACTACTGCATTGTATTGGTTTCAATCGATAGGTCTTAAGTCCAGTGCAGTAGTGATGGCAAACAAGGTTGAGCAAGTGACAGCACCAATGACCATCCACAGGATGTTCCCGGAGTAACTGTATGATCCAAAAGAGGTCTATGTGGATCAATACCCATTGACATATTGGTATGGGAAGATGCACCAATGGCCAGAGCTCAGCAGCCTGGCAATAAAGTATCTGGCTTGTCCGGTGCCAGTGTGTCTGCTGAGCGTGTGTTCAGTATAGTTGGTGTAGTTGCTACAGTGACAAGGACCAGTCTCTTGCCTCAAAATGTGGAGAGATTGACTATGATCAAAATGAACCAACATTTCATACCCCACACTTACCCTGTTCCTGAAGTAGCGGAGGAGGAGGATTGGTCAGATTCAAGTGTGTTAGCTGACCAACTTCTGGGTGAACCACCTGAGTTTGAGGACAAACTCTACTTCCCAGACTGAGTATACCAGTGCCACCATAGAACTTTTTAAATTATTTCTTGTTAAACTTCTATCTTTGCCCAAAAAAAAAGTAGCTAGTGGAACATTATTATTTTTGCTTCAGATTTATACTGCCCCAACAATTTTTTTGTCACATATATATTGCTGGATTGCAGTTGAATCAGTGTGCATTAAAAAGGATTGCACAATTCCTTCATGACATTGGAGACAATGCCTGCCTCCCTCAACGTCACACATCTCATGTATGAAATGCAGATATTATCCTGTCTTCCGTAAGTAGACATTGGGGAAAATAATAGACTGCACTACAGGGAAAGGCACGGGCTATATAGATTGTATTTGGCATGTTTGTCACAGCGTATCCCATATGCCAAACTTGACATCAAATCATGCACTTACTTCCACTTTACTCACTGAACTCGCCCAGCACCACATATCATTTCCAACAGATTCATTCGCTGGGCAGTAAGGAAAGGATACTTAACTTACTCTACTGCAGGGAGGGGTAGAGGGATTAGGGGGTAAGGTAGAGCTTTTGATTAGAGTAGAGGGGTCTATGTCACTACACTGATCACCAATTCAGCATCTTTGGCTTATTTAGTCACTGTATTAGTCAACAAAATTCATAAGGGAAAAATCTGAACTGACATAAAATAAATTTATTATGCAAACCATGAAATATATTTTGGAATCACTTCACATGGCTATAAAATCAAATGTGGCAAATTCCAAGAATGGAATTTTCAATATTTTTGGTAGGCTGGGATGGAAGAACTTAGAAAAAAATAAAGGAGTGAAGTACTAAGAGGTGACTGAGTGGGCGAAGGGAAACACACCTTGTGTATTTGGTTTACAATGCATTGAAAACGTTGTAAATGCAGCATTCACTGAAACAGATGCACATTGCACAGCCAACACTCCAGTCACAAATTGAACCATCCTGCACTTCAATCATAGGTAGAAAAATTTCATGGGCGGGAAGGGGGAGTAATTAATGATGATGGGTGGGATACATCTACCTCGCTTAACAAATATAGTGAGTTAAGGGAGTAGAACAAAAATTTTAAAAATACCCCCCACTTTGAACCATAGCTTTGATAATGCTACATAATCAAAGTAAGCAAAGTAGCGAGTTCATGGTCACAAGATGGCAATGCCCTGGAACTAGCTAGTGAGTAGAATAGTAATTGTCAGTAAGCAAGCAATTATGTGACAACAGTAACATACATGTGTTGTGCTTTAGAGGTAGTTGTAGATGGTGGCACTTTAAGAGTCTTGTTATTTTTCCAATGTCATTGTTATGTCAGTCGTAATGCCTGTGTTCTAGATGTTGAATTGTGGGGGACTGGGGAGATGACTGCCTTGACTGAAGGCAGGTACTGTGCTGTCTCTCCAATAAATCTTTTCAAAACACCTCCTTGACTATTGGATTTACTACAAATTTGGCGACTTCCTGAAGTGGTACCTTCTACAATTGACAGCACAGAAGTGGTGTCATTTTTTGAGGATATCCCAAGACCTACACGAGTAGTAGTTGAGCTTACTATTTCTGGGATTAAGGGCCTATTTTCTACATTACACACTTCATAGCACTGCCAGCGGAGAACACCCATGGATTTTTTTGTGTGATTTGAAGAGCATTTAGGTATGCCTGGGTTTTTACTATACTTGCAAATCGCTGCATCTTTTAAAACCTTTGCAACTTGCATGTGAAGTTTCCCCGTGCATCCTGTTGTGACTTCTTCACAAGATTTCTTTCTGGCATTCCGAGGCAACTTCTTCAAGGGACTCTACGTGGGACTAGGTGGTGTTACATCAGGATGTGGACGCAGCTCTTCATGTTGGTATCGCCTCAGCAACACGTACGAGGCCAGGATGATCGTCACATCTTGATGCCATTTTGGAAACAGACTAGCACCTAGCAACGACGCATTGTTAACCCTGTGTGTGTGCAATTCAGCGCCGACGAGCACACCTTAATTTCTTTGTGTGTGTTCAACATTGAGGAGGGCGGCTGGGGTCATGTTCTGTTAAAGCTGTTTTGCAGTTTGTTGAAGGTTTTGCACTAACGTCTTCATCACGCCAATACACAGGACATCCTTGTTTAACTTGGAATCTGTGCACAGTAGACTGTTTTTATTCATCCTGTTGCTGATGCGCTCAGCAGTTTATAAACATTGTGGATTCACAAGGATTATTATTGTTACATAACTTTCTGTAAAGTCCTATTTAATCTGATCTGAACCAAGTAATTGCTCTTTTGTTTAAAAGAACAAGTTACTTACCTTCGGTAATGATATATCTGTAAGAGACATATATTAGTTATAGATTCCTTACCCCAGAATTACCCCCAGGCGTCAGACTGGATCCAGAGAATTTTTCTTCTGCAGTACCCCTGAGCGTCGGTAGGTGGCGTCGGTCAACTCTGCGTTCGTAGTTGGCGTCATGATCGCCCGAATGACGTCGCAGAATCTACTTAGACGCCGCCCCTGCACGCTGATGTCAGTTCTTTACACGACATTCCACACCAGAAGCGCAGATCCATGCAAGACACTGACCACTGGTGCACAAAACTAAGGTCCTGAAAGGGAGTCCCTTACTCTAGAAGTCAGTTCGCAGAACGGGGAGGATGGGTGGGGCGGTAAGGAATCTATAACTAATATATGTCTCTTACAGATTTATCGCTACCGAAGGTAAGTTACCTGTTCATCTGAAAGAGACTATTAGTTATAGATTCCTAACCTTAGAATAGATACCCCAGCAATACCAACCCCGGAGGTGGGTCTGCAAACTAAGTTCACACCAGAAAGTCCTTGAGAGCTGAACAGCCAAAGATACCGTCTCTCTGGACCTGACTATCCAGGCAATAATGCTTAGTGAACGTGTGCAGAGATGCCCACGTGGCTGCCTGGCAGATGTCACTGAGGGGTACTCCACGTCCCAAAGCAGTAGTGGCTGCAGTCGCCCTGGTGGAATGGGCGCGCAACCCTACTGGAGGCTCCTTTTTCACCAAGTAATAACAAATTTTAATGCAAAGAACGACCCATCGAGAGATGGTTCGTTTCTGCACGGCCCGACCTTTCTTGGCGCCCGCATAGCCAACAAAGAGTTGATGATCCACCCGCAATTGTTTAGTGCGATCCAGATAAAATGATAGCGCACGTTTTGGATCCAGACGATGGAGCCTCTCCTCCTCCTTAGAAGGATGTGGGGGCGGAAAGAAGGTGGGCAAAGTGATGGTCTGTCCTACATGGAAAGAGGTAACCACTTTGGGAAGAAAAGAAGGTCGAGTTCGAAGGACAACTTTGTCCGGATGAACAGCAAGGAATGGAGGTTTAGAAGAAAGAGCCTGAAGCTCACTACCCCTGTGAGCAGCGGTGATGGCAACCAGAAAAGCAGTCTTTAAGGTCAATAGTCTGAAAGGACAATTATGTAGTGGCTGGAAAGTAGCACACATGAGGTAGGTCAAGACCACATTCAAGTCCCACTGGGGCGTTACGAAAGGAATAGGTGGAAAGAGGTGAATAATGCCCTTAAGAAATCTATTTACAACAGGAGACTTGAAAAGAGAAGGCTGATCAGGAAGGCGTAGAAAGGCCAAAATGGCCGAAAGATAGCCTTTAAGGGTGCCCAGAGCAGAGCCCTGCTGGGCCAAAGAAAGAGGAGAACTGCTGAAAGAGGGGCAGGAAGGGGATCCACAGCCTTTGCTTTGCGCCATGCCACAAATTTGTTCCATCTACAGGCATATACCGTTTTATTGGAGGGACGCCTGGCTGCCAAGATGACATTACAGACTTCGGGAGGGAGGTCAAAAGCTGTCAACTGTCGCCGCTTAATCTCCACGCAAGGAGGTGGAGGCTGGACAGGTGCGGGTGGAGGACGTCCCCTGCTGCTGCGACAGAAGATCCTCCCGAAGAGGCAGTCTGATCGGAGGATCGATGCCATGTTCAAGAGCTCGGGATACCAGACTCTTCGTGCCCAAACCAGAGCCGCAAGAATGACTTGGGCCCGGTCGCGCTTGATCTTCTTCAGCACTCTGGGCAGAAGTGGTATAGGCGGAAAGGCGTATAGAAGACCGCAATTCCACTCGCGAAGAAAAACGTCACCGAGCGAGTGCCGCCTTGGAAATTCCAACGCGCAGAACTACTGACATTGCGCGTTCTCTTCGGTGGCAAACAGATCTAATCAAGACTCTCCCCACTGTTGAAAGAGACCTTGCACCACCTCTGAGTGAAGTTGCCATTCGTGATCCATCATAGACCGGCGGCTGAGTTCGTCCACCCTGGCGTTCAGGGAACCTGCCAGGTGTTGAACCCCCAGAGACATGCCCTGATGTTCCAGCCACGTCCAGAGGCGGAGAGCCTCTTGTCATAGGGTCCACGACCCCCACCCTGCCCTGTTTGTTGCAGTACCACATGGCGGTGGAGTTGTCGGTGAACAACTGCATTACTCTTCCTTTGACAGAAGGAAGGAATGCTTTCAGTGCAAGACGGATCGCCCGGAGCTCCAGCAGATTGATGTGGAGCCCTGACTCAGCCGGAGACCAGAGGCCTCTGATCACTGCTTCTCCCATGTGGCCGCACCATCCCAGAAGTGGCGCATCTATCACCACTGTGAAGTCTGGTTGGGGAAGGGAGAGGGATCTATTGTTGACCCAATCCTGGTTTGTTAGCCACCACTGCAATTGGTGTGCAGTGCCCTCTGAGATCTGGACAACATCGGAAAGATTCTCCTGATGCTGTGCCCACTAGAACTTCAGGTCCCACTGCAGAGCCCGCATATGCCACCTGGCATAGTCCACCAGCAGGATGCAGGAGGCCATGAGGCCCAGCAGCCTCAGGGTCATTCTCACCAAAACCCGGGATAGAGGCTGAAACATCAGTATCATAGCCAGAATATCCCGGACTCGCTGCTTGGGGGGATAGGCTCGAAACTATACTGTATCCAGAACTGCCCTGATGAAAAGGAGCTTCTGAGAGGGAATCAGGTGGGACTTCGGCACGTTGATAGTGAACCTCAGCGACTGCAGGAGATCCGCCGTAGTCTGGAGGTGGGAAACGACAGCCTGGGCGAACTCGCCTTCAACAGACAGTCGTCGAGATAGGGGAAGAATGGAACCCCTGATCTGCGCAGATGAGCTGCGACCACCGCCATCACTTTTGTGAACACCCGAGGGGCGCTGGTAAGGCCAAAGGGGAGCACGGTAAACTGAAAATGCTCGTGGCCTACCGTGAACCGTAGGTAACGCCTGTGGGCCAGCAGGACGGGGATGTGAAAATAAGCGTCCTGCAAGTCCAATGCTACCATCCAGTCTCCAGGGTCGAGGGCAGACAAGACCTGAGCCAATGTCAACATTTTGAACTTCTCCTTCCGGAGGAAGCGGTTGACGTCCCTGAGATCCAAGATAGGACGCAGGCCTTTGTCCTTCTTGGACACCAGGAAGTAGTGGTAATAACAACCCCAACCTACTTCCGGCACATGAACTCGCTCGATGGCTCCCTTGGCCAAGAGAGCCGCAACTTCCTGATGGGGAAGGGCCAAGAGATCCTCCGACATGCGATGGAGTGTTGGTGGCATGGAGGGAGGGATAGTCTTGAAGGGGAGGGAGTAGCCCCTTTGGACTACCTGCAAAACCCACCTGTCTTATGTGATGTTGTGCCAGTGGGGGAGATGATGGTGAATCCTGCCACCCACTGGCAACTGGTGGCCCTGAAAGGTCGGGGTAGGAAGGCTTGGAGGCCGATGCAGAGGGAGCACTGGTAGACTGGCCTGCTCGCTGGCCCCCAGACCCACGGCGCTGGGTCCCACGTCCCCGGCCTGCGGCCCTGGGTGGAACGTGGTGGGACACCCCTTCCATAGCCGCAAAAGGCGGACTGAACTGGATGAGAGGTGGCCGTGAGGCCCAAGGATCTGGCCGTAGCCCTAGAGACCTCGAAGCGCTGGAGCGCATTATCCGCCTTGTCGCCAAACAGGCGACGACCATCAAAAGGCATGTCTAAAAGGGTCGATTGGACATCCCCGTAAAGGCCAGTGGACCTCAGCCAGGCGTAGCGTCTCAAGGCTACTGACGTAGAAATCTTTCTACCTAGAAAGTCGGCAGTATCCAGCCCACATCAAATGGCGAACTTCGCTGCGTCTCTACCCTCTGCAACCGCATGGGTGAGTACAGTTCAGGCCTCCTCCAGGCACTGTGGCAGCACTTGCGCTACCGTGTCCCACACAGAGTGGGTGTAGCGGCCCAAGAGATATGCAGTGTTCACCAACCACAGCTCTAAGCTGGCAAAAGAAAACATCTTTCCAAGATGATCTAGCTTCTTGGATTCCCTTTCTGGGGGAGCAGTCCTGAACGTGCCCTTAGAGGTTGAGGCTTGGACCACCAAGCTCTCAGGGGTAGGGTGTTGGGAGATGAAAATGGGGATGCCCAGGGCCAAGAGGTGGCGTCAGGCAATCATCCTATCCACAGGAGCCCCTGTGCTGGGCCTGGACCAAGTGCCCAGAAGAATATCGGTGAGGGTCTCATTGAACAGCAGCAGGGGCTCTGAGGAGGCTGCTGCTGGTTGAAGCACCTCAGTCAGGAGATTAGTCCTGACTGCCACCGTAGGAAGCTCCAGGCCCAAGGCCTCAGCCACCCTACGCAACACCACTGTGTAAGAGGCTCCCTCCTTTCTGGCCACGGTAGGGGGAGAAAGCATACCAAGGTCTGGGGAGGTATCCAGACAACTGGCATCACCCAACTCCTCTCTCCAGTCTGGCTCTTCTAGCTGGTCTGCCAGAGGGTCCACAGACCCCTCCCAGTCCTCCTCAACCTCCCCTGGCTACCACTCAGGGCGAAAAGGAATGCCAGGATAAAACAGGGGTACAAAAGTACCGGTCGGCGCTGGTTCTGGCATCGGTCGATGCCGGTCTGGCTCCCTGTTCTGCTCCAGGGGGAGGCCGGGGTCGACACTGGCCGGGGACCCAACCGGCAGCGGAGGTGTTGTCAGTGGAATTGGCGCCGGGGGATGTGTCGTGAGGTCAACGGGCGCCGATCCGGATCCAGGCCTGGATCCCTGGGGCCCTGCGGCGTCCGGGAACTGCCAGAATTGAAGGCCTAGAGCCCCCAGCCGAGTCCGCGGGGCCCGAAGGCACGCCAGCGGAGTCGGGCTGCGCTAAGATGGAGTGGAGGGCCTCGTAAAAGGCACGAAGCTGGGCAGGGGGCGCTCCAGCTCCCGGGAAGGGAGGGAAGCTCGGAGCAGTCCCAGCAGGCTTCGAGGGGCGAAGCCAAAGGACGCCGACCTTCCACGTCCCGCGTAGCGTCGGCCGACGGACAAGGAGAAGGCGAAGAGCAACGGTGCTTCTTCGCCTTCTTCTTGTGCTTCGATTTACCCAAAGACGAAGACTTCGATGAGGAGAGGTGGTGGTGACTCCACGACCGGTCCCGCGACCTCCCTCTTGACCGGGACCTCGATCGATGCGGAGCTGTCTGCCGGGCCTCCAGAAGCTTTCGGGACCGCTCCCGCAAAGACTTCGGGTTCATGACCCGACAGTTGGAGCACGACTTCGGGTCATGGTCGCGCTACAGGCACCAAAGGCACACGAGGTGCGGATCCGTGACTGACATCAGCTTGTGACAAGAGTCACAAGGCTTGATGCCGGTCCGCCGATGTGACATCCCTGCGTGCACCAGGAGTCGATGGACTCGAAAAAGATGTCGACAAAAAAGTCGAAAAACACTAGTCAAAAAATTACTAAGGGTACCGCTCTCTCCGGATCTGCGCTGGCTGGAGCAGAAAAAGAAAGAACTTCAGCGCGCAGGGGCGGCGTCTGAGTAGATACTGCAACGTCATTCCGGCGATCACGACGCCAACGACGAACGTGAGTCGACCGATGCCAGCTACCGACGCGCAGGGGTACTGCTGAAGAAAACGTTCCGGATCCAGTCTGACGCCTGGGGGTAATTCTAAGGTAAGAAATCTAGAACTAATAGTATCTTTTAGATAAAGGGGTCATAGTACATTTTGGTAGTGAAAAACATGCAGTTTGAACCTCCTGCTAATTTTTTATGAAATATAGGTGATCCTCCTTTTCCTTGGGCAAGGTGGAAGGAGGAATTCCTCACTTACAACAAGGCTGCTGATGGTGATAGGATGGGTGCGGAGAGGAAAAAGAACATACTTCTCCATTGTTTGGGGTCAGAAGGCCAGTTAGTTTTTAGAACCTTACCGCCAGTTCCTCGTCAAGGAGAAGGGGCGAGTAATGCATTTGAACTAGCTCTTCTACAGCTGGAACGTAGGTTTAAGCTTTCGTCTAGTTTCCCATTGAACAGATTCAAATTTTACACTAGAACTCAATGGGAAGGGGATTTGATGATTTTCTGACCGCATTGTGAAGTCTCATTTTACACTGTAGCTTTGGAACCTCAACAGAGGAAAGGATAAGAGATCAGATTATAGTAAATGTTAGGAATAAAAAGTGCAAGAACGTCTCTGGGTAATAGAGGACCCAAACTTACATGACGAGGTTACTACTGCTAAAGCCATACGACTTGAATAAAATCTGTGCAGGATAGTGCCACAAAGAATGTGAAGTCTACAGATGAAGTGTGTGCTGTGGTAGACAATTAGAACTACAAGAATGCGCCAGTTGGAAGAGGTATGGCAAAGCATATACTTGTTATAGGTGTGGTAGCCCAATTAGGGCCATTTGGCTTCATCAACTCACTACCATGCTGTGGGCAAAGAGTGCAGCAATTGTGCATTTTTCATGTATGTGTAAGGGAGAGAAGAAGAAAGGTGTTGCTCTGTCCAATAGTAAAGTAGCGACTGCGAAGGAAGCTGTGTGTGTTAAGTATGTGTGTGGAGCAGATACTGACATGGAGAAGGGAATAGTTTTATCTTTGAGGGAGAAGCCATTAAGCTTTCCAAATGAAAAGTTCAAGTGTTTAATAGAGAGCTAAAGCTTATGACCGACTCAGGGTCTCCTTGGACTATAATCACTAAGGAGTATTTTCTAGAGAAGTTTGGAGGTGTCAGGACTTTGAGTAAATTGAAAGAATCTGATGTAATAGTACAGAGCTTTGATGGGTCAACCATTGAAATGGAAGGTTATATGGCAATGGATGTTATGTTAAAGGGTAGAACAGCTCATATTAAACTTATGTGGCTAGGAAAGGAGTGAACCTATTGGGGTGAAAGGATCATTGGAAGCTGCAAGGATACTCTCATCGTATTAAACTCAAAAGTGGGGCAAGGCGGTGAATCAAAAACTTAGAGGAGTGCCCATTAATGTGAGAGAGAAGCTTAGTAGTATCCTCAAGGACATGTTGGATGGAGGGATTATCAAAGAGGTAGAGACTTCCGAATGGGTATCTCATAATTTTGGTCTGCAAGGCAGATAAAACTTTGAGATTATGCATTGACTTCAGAGCATTAAATGCAAACATTGTAGTAGACTGCCATCCTCTATCAAATTTTACTGAGGTTGTTAGTATGTTGGAGGGAGCAGCTGTGTTTTCTACACTGGACTTGTGTTCAGCATATCATCAAATTGAACTGAGTGAAGATTTTAGGTCTCTGACTGATTCCATCACCTCTCAAGGATTATTTCAGTTCAAGAGGATGCCATTTTGGCCTAGCGTTGGCGGCCTCTGTTTTTGAGAGGGTGATGTTTTATATTTTTAAGGGAATGGAATCTTTTGTCAAGTGCTTTCAAGATGACATTTTGATTTTTCAACAAATAAGCAAGAGCACTTGAAGCACTTGAAGGATGTGTGTGCAGAGTTGGGTAAGCAGAGATTGAAACGGGAGGAGAACAAATGCAAGTTATTTAAAGAATCTGTGGAATATTCAGGACATACGTTGTCCAAGCAAGGTGTGGTGCCAAAGCAGTCATTGGTGGATGCCATTGTCAATGCCCCTGCACCTGATAACAAAGAATAGTTGCTCTCATTCGCTGGTCTCTGTGGGTTCTACAGCATGTTTATTAAGGACTTTGCGACAAAAATGGAGCCTCTAAGAGAACTAACTCAGAGGAATGTGGAATTCATGTGGTCTGACAGACAACAACATGCTTTTGATTTGCTGAAATCTGAAATTGTGGGAGAGCCTACTCTAAAGCCTTTCTGTGTGGTCAAAGAAGGCATAGTTACTTTAGATGCCAGTCTTTATGGAGTGGTAAGTGTGTTGACACAGACGTGTGGGGGAGAAAAATGGAATGTGGCTTTTGCATTACAAACTCTTAGTGAGGCAGAAAGAAAGTATGTAGTGATAGAAAAAGAGCTTCTGGAATGTATGTGGGCTGTGGAGCACTTCTGGATTTATGTTTGGGGTTCTTGTTTTATCCTGAAGACTGATCACAAACCGTTAGTTAGGGTGTTGTCTCCTGGGCTTATGTCTAGGCTTCAAGAGTGCAATTACCAGGTTGAACATATAGCTGGAAAAAAAATGTTACTGCAGTTTGTTTATCGAGGCTTCCATGGGACAGCAAAGAAGAAAGTAAGAAAGAAGGAGATACAGAGGTGGTTGCCAGTATTGCCGATGAAATGTCCAGGGGTTTTGAGGGTGTGGAAGAAGGGATGTGGAACGTTGCAGTGGAAGAGGATCAGTTGCTAAAAAAGGTGTTGGAATATGTGAAAGATGGCTGGCCTAGAAGGTGGGAGATTCCTGCAGAGCTGTATCCTTTTTGGAGGGCATCTGAGGAGCTGGAAGTAGAAGGAGAATGTTATTCAAGAGTGGGAAGTGCATACCACCCGTAGGTTTACGTGATTGCATTATGATGATAGCCCATGAAGGGCATCTAGGATTGTCGTCTATGAAGAGGTTGATCAGGGCTACCTTTTGGTGGCTGGGTTTAGACAGATTTGTGGATAGGATGGTACATGAGTGTGAAGTGTGTGTTAACAGTGAGAAAATGCTCAAAGTGGTGCCGGCTCCTTTGTGTCCTGTTGAGTGGCTGTGTTCCCATGACAGAAGGTAGGATTTGATATCTCTCTGGCCCTTTCAACTTTTTACCCCATGAGTGTAGGTTTGCCATGGTTATGGTGGATTACCACTCAAAGTGGCCAGAGGTTAAGTTTGTGTCTCAGGTTACCACTGTGACAGTTATTGAGTTCTTTAAGGAATTCTTTGCAAGGGGAGGCTATCCTGAGCTTCTCATCACTGCTAATAGGTGCAACTAAAGTCACAGGATATGAGTGAATTTCTAAAATATTGCAACATTCAACATGTTACCATCGCACTGTATGAACCTTGGGGCAATGGTCAAGTGGAACGGTTCAACTGTGTGTTGCAGGAGAGTATTTTGTGGGCACGTGATTTTGATAGTGAGTGGAAAGACAGACTAGGGAGAAGTTGTGGTTATTTTGCATCACACCGCATACCACCACAAAGGTTAGCCCATTCAAACTGCTTAGGGGTAGGTATCCTGTGTCTAAGCTGTGTCCTTGGTGGTTCAAAAGCAAGCAGTTGGATAAGTATGAAGGAAGCGAAAGAAGAGGTAGCATTGAGGGTGTAATAGAAGCAGCAGAAAGTTAAACATGCATATGAAGCAAAGCGGAAAACTGTTAGAAATGGGGTTCTCTAGTTGGCAATGATTTGCACCTTTGTCCAAATAGGGACCCTTCCTTCTAGTCAGGGTAGGGGGGGTACACTTCCAAAATAATCCCTGCTCACCCCCTTGGTAGCTTGGCACGAGCAGACAGGCTTATTTCAGAGGCAGTGTGTAAAGCATTTGTGCATGCATATAGTAACACAGTGAAAACACTACAAATGGACACCACACCAGTTTAGAAAAATGAGCAAAACGTTATCTAAACCAACAAGACCAAATATGACAAAAATCCAACATACAATACTGTAAAAATAGTTACTTTGCAAGATAACCTTTAAATTGCAGAAATAGCTGAAAAATACAGTTCTTCCGAGTCAGTAGCTCCGTGGTGGTGGAGACAGTATTGTCCAAGGCAGACCAGGCCCAACTCCTCCCCCTACTCTAAATGCAGCCAAGGTCTATTCAGCCCAGCCCTGACTCACCCTGGAAAGGCAGGACACACCTCACCCCCCCCCAAGTGGCTGTCTGAACAGAATGCACATTCTCAGCCCCTGTCACTCCAAAACCAGACAGTCAATACACAAACGTAGCAGAGGTACACTGGATGGCTAAGCAAGAAAATACCTACTTTCTAAAAGTGGTATTTTCAGACCCAGAATGTAAAAATCATCCTTACTAAAGGATGCGTTTTTAGATTCTGAATTCAGGCATACTAAACTCTTATTTCCCATCTTGTTCCCATGGGCAGTTATACTTTTAAAATGTTATAAGTAAACTCCCCATTCTATCCTATGGGACAGATAGCCTTTCAATAGTGAAAAACGAAATTGGCAGTATTTCACTATCAGGACATGCCACACAGCATGTCCTACCTTCTACATACAAATCACCCTGCCCACAGGGGTACCTTGGGCCTACCTTAGGGATGACTCATATGTAGGAAAAGGGAAAGTTAGGGCCTGGCAAGTGGGTGTACTTGCCAAGTCAACAGTGCAGTACTAGACTGCACACAGACACTGCAGTGGCAGGTCTGAGTTACCTTTGAAAGGCTGCTTGTGTGGGTGGCACAATCAGTGCTGCACGCCCACTAGCAGCCCTTTCATTGACATTGTGATGGCGATAGGGGCCTCGCCTTATTTACAAGGCAGCGTTAAGCCACTTAACGTGGCTTAACGCTGCCTTGTAAATATGGCCCCTTTCACGCTATACTTAGCGTGAAAGGGGAGGGCAATGGGTGTTTCTGTCGGCGTTCCACCGCAACACCCATTGATTCTGATGCTGCCTCCTATTTACTAGGGAGGCATAAATAGGCAGCAGCACCAAAACTAAGACTAGGGAAAACCTGGTCTTACCCTGGCGCAATGAGGAGAAATGTTTAATTTGTCCTCGTTTTTGCTGTTTTCATGTGTGCTGCATTGTGCAGCACACATGAAAACAGCAAAAGGCCAATGATTGTTTGTGTACAGGAAGGTCCCCCTTCCTGCACATAAACAATCCTTTTTTAAAAATGCTGTTTCGCAACTTCTGTGTGTGCTGCATTAAGCAGCACACATAAAAGTTACAAAGCGGCATTTCAAGATTGTTTATGTATAGGAAGGGGGACCTTCCTTTATATAAACAATCTTCCCCTGAACGCAGACACCCTTGCACTCTTAGTGCCAGCGCAGGGGGAAACGCAGGGCTGCACCATATTCTTGTAAATATGGTGCAGCCCTGCATTTCAGAAGTGGCGGAGTGTGGCGTTAAGAAGGATAACGACAGGCTCCACCACTTCTTTGTAAATATGCCCCACAGTGCACTGTACTAGGGACCTAACAGTAAACCAAATATGTCAATCATGGAATCACCAATCCATAACAACAATTTACAAAGGGAGCATTGCACTTTGGCACTGAACAGCAGTGGCAAAGTGCCCAAAGCATCTAGACCAACAATAAGGAGCTCCAACACACAGCAAAACACAGGAGGCAAAGGCAAAAATACAGGAGAAACCCAGGCCAATGATGCCAGGTCTAACAAAACGAATGTATCTGATTTTGTGGAAGGAGACTGGGTCAGGAGACGCAAACCAGGAGTGTTGTCCCAAAGTGCGTCTAAGTTTGGTAAAGCTATGAGAGTGGTCAAAGTCAACAGGATCAGTGTGGTCACTCAAGATAGGAAAGTATGGAATGTCAGGAGGGTGGCTAAGTGGAGAAAGTGTGAGACTGTCTGAGGGCGTACATGAGATGGATCTGTTGGAGAGTGTAACTTCAAGGATCAAACTTAATAGTCATGCCAGGCCAAGTCAGTCATGTCAGGATGCATCCGCCTGTAGTGTCTGGTTGTGTATTAGCTTTGCTTTGTGGTGTATGTGTGAAATGTGTTGGGCATTGTCTGCCCCATTTGACTATCTTAATATATGTAATTGTATCCTACCCTGGGAGGGGGGCTCATGTTATACTGGAAACAATGTAACAACTGTCGAGGGAGCGGAGGGGCATCATGTGAATCATAGTTCTTATCCACACTCAACAATGGTAATAAATAGCATATTGCGCTCTGCTCATCTGAATATAAAATATATATATACATATACAATTTAATAATCGATCTATAATACATGGTATTCTGTAATCCTTGCATAAAAGCCTGTCTTTCTTTATAATCAGCGACTTGTGACTAACCCAGTTGCCAATTATAAACAAAGGATGTCAGAACCAGACTATTATAAGTCATAACAGTTGAGTTTTGACATAACAATGCCAGCAGCTGAGGTGAAAGGCAGGTCAGGTCACGGAGCATGACTCAAGCAGCTTTTTAAAGCAACAAAAACAGAATGCTGCGTAAGGTGGGTCTGGTGGCTCAGTGGACTAATGCGTCCTCTTTAGGGGCCTGTGTTCCACCTCATGGTCACAGATTTAAATCCAGGCAGGCCCGTTCAGCCTTTCATCCTTCTGAGATCGATAAAAGGAGTAGCATTGATTTGGGTAACAATAAATCTCTGTTATTGAACACCATGAAATCCTCCTGGGTGAACGTGCGCTTTATTTTTATTTGTTAGCTTACAATGACAAGCAACATTTTTATTTTTTGCATTCTTTATAGAAAAGCTAGAATCTTTCTGCATGTTTCTCCACATTTCAAACTACTGCAGCTTTTATTTTTATTTTTAAAAACTGACTTGTATTGAACTGTTTCTACTATTTTGTTTCCAACAAATATGTAACAGGTTTGTGATGTATTTCATTTTGCACTAGAGGATTTATTTTCATTTTTCAAGTTTGCAAACATGCTCTCCCTTTCATGTGAAAGAGCTAGGCACCAAGGTTTTAAGTGGTTTGTGGGAAAGGTGATGGTGTGGCCATGTATTATATCGGCTACAGAACCCCCTGGCATACATAAGTATATTGCAATTCACCTCGGTGATCCATAAACTGATAAAGAAACTCTGTCTTTGGCATCTATATGGTTATGGAACTCCTCAGTGACTTGCAATATCCTTCTAAGGTGTGGCAGGTGTAAATTATCCCATATATATATGCACATACAAACACACACATTCACACACACATACACCCACACCCACACACACACACACATATGTAGGCTGAAAAAACATGCTGGTACTCCATTATAAATTAAACCATGTTTAATCAATGATGCGTTTCAACTTACTAGCCTTCATCTAACTAAAGTGCTCCATCACCCAAAAAAATAATATACAAAACATTCAATGAACTGAGATGACAGACTTCCCCATTATCCCAAAATAGTCTCTTTCCATGATTAAACTTCAACAATTCATGGAATTGCTGAATAATTCATGAGCTACCCATGGAGGACACAACTGGTTTCCCTGGTGGCTTTTCCAATTTCTTACTATGTTCGGTGAGCATGTAAAAGAAGGGAAGGGAGAGGAATGTTTTTTCTGTGAATTGAGATCACTATGAACATAAGTTAAAACAGAATGTGTGAAACATTTGAAATTATACCCATATGGGACATGATAATCAAGCTGGTATGGGGTTGTATATTGCACTCTTTAAAAGGTTAAGGCTTGTGCGTCAAACTGTGGAAAGGTATGGAGGATAATTTCTCATGTTTATTATGGAGACTGGAAGGGTTTCGCTAATTATTCAAAACTTAACCTTAATTTTATTTTAATCACGTTAAAAATGTTGGGCGGCATAAAATATGAATTATTCAGTAATTACATGAATTGTTGAAGTTTATTCATGGAAAATAAAACAGGAAGTCTGTCTTCTCAGTCCAGTTAAGGTTTTGTACATATTTCTGATTGGGTACTTTCTTCTGACAAAAGCTGTTATGCTGAAACATGTCATTGATTAAATATGGCGGAATTTATTACAGACTGTAAGCCAGGTTCTTGAACCTAACCATGATTTGAATCCTTGGAGAATATTAGGTGGGTTCAGTACTCACTCCTGGCCACCTTCACCTCTTGGAGGGAAAGCAGCATTACTGAACTTTGGAACTTTGTAAGACATTATATATATATATCTGCTGCAAAAACTTCATAATCAGTAGATATTTCACAAATCTATCACTGGTAAATAAAGCAGATTGCTGGGAGTTGCAAAAATGTGTGTGTATGTTTAATGGGGGTCCAGTCCAGTCTAACAGTTAACAATGTGTAAACTTGCAAATTAAATAGACGTAAATCCATGATGGGTTCATCTCCAGATTGCTCTGGATTGGGATTATTAAGATTTTAGTGCATAACTTGTTTATTATGCATTGGCAGCCGGGAGGTGGAAAAGTAACTCAGAAAGTGTGACTATCAGCTGTTGATCATAATGTGGCATATTGAGAATATCTGCAATAGGACCCTTGTGGTTCTGGGCAGACTTTAGACACGAATGAATAGACAAGGAGATGTCAGGGTGTGGTCGATAAAAATTATGATGTAATGTTCAGTGTGTGAGTGTATGCTGAAGAAAAAAGTAAGGTTTGACCACAGCTCCTGTGTGGCGTTTTTTATCTGCATGCTTCAGGGCTGGGGACGACACTACATCTGGCAACTAGTAGAGGATATGTGCCCAGAAGAAAACAAGACTGCTCGCCCTGAGAGTTTGCAACAATACAGCAAACTGCTCGGGTGTGCCACATGCGCCCAAAATCACAGCAAATCAGTCTGCGACCGGCACATGTGGAGTCAAAGCCCTGCTCCAGCCCATGCATCGCTGCAGAAGGAGTCAAAGACCCTGCAGAAAAGCATAATGAAAACGCCCGCCAAGAAATCACCAGTGAGGTCACTGGCAAAGACGGTGCGCTGCGCTCTGAACACAGAGCAATATTCAAGCAAAGCAAAGACCGTGACTGGGACAACCAGGTCCGAAAAACAGAAACCCACTCACTTTCAAGGACAAGTGCAGCAATTTATGACCTCCATTCGAACGTAGATATCCAGACTCAAGCAACTGGGGTGTTGCGTACAGAGGTTGTCAGTCCCGCTTAGTGTGACAAATGCTGTCTAACAGCACATGCTCTCAATGGCAGCAGAAGGGAGCGCAAAATATAATGCAGCAGTGTTCCTGAAACCACCACTGCCTTTTGACACTTTTAAGAAGCAGACCATCGGTGCCAGGTGGGTTGCGTGGATCGAAACATTTGATTAATTCATAGATGTGCTAGAAGAAGAAGATGAAAATAAGATCGTCAAATACTTGAAATTCCTTGCAGGTGCCAGGGTGAAAGAAGAGATAAAAAAGATTTCACAAACTAAAGCAAAATCATACCAAAAGGTAAAAGAAGCATTAGAGGCCAAGTTCAACCCAATACCGAATATCGACTATGAAAGACACATCTTCAAACAAGCATGGCAACAGGTTGGTGAAACAATGGATGAATTTGTTGAGAAACTTGATACACTCATTAAGTATTGCAAGTTCTGTGACTTCACCAACGAAGAAGCCATGCGTCTCAGATTCATTGATAGCTGCCTTTCTGATTCGTTTAGAAGGCGCATGTTGAGAGAGACACACAGTTAAGAAAAAATGCTGATGGCTGCAAGGGGAAACATCCATTACAACGCAGTCATTACATCGCACTGCTTTTACAACGCAACTGTTACAACGCAACTGCCTTTACATCGCATGCTATTACAATGCATGCCATTACAACGCATGTCACTACAACACATGTCACTACAACGCATGCATTTACAACGCATACCATTACAATGCATGCCATTACAACACATTATAAGGTAAGTAATGGAGATTTTTTAGTTTTAGGGTGGGTATGGGTTTTGGGGTGGATGGGAATAATAATTTTTACCCCTACACTATCCAACACTTTCCCTACTGTTGCACTCGCTGGAGTGGGAATAGCAATTTTTACCCCTACACTATCCAACACTTACCCTACTGTTGCACTCACTGGAGTGGGAATAGTAAATTAACACCTACACTATCTAACACTTACCCTACTGTTGCCCTAAAAGTATTATGCATTGTATTCCCTTTTGGACACAACAGTTAGTAATCCTTTTTAGATCCGTACTGAGTTGTTCAGCCATACCGGACTCATGGCGAGGTGCAGTAATTCACCCAATATATAAGTCCGGTGCTCATTCGTCCCCAAATAACTATAGGTTGATAGCCTTACTGGACAATGAGGCAAAGCATTTTGCAAGTATCCTACTTGAAGAATTGAGTTCCTGGGCTGATCAGAAAGGCCTGATTCCAAAAAACCAAACGGGCTTCACAGCAAACTCGGGCACAACTTCCAATCTACTGGCACTATCAATACTTATTGACAAATCGCTCATTTCATCGAAGGTGGTTTTTTGTTGTTTCGTTGACTTCAAAGCCGCCTTCAATCGGGTCCCCAGGGCAGCACTTTGGGCAAAGTTAACAAAATGGGGAATCCCGGGCAAACTACTGGAGGCCATCGTTCAACTACACACCAACACCTGGATACAAGTTAAGCTTGGCACTGGCACACACCTGTCTCGAAAAATCTTAACAACAAGAGGAGTGAAACAGGGGTGTGTGCTTGCCCCATTGCTCTTTAACCTGTTTATTGCTGATCTCTCAGCAGAACTGGATGAGATAAACAGCCATCCCCCAAAGATTGGTGGTGTGCAGCTAAGTAATCTTTTGTATGCCGATGACCTTGTTCTTTTCAGTCAAACCAGAGTAGGGCTGCAACGATTGTTAAACAAATTACAGAGTTATACTGCTACAAACAGCCTAGAGGTTAATCTAAAGAAAACTCAAGTAGTCATATTCGGCAGAAAACACTACGGAGGAGGTGGCTGGACGTACAACGACTCCAGCCTTGTTGTAGGAAAATCCTATAAATACCTGGGGGTCATCTTTGACTCCAGGGGCACCTTCGCCAAACATCGTAGCGACATTTCAATGAAAGCCACAGCCCTCCGACTGAATTTCTCAAAACTCTCGAAAAAACTGATGGGTCCGAGTTTGACCCCAATGATGGAACGCATGAAAGCCAAAGTCGGCCCCACGCTGTCATACGGTATCGAAATTTTTAGGGGAAAAATTAGCACAACACTAAATCAACATGTGACTAAGATCTATAAAAGTGCTTTTCGCATGCCAAAATCTGCCTCCGCCGCACAGATTCGATTAGAACTGGGCCTTTTAAACTATGAAATTTCTAGCTTAGGTGCCTATCTAAACCTGTGCCACAAGCTAAGGCAGGCTGAAGGTGGGTCCCTTGAGTCAATGTTGTGGTCGGACATTAGTTTTAATAACCCAAGTGGGACCTACAGCAAGCTCTTCCATGACTGTGTTCAGCAATTTTCAGCAAGTGATCTTTGGAACCTAAACCCAGTCAAACGGCCTTTAAAATCAGCATCAAGAAGCGCACCCGCATGCTGTCCCATACTACAGACAAAGCTGCTCTCGCCAAACGTAAGCATGCATGGGCAGTAATTAACTCTCACCAGCTGGCTGCACCGTCATTATATCTGCCCTGCACATATCCCTTGTATCTAAAACTGCGATTTATGGCACTTAGACTGGGGGAATGGCACCTGCTGAAACATTTACCCATTTGGCGTCGTACGTCAGACAACCAACAGTGCAGGGGTTGTGGGGATTCGGTGGAATCTATGGAGCATGTTGTATGCCTCTGCCCTGCACTGCTGATTCAGCGCAGATCAAAACTGAGGCCAGAATGGAATAGATTGGGAGTTCGGTCCTGCAGACAGGCAATCATCGCGGCTCTGAACCCAGAGAACACAGTTTTAAACATAAGTTTCACTATTTTTATTCATTACGTATATCGTAAATTTAATCAGCAAATTGCAGGCCCGGTAGCAACTGTAAAGAGGGCCACAGGTGCCTAAAACAAAACTGCAGACCTACAAAGCCCTACCTTGGCCTCCTCTGTGTTCTCTGTGTCTGTAACACTAGGGTATGTGAACTTGATGTTCCTTCATTGATATTGACATTTGACAGCTGTTTCAATGAACTGGTCACACTCTCTGTGTCCCCTTGTAACTCCCGGTCTTCTTTTTCAGACTCCGACAGTAACACTTACTTTTTTTTTTTTTTTATATTATCAATCTTTAAAAAAAAAAAAAAACACTTTGCTGTTGCCTAGTTTTAAAATTTCGCATTTTTATATCACCTTGGTCATTTTAATCATCTATTCTGTATATGTACGGTATGTATGTCCAGCTTTTATGATTATATTTTAATCAAATAAAGTTTTTTCACTTTTTTTCACGCATTGTAATGGTATGTGTTGTAAAGGTATGCATTGTAATGGAATGCGTTGTAATGGTAGTTGTTAAAAATGCGTTGTAATGGCATGCACTGTAAAATCATGCGATGTAATGGTAGTTGCGATGTAAAATCCGCGTTGTTAAAGCATGCGTTGTAATTGTTTGCGTTGTAACGTCATATATTTGGCTGCGAGAGCAGGAGAACAAGCCTACCTGCAAGCTGCCGACATGGAAGCCACTATCTTTAAAGAAATAAAAGTTATGCTTCCAATGTGGATTTTCATTTCTCCATGAAGGTGAATATCGAGTCATTGGGCAGATCCGCAAAGGTTGTGAGAAGCAGAACAATTTCGCAACTGTATGCCAAGCTAAGAAAAAATCAAGTGCATCACAATGGAGAGACAAGATGGACGCGTGAACGTTCCAGAAGCACTCCCACCACACCCACAAAACCAAAAAGCAACATCGGCTACGACAGGTGGAAACAAGGCTAGATCAATCGTTGTCAAGCTCATCGTACAAACGCTCTTCGACATCACTATCGAGTACCAATGAAGAAGACAGGTGTGCACTAATGTTATCTTCCAAAGTGCAACATTCACATGTAGGATTAGCTGCTTGTAAAGAAGACCACAGTTGAAAGGAAATTCCCCTAACAAAACTCATGGTATTCATCGACGAATATTCATGTTTTCCTTTGGTGGAAGACCCATCTTCAACAACACATGATAAAGTCATAGAACAACTTGACATCTTTGCAATGTGGGGCATCCTCAAAATTCTCAAATCTGACAATGGCCCACCCTTTAATAGAAGAAAGTTCAAAGAATTCCTTGTTCGACTCAACGTCAAACACCAAAAGGGTACACCCTTCTACTCTCAAGCCAACAGTGTATTTGAACGATTCATAGGCAACCTCAAGAAAATCATTCAATGAGCATGCACGGAAGGAGACAAACTGAACCAAGCCTTGTGTCAGGCCCTCCGGGCCTACTGATCAACTCTTCACTCCACAACTGGTGAGAGTCCAGCCACCTTGCTATTTGGGAGAGACATCAAAACAAAACTATTCAATGTATTTTTTTTAAATATTTATTGAGATTTTTATTGAGTGAGAACAGGACCTGAGGGTATGAGAACGCTGTACAGGATATGGACACAACAATAATCAGGAGGGTTTTTTTAGAGGGTGGTAGGGGCATGAAGACAAATCACCACCACAAAATAAGTTACAATAGTATGGGTACATCTTTTCTAGCCATTTACGGATATCTACTGAAGTCAATAATCACTTTCTTAATATCCTCAGAATCATCACTTTATTAGGTATGTCTCGATGTGCAGAGTACAACTCGATCAGATAACAGTTTTTAAACTTACTATTGTTGTTTAGAATGTTTATCATTGATCTGTTGTAACTAATTATGTTGCAACCGTAAGATACCAGTTCACATGACCTGTTGCCTAAAACTGCAACTAAAATGTGATGACAACACAGTGTTAACCAGAGGGCCTTCTGTGACAACTGCCTTGCTGTATGCAATAAATGTAAACCAAAAAAAAGGTCAAGTTAAATAAAAAAGTAGGTTGCCACCCCCTTCCTCCACTGGAGTAAACTCTCTGCCTATGCTCTTAGCAAGTGCCTGAGCCTAATTCACCATTGCCCGATCAGGGTGGACCGCAATCAATCTTGAATCACCCAAGCTGACAGACAAGTGTGAGCGCCTCACCGACTAATTGAAGAGATGTGACTTTCTATACTATTCGCCACTTTTTTATCTAACAAAGGGGGAGATGTAGCGTATTGAGACTATATGCACTAGGGCACTTGTGGTTCTGGGGCGGACTTTAGACAGGAACTGCGTAAAAGGAGGGGAGATGTAAGGGTGTGGTTAATAAAAAATATGATGTAATGTTCATTGTGTGAGTATATGCTTAAGAATAAAGTAAGGTTTGACCGCAGCTCCCGTGTGGCATATTTCATCGGCATGCTCCAGGGCTGGGGAAGACGCAATACATAAGACTATGCAGAGCATATGGCGAGTTCTACCCAGAAGCGCATTGATGGAATTGTATATGCAGAACATATCGTTATATTAAAATGCATTTATACTTTAAGATTAGGCAATCTTGTGGTATTTTGTATGTTATTATCAGACCTGCGTGAAACAAGAGAAGGGAGCTAAACTTACAGAGGTCTCTAAGGACTGAAGCGATCTCACACAAGTGGAATACAGATGAGATTTTAGTGAGGGGATGTCAGCCCTGCTCCTGCCTGGCAGTGACAGCGCTACTAATGCTGCACTCTTAAGGATAATCAGAGCCTGACTGAGATCACTGCCAGGAGGCGGTGGAGGGGTTTCACTGAAGCTGTCGGTAATAGAGGATAAATAGAGGGCTTGTGACTTTAGAATCATCAACGGGCCTGTCCAACCGGAAAATCAAAGTTGAAGACTAGCAGCAAAAGCTAAAATGAAAGAATATGGATATATGAAAGGATACCTTTCTTAAATTATCAACGTGAGACTAAATCATGCATTTTGTTCCTTCATCCATTTTCTGTCCATCAAGCTTCCACTGCTTTAAAGCGCACTTTGACCATGCTATCAATGGGATTTTATTTCAGTTCAGGGCTGCCAGAATCCTACACGTGACAGACGATTGTCTCTTATTTATTTTAGGTTTAGGGTCTTGACAACCACCTGTGTGATACCTGTTCACCATTCTCATTCTTATCACCTGCTGCAAATATAGTTTTCACCTTTGATAATACTTTTTCTTGCATAGTAACGGCACAGCATCAGCGGTGCAGGAACAATTTTTACAGTGGGGGCGCTGCCATTAATTGTATTTAACTAAAGGAATAGGGATTGTGAAAGATCCAAGCGTCATACAAAAAAACAAGGGTAGCAAATGTGCCAGCCCATTCAGCAGGAAAGTGGTAAGGATGTGGTATGTAGCTGGTGGTGAACTTTGAAGCACAAGTGAGGTAGTGCACTGCCATTTACAGACAGCACATTTTCAGTTAAAATGGGCAGTAAATTTGCAAAGACATGCAGTTTTACTGGCAAAAATATATAGCGCAAAAAACGAAAGTGTGGAAATTGGGTTTCAGTGAATATTTATCACTTGTGCATCACCAAGTGAAGTGTCTTGATTTCTTTTGAACCTATTAAAATCTTTGTTTCCATAACACTTCAGAACTAGAAAAAAAGTGCTTCATTTGTACTGTCCTAATATGATTGCGCATAACTTGACTAATTGCATGCAGAGTAATCTTGCTGAATTACATAAGAATTCCACAATATTAAGCGGAATTACGCAAAAAGAGTAATTCTGCACAAAGCAATATATCTTAGCGCAAAAATGCCCCCTTGAGCCCATTTTGGGTGCGAGGGGGCTTTTTTTGTGCTAAAATATCGAGCTAAATGTCACAGAACACAAATAGCGAGTGCGAGCAGCCGCTTGCTAAATATGCTTTCCCCCATATTACGCAAGGAGTAGTAGTCGCGTAATTATCAATAATTTTGTGTGAATGAGTAATGCGGAATTATCGAAATGACTTCGATTACTCTTGCGTAACTGAAAATCTGCCAAGGCCTATTTTCTAATTGTTCATATAATGTGAAATATGTGCATAGTTCATGTCCTGATATTTAAATGTTGTTTATTAAAAAAGTAAAAAAACTGAAATTTTACAGCCTTTCATTTAATTTCCTCTACTCCAGCAGGATTGTCACCTAGATCACTGTTACTGAATCCTCTCACTTTGCAGTCAGGGAAATAAAAGTACACACCAGTTTCAGAATCCAGCAATTTGGCAGAAGAGATAGATTGATATTCTACCTTTGTCTTTAAACGTACAACAAATGTGACAGGATACACACAAAATGTAAAGGCATCTTTATTGCTCATTCACCTTCTGAAATCCAGAATGATTATTTCTGGGGGTGCTGCAGCACCCCCTTCACACCTACTTCCAGCTGCTATGCATAGCAGGAACCATCTTTAGATGATTTAAAACAAAGCTATAGGTATAAGTGTAAAGGCCATCAGCCTACACAGTCTTGAAAACATTCACTGGGTCCCAAATGTTGTTTACTCATAAACACTTACTACATATTGTTTGCTGAATGTTTAGAATTTTCAATTCTATCTATCTATCTATCTATCTATCTATCTATCTATCTATCTGTCTGTCTGTCTGTCTGTCTGTCTGTCAGTCTATCTATCTATCTATCTATCTATCTTTCTTCTTCATCTACTGCCATCCATCCATCCATTAATTCTCAGTTTAATTTCTTGGCCAGCATTAATTAGTTATTGTTTTCAGTGCATGAGTCACCCCCTTTTATCGGTCACCATTTTATTTAAAATGCCAAAGTAATTAAGAGTAATTAGGTGAGAAATAAATCCTACTGCAAGAGCACATTTAGTGAGTGGCTGCTGGTGCTGCTGTTTATGTTCTGTTGCATTGAGTGCTATTATCTTAGCACAAAATGCATCCTTGCATCCATTTTGGATGCTAGGGGCATTTGTGCGCTAAGAAAATAGTGCTAAATGCAGAATTAATCTTCTTGCGTAATTCTGCATAATCTGGCAGAGTTTTTGCTCAATTCCGCATGATTATTCTGCAAGGAATTATGTGAGTTATACCCATTTCTCAATAGAGTTCAGAGTATTGAATATTGAAGGGTGCATACTTTTTGCTTTGTTCAGTTACCAATAGAGACGTAGGGACTTATTTAGAATTTGGCCTACGGGATACTAGCCAGCCTTATTACAAGTGCATTATAGTCTATGGCACTTGTAATATGGCAGGCGGGATATCTGCCACATTGGGGTCGATTCCGATTCGGGCCGGAAATCTCTCCGACCGAGCCGGACCCGGAGAGATTTCCGACCGAATCGGACCCGTGCAGTCCGACCGAGCGAGTCCGATGCATTCGTATGCCACCGGACACGAGTCGGTCGGACTCCCATTGAACTCAATGGGAGCCGGTCGTACAACGCGTGCGCGGGCTCCCATTGCCTCCAATGGGTGCGAGGCGGACAAGGGCGCCCCTACAGCGAGTGCGCCGCGAAGCGCTCGCGGCGTACACGCACAGGTAGAGGGACCCATGGGTCCCCCTGTGTGCGACTCGCGCGGGTACGCGTACAGGGGGTCCGACACGGACCCCCAAAGTACGGCTCCGACAGCGAGTTCGAGTCGGACGGCGCAAGTCGGTCGGAGCGGTCGAGGTGCGCATCGTACTTACCCGGCCGGAAAACGTCTCCATTGCGCGGTGCGAATCGGGTCCGAGCGAGTCGGTCGGAGCGGTACGATCCGGGTACGAGTCGGTCGGAGCGGTCGGGTCGCCCGGACGAGTCGGTCGGCGACTCGCATCGTACTCGCTCGGCCGGACTCAGCGTACGGTTCGGTCGGGAAACAGGCTTTCGCATGGCTTTTTTCCCGACCGAATGGTATTGGGTGCGCCTCCGACCTAGATCGGAATCGGCCCCATTGTGTCAGACTATCCCGTCCCCAAGCTCTAAATAATGCCCTTAGTCAGTACATCCTTGACTAAGTATGGCCAGTACTATGACTATTGCCACATATTTTCTAGTCCTTGTCAGAAATTTCAGAATCAGAAGTACAAGAAGACAAGACTACAAGAGCCCTCACAGGTACTGGAAGACATCACCTGTAGGCCTACAAGAAATATGGTTTACATTTTCATAGCTAAAAGTTTCCAGGAGCCATTTTGGCTTGTTAAACAAGTGCCGAAGAACATTTGGAATATTCCAAAGGTAACTGCTGTTGACTCCATGCAGCTAAAACCAGTGACATCACACTGTTGTAGTCTCCCCTTTTGGCCATAAGAGACATAACATAAACTAATCAGAAAAGACTAGAATATCTTTAAATCACTGGAAATTAAATAACCTCTTTATGCATTAACGCTCTGCTTTTGCTCTTCGAAATCATCTCCCCCAATCACAGTTTAATTGCGTCTTGGTGTTGAAACCTGTAAAGAGTACAGCTACCTATTGGCTAAGTCCTGGCTTTATAAAAAACACATATATGCAAAAATATATTAAAAAATAGAAAGAATCTAGAATCACTAATCAGAATACACCGCACCACAAGCAAGAAAGATACACTAAAAACAATGTGGTGGCTCCCACTGATCAAGGATCACCGTAGATGCAGCACATGTAGTACCATCCATAAGTACCAGAGGACCTGTGCTTCAGTAAAATAAACAACTTTAGACATTTTTCAACTGGAATGCAAAAAATACAGTGTATGGGATTATGTGCCCATGTATCAAAATATCTATATGAGCCTAGATGTAAAGCAAGAATATTCAACATGAGTCTTGAATACACCTATTAAAAAGGTTATACTTTTAGTAGTTTTAGGTCCCATTATTATTAAAAGACTGGTTGTGAGGTCAAGATTTATTTGTTTATTTATTTGAAAAGTTTTATAAAGCGCAAACAAGACCCATATGGGTATCAGAGCGCTGTACAGAAATGGAGAAAAGAAGGGTAACAAACTCAATGGGACAGTAAGTGAGGTTACAACAAAGGGGGAAACAAAACCAGTTAAGAGTTGGGGGTATCAGAGGTGCCCTAGAGCACGAGAACAATTTAACATACCAGCATACAATAAAGCGCAACCGTGTAGTACAATAAGAAACAGAATATTAATAAAACAAGAGCATGAGAGCAAGTTGATGCTGTTAAAGTTCGTTCAAGAGTAGCCATTTGACAAGTTTCTTGAAAGATACTGTGGAAGGATTGGATCTGATCTCGGGAGGCAGGAGTTCCAGATTCTTGGAGCAAGACCGGTGAAAGTACGATTGTAAGATCTTTTCTTTTTGAATCTTGGTGGTTTCAAGAGTAGGGTGGACGTACTTCTAAAGTTCCGGCCAGAGCCCGAAAGTTCAAGCTTATTTGCCAGGTAGATCGGAGTGTTGTAATGTATGGCTTTATGGGTCAAGCAAGCAATCTTGAATCGGATTCTGGCTTCAATAGATAGCCAATTTAGTTGCAAAAGGTCAGGGGAGATGTGGTCATGCTTTCTGGAGCCCGTGATGAGTCTAGCCGATGCAAGACTATCCAGAAAAGTCACATAGCAGTCAATAAACCTTTTAAAGCCATTGGCTGTTGTGAACATCAGAACAACATCATAAACACAGAAAAGAAATGGACCAGATTTGCAATTTAGTCTGGAAGTATCCTGCTCTGTGTCACTTCAGGGTCTCTCTATTCGATTTGTGTAAAGTATAAACAAGCGGGGAGCTAATGCACACCCTTGATACACCCCCTACTTAGATTGAAGCTGTGACAGTGTTCCCCATTTAGGCCATACCTAACCTGTGCTGTGGTCACCTGTGCTGTAAAGATATTATGCAGTTTTTTCAGGGACTCAATATTTGGAGAATCCACTCCCGCAGCATCCAGAATTATCTAAAACGTTCATGTATTGACCCTGTCAAACACAAAAGTGAGATGCCTATATGCCTGATGTTACAAACCAGCTCAAGAATGAACATATTTACATATTAACAAACCGCATAAAGAATTAACATATTTACATGTTCCACCATACCCGGTCCTGTTCAAAACCCATATTAACATTCTAATATAGTCTCATTGGCAGTGGCCCAATCCTGAAATCTGTCCATCAGTATAGTGCCAACTGGAGAGTCGATGATGTGTTGGGATGATAAAATCTGGGGTCCTCCTTGTCATCTTATTTAAAGAAATCTTGTTAGACCTGTCAGCCTTGGTATGGTCTTCCCACCAAACATTTTGCATACTCCCCACCTGTTTTCTGAAATTCAGTTTTGTTGACTTTAGGACTCCGTGAACTTTACCACTGCTAACCAGTCCTAAAGTGCTTGCGCTCACTCCTTGAAACATGGTAGAATTGGCCTACATCTGATTGGCACATTTAATTTACTAATACCCTAGTGAAGGGGTACAACATGTACCAAGAGCCTGTACATTAAATGCTACTAGTGGGCCTGCATCACTTATTGTGCCACCCACTTATGTAGTCTTTTAAAACATGTCTCAGGTCTGCCATTGCAGCCTGTGTGCAGTTTTAAACTACGTGTCACCCCTAAGGTAGGCCCTAAACAGCCCATAGAGCACAGTGCATTGTATTTAAAGAGTTGATCGTGTACTATTAAGTTTTACATGTCTTGGTAGTGAAAAACTGTTACATTTGTTTTTCACTACTTGGAGGCCTACTTCTCACATAGGATAACATTAGGGTCACTTACTACACAGTGATAACTTTTGTTTGGGAACAGGTAGAAATGTCATGTTTGGTCTCTAAAGAATTGTAATTTAAAATCCTATTTAATGGTAAAGCCAGATTTTAAGTTACAAATCTGAAAATGCCAATTTTAGAAAGTTGGCTTATTTTTGTCCTAATCATTTGGTGCCTGAAGCCTGTACACTGGGTCACATCGCTGTGATTAGCATAGCGTTTGTCCTGTGTGTATTCCTCCCAGAAAGTTAGACAAAAGGGGATTAGGTGTTGGGAGGATGAGCCATCCTGACCTGGATGTCTGGGGCAGAGCTGTTCCCTGCCCCACTTACATATATATATGACACAGTAAATTGCAGCACATAAACAAAGATATTGCACTGTATCAATGATGTGCCATGTCATTCATAACTTCAATGATAAGGTGATTCATTGTTTTACTACTCAGCTGTCTTGAAAGTTTTATGGTAATCCATTAACCAAGGGCAAAGAAAAAGGGGGTCCAAAAACACGTTTTCCCCAAGTTAATTCCCATAGGAACTTTAAACCTGTCTACAGCCCGAACAGCTGGTTGGAATTACACCAAATTTGGCAGAAAGGTAGATATTGATTCTGGGAAGTGCCTTTTCATAATTTGGTGTAAATACGTTCAGTAGTTTTAAAGATATTAACCAAAATCCAAATTTGTATACATAGGGCCACAGATCCTACGAGGATCCCACTGTCATGATTCTGCCGAGTCAACATCACTTTGGTACCTTTTGTGCAGAAAAACTAACAGTAAACAGTATTCACGTTATATGGCAACATAACATAGACCTTTAATAACATTTGCTATGTTTCTTTATTGTATTCCTTAAGTTGTCAGTATTTATTGCAAATTGTTTTTGCCACTGCTTGTAACTGCCTAGTAGTCCTCACGATGCCAAGGTGTCTTATCCCTTCGCATGCCAAAGCCTTTTATCCCTTCTCTGCCCCGGTAGTTGGCCCTGACATCTGGAAACTTCCTGAGCCCTTTAAATACTGACCGCGCCCTGTTCTCATTGCGGGTTATTGAAAACACGGAGCGCGAGCAGCAGCTGATCACTGGTTGTCGCGTGAAGAATCTTTGAAGACGCCTTGCAGGTTCTTGTTCCTCCACTTGGCTGAAAGCAGGTAGGATCATTTTATGTTTATTTGGGATGCAAGTGACAACAACGTGAAAGCAACGAAGCGCTGATCCTTGTAAGTTGAATCGGAGCGATCTTTGGGCATTTGCATATTTGGTTTTGGCACAAGTACGTTGAATCGAAGCGATCTTTGAGCATTTGCATATTTGATTTTGTCGCTTTATTTCAAATAACATTGAGGCTTGGACTTTCTTAGTGGAGCGGCCCCTGGGCATTTTACAGGTCGCAAGAGAAATCGAAACTTTAGGGCACTTTAAAACATACGCGCTTCGTATAAATAGAAAGACGCTTGTTGGTAATAGCGCTGTGATGCATAACAGCGCTTAATGGCTTAATCAGGAATTGTTTAAAGAGACATTTGCGTGTAAAAGCCAAAGACTCATGTTGGTATAGAGTATTATTATGGAAGTACGCTTGTAAAAATCAAAGACGTTTGTTGGCGCATCATTGTGAAACTGATAAATGTTTAAGAAAAAGACTTATTATTTTTAAATCACAAGCCAAAGACTGTTAGCCAATAACGTTTAATGAATGTGTATCTCATTTTGGTGCATAACTCTTCTGACTACTGATAAAACATTGTTGTTACAAGGTACTAACCACAAAGCATATATTGTTATATATAATTGGTACACATAGGAACAGAAATTTAGTTTTCTTAGAAGTTGAAGATCAAACTAAGATTGAAGAGCACAGAGCCATATTCAACAACTGTTCCATGTATAAATCTGATTTTCCTTTACAGGTACGTCTACTGTGTAGTTAGTTAAATAATCAATACAAAGTATAGATTTGTATCTAAAGGAAGCAACAGAAGCACTAACAGAAGACAACGTCTCGTTCCAGGTCTCCCTCCTCGCAGTACCCTCCCCAAATCCCTTCCCCCCATCTAGCCTCTTTGATACTCGGTGCAATTAAGCCTGAGTCAAGGCTGCTGGAAGGTGGGCTTCTTGAGGGTACTGCTCCTGAGGAACCCAACTGTGATTTACTAGTCCTGACACCCACAGCCTCCGTGCTCAAATCTGATTGGCTGCCAACACTTCAAACCAGGAAGTGTTGGCAGCCATCTTGGCACTCTGCTTGACCCGAGTCGCAGAAAAAACATTAAAAAATAAGAAAAGGGGCTGGGTATGAATACCCTGACCCCCTAGGCCTCTTGGAGGGTCCCCGTCAGGGCAAAAAAAACTGAAAAATAAAAAAGAAAGAGGAGGAGTGGGTTGGTGTGTGTGAGTACTAGTATGGGTCTGTGAATGGCTATCTGAGTGGTTATGTGGGTGAGTGAGTGAGTGTACAAGAGGTTGAATGGGAGTGTTAGTGGGTGTGTGAGTGGTTCTGTAGATGATGTCATTGGTGATGTCATCAGTGATGTCATCAGTGATGTCATTTGAGATGTCATCAGTGATGTTATCAGTAATGTCATTGACCATGTCATGAGTGATGTAACATCTGAGGTCATATGCAGTGCATGGCAGGGATGGGAGTTATAGTTACCTCAGCTAACTATAACTGCTGAATTTTACTGGTTTTGTACGAGTGAAATCTGAGCCTAACTATAACGTTCCTGGAACCTTTTTTGTTTTCAGTGAATTTCTACGTTTTTTAAAATTCTATTTCCTAACTATAACACATGTAAGCATTTTTTAAGGACCAGATCAATTAGCTTATTGGAACACACAGAAAAGATTACAGAGATATTGGAATTCTGTCTGAAAAACAATGTTTTTATTTTTGATTGATCCCACTATATACAGAAGCAGGGAACTGCTATGGACATGTCCTTTGCCCCTAAGTATGGCAACCTACTAGTGAGATTTTGGGAACAAGAAGTAATGTGGGCAGAGGAAAATGGAATAGCAATGAACCAAATTAAAATGTGGATCAGATTTATAGGTTTTTGATCTGGGAAGGAAGACTCCCTATAGGCATTTATTGCTATGTTAAACTACAATAACTACAACTTACGGTTCACGCATTGTATAAGTAATGAAAAAATTAATTATATGGATATACATATGTATATGTTGAACAGGGAAAGATTTACACCAAAATACATAGAAAGATCACGGCTAATAATTTGACTATGCATGCAAATAGTGGACACCAAAAGCTCTAAAATGGAGCATCTCCTATGGGGAGTTATTAAGGATAAGACAAAATTATTCAGAAAACACTGAATTTGAAAAGAAAGGAGAGAGAATGATATCACATTTCAGGAAAAGGGGATATCCAGACTCAGCCCACCGAGAGGCCTTATAAACATCAAGGAAGAGAAGAAGAGAGGAACTACTAAATTGTAAACAAAAAAAAGAATGAAGGAAGTCTGAACAATAAGGCTTATCACATAAATCACATAAAGAAATCAGCAAAACTGTACATAGAGATTGTAAAATACCGCTAATGGATGAGAACTTAAGAGATGAGTTGCCCTACTCTCCACAAATTACATATCTCAAAAACTTCATCACTAGCAGATAATTTAACCTCTAATGATTTAAAGCCCATACAAAAGGAACCATTGAACTGGATAGC
Source organism: Calotriton arnoldi (assembly GCA_963921515.1). Classification (NCBI taxonomy): domain Eukaryota; kingdom Metazoa; phylum Chordata; class Amphibia; order Caudata; family Salamandridae; genus Calotriton; species Calotriton arnoldi. Next base: position 611,974 of record CAWUFW010007754.1, on the reverse strand, counting down.
CAAACAGAAAAGAATGGATTTTTGAAATGCTCCATGTGCAAGGCTGGCAAATATGGTATGAATAGAAATATTTTTCAACTTTCAAATGGGAAGATGAGAACTATCAAAGAACACATAACCTATGAAACAGACAATGTATGTATTGCAATGCACTTACAAAACATTTTATGTCAGAAGGACTACAAATAAAGTGAAATTCAGAATCCTGCCATAGGCTATAAAAAAACAAGGGTTTTAGATACCCAATGACTACACACTTTTGGGACAAACATGGAGGGACCACAGCTGATTTAAGATACTATGGGGTTAAACATATTGAGAAGTCATGGAGAGGAGGTAGCAGAGAACAAAAATTAAGAGAAGCAGAATCCAGAGTCAGTGATCCTCCTGATGGACATAATAAAGATGCAGAACTGCATGTGCATTTACAATAGAGAGTACTTCAGATAGTTCCCAACAACCAGAATTATCCCATTACATGAGAATAAGGATATAATTAATAATTTGGTGACAATGAATAAATTAACCATCCATGGAATAAAAAAAGATAAACTTAAAAAGAAAGGTCACAGAATCCCACGCTGATGAAATAGATGACCCTATACTCAAAAGAAGGACTCCTATGAAGCTCTCAAAAATTGAGAATGCGTTACCGTGAGTAAAGTACTTTACAGAAATAAATAAAAAGAAACATAAATAAAGCAAATAGTGTAAATATGCACATGGATAATAGTGGAATGATTAATTTCACTTTAATGGAAGATAATATATGTACAATTGGGGCATATGCATGATTAGGCACTCTTTAGGAACTGGTACACCTCGATCTTTAAATAATGTGTGGACAGAGTATTGGCAATATGACTCCTCATTGAGAGGGAAAAGAGGAAGAGAAGTGGGCCATATGAGACCTTGAGGAACTACATTGGAAAAATGGTGCGAAAAATGCTCCTTTATATATGGATTCAGCCAGCACGCTAGTTTTCTTTTAATTCAGGTGTACAGAAAGCTTTAAATAGACTACTACATTAGGGGGAATCTATGGTCCAGTAGAAATTCAGAGAAAGAGAAACGCATCAGCCATATTTCTTTATTTGCACAAAATTTATAATAAAATTAAATGACAAATAAATTAAGTTCCTGAAGCTCTACCGTGTAGTGCTGTCTGCTTCGAGCCTCAGGAAGGGTGGGGAGAGAAGCTTGCTGCAAATATGTCTCTATATATATTGGGTTATATATAATACATATATATATATATATATATATATATATATATATATATATTATCTACTGGCGGTCGCCAGTAGATAGTTATAGTTACAACCTATTATCCATAGGAAATCCGCGACATTCTATTTGAAATAACTCTCTTGCCGGTTGACGTATCTTCGCAAAATTTTCAAACTTTGTGGGCGCTCCGGTCCGCTCCTACCCTGAAAGTCTCGGGGGATTCGTCAAGCGGGGGCCGAGAAAAAAGGGGGTCCCAAAACGCATTTTCCCCATGCAATTTTCCATAGGAAACTTTAGACACGGCTACAGCCCGAACTGCTGAACGGAATTACACCAAATTTGGCAAAGAGGTAGTTCTTGGTTCAGAAAGAACCCTTTTGTTAAATGGTGTAAATCCGTTCAGTAGTTGCTGAGAAAATCAAAAGTAAAAAGATAGTGATATCTATGGCCGAGTAGGGTCCGCGTACCCTCCCGATCACGAGCTGCATGTTAATTGGTTGTCAGCTGGCTGTCAACATTCCGATTCAGGAAATGTTGGCAGCCATTTTGTCCCTCGGTAGAACCGAGGGACAGAAACAAGTGCGCAAAGCGCACAAAGGGGGCAGGGTAGAAACACCCTGACCCCTAGGTTTGCTCAGGGGTCCCACAAGGACCCCTGGGCAAAATCGGCAGGATGCGCTCAGGGTGCGCGAATCCTGCCGAGAAAAATCGAGCGCGGTCTCCCGCGCTCGACTGGTATTTTGCCCCGGGTGGCCCAAGTCCCGGGGGCATGGTGGGGGGTTAATTTATGTGTGGGGGCCTCAAAGGCCCCTAAGCCCCGGGGACCGCCACCCCCGGGGCTTTATTGCAAAAATAGTGCGGGAGGGCTCTTCTGCCTTCCCGCAGCCCCGGGGACCGCCACCCCCGGGCTTCTTTTTAATTTGAATAAGGTGTGGGGGCTCCAGCCCCCCACACGCCCGGGGACCACCACCTCCCAGGGCACTTATAAAATAAATGTGGGGGTCCATTACGGACCCTCAGAGCCCCGGGGACCACCACCTCCCGGGGCTGTGCAATTTAAGGGAGGGGGCCGCGCGGCCCCCTCCTGGAGCCCTTGATGGCCCTGGGGACCGCCACCCCCAGGGCCGGCTCCTGCAGTGTCCCGGGTGCCTACCCCGGGACACTGTAGTTTGCTATGGCAGGACTGGAGCCTCGCGGCTCCCGTCCTGCCATAGCAAACTGCTTTGGATATTGAAGAGAGAGCAGGGAAACCTGCTCTCTCTTCCAATATCCAAAGCACATTGCTTTCCACATGGGGAGCTGCATCTTAGCAGCTCCCCATGTGGAAAGGAATGCCGGCTCCCAAGGGACGCGGGAGCCGGCGGGACTGTGGGGGGATTGGGGACCCCCCACAGTCCCCAACGGAGAGGGCCAGCCCCGGGGATGGGGTCCCCGGGGCAAGTAGTGGCCCGGGAGGGGCCACGCGGCCCCCTCCCCCAAAAATAAAAAATAAATTTAAAAAAAATGGAAAGGCAGGCCCCGGGGATGGGGTCCCCGGGGCCTTAAATGGCCTGAGGAGGGGGCCACGCAGCCCCCTCCAAAGAAAAAAAAAAATCGAGGCCCTGCCCCGGGGATGGGGTCCCCGGGGCCAATACAGGCCCAGGGAAGGGGGCCACGTGGCCCCTTCCCGTTTTTTTTTTTTAAATTTAATTAAAAAGGGGTAAGGCCCTGGGGGATGGAGTCCCCAGGGCCCAAAAACAGGAAAAAGGAAGGGGGCCACACAGCCCCCTTCAGGGGACAAAAAACGATCGGGCCCGCAGGCCCCGCCCCTTCCTTCACCACTCTGCAAACGCGCCCTGGTGCGTTTGCAGAGGGGGAACGAATTCCCTTGAATACTGGGGTCCTGAGGCCAACTAGCCCACCAGGAACCTTCCAGTATGCGCTAGGGGCTGCGTTGCAGAGAGGTGTACAGAGGCCACGCCCTTTTACACCTCTCTGCAACGCAGCTCTGTGGCGCTTTTGGATATACCTGTTGGGCTAGTTGGCCCCCAGGGACCCTCAGGATTCAAGGGAGTTATTCCCCGACTTAAAACGCGCCACGGGCGCGTTTGCACAGTGGTGAAGGGAGGGGCGGGGCTTCAGGTGACATCTGTGCAAACGCGCCCGTGGCGCGTTTTAGTTGGGATTAAATCCTTCATCCTGAGGGTCCCTGGGGCCAACTAGCCCAACAGGTACATCCAGAAAGCGCACAGAGCTGCGTTGCAGAGAGGTGTAAAAGGGGTGTGGCCTCTCTACACGTCTCTGCAACGCAGCCCCTGGCGCATATTGGAGGTTCCTGGTGGGCTAGTTGGCCCCAAGGGACCCTCAGGATTCAAGGGGACTTAATCCCCAACTTAAAACGCGCAACGGGGCGCGTTTGCACAGATGTCACCTCAGGCCCCGCCCCTCCCTTCACCATTGTGCAAATATTCTTCTAAAATCATCCGAAATACGAATTCCGATTTACTCACCTGTTATAAGGAGAGACCTCAGTGCTGTATCTTTCAGTCCAGTACTGGTCCTGAAAAGTAATTTTAACCGTACTTACCAGTAACTTGAATTTCCTTCCATAGGATATCATTGCCTGCTTTTTGCTGAAAAAGTTTCTAAGTGTTGATTTTTGAAACCTACAAATATTCCTCTAAAATCAGCCGAAATACGAATTCCGATTTACTCACCTGTTATAAGGAGAGACCTCAGTGCTGTATCTTTCAGCCCAGTACTGGTCCTGAAAAGTAATTTTAACCGTACTTACCAGTAACTTGAATTTCCTTCCATAGGCTAACATTGACTGGTTTCACTTGGAAATTCTTCTAAGTGTGGAGTTTTGGAACTTTAAAATATTCCTCTAAAATCAGCCGAAATACGAATTCCGATTTACTCACCTGTTATCAGGAGAGACCTCAGTGCTGCATCTTTCAGCCCAGTACTAATCCTGAAAAGTAATTTTAACCGTACTTACCAGTAACTTGAATTTCCTTCCATAGGATATCATTGCCTGCTTTTTGCTGAAAAGTTTCTAAGTGTTGATTTTTGAAACATACAAATATTCCTCTAAAATCAGCCGAAATCCGAATTCTGATTTACTCACCTGTTATCAGGAGAGACCTCAGTGCTGCATCTTTCAGCCCAGTACTGGTCCTGAAAAGTAATTTTAACCGTACTTACCAGTAACTTGAATTTCCTTCCATAGGCTAACATTGACTGGTTTCACTTGGAAATTCTTCTAAGTGTGGAGTTTTGGAACTTTAAATTATTCTTCTAAAATCAGCCGAAATACGAATTCCGATTTACTCACCTGTTATCAGGAGAGAACCCAGTGCTGCATCTTTTAGCCCAGCACTGACCCTGAAAAGTAATTTTAACCGTACTTACCAGTAACTTATCTTTTCTTCCATAGGAATCCATTGTCTGGTTTTCAGCAGAAAAGTTTCAAAGTGTCGATTTTCACAAACTACAAATATTCCTTAAAAATCGCCTGTATGACTTAAACGCATTTTTTCAACTGTTTACAGGAGATGCACCAGTGCTGGATCCAGGATCCAACACTGAGTAAGAAAAAGTAACGATAACAGTTTTTACCTGCTAAGTGAATTTCCTTCCATAGGATAACATTGGTGATTCTATGAGGAAAAGTTTCTAAGTGTCAACTTTTAAAATACAATAATATTCCTTAAAAATCACGACTGTAACCAAAACGCTTTTACTCAACTGTTTACAGGAGATGTCCCAGGACTGAATCTAGGATCCAGTCCTGTGGTTAGAAAAGTAATCCATAAAGTAACTAATTGCATTTAACTAGAAATTCACATTGAGCTGAATGTTGCATTGTGTTTGAAAATGTGTTGCCCATTGCAACAACTGTAACTACTGTACTTAAAAGTCTATTGCCTATGTGCTAAGTATTTAAACTAAAGTAATTCATTCTGAGAAAGTATTTTTGTAATGTAATGTATAATGTAATTACTATGTAATTTAATAAATAAAATATGTAAAAGAAATTGTTTCTAAAAATGTAGTAAATCAGTATGAAAAAAATTAATATAAAAATTAATACATTTAAAAATGTCATTTAAAAACCTTTGAAATTCACTGAAAAACCGTAGGTTTCAGGCACGTTATAGTTACAAATTAGCATTTAAAAACCTTTGAAATTCACTGAAAAACCATAGGTTTCAGACACGTTATAGTTAGAAATTAGCATTTAAAAACCTTTGAAATTCACTGAAAAAACCATAGGTTTTAGGGACAGTTATAGTTACAAATTAGCATTTAAAAACCTTTGAAATTCACTGAAAAAACCATAGGTTTCAGATATGTTATAGTTACAAATTAGCATTTAAAAAACCTTTGAAATTCACTGAAAAACCATAGGTTTTAGGGACAGTTATAGTTAGTTGGACATTTAACTCGTACAAAACCCGTGAAATTCCCCCGTTATAGTTAGTTCAGCTAACTATAACTCGCGCCCCGCAATGCACTGCTGATGACGTCACATATTACATCACTCATGACATGGTCAGTGACATCACTGATGACATCACTGATGACATCTCAAATGACATCACTGATGACATCATCCACGTGATAATCTGATGCAGCTCCTCACACCCTAATATAACCTTTGATACACCCAATCTAAATTACAGACTGCCATTCGCAAAACTATAGACACTCCAACACCAATAACTACATACCCACTCACTGATTCTTAGGTCTACACACACACATCCACTCACCCGTACAGTCACTCATACTTATGGTCACTCAGTACAGGACTATCATATGCACTCTTACTCCTATATAGACACTCAAACACCGCCACTCATCCATAGAGGTACTCACACACCTAGTCAGTCATGCAAATAATTAAACACACTGCCATTTACTCACCTATACAGTTATACACACACCAGCTCACTTAATCATACAAATACTAGCACATTGTTACGCTCTTATACAATCACTGATACAAGCACACACTCATCCATACAGCCACTATCACAATCACTCACTCTCGCTTATAGCTATTTATATACTCCAACACACATATATACTGCCTTTCACATATGTAGTTACTCACACATGTACCACTGGGACATACATTCACTCACTAACACACTCTTACACACACTTACCCACCCATACAGTCTATCACAGATGCACTCTTGAAACCATCCACCCAGTGAATCACCCACTCACACATCTATGCACAGAGTCGCACACACCCCACCCACACAAACACTCAGGCACCCATACAGATACTCAGACAACCAATCAATAACTCATATAGACACTCATGTAGCTATTCACAAACCCATGCAGCCACTTACACAGCAACAGACAGACGGATACAGACATTCACCCAGTTTAGTCACTAACCCATGCATTCAGTAAGATACGTTAAATCACTCACTTATAGAGTCAGTCACGCACCTACTAAATCATCCATACAGACACTTACACACCCACTCATTCTTCAATACGTCTTTTCCTATATATATTAAAAATATTTAAACTTTACAGAAACACACAGTCACTGGATGATGTCATCAGTGATGTCATTTGAGATGTCATCAGTGATGTCATCAGTGATGTCACTGACCATGTCATGAGTGATGTAATATGTGACGTCATCAGCAGTGCATTGTGGGGCGCGAGTTATAGTTAGCTGAACTAACTATAACGGGGAATTTCACGGGTTTTGTACGAGTGAAATGTCCAACTAACTATAACTGTCCCTAAAACCTATGGTTTTTTCAGTGAATTTCAAAGGTTTTTTAAATGCTAATTTGTAACTATAACATATCTGAAACCTATGGTTTTTTCAGTGAATTTCAAAGGTTTTTTAAATGCTAATTTGTAACTATAACTGTCCCTAAAACCTATGGTTTTTTCAGTGAATATATATATATATATATATATATATATATATATATATATATATATATTCACTGAAAAAACCATAGGTTTTAGGGACAGTTATAGTTAGTTGGACATTTCAATTAAATTTTAAAAAAAAACGGGAAGGGGGCCGCGTGGCTCCCCTTCCCTGGGCCTGTATTGGCCCCGGGGACCCCATCCCCCAGGGGCATGGCCTCGATTTTTTTTTCTTTGGAGGGGGCTGCGTGGCTCCCCTCCTCAGGCCATTTAAGGCCCCGGGGACCCCATCCCCCGGGGCCGGCCTTTCCGTTTTTTTTAAATTTATTTTTTATTTTTGGGGGAGGGGGCCGCGTGGCCCCCTCCCGGGCCACTACTTGCCCCGGGGACCCCATCCCCCGGGGCTGGCCCTCTCCGTTGGGGACTGTGGGGGTCCCCAATCCCCCACAGTCCCGCCGGCTCCCCGCGTCCCTTGGGAGCCGGCATTCCTTTCCACATGGGGAGCTGCTAAGATGCAGCTCCCCATGTGGAAAGCAATGTGCTTTGGATATTGGAAGAGAGAGCAGGTTTCCCTGCTCTCTCTTCCAGTATCCAAAGCAGTTTGCTATGGCAGGACGGGAGCCGCGAGGCTCCCGTCCTGCCATAGCAAACTACAGTGTCCCGGGGTAGGCACCCGGGACACTGCAGGAGCCGGCCCTGGGGGTGGCGGTCCCCAGGGCCATCAAGGGCTCCAGGAGGGGGCCGCGCGGCCCCCTCCCTTAAGTGCACAGCCCCGGGAGGTGGTGGTCCCTCGGGCTCTGGGGGTCCGTAATGGACCCCCACATTTATTTTATAAGTGCCCCGGGGAGGTGGTGGTCCCGGGCGTGTGGGGGCTGGAGCCCCCCACACCTTATTCAAATTAAAAAAGAAGCCCCGGGGGTGGCGGTCCCGGGGCTGCGGGAGGGCAGAAGAGCCCTCCCGCACTATTTTTGCAATAAAGCCCCGGGGGTGGCGGTCCCCGGGCTTGGGGGCCCTATGAGGCCCCCCACACATAAAATTAACCCCCACCATGCCCCCGGGACTTGGGCCACCCGGGGGCAAAATACATCGAGCGCGGAGACCGCGCTTCAATTTTTTTTTTTCAGCAGGATTTGCGCACCCTGAGCGCATCCTGCCGATTTAAAAAATTTTTTTTTTTTTTGCCCAGGGGGTCCTTGTGGGACCCCTGAGCAAACCTAGGGGGTCAGGGTGTTTCTACCCTGCCCCCTTTGTGCGCTTTGCGCACTTGTTTCTGTCCCTCGGTTCTACCGAGGGACAAAATGGCTGCCAACATTTCCTGAATCGAAATGTTGACAGCCAGCTGACAGCCAATTAACATGCAGCTCGTGATCGGGAGGGTACGCGGACCCTACTCGGCCATAGATATCACTATCTTTTACTTTTGATGTTCTCAGCAACTACTGAACGGATTTACACCATTTAACAAAAAGGGTTCTTTCTGAACCAAGAACTACCTCTTTGCCAAATTTGGTGTAATTCCGTTCAGCAGTTCGGGCTGTAGCCGTGTCTAAAGTTTCCTATGGAAAATTGCATGGGGAAAACGTGTTTTGGGACCCCCTTTTTCTCGGCCCCCGCTTGACGAATCCCCCGAGACTTTCAGGGTAGGAGCGGACCGGAGCGCCCCACAAAGTTTGAAAATTCTGCGAAGATACGTCAACCGGCAAGAGAGTTATTTCAAATAGAATGTCGCAGATTTCCTATGGATAATAGGTTGTAACTATAACTATCTACTGGCGACCGCCAGTAGATAATATATATTCCAAAGGGTTACCGCAACACGGATAAACGCACTCTCAGGGGGGGGCGTGGCTAGGCGCCGATGTAAGGGGAAGAGGACTAGAGGGCTCCGTCCGCAGCTTCCCTCCGCCCGCAAAGATCTTGCCGACATAGCGGTGCCCCTTGCCGCGGAACCTATGTCGGACCTGCCGGTGCCGGCGAAGAGCAACTGGAGAACAGTGGCGGTGCTTCACCAGCGGCGCAAAGTCGACTTTATTCCCGGGAGCCGAGCGCTGCATAGACAAGATGGCGGCCGCGCGCCGATGCAGCAGCTACCAGTGAGCCCGGACGAAGTGCTCCCAGGTCCGCAGTGAGTACTGCCGAGTGTGTGGCGCACCACGGCGATTGCGGCGCCAGCATTGGGGAGAGTGGTGACCCGCCGGCCGCGGGAGCGCCTTTGGCTGGGGAGAAGCGACATCGTCGCAAGATGGCGGCGGCCGGCTATGGCAGTCTGCATCTGTGAGCAGTGGCCTGGGGTCCCGTACTGTGGCGATGGAGGTTGGAGCCTGACCCGCCTAAGCTGACCAGCGGCAAGTGGAGCCGGGAGAGCCCTGAGCGTTGTGCGGGGGTACTGAGCCTGAGGCGGAGAGGTCCTACCTGAGACAACGGCTGACATCGAGAACGTGGGAGCTTCCTGGGTCGGATTGATGACTGGCCGGGGAGGGTGCGGAGAGCTTAAGCGCGGCGAAATGGTGTAACATCGGGTGGGACCTCCATAGCGCCCACCACTGGTGAACAGCGATACTGCTCGTGGGGTGACCCCCAGTGTGGATGGGACGTGTTGGCGGCAGGGGTACACAGAACAGGCCCTCGAGAACGAAAGTCGCCGCTGATTGCCAGCGAGCTCAGTCGAGAGCCCCCACCCATAAGGCCGGGGGTCCAGTGGTGCGGCAAGTCCTGCTCCACGGCCGACAGCGACGCCTGCGCTTACGGTGACCCCTGAAGACTTACGTGTCCGCTACCAATGGGGAGGGTCTCCAAAAAGAAGGGATTCACTGTGCTGCAGGTGGAGGACACGGGACTGCTCACAGATGAAGAGGACGAGGGGGCGGTGAGGAGGAAGGATGCCGTCCCGCCGGGGCCCACTCTGGTGGACATTATGCAGGCCATCACTTCCTCGAGAGAAGCCCTGGAGACAAAAATAGACGCCATAGGGGCAGACCTCAATCTATTGAAGGATGATCATCGTAGGCTTAAGGAGCGTGTGAAGCTTACCGAGAAGACCTTGGAGGAGGTCCCAGAGGCGGTCACAGCACTACAGCGTTCGCTGAAAATTGTGGAGACCAAGGTTAGAGTGCTCGAAGCAAGGGCAGAGGACAGCGAAGGGCGCTCCCGCCGGAACAATTTGCGCATCGTGGGGATCCCGGAGCAAGAGGAAGGGGACGATGTGGTATGTTTTATGGAGACCTGGCTCAAGACTGAAGTGGCGCCGGAGGGTCTCTCCTCCTTCTATTCACTCGAGCGAGCCCATAGGGTCCCGACTAGGCAGCCCAACCCGGGGGCCCCTCCTCGACCGATGGTGGTGCGGCTGCTTCACTACCGAGACAGGGATCATATCTTACAGCATGCCCGGGAGAAGCGGAACTTGCAGATTGGGAACACCAGGGTGATGATCTTCCCGGACTTCACCAGGGAGGTGCAGAGGCATCGCGCTTCCTTCCTGGCTGTCAAGCGGAAGATGCGCCAACTGCAGATTTCCTATGCCATGTTATTCCCAGCACGCCTCCGAGTGGTGGACGGCACAGGGACTCACTTCTTTACTGCACCGCAAGACGCCTGGGACTGGCTGGAGACGTGATGGACACAGGTGGCAAGTACTTTGCCATCGAGGGAAATACGGCGATCATCGCTCACTCCCCCGCGATCCTCGAGGGCTCCTACGCCAACAGGCTGCCAACTGGAAAGGAACAAAGCTGTGCGGGCTGTCGCAGAGATTAGCCATGGTGAGGCTAGTCCAAACTCAACTATCACGAACATGGTGTGGACAGATCTGAAAGCTCCCGACCCAGCAGCACGAATGGGGACTCCGAAACTGACTTACCGGTTGTCACACCGCAAACAGTTGATGACATCGCCTGAAGTGTACCCCTTGAGCTGCAGGGGGGAGGTTCTTCGTGCAGATGGGTGCTGTTCATCAGAGAGGCTACCGTGAGTTGGCAATGGACTACCGGCAACGGAGCAACTATTGGGGCTACTACCGCTTTTACGGGGTGGGGGGCTAGCCGGGGGGGTTCTGGGTCCTGCAGGGCCAGCCTACGCATCTCCACTTGTTTTATTCGTGACTTGTAGGTCATTGTACTGGTTTGGATGGGGACTTGTTGGTTGGTACCTGTCCTGGGGAGGGGGAGTTGGGGGAGTTTGGTTGTTAAGGGGGTTCTGTTTGGGGCCAGGCATGTCGCTGTTAGGAGGTTAGAAGGAGGGCTAACGCAGTTCGAACAATGGGATCCCCCATAGGGATTAAATGCATCTCCTGGAATGTCAGGGGGATGCACACGATGCTGCATAGGCACAAAATACATGCATATCTGGTGCGGAGGGGGGTGCAGATTGCTCTGTTGCAGGAAACTCATTTGACGCAGAAGGAGGGGCTTGCATTGCAGAAGAGGTGGAGGGGACAGGTATTTTGCACTACGTATTCGGCCTATGCCAGAGGCACTTTGATTTGGGTCCGGGCGGGTGTCCCCTTCCAGAGTACCAGGCAGTTGGTGGAGCCAGACGGTAGATATGTAGTGGTCTCAGGATGGTTGGATGGCAGGGACATAGTGATAGGGAGCCTTTATGCCCTCAACGTGGACCAGCCCGCGTACTTTGCACACCTCTCAGGGACACTGGCGACCATGTTGACAGTGTCGGTTCTGTTGGGGGGGGACTTTAACAGCATTACTGACATTGACCTGGACCGCTCTGACCCTCCGCTACCAGATGCCCCAGGAACATAGACTTGCGGCTCTCAGACGCGATTGGCAGCGCCGCTGGGGGTTGACGTACACCTGGAGGGCCCATCAACCAGTCGACAGGGACTACTCCTACTATTCCGCTCTGCACGAACTGCATGTCAGGTTGGATTTGATCCTATGTTCCCCGGACGTGCATGGTGGGGTCACGCACAGTGAATATTTGCATGAACGATCTCTGTCATAACCCGCTGTTATTATCCTTAAATTGGCTGCGGCTCAGGTCTCCTATTCCTAGTTGGCGCCTGCGCCCGGAGACGCTGGAAGACCCAGTGTTTCGGGCCACGATAGGCTCAGCTATTGATGACTATTTTTTAGTAAATACCGGAACAGCGACGAGTCCGCTTATTGAATGGGATGCCTTTAAGGCGGTCATTAGGGGGCGCTGCATTGGGGAGGTCGTTGGAGTACGGAGGGTGCTACTACGGGAAGTGCTAGCTGCGGAGAACAGCCTACGGGACCTCGAGAGGGAAAGACCGGAGCGAGTGGATAGGCAGGCCGATCTTCTTGCGGCCCGGGAGGTACTGGCTACACACGTCGAAAAACTACGCTGCTTCGACTACAGGGCATTCATCACCCGGGCCCACACAGAACGAGATAAATCTGGGGCGTTGTTGGCTTGGTTGGCCAACCCGGCACGCAGAGGAAGGGCCATCCTGGAGCTGAGGGGTCTGGGGGGGTGAGGTGTTTTACAGTCAACGAGATATCAATACCCAGTTTTTGGAGTATTATACTTCCCTATATCAAAGTAGACGTGAGCCGGGGGCTGATGATTGGACAGATTTCTTGGCGGCTGTAGAGCTTACTAGGGTCGATGCAGAGGAGGATCTAGGCAAAGCGGTGGAGGTGGGGGAAGTACGTAGCGCCGTCAAACATATGGCTAGAAATAAGACCCCGGGGACAGACGGACTCCCAGTGGAGTTTTACTCTACATACATCGATGTGTTAGCTCCGCGGCTAGTGGCACTGTATAACCAGGCGAAACAGGATGGTTGTCTTCCTGCCTCGACGAGAGAAGCGGTAATTGTTCCGCTCTTAAAACCTGGTAAACCCCCTGAGGACCGAACGGCCTATCGGCCCCTCGCCATGCTTAACTTGGACTATAAAATATTAAGCCGCATATTGGCGAGTCGGCTCTTGACCTATATGCCGATGCTTGTTCATGTGGATCAGGCAGGGTTTATCCCGTCCAGAAATACGGCAATGAATGTCCGCAGGCTGCTGCGTATACTGGGGGCGGACACTTACAACAAGGAGGAAGCATGCATTTTTATGGTTGACATTGAGAAGGCTTTTGACAGCCTAGAGTGGCCGTATCTCTTTAGGGTTCTGAGAGCCTTTGGTCTGGGGGACCACTTTGTGCAATGGACGGCGCTCCTCTACAAGAATTCCACCGCCAGAGTCAGGACGGGGGGGTTGATCTCAGAGGCCTGTGAGGTGGGCAGAGGTACGAGACAGGGCTGTCCGCTGTCACCGTTATTGTTCGCCTTGGCAATGGAGCCTATGGCTGCGCACGCCAGAGCTGGCCATTATTATCGGGGCCTGGAGGGTCAGTTACAGCACATTGCGCTCTACCCGGATGACCTCCTGTTGTTTCTGGTTAATTCGGGGGAGGCCCTGCGGGGAGCCAAGGAGCTGCTGGGTGTTCTGGGAAATGTTGCGGGGCTTAGGGTGAACTGGGCCAAGTCGCGTCTTTTTCCCACAAGGGGGGTATTTCTTCGGAACGCTCCCACTATGGATCCCACCGAAGGTTTTTGCTCAACTCAATGCAATGCTCACGGGTTTCCTTTGGGGCACTGGGAGGCGGAGAGTAGCTCTCACCACTATGATGAGGCCCAGGACGGAGGGGGGTTTTGCGCTGCCGGATCTGGAGGCCTATTACCACGCCACGCAGCTACAGTGGTACACGAAGTGGATGGCAGGACGCCTAAAGGACACAGGGGACCTTGGTGGGCCGGACCCCTCCCTGCACCTCTTAACGCGAGTGCTGCTGCGTCTCCCTCTGGGGGTGGGGGTGGGGGTGGGGGCGGTCCCTCGGGACTTACAAATAGTGCGCCAGTGTTGGAACAGGCTGGCTAGGAGAACACGGGTGAAGAACCTGTATGCGCCTGAGATTCCGTTGGTTGTTTGTGAGGCATTACCCCATGCAGGGGACTGGAGCAGGCTGCGACTCTGGGACGAGGCCGGGGTCTCCACTACAGGGGATTTATTTGAAGACAACACCTTGCTCCCTTTTAATGACCTACTGGAGCGGCACGACCTCCCCAGAGGGGATTTCCTCCTGCATGCCGCCTTGACGGCGGCTATCCGGAAACATTGGCGAGAGGGGTTGGCGGAACCCCAGACTTCCCCGACCTGCCAGTATGTGGTGATGGTGGCTGGTACTATCAAAGCGGTCACTTGCCTGTACAGACGCATCACGCAGGGAATGCACCAGCCCTTAACAGCGCTGCGCCGCAAATGGGAGGAGGACCTCGGTGAGGGTATCGACGAAAAACCTTGGGGGGAACTTGTGGAAAGGGCCTGGAAGAGCTCAAGAAATGCGCGATTTCAGTTAATTCACTTCTATGTTCTCCATAGGGCATACCTCATGCCGGGCAAGATTAATAAGTACTTTGGGGCCCGAGCTGTGTGCCTGAGATGTAATTTAGAGGGTGCAGGGTTCCTCCATATGTTCTGGGGATTGCCCGCATCTGGGAGAGTTCTGGAGGGGAGTGACGACTGGACTGAAGGACGTGATGGAGAGAGACATTGCATTGACCCCAGGCTGTTGCCTGCTGCACTGGTTCCCCCACAATGCCAAGAACAAAGTTACTAGTAAGTTCATAGACCTGGGATTAGTGTTAGCTAAAAGAGAACTTACCAGCCACTGGAAAACGAAAAACGGCCCTAGTCTGACACGCTGGTCTGCGGAGATGGTGAAGTGGGCGGACTGTTGAGGGGACCTTCCGACTACAGATGGCCAACCGTACTGGGGATGAGAGGACACTGGAGATGGCACCGGCATGGGTGGCATTAGTGGACCTGTTGAAACACCCGACTCACGACACCGTGGACGATCCGGGGGAGGTGGGCCCTTTAGCGGGGGAATGATCCCGGGATTACCATGCTATTCACCGACATCACTGGGTTGGGCTGATATGATACTCGTCCCCTCCGATGAGGGCACTTGCCAGAGGCAGGTAAAGTGGAGCCCCTCTTACATGACTATATTGACCGTTACTTGAATACAGATACTTTGAAGCTCAGCGACATGCCTGGGGGTTGGGAGGGAGGGGGCAGGGGGAATTTGGAGGGAGTTCAGAGGGGGTGGGGGTCTATCAGCTGTTATCAGCATAAAGACACTTGGGTATTCAGGATGCATAGAGTGGATCAACAAGTCCTACAGGATCTCGGGTTGCGGGAGGGCATTGGTCCGAGTTGGGCATTCCCATATTTTTCCAGCAGGAGGACTGGCATTTGACACTACAGCTTTACATTGCATGTTTATATTCCATCATGTTGTGTATTTTGCTTATCATCATGTCTGCCACAACGCTCTGCGGGCTGTTTTTCATTGACCTATAGCAAATTAATCAAATTTGTTTACAAAAAAAAATAAACGCACTCTCAGGACACAGCTGGATTGCAAGTTCAGGAAACTTTATTCCGCTTCTACGTTACGCGTTTTGGAAGTAAACTGCCTTGTTCACACGTAAGAAGCATTGTACACACAGTGAAGAAATACAGAATTACTGAAAGTGAGGACGGACATACCATACAAAAATTTGATGCCCTAATATGGCGGCCATATTGTAGTGTCAAAAACGTAAGGTAACTAATGGCAATAATTGTAGTACATATCAACAGGTAAAATACAACTAAATACATGATTGTAAAGTGTATAGATCCATGTTCTGCGTTATACATTCTGCTTAGGTACTAATACATATTTGAACACAAACCTCGATGAGTGCACTCTCAATACAAGATGGCGTACGCCTAGGTCACCGTATTAGTTGTAAGTGACACTGTGTACAACAAGAGTACGAAGTTCCTCTGTGATTCAGAATAGAGATGGAGAGATACTGTAGAGTAGAGAGAGTCACTTGAGACCACTGTTGTGTATGCAAAGAAGGGGGGGGAATTCCCCTTGTTGGAACTAGGGCTCTCACACACCCAGAAAGCTAGGTGTCATGCTTCATCATATGAGCCTGCCCCTCGTCAGGTCGGCGCTGCAATACCTGACGGGCACCCAGACCGGGGCTCTTTATCAGGGATCTTTTGTTCCTGCCGGTGGGTGCAGTGGGGGTGAGGGGCCTAGTGTGTGTAGATGTGGGGGTTGTGAATCTAAAATAGGTCAGTTAGTCCTAGCAAACAATTTATTAAGAAGGTAAACTGCCTAATTTAAAAGAGCTAGAGGGGCAAAGGACTAGTGACAATGTATCTAGTTGTACGTGCCCTGCTCTCGAGTGATCGACATGTTTCGTGCCATATGAGTTGATTAGATCAGGGCACTTCCTCAGGATCAAAGGAACGCTATCTACACTAAAAGGGTAAGTGAATTCTACATACCACGTTCTCTGGTTGATAACCTATAAAGGTAGAAAAAAGGGGGGGGAAACATGTTGAAAATACATGATTTGTGCAATCATACAGTATCTCATCAATTCATTTTCTATTTTCTAAAAGCAAAAGTGCTGGCGGACAATTCATAAACACACAATGTTATCACTGTATCATACGGTGCAGGACAGTGAACTGGTGATGGTTACCACTATCGTGTGCTCAATTGTACTCAGAATACTTTAAAACCCAATGGCGGGAGAATCACATGGAGTCAGGACAGTGGTGGAACTCACCTATACTGTCGTCAAGTAACTACTTGCAACAGTAGCCGGCGGTTTGAAAAGGACCGATTGGGTCCTGTGAAAAAAATATATAAAAGTTGAACATGTTTGGGAAATAGCAGGACACTCAAAGAGCAGGTCTAGGCCGGTTGCCCGGAAGGCTGCTAGACCACTAAAGGAGTGAAGGGTCTGGAGTCCCAGTCGTCAGACGGTGACCCGACCCTCGTGGATAAACCTCACGTCGTGTGCACTGTGGGGCGTGGGGGCGCAAACCTGTGCCGCATGAGCATCAAAGGGGACATCGGTGATACCAATGCACCCTAAGTGCGTCAAGCAACCGGGGCGAACGACCGCAACGCCCAAAATAAAACACAATGGTCAGTCGCCACAGTGGGTAGATCAGGGTTATGGATCCGTTCCATACTAAACGCACTCACCTCCAATAGCGATCAAGTAAACCTCCAAGTCGGGGACTAGGAATGATGGACAGTCACTCACCGGCATAAAAACGGTTCTCGCGTGCGACCTACCCTGCCGCCGGTACCGGGATGGTAACTGGTTAGCGGCAAGCAGCGTAGATGTAGTGTTGACCCCGGTGACGTGGGAGGAGTCACGTGGGTAATCAGTGAATCGCGTGATTACCGGTGCTGTGTATGACGTATTGTGGACAGGGTGGTGAGCACAGCGGCCATATTGGAGTGTTGCGATGTGCTGATGGCTATGGGGTATTGCTGCTTAGCGGCAACTATGCTCTTAGAGCGGTAGAGGGATCAGCTACATATACGATCTCGTGTGTCATAATAGAAGCACGGACAAGGGTCACAGGTAGGTGTGTATGTTACTGGTGAACACTTGTCTAAAAATATAAAAATAAGTATGGTGATGCATGGCGAGACAGTGCGCATGAACCACATAACTCAAATCGGTCTAATGATGACCGAACAGACTCAGTAATGACTCCTCCGTATGACTATACTACCACTGCCCATAAGTGGAAGGAGTCAAATGCATGAACAGTGTGGTTGAATAGAAGTAAGGATATGTATGCAGGGAGGCATATGTACTCCAGTCAACCTCATCTACACAATCTATGGCATAGTGGTCAATGGGGCTCCTGACGAGTGCACATAGTGAAACTGGTAGGATTGTTCCCAAGTCATTATGTTTTAAGTGAGTAAGCCCCATGGTATGTCGTCATTGAGTCCAGCAGTATGTGTAGAAAGTCTATGTACCCATCTTTGTTCGACTTTGAACAATGCAGTCTTAGTGATCTGTGGGTGGGCTTCTAACACTATCCAGCGTAGTGTTTCAGGGGAGTGTTGTGCTTCCTTAAAGTGTGTATAAAGTTTCGTGGTGACCCTTTGGCACCGAATGTTGCTCTTATGTTCGGTTATCCTGGTCTTAACTGGTCGCATGGTCATCCCTATATACTTCAGGTCACAAGGGCAGGTGATCATGTAAATGCATTGCTTGGTGTTACAATTGGTGTTTTTTTTTAAAGTCCATCTGAAGTTAGACAGCAGAGATATTTCTTTAGATGTGATGGTGAGTGAGCACACTATGCAGGACCTACAATGGTGGTGTCCAGTTACTGCCGGGAGACCCCACAGAGTCCTCTGTGTATCGGTGTTGTGCTTCGTAGGTCTCGTGTGTATCAAGACATCCTTCAGGTTGCCTGTTCTCTTGTATGCAAACCTAGGTTTGGATAGTTGTAGATTACCTGTACTCAATATATTCCAGTGTTTCAGAATGATTTTCTTAATTCTGTCAGAATCTGGGGTGAAGGATGTAACGCAAGTGAGGGTGTCAGTGATTGGTTTCTGATGTACTTCGAGGAGTGTCTCTCTAGGGTTATTCCTTGCTCTTTTCAAAGAATCCCTCACTTGTTTCTCTGGGTAGCCTCTCGCCTTGAGGTTGGATGCCAGAGTGTTGGCTTCTGTTCTGTAGTCAGAGACCAATTTACAGTTACGTCTGATTCGTAGAAATTGGCCAAAAGGCAAGCTGTCTCTTAGCGCTTTGGGGTGGTGGCTTGTGTATAGGAGTAAGCTGTTGCGATCAGTGGGTTTTTTGTACAGAGTGGTGTTAAGAGTACCTGCAATAAGTGTGATATTTAGATCAAGGAATGGTACAGTAGTGTCTGAGATGGTATGGGAGAAGTTAAGATAGTCATTTTGATCATTGATCCACCGCACAAATTCCTCACAGGTAGACCGTGTCCCATGCCAGAAAATCAGGATATCGTCAATGAAACGTTTCCATAGTTTCAGATTGTTGTGGTATGGATTGGTGGTATTCTGGACGATGTCCTTTACAAACGCCGCCATATAGAGGCACGCTAGACTTGGAGCAAAAGTGCTCCCCATAGATGTACCCTGACTTTGATGAAAGAGCTGTTGTTTAAATTCAAAGAAGTTCTCAGTCAAAGCCAGGGTAGCACACTCCATTACAAAGGAGATAGGGGTGGATGATGACCACTCCAGAGCGTTCAAAGCGGTTTCAACAACTGATAAGGTGGCTCTCTGGGGAATATTCGTGTAGAGAGCCTCCACGTCAAGGGTGACGAGGAGGTCAATCTCTCCTGTATTAGATGTTTCTTCGATGATCTTAAGAATGTCCGTGGTGTCTCTCACGAAAGAGGGTGTATCTCTCACTATCGGTTGTAGGAAGTGATCACAGAAAATGGAGAGTGGCTCAAGGATAGAGCCAATCCCAGAAACGATCGGTCGACCAGGAACCGGGGCAATACCTTTATGTATTTTTGGCAAGGTGTAAAAATATGGTATCCTCGGTTCCTTGGTAATCAAAAAGTCAGCTTCCTTGCGGCTAATCCAACCATTGGACTCAGCCTCGTAAACCAATGTTGAGATTATGGTTGTCAAGCGTGCGGTGGGGTCGGTCGTAATGGGGGTGTAGTATCTCTCATTGGAGAGTTGACGGTTGCATTCTGCATCATAGTCAACGGTGGATTGCACTACAGTAGCCCCACCTTTGTCCGCTTGTTTTATCGTAATGGTCACATCTTCTGCAAGATTCCTTACTGTAGTCTCCTCCATGTTGGAGAGATTGCAGAAAGGTGCATGTCTGTGAGGTAGGTCTAGCTCCTTACGAACAGCCTGTTCAAAGGTTAGTACTTCTATCGGTACCATATTAATGTGTGGTGTAAAAGACGAGGGATTCCTCAATCCTGAGTCATCCTGTTCCATGGGAGTTTTGTCCTTGAAAGTCGTATTGTGCAGAACAAGTTGTGTATCTCGCAGTGGTCTCTGAATTTATCTACTTTGGGTGTAGGGACAAAGCCTAATCCCATCTGTAGTACCGCTCTCTCAGATTCAGTGAGAATGCGATGAGAGAGGTTAACCACTAAATCCTCTTGTCTCGTGTTTTGCTCCGAGTGTCCATGCCACTGGTCGGTTGGTCTTGCCAATGGACTTGTTTTGATGCTCCTCTTCTGTTGCGTCCTCTTCCTCTGCCCCAACCTCTGTCTAAAAAAGGTGGGTTACTGTTGTTAAAGAATTGAGGTTGGCCATGTTGGTATTGGGGGAACTGCCAGAAAGGAGGCGGTGGCCCCTGATAGATCGGAGGGCCCTGGTATGCTGGTACATTGTAGTACTGGTTAGGGTGTTGGTTTCTCCTGGGGTTATTGCTCCCCCAACTTCCTGTGCTGGAGTTACTGTCACTTGAGTCTCTTCTATCTGAGTTGTCATCAGAGGAGTAACTCGTTTTAGCCGATGTATAGTCATCCTTAAGATAGGGATACACTTTTTCTTTTGAGAATTTCTGAATATCTTTTTGAAGTTTATTTATTTTTTGCTTCAATAGATAATCTTTATTGTCAGAAATTTCAGCGTTGATTTCCGCGAGTCTAGTTTTGTAGGTTGTGATTTGGATAGTAGTTTTAAGTGCCCCTTCAGCGATCTGGATCCTCACCAGGAGGGCATCTGCCAATCTTCTCGCCGTGTTGATAATTAATACCAACCAGTCCCTAGTGCATTTCCATGCAACTAGGGACCATTCTTTTTTGAAGATGGCATCATCCAGGAACAATCTGGGAAAATTATTGACAATCAAACCTGATGGAGCGATGTTTGCTCGCTGGTATTCTGTCATAAGGGCGCCGTGGAGAGTGATCTTGAGCCACTCTCTTTTTAATGTAGTTAAGGAGTTCCAGTCATCTGATTGTGAGCCAGATGCTGAACTTCCATCAGTACCCAATAGTGAGGGGGTTCTGTCTAAAATGTCTGTGACTACATTATCGCCAAAGCTCAATCCTTGGTGGTTATCCATTGAGACTGGATAGTGTCGGGAAAGCAAGAACGGGCCAGTCTAGATCCAAAAGTGATCTGCTGGTAACCTTGTTAAGGGTCCCGCGGGTACACCCCGTGCTGACTATATCAAACAAAAGAAGGGACTGAGGGGCAAGTTTACCGAGGTCCAGCGTACATGCCCCAACAAGGCTGTGTACAACAAGAGTACGAAGTTCCTCTGTGATTCAGAATAGAGATGGAGAGATACTGTAGAGTAGAGTGAGTCACTTGAGACCACTGTTGTGTATGCAAAGAAGGGGGGGGGAATTCCCCTTGTTGGAACTAGGGCTCTCACACACCCAGAAAGCTAAGTGTCATGCTTCATCATATGAGCCTGCCCCTCGTCAGGTCGGCGCTGTAATACCTGACGGGCACCCAGACCGGGGCTCTTTATCGGGGATCTTTGTTCCTGCCGGTGGGTGCGGTGGGGGTGAGGGGCCTAGTGTGTGTAGATGTGGGGGTTGTGAATCTAAAATAGGTCAGTTAGTCCTAGCAAACAATTTATTAAGAAGGTAAACTGCCTAATTTAAAAGAGCGAGAGGGGCAAAGGACTAGTGACAATGTATCTAGTTGTACGTGCCCTGCTCTCGAGTGATCGACATGTTTCGTGCCATAAGAGTTGATTAGATCAGGGCACTTCCTCAGGATCAAAGGAACGCTATCTACACTAAAAGGGTAAGTGAATTCTACATACCACGTTCTCTTGTTGATAACCTATAAAGGTAGAAAAAAGGGGGGGGAAACATGTTGAAAATACATGATTTGTGCAATCATATAGTATCTCATCAATTCATTTTCTATTTTCTAAAAGCAAAAGTGCTGGCGGACAATTCATAAACACACGATGTTATCACTGTATCATACGGTGCAGGACAGTGAACTGGTGATGGTTACCACTATTGTGTGCTCAATTGTACTCAGAATAATTTAAAACCCAATGGCGGGAGAATCACATGGAGTCAGGACAGTGGTGGAACTCACCTATACTGTCGTCAAGTAACTACTTGCAACAGTAGCCAGCGGTTTGAAAAGGACACCGATTGGGTCCTGTGAAAAAAATATATAAAAGTTGAACATGTTTGGGAAATAGCAGGACACTCAAAGAGCAGGTCTAGGCCGGTTGCCCGGAAGGCTGCTAGACCACTAAAGGACTGAAGGGTCAGGAGTCCCTGTCGTCAGACGGTGACCCGACCCTCGTGGATAAACCTCACTTCGTGTGAACTGTGGGGCGTGGGGGCGCAAACCCATGCCGCATGAGCATCAAAGGGGACATCAGTGATACCAATGCACCCTAAGTGCGTCAAGCGACCGGGGCGAACGACCGCAACGCCCAAAGTAAAACACGATGGTCAGTCGCCACAGTGGGTAGACAGGGTTATGGATCCGTTCCATACTAAACGCACTCACCTCCAATAGCGATCAAGTAAGCAGGATCTAATGTCAGCCATATATAAATGATCTAAATCACTGAGCCTTGTATAGCCTGTCGGACTGTCGCATCTATACTTGAGGTGAATACCGAGTCTAAGTATGCATAGGCTCCTTACATTGACAGTCATGGCCCGATCAAAAATATCAGGTGTATAGTTTGAGTACCTATACCAGAAACTTGTGGGGAGAACACACCTGCTACTCCAACTCAGGTCGTCAGAATAACAGCTTGCTGTTTTTACAATACCAGGACCCACTCGGGGCGTTGTAATTGTTTGTATGTATAGGTACTAAAACTATACACCTGATATTTTTGATTGGGCCATGACTGTCAATATAAGGAAGCCTGTGCATACTTAGACTGGCTATTCAGCTCGAGTATAGATGCGACAGTCAGACAGGCTATACCAGGCTCAGTGATTTAGATCATTTATATATGGCCGACATTAGTTCCTGCTCCCTTGTACCCTGACTGGAAGCAGTCAACTTTCCACCTTAGTTGTGTATACCAACTACCCCACACAAGGTAGTGTCACTTACCGCTAATACGGTGACCTAGGCGTACGCCATCTTGTATTGAGAGTGCACGCATCGAGGTTTGTGTATAAATATGTATTAGTACCTAAGCAGAATGTATAACGCCGAACACGGATCTATACACTTTACAATCATGTATTTATTTGTATTTTACCTGTTGATATGTACTACAGTTATTGCCATTAGTTACCTTACGTTTTTGACACTACAATATGGCCGCCATAGTAGGGCATTGAATTTTTGTATGGTGTGTCCGTCCTCACTTTCAGTAATTCTGTATTTCGTCACTGTGTGTACAACGCTTCTTAAGTGTGAACAAGGCAGTTTACTGCCGAAATGCGTAACGTAGAAGCGGAATAAAGTTTCCTGAACTTGCAATCCAGCTGTGTCCTGAGAGTGCGTTTATCCACGTTGCGTTAACCCTTTGGAATTTTGCTTGCCGGTTGCTCTGCCGGCGCACGTACCACCTCTCATGGGTCCTTGGCCAGAAACGGAGCGTTGCTGATATATATATATATATATATACATACATATTACCCAGGGCAGTCGCCACTGGGTAATTATAGTTAGGTCAGTATTTCCATAGGAAATGCGTTTTTGTGATGCTAATAACTTTGGCACCGTTTGACGAATCTCCATGATACGTTTTTAAAAAGTGCTCTATTTGACCTAGTTTGTGCATTGAAGTTTCTGGGTGATCCGTCAAGTGGGTACTGAGAAAAAAGTGGGGTCCCAAAATATAAACTCCACATGCATTTTCCAAAGACTTCTTTAGCCAGGAATACAGCAAAAACTGCTCAACGGAATTTCACCAAATTTGGCAAAAAGCTAGATCTTGGTCCGTGGATTGTGCTATTTGTGATTTTGGTGTAAATCCGTTTAGTAGTTTTTAATAAATATTTGTATATCTGGAACGTTGGGTTCACGAGAAGCTCAAGAGAGTCTTGCAGGAGCACCAATTTAAAAATGCTGCATTCTGATTGACCCATGGGTTTTTTTTTTCCTTGGACCAATTTGCTCATGTGGGAGTCAGACTCCCGCAGGAGTGAGCGCTCCGATTCGTTGGCAGCAACATCACAAAAATGTTGCTGGCAGCCCTTACAGAACTTGGGGACTTAATCCCCTGTTGAGAAGTGTTAAATAAAAAAAAATATAGGGGGACAATGTACAGATACCCTACCTCCCTAAGCCCCATGGGAGGACCCAGAGGGACCTCCCCTTGAGACAAGAACAAATAGGCAATTTTCTCCATGATCCAGTAGATTAAAAAATACTGAAAATGGCGTTCAGGGCTGCTTTTCTTTATGAAGGGGAGGGGGCCACATGGTCCCCCTACACCCACCATTGTAGGCCTCAGAGAGCCCACTCTCTGGGCCAAAATCCTCAAAAAGGGGATGGAGACTGTGCAGCCCACCTTCCGAGCTGTTACAGGCCCCAGTGAGTTCCTCTCCTGGACCAAAATGTTATTTAAGCTCATGCCCCCCCTCACCTAAATAAGTAAATTGGGCCCTGGGATATAGGGCCCTGAGGCCAAAAACGACTCAGAAGGGGGGACGTTAGGCCCCCTCTCTCTTTTTTAATTACTTGGACCTGGGGGATGGGGTCCCGGGGCCTAATAAGGCCTTGTCCATCCCCTTTTTAATAAAAACCAGCCCTGAGGGATGGGGTTCCCAAGGCCTAATAAGACTCTGGAAGGGGGGCCACCCAGTCCTCCTCTCACTTTTAAAAAACAGACAGCCATGGGGGATCGGTTTCCCAGGGCTAAAGGAGGCTTCAGGAGGGGGGCCTTGTTGTCCCCTTCCCCTTTAAAAATGGACAGCCCCAGGGTATGGGGTCGCCAGGATATGAGGTCCCCAGGGCATGAGAAGGCTCAGGTAGTGGGGCCTTTTGGCCCCCCTCCCTTTTAACAAAAATGAATTGCTCCAGGGAATGGGGTCACTGGGGCCTATAAGGCTTGGAAGGGGTGCTGGACACCCCCTCCCCTTAATATATAATTTACTCCAGGGGATGCGGTCCCCTGTTACCAAAAGCCAGCCCTACGCTGCGCGTGCCAAAGGCTCTGCATGGTGTGGGAGTAGCAGCCTGCTGGAGTTTGGCCACAGGGCCTAGCAGCAGGCCAAGCCCTGTGACCAACACCCAGCTGCACTGGGTCAAAGACTCTGTGCATCATGGGTGGGGTTGCCTGCCTGTGAGGAGTTACACACAAGGCCTGCCTGCAAGGCAGGCCCTGCGACTGACCCCAAACTTAGTGTGACGAAAGGCTGTGCGCAAAGTGGGGTTGGCTGCCTGGGGGGAATGGCTGCCTCCAGGTGGGTTGGTCACAGGGCCTGGCCACAGGCCATGCTCTGTAGCCAACCCCCCGCTGAGCATGGCTGAAGGCCATGCACAGCATAGGCTTGCCTGGCTTTGGGGGATTTCAACAGTGATGTCATTAGTGATGTTATTTGAGATGTCATCAGTGATGTCATAAATGATCTCATAGAACATGTCATGAGTGATGTAATATGTGAGGTCCCAAGCAGTAGTTGGGGGTGCAAGTTATAGTCACAAAAAATAAAAGTCACAAAATAGTCAGTATCAGATACAGGGACCAGGTTCATCCTTTTGTAAAGGTTATCTTCTGAATTAGAAACCTTTATGGGGAAAATATGGTCATTGACAAGTCATCAGCAGGGCAAGCTGCAAGCTGGATGTGTAGAAGGGCTCAACGATGATGAGTTGCTGAAGAGTGATTTCAGGTGTGTTCATCGATGAAAGAGTGAATGCTCTGAGCGGGTGAAGTCTGAAGTTCTTGCCCACGAGGCCTAGATGTTGATCAGATACTGCTCGGCATCGATCCCAGTGAAGCCCTCTATGTTCGAATTTTGAAACTTTTCTGGAAGTTTTACTTCTTTCAGTGAGGCAAACCAGCAATGCAAAGCTAATCTGTGATTCCATGTCAACAGCTGCGGTTTTGACAGTGATCCCGGTCTCCGGCGGATCTTTAGACAAAAAGCTGGCAAAAAGTTTCCAAGTTTCACTTCTTGCAGTTTTAGGACAGGACAGGAGGAGTGGACCAGTCAAGGGTCCAGGGCCTAGGAGTTGGGGTTGGGGGGCACCACTTGGGGGTTAGCATTCAATTCAACAGTTGTCAGCAGCAGGGTCCAGGATAGGTCTGGGCAGGTGGGGGAAGAGAGGCTCCCCCATGTAACGCCTACCCAACACAAAGTAGCACAAGGCAGCTCAATGCCCTGCCTTGCGCTACTTATGGGTTTAAAGCCCACCCAAAGTCACACAAATCTTGATTTGCATGACTTTGTAAACCCAACATGGATTTTGCATCAGAGCTGCGCCTGACGCAAAATCTTAGTGAATTTCCCCCATAATGTGTCTTTGCTTTGTGTGTTAAGGAATGGTCATCAATAATACTATTGTATGTTTTTCCAAATACATTCCTCTGACCATCAGCTGCTCTGAAGTGTAATAGCTCTAAATACAGAACACTATGTCAGCACTGGCTGTGTCACCTTTCCTAGACACAATTGGACCTAATTAACTTTCGTTTCTTTGCGTAGGTGTTAATTACATTTTTTGCCCAATGTAAAGATTTGAGGATTGTGCAAAAGTTAATTTTTTTTATGTTTCTTATTCGAACCAAAAACGTTATTTATGTCATATTTTTCGAGAGTTCGCTTGCATTTTGTATTTTCAAACTGAAAAAAATCTCAAAGGTTTCTAAGGACCGGAAAACTGGTGACATGTTCTGCTGTTATTTGATGTGCATGGGGCGCAGCGTGCTGTGCTAGTGCTGCCCCAGGGTGAGCGAAGAATCTATGGATAACAGAGAAAAGGACATAAAGACCTGACTTTAAAAGACATTTGTAAGATTTAAATGAGCTTTACAATCGTTTCAATTCTTCTGGCTCATTGAAGGCTGAATCTAAAATGCATTTCAAATAGTGAAAGACTGTACGAATTTTAACTCAGTTGTATGCATATGAACTGGAGCTGTCCATACATGGCAATTTGCCTGCCCATCATACTGTCTCTATTTTGTGGACCGTATTGCATTTTTAAAAGCATTGTGGAAACAAAATGTTTTAGTATTGTAAATGCCCACGCTACGCAGACTCAATTACATCAAAAGGATTGGATTGTTGAATACCATTGATAGCAAAAGCACCCATCGCGACGAAATGCAAAAAGTGATTGTTAAACTTTTAATTGTATTTATCTTTCCTATTATCGATTCAAACATCCAAAATTCCTTTATTTCGCAATCTTTCAATTGCATAAAAAGTGCATATATATATAAACAATTTCATCATATACAAATCATGGTATAAAAGACACTTTCCATCCTAAAATGATAGAAACTAGTTAAGAGAAGTAATTCCATATAAAATGTTATAAAACGTTATCAGCTTTGGCTGTTGTCTAATAGACCAAAAGTCAACTGAGTTCTCCTCAACCTTAAGCCTGACCACAAAAATGATGCTATGCAATTACAAACAAACGGGTCCACAAGCATTTGGATGAAAAACAGTGCTACCCAGCATTGTATAAAATTGTATTTCCGTACGGGAGGTAAAATACATTTTTTCCTTGGTTCTTCATAAAATGTACAGAAAAAAACAAATGTAAATCCGATTGTGGGGATGAACCATCACATGGGCATAAAGGTAAATCTTGTAATGAGTGCCTGTTACCGGGAGCTCCAGCATCAAGGGAATATAATTTAATTGAAATGTCACTAATATAAAACGATGTTGTGAGTTGGAAACCTGTGCTAAGGAAAAATTATTGTCCTGATAGATGGGAGGAGACAGTTGGTAAAGGTTCACTGAGGTATCCGATGATTGGCATCCCTTCTGTCCCGGATAGCTTTCAGGCAGAAGGCGTCCTTCAGTTTGGCTTTGGGAATCAACCTGCAAATAGTTGGATTTTCAAAGAGTTTCGAAAGACCCAGTTCCCCTAAGGTGTCTTTTTACTTAATGTAACTATTTAATTTGATTAACATGATCTAATTTTAGGCAATACCTCAGGATGTTTTGTTGTAGTTTTACTGTCTCTTTTCTCCAAATGGAATGCCACAGTGTAAGTGGTGCTAAACGGATTATGTCACAAATAAATGGGGCCCCCAGTTCATTATGGCAGTTATAATTTGAGCATGACCGCGGGATGGGGAGTAATCTTTTATAAAATCAGTCCTCAATGCACTGTAGGGTGTTGACAATGGTCATTCCCCAGATCCCTGGCCCATATGAGGCCACTGATTTCTGGGATTGGTTTAGACCCCAGTTTTTTAGTAAAGCTGAAGATGGCCTTGATACTCTTTTCGAAGGATAAGCCCCTATTTGCCACCATGCTGTTCCATGTTAGCTTTTCGTTGAACCAGATAGGGAAAGGTCTGGACCATCTCCAGCCTACATGTTTCTATATAAAATGATGGTCATTTTTTCAGCCGCGCTCCTTCCACTAATATTTGTGTTTTTATCTCATTGACTCTAAGGTCCATTTGTTTCATGAAACTGGTATAGGCATCAATTAAGGTCTGCAATGCCTTTCCGATTCTTGCAATTATTACTGCATCATCTGCGTATAGGAGGATAAGGAGGGGGGCAACATTTATGCATGGGATGTCTGTTGTAGACCCCAACAGTGCGGCCTCCACTCAATTAGTGTAGAGCGAGAAGAGGAAAGGAAAGGGGCGAGAACGCATCCCTCTCTAACACCCCTCTGGATTTTAAATGGCCTAGTGCATTCCCCTTCCCTACCGTACCGGACACTAGTCCATGCCTGCGTGTACATCTGATGGATGAACACTATTATGGGTTCCTTTATGCCCATTGCTTCCATGACAGTCCATAATTTGGGATGTGACACGCAGTCAAAGGCTGCTGAGAGGTCCATAAAGGCCAGATAAATATGTCCCTTCTTGGCTACCATATAATTGGCCATGGCAAGGCTTCGGTTTAAACACTGATCAATGGTCCCTCTACCTCTTTTAAAACTATACTGCACTGGGATTAATAGTTTATGGTCCTCTGCCCAGTCCGCTAGCCTGTTCAGCAATAGTCAGCCCATTAGTTTTGCTGTCCCGTCTAATAGTGAAATAGGACTATAATTACAGGGCAAGCTCTTATCCCACTTTTTATATCTGGAAATTAGTATGCTCTTCTTCCAGGATTCTGGGGGACCCACTTTGGCTATGATGTTAAAAGTATTTGTCAGAAGGGGAGCCCATATATCTTGATGGGCCAGAAATGTATCTATCGGCACCCCATCCGACCCTGGGGCTTTTGCAGGGGCAGTCTGCGCCAGTCCAAGTCTGACCTCTTCTATATCAAAGACCAATGATACATTAATATTATTCAGGCATGCCTTATCAGACATCGGGACATCCTCTTCGACTAGTTCAAATAGTTTACTAAATTAGCCATCCAGGCTTCTTCTCCAATGTGGAGCTCTAGCATTGATGCAGGGTCATCTGCAAGAAAGGGTGCATTTATCTCTTTCCAGAAGGCCCAACTATTGATCGTTGCTACTGCTGCATCCCATGGATCCTCTTTAAGCTTTGCATTCTGATGTTGCATGCCTCTCTATATTGCTTGCGCAGATTTTGTACTGCCTTCGAGTCTCTTGGGGTAACCCTAAGGGCGGGATGTAAATTTGTTAGGGAGCGAGTGCAGGCAGCACCAAACCAACGTGGGGAAGATGCCTGGTTATGATGTGTGGGGCGCATCAGTTTTGTTTTTACACAATCAAGTAGACCCTCAAAAGCCTTCATTAACTGTATTGGCTCAGGATTATTGTCTAAACAAATGAGGATTTCAGCATCAATCTCAGCCAGTATATGCGGGAAGAATTCCTCTTTATTGATTTTCTCCCACTTGAAGGTATAACCATTCCTTCTAGCGATTACCGGTTTTGGAACCATAGCTGAGTGCTTGCGGGCCCACCCCACTGAATAGAGCCTGTCAGGAATGTGTGATCACTAAAATTAGTAAATTGATATCTATTTGCATAAATCAATTGCTGATTATCCTTTCATTTAACTATCAAACAACCATAGCTCCTGTTTCACAGTTAAAAGAATCTACAGCATACAGACACTACCCTCTCTATAGATCTAAAGTCACTGTTCATCGGTTTGGTATTACAGGGCGGATTAATACTATGCATTAATGGACTCTGATCCAAATAGAGTTTAATTCTGTGCAGCCAAATGCTATTTATTTCATCATTAAAATGTCTGATACTGACGTCTATCTGTATTAAAAACAATTATGTTTTATTTGAACAGAAAAATAAAAAAAGTTTCAGTACGTATCAAACCTTAGTTTGCTTTTTCGTTTTTATGTTCACCATCACATTCGAAGTAAATGAGATTAATTAATTTCTTACCAGTACGCCATTAACACAACAGCATCAGCAGTACTGGAATGATATATGGGCTAGGCAATGTTGGTCTGGACATGATATATGGGCTAGGCAATGTGGTTCTTGACAAATAGTCCAGTGGTAGTGAGTACACAATTGCCACTAGATCTTATTAAACTTACAAGGGCAAATCTCAGTTGGTCATATAAAGAATTCTCTCATGCCTCCAACTTAATTCAGGCGATTAAGCTGGATCTCAAGGATGTCCAGGATCATCCAAATTCCCTGTTGATCGTAAATGTTTATTTACCCCCTGATGCATCATACTCTCATTTATTAAAAGACCTATTCGTTTTTATCTCCTCTACCTTAGAAAGGGAAGATTGCAGGTTTCTAATGTTAGTTGGAGATTTGAATTCTAAAGTCTCTTCTCACAGCATAAGGGTATTTTCTAACAATGAAAAAAACGAAGCCTTAAGTATCCCAACTGCCCAATTTCCGAACAAAAGTAGGACAGATAAAAGAGGAGCTACACTACTCGAAGGTCTGAGAAGCTTAGACCTTATATTTGCTAATGGGAGGTTAGAAAATAATATTCCAGCAAATTATACACATAAGGTCCCAATTGGGAGATCCATTATAGATTATCTAATTGTTTCAGCAGAGTTCTTTTGTAATCTCATAAGTATGGAAGTTTTGGGAACTGATTTTAGCGACCATTCGTTGATCTGCTCCAAATTTAATCTTACTTGTGCTAAGGTACGTCCCTGGAATTTTAAAGGCAGCACAGTAGGGTTCAATGCAACAAATGGTAGAATTTACTGGAACATTCAAGCGACCGCTAAATTAAAAGCAAACTTAACAGCTTGGATAAAAGATCAGCAGCATTTAGTAATGGCCGAGCGTGACTCTCATCAATTTGATTTACTTGAAGCTTTTTCTCATAATGTAGGCACTTTGGCTACATTATTTAAATCATCGCATGCTCCAGCTAAACGGAGAACATATTTTAATCCAATGCTTACCTTAAATAGGGAAATAAATAAATTGGTGAGGGCCCAGTTCCTGAATTATTCTATCGAACGAAGCAATCTAATAAATTTATTAAAGAGGAAAAGACAGAGGAAAAAACGCTCCTTAAAACAAATAAAAGAAGATGGCGCATGGGTGCAGTTAAAAGAGGCGGCCTAAAAAAATAACTCTAAAACGTTTTGGGAAATTATCGCTGATTGCTGCGGCACAAGAGTGAAATCTCTCCCCATTCCTATTAAAGAAGAGGATTGGAAATTCCACCTGGTAGATCTCTACTCTGCGAATTTTAATTCTATCGGTATTGCTGCACCTGACTCCTCTGAAACTCCTTTATTCAACTATGCACATTCAATGAATGACGTGGTTGGATTTATTAAAAAAATGAGATCTTCAGGAGCAATGGGTCCAGATGAAATCCCCATGACGGTAATCAAAAAGGAGCCACTTTTGTGGGCCACGTTCTTAGCTCCATTGTTTAATTTTTGTTACTCTCAGGGGAAGACACCACCATCTTGGTCCGGAAGCATTTTAATCCCTCTGCACAAAAAGGGCCCTAGAACCCTTCCGGGTAACTACCGGCAAATTGTCTTATTAGATGCAGCAGGGAAAATATTTGCACGTAGTGTACTCGATCACCTCACGGAATGGGTGATGGAGAAGAAGGTCCTCCCAATAGAACAAGCAGGTTTTAGGAAAAATCACTCTACCCTGGATAATATCTCCTTTTTTAAACTAATTGAGGAGAAATACATGATCTCTCGTAGGTCAAACGTTTATACGACCTTCATAGATTTTTCAACGGCCTTTGATAAGGTAGACCGATCATTACTATGGAGAAAATTACATAATATGGGATTGCCTGCTCCCCTGCTATCATTAATTATTGCACTACATTCTCAAACATGGTGCCAGGTACTAATGGGAGGAAATCAAGGCTTATCATCTGTAATTCCCAGAGCAAATGGCCTGAAACAAGGTTGCCTACTAGCACCACTACTATTTTCCTTATATATAGCAGATCTACCCGATTGTTTTTCCCAGTTAGAGGGAGATGCACCAAAGATAGGCAGCCGTCCTTTCGCATGTCTTCTTTATGCAGACGATATAGTAGTGATGGACCTAACCCCAATTGGGCTGAATAAAAAGCTGATATCATTACAGAATTACACAATGGCTCATTTCTTGAAGATAAATGTATCGAAAATCAAAATTTTAATCATGAAATGCAACAGAAGTAGAAAATCAAGTAATTTTAAGTGGCAAATTGGTCTTAAAAAACTGGAGGTGGTAGATTCATACCTCTACCTAGGGAAATTAATAGCGAGTAATACGAAAAATAAACTTCATATCGAACACAGCACTTGTAAAGCTTTATCCCACGCTAATGGTCTGCGCATTTTTTATAGTGCAATGGGCAGAAGGCATTTTTTACATCTGCTGACGGTTTTCAAAGCAAAAATCCCCCCAACCCTGCTTTATGCTATTGAATCAATCCCTGTAAAAGACTGGAGTTTTTTAGATAGGATCGAAGGCCAGATTTTACGTAAATTGTGCAATTTTAATACGTCAGTTCCATCAGCTGCTATTAGACTGGAATTCAGCCTGATAAGCTCCTATATTCAAGGTATAGCCAGGGTTTTACGTTGTGGATACCAGTTAAAAAATAGTGACTCTTACTCATTAAGAGGTTTCATGTGTCAAGAAATCTTTGGCGGTATTGGGGGGAAATATCCCTTATATCGTGATTTTTATTTGGCACTAAAACTCTTTTGTGTAAAAGAAGAATCAGTGATTTCCCTCCCGTCATTAGAATTTAAATCCTCTTTGATAACCTTAAGTAGTAAGATCAGCTTTAATAGAGATATTAAAATCTGTAATGCTAAAGAGAGATTAAAGATAATAGCTAGGACGAGCTCTCCGAGAATTTCCCAGAAATATTTATCCTAGAACCTAGAACATGGAATCCGACGTTGGTTCACCCTATGTTGCATGAATTTCTTACCTTTAAACGATTTAACAGCAAACTGGTCCCAGTACATGGAAAATGGAAAAATTTGTAATTTTTGCGAGCTGAGTATTCAGAACCTGGATCATGTCTTGTTTGTATGTCCAGCATTGGTTTTGAGTCGTCGTCGCTGGCGTCGGCCAATGTTTTTACAAAATGGTGTTAAAGACGTAGCTTCAGCCCATGATTTTCTCTTTTGTCCAAAAAATGAAGTAGTCTGTGTAAAATGATTCAACTTTTTAAGGAGTTTATGTATATATTTTAATATCTTATATATATTATTTTAATCGGGCTGCTTCCCTTGTGTCTGTTGCCCTATTATGGAGTCCTAATATTCACTCCTTTTCCAGATAGTATTTTGCACATGTTTTGGTTACTACTTTACTGCTCTCTGCACAACTGGGGTATGTCTTGCTTTTCGCCCATTTTCTTGTTGCTAATTTTAAAACTCTGGGGCATATTAGCAAGGGCACTATCGCCGCTTTAGCGGGACTTTTTGCCGCTAAAGCGGCGATATTTATATCGCCCTATCAGCAAACTGTCTCTAACAGCAGTTAGCGACAGTTTGCGGGCATTAGCGCCCGTTTTTTTACCGCTTTGCATGTCAGCGCTATTTATCGCTAATGACATGCAAAGTGGGCGTTCCCGACGAACAAACCTGGGAAACACTCGCTAACAGGCCTATCGCCTATTAGCAAGGTGGCCATGGCCCCAGTTAGCGACGTGAAAAGTCGCGCTAACCGGGGTCATCGCCATTTATTTAACACCTGCAATTAGCAGGTGTTAGCCATACCTAACATGGGGGTGGATTATGCTGATACGACCACAGGGTCGTATCAGCAAGGTGTTCTCCCTTCTCCATGCAACAACGCTGGTTTTTCAGCGATGTTGGCCCATTTCCCCCGCTATCGCTGGAATATTCATTGCCATAGCGCTAATCGTTGCTAATACAGCGTTAGCGTGGCGATATATTCCAGCGATAGCCGGCGATAAAAAAAATCACGCTAAGCAGGGTTAGCGATGATTATTGCCTCTTCTTGCTAATATGCCCCTCTATTCTCTATTGAAGTTGGATTTCGGATCGTATTTTGCACATAAATCTGATGTAATTCAACTGCTTTTGTAGCACATGTTAGGATATGCTTTGCTATCCCTATTCTCTTGCTGCTAATTTCACGTTAAGTTTCTGCTGAAGTTGTTTTTTTTAATTGTATTTTGCACATGAATTGGCTGCTACTTAAATGCTTTTTTGCACAATTCGGGATATGTTTTGTTACTTTAATCATTTTGCTGCTAATTCCAAACTCTATTTGCCGAAGTTGCTATGTGTTGAAAAATCTGTATATGTAACTGTTGCCACTAATGCGCTTCTCCATGTTTTATTATATTTTAGGTAATAATTTGTATGTATCTTTTATGTGGACCTCATTGGAGTTCCAAATCTTTAAATAAATATTGAATTGAATTACAAGGGCATCCTGGACTGATATGAACAAACCTTTTCTGCTACCATACACCAATCCATATTTTGTCAACATGATTCAAATGTTGAAGTTGCCTAGTCATCCTGAAAGTTACCTTTGCCAGGACTAGTATCCATTAACACATTATTACAGGAACTCTTGATGGTGTCTTCATCCCAAATACCTGGCAGTATTGTTTTGTCTGTCAGTGTCAGTGTTATTTTAAAGATGTCGTACAGATAAGTCGAAACCCTATAACAAAAAAATTCTGAATTTAGGAAAAATGTCATATGGTGTGGAAGAATGTACTTATCTGGCCATGTTCTTTAAAGCGTCCATCATTTGGAATTTTCCTGTCATACATTAGCTGAGTGTACATGTCATAAAAGTTTCACCTAGACCAATCAAAATCTGGATCAAATAGTGGTCTCAACCCAGATATCTTCCCTTTTAGATATGCCAATCAAATGCCTTTTCTGGAATCTGTTTATCCTTTTCAGATCTTTGAGGATGCCACTGTTTCACATCAGGGATGCTAATGTAATAACCTTGTAGGATCATAACATCTTTGTGACCTTCTCAAGTTAAGTCTAATGGACCTATTTAGCATAAAGCTAGATACGTCTGTGCAAGCCAAACTTTCTGCCATTTCATACATTCCACTTTTCTTTTTTTTTTTATTTACCAGGAATATAGGCCCATAGGAAGTGCATTCCATCAGCAGCTTTCCTGGTTTGTGAATCAGGACCATTATGGTAGCTCTGAGGGACATAGTGATACAGCCTTCATATTTTGTCTCAATAAAGAGGATGAGCAGGTGATGATCCAGTTTGCTGGACAAATTTGTTATAAAATTTGATTGAGAACTGTATGGACCCAGTGTTCCTCACTTATAAGTTGGAAATAGCTACCAGCATCCAATCTTCCCTAAGCAAAAGTCCTATGTATTCTTTAATCTGCAGGTCTAAATGTGGAGCTGGAAATGTATCCACAAAATAGTCCATGTCCAACACTTGATTTCCCAATCTAGAATCACAAAATATAAGAAAGTATAGTTCGAAGGTCTGAGCAAGTACCAAGTCCACTCTCCACCGAAACTGGGTACTTATCCCTCAGTCTATGCAGCTAATCGAAAAGATCAAGCCAGGCAAGTCATGTCAAGATTTTCCTGCTTTAGCCAGACAATTTCAAACTCGGTCATTAGCTTTCTTGCTTTGTGGCAATGGTTGTCATCAGAAATTGCATAGCAGTGGAACAGCTAAATCCAGAACCCCCGCTTTTTAATCAATGGATGGTACAATATCTTGCTTGAGATCATACTGAAAAGAGCTTGATTAAGTGAAAAGAAAGCAAGGCTAGGAACCGGGGTATCAAAATTTGGAATCCTCTTGCAAATTGGGTCACTAAAACAGAAGCGGACAACACTAGCTAACTATTTAGGAAAAGAGGTGTCAAAGTATGGCCTTCAGGTTAAAGTCATTACAATAGCTTTATGTATTTAAGCTGAATCTGAATGACAGCTCGAATATAATACATTATGTCTTTATTTCTATTCTCTCTGTGCTTTGATTGTTTGATTCAATGTAATCTCTGATGAATTTGTTTTTCGATTGGCTCTGCTGTGTGTGTATTATATACCTTCTCAAAACAAAAAGATAAAATAATAAAAGCAAAAAGATTTTCCTGCTTTGTTTCCAGTGCCATATGGGTGGTGTTGCATAGACCTAAAATGAACCTTAGCTTTGTTATCTAGTAGGCTGCAATATTCCTTTTTGATGCTAATATGATCCTTCAAGTCCAGGTTTGGGAAATGCATACTTGTTCTTTAGTTCCAAGATTTTCCCCTCTAGGTATGAGGCCTCTTGTATATTTGTTGTCTATTTCCTTGATGTCTTGTATACAGTTTGATATTCTTTTGTATTGTTCCTAAAATGCCCCTGCAGGATTCACCGAACCCTGTTTACTCTTTAACTATTGTATGATACCCTGTTTCAGACATAACGTTTTTCTGTATCAAAGAGTTCTTCTTCATTAAGTTTGCATCCACTAGCCCAACGGGTATTGTGGAGGTGTTGAAGTTGTAGGGGAATGATGAGATATATTTCTAGTCATATATTTTGTACCCTTAAAATTAGTGTCACAGGATTGTAGCATTGGCTACGGGAGACTCAATGCCCAACTGACCATAAGACTAAAGACCATACAAAACTCAGCTGCATCACTAACATCACCATGCACCATAAAGAGCTCCACTGGCTCCAAATCCATAAAGAAGCACTCTTAAAACTCCTTATGCACACATACAAAGCCTTTCAAAACATTGGCCCCATGTCCATCAACTGCCACATAAACTTCCACTGGCCTACAGGACACCTCAACTCAGCCGGACTCCTACTCACCGCCTCCCCATATGCAGAACCAGAGACCTGCCCAGCACATCAGAACCGCCTCCTCAGTTCTTGAATTCTGCATGAAACAGAAGACCTGGCTGTTCACAATTCTCCAGCCCTGTGACGGCCTATAGAGCTCCTGCTTCAGCATCAGGATTCCCTTCCAGGTGAGTTATACACCATTCAAATAAACATAACATAACATAACTTAGCATATAGTCCAGCCTTGATAAGCGTTATGTGCTCAAGAATAATAGGAAAAGCATTGTGTTTCCCTGTGGGATTCTCACCATACATCCATTAGGCCTACAGCCTTAGTGAAAGGTTCTAATAACTCAACCTCCCACAGGAGAAGTCACAGAAGGCTTGAGAAAGAGGTTGTTCAGAAATATATTAAAATCACCTATAAGAATAACCTTAGGAAGGTTCAGGAGTAGTTTCCCAATCCTTTCAAGTGTGTGTGAGATAGGAAATAGATATATCAAGACAAGTGCCTTCACCTTTCTTACCTAGTCCCTACTTGTGGGAAAAATGGGTTGGGAGGTGCCAGGGCAATCAGAAGTTACTGGGCCCCATTTGCATCAAAATAGTATTTTGCTTCTGGTGTCCTGGGGCCTCAGAAGTTCAGAAAATCAAACTGAGGACCAAGTACCCCTTTTTGCACTTGACTCTCTGGGTAACAAGGAAGAGTGGTCCAAGTCTGACTAAGGGAGTTGCTGTGGTCTTGAGACTCAGAACTCAGCAATCCAATGATTAGAACTCAGTGTGTCAATGTCCAGGGCTTTTTCTTTGGAAAAGGAAAAGTACTCTAATACATGCAA
Organism: Calotriton arnoldi; assembly: GCA_963921515.1. NCBI lineage: Eukaryota > Metazoa > Chordata > Amphibia > Caudata > Salamandridae > Calotriton > Calotriton arnoldi. The sequence continues at coordinate 573,903 of CAWUFW010007754.1, read as the reverse complement.
AGCTAAATAGTATGCAGTTATTTACACATTTATACAAAATGCCAGGAGTTTGACACCTCCTAAAGGGCCTTGCAAACTAATATAGCATAGCAGTCTGGGCATCCATCGATGACCAATGTACCCCAAAGCGGGTAAAATGTTGAAATAAAAGTATGAGCCCCTAGAAACCTGAAGTAAAGCCTGCTATGCCAACACTGAATGTACCACTACCTATGAAGTGGTGGATATTAACTATCAAATATATCTCTTGAAATAGAATGATATCTGATTTATACTTTGGACTACCACCCCCTGTTTTAGTTTATTACCCAGGCCATTAAAGTCCAGGTGCCAGTCCTAATGCCAGTCATTCCATTTGCAATTTGTTATAAAATCATAATCCTAGAAAGATATAGAGCATATCAGGGACTGTGACCACACCTAAGTCCAGAATTCTGTAAATCCAGACTTCTGTCAAGGAAACTAAATATAACAAACCCAACACCTCCCCTCATCCACTCCTTGTGCGATGGGCTTCAAGCTATCCTCAACCCCAATGCACAACACGCCTGTCATGGCCACATGTAACTGTATTTTAAATCACTATAGTATTATATCCAAATCCTGGTTTGTAAGAGGGTCTTTGGAGTACAAAGAATCACTAAACTCTAGTCTCACCTTTTTCTCTTTTCTGCCTAAAAGTCCTGTGAAGTTTATCTTCAGACCAGTAGTGGAGATGCAGTCTTCCCCACGCTTTGTAAAGGGTGGTAGAACCCCCATCAACCTGTAGTCAATATACAAGATGTAGATCATGCAATTAGTGCTCCTGAGCATGTCGTTTTAAGTCACTAGGATAGCATGGTCATTGGGAATTTGTTGGAGCCATGGTTCATTCCATGAATATCTGGGATCTGTTGCTGCTGAGAAGCTGGCTTAGTATCAATCAGGCACATTTCTTCAGTGTCTCTCCCTGTCATGGGGGAGGGGGTTGGGCTCTTGACATGGTCCATCGCATCTTGTAGTTCCAGCAATTGACATGTCATCAACCTCCTGTCATAGGGGAGCTTGAATTGGCTTGAATTACCATCTGTTGCCACTTTCAGATGGGCTGGGTAGGGTAAAGGATTAAATGGACAATACTCCTTTGGGGTTGAGTGTCTTCAGCATCAAAACACAAGTTCAATGCTTTGGCCCTCTGCCTTTGTTCTCCAGCCTCACAAAATGCTGTGGCACAATTGCAGTTTGGAAACTGCGCCTTTGAGAGATTTTACTTTATCAGCCATTTTGGCACACTTTTTTCTACCATTCCCACTAGCTCGAACATTTTGCTGAAGTCTGTATGAAGATGCTTAAAATTCAAGGCCACTTTATCAATCATCTCCTCTAAAGTTACTCAAGATTTCCATCTTATATAGTTGGCTTGGTAATCAAATTGTGGTCTAGAAGCTCCACCAAGAGCACCAGTTGGGTCAGGGTTGGGGCTTCAGGAGCAACCAGGCTTTATTCCTGGCTGAGCCACATCCAACAATTTGTCTACCTTATTTTCCCTCCTGTATCAGATCGATCCTGGCCTCCCTTTCACAGCAATATTGCTGAATTCAAAAAAGGCATTTAATACTTTGTAATGGTCATAAATGTTTGTAATGCTGCAGAGACTAGGCCTGGAGAGGGTATAGTGGGATGGGTATCTCTTTTATATACAGCACCCAGAGTATACCTTAGAGTCAATGGTAGCATGTCAACACCATTACAATTTCCAAGAAGAGCTTGACAAGGGTACCCACTGTCTCAGTTCCTATTTGTAATTGCAATGGAGCCTCTGGCGTGTGATCTGAGAGACCATTACGCTGATAAGGGTCTTTGGTTTGGCAGCAGAAACAACCTGTTTCCCTCTACATCAATGACATTTGATTGTGTATCAGGGAGCTGGTGGACAATGAAGCTCCTGGTGTGAGGGAAGTAATCAAATTTGGAGGGATAATTGGCCTACAAATAAATGGGTACAAATCTGAGCTGTTTTCCATGACACCAAGCGCGACTAGGCCCTCCTTAGATTTGCAGTTCCATTGGTGTTAAGATTCAGTGCGCTATTTAGCTATCAGGCAACACTGAGATGTTGCGGTAATACTGAGGGATAACTATGACCCCTTAGTCTCAAGAATACAAGAGGCAGTGAATAGATGGGTATCACTACCATTATCAACAGCTGGTGGTGTTGTATTCCACTTTAGATGTCCGTATATAGGTTTTCCTGAGACATGTCCTTATATAGGCACAATTCGCATTGCCCTTATATAGGCATAGAATCCCAGTCCTTATTTAGGCATTAGCCGTGCACTCCAAATACAGGCATGGTCACCGACATCCGTCCACCCTAACGTCACAACGAGTTTTTAGAAACCAGACCCTTAAGCTTTCGGGAGTTCCCCTAGCACGGGATTATTGATTTCTCCAAGAACTCATCTATTATGTATGAACCGTTATACCATAAGGGTTCATTCCTGACGTCTTCCTCTGTCCGACTTCACATCAATGCTAACATTCCAAGGCACCTATCAGGTATAAATATACCTTCCCTTGCCCAAGCAAGTTAGAGGAGACCTCGACTTCAGAGGAGCCCGTATCCTGGCCTGACGCACTGAGAAGACGCTGTCATTCCTGCCCGCAGAAGAATCCAGCTTCCAGTGTTCTGACTCCCTTCGCGGGGTGTTAGAGTTCCAGATCCGGCAAGAGATTCCCACCTCTCTCATTCTCAAGGTATGGAGCTGACTAGAACCTAGAGGGACTCTTGGCATACTAGACTTAACATACTCCTAGTACACAATACTAGAGAATACTCCACCTACTTCTTACCTTTCCCTACACCTAGACTAGGTTAGGTACATTGGGGTAGAACTAGCTTAGAGACGCATCGTATGAGTACTCGCATTTTTAGCTCATGTTATTTATGTACGTGAATATATGCTAAAAGATAATGCTAGCGCAGTATTATTTATTTCTACTGCTTACGATGTACATTATTTATCTTGCATACTGTCTTGTGATCATAACAGCACATATCTCTTACATAAGAAACTGGACTGTTCAATAAAACCTCTTTATTGAAACGCCCGTCTTTCCTTTCTGTGTAACTCTGCGGAAACTAAGCATGTACGATTGACTGAGTGAAACTGTTATCTATTGTTTCCACGATTCTGAGACGTGTTCCGATTCTAAAGGGAAACAAAGTGGTCATGTTTATGCGGTTGCCAGAAACTACTCCCTTCTTGTTCTCAAGGAGTTTCTAGTGGCCTCTGAGCTAGCTGGCACAAGTAATTAAGTTTAATATACTCGATAGGGACATACCGACCTCAGTCCTATGTCAAGCCTATAGGGTATATTATTCCAATGCGCAGAGCCTATTAGGGAAATAGGAACTACACTACATGGCGCCCAAACGTTTGGTAAGGCAGTAATTTAATGCTAGATACTGAGTAACTCAGTCGTGCTTTTCCCAGAGACCCCTACTCACATACTCCATAAAGACGTCTGGAGTGGGTAGGGTTAAATATCCGCCAAAACTAAATAGGACAAAAAACCCTATATATTAGTTGTTTGGTTTGTTCAACGTTGAAGGATACAGTGTTCAAAAATATTGTGCACCTTATCTTTTTGTTTCCTTGAAACTTGTTCTACATTTTTCAAAAAACAAATGTCCATACACGGGGACAATAACACTGGGAACGGTGTAGCTGCGGCTGACCCAGTCATAGCAGCTTTTAACTTTACAGGTTTAAATGAAACCGAGGAGGGTGTTATAGACATCCATCCAAACTTAAGAAGAGCCATCACTCTAAAACTTATAAAACACGGCCTACCACCAAGAGGCAGTAGAGCAGTTTTCGTGATAGAGGCACATGAATCCTTTCAGACAGAGGTATTCTATTCATGGATAGTATTCCCTGAATCAAATCCAGTAACAAAACTGTTTCACTTCTACAAAGAAGATGATCCACCAGAGGAATATATTCCTTTCGAGGATATTGCAATTCCACTAACATACCAGGAGCATCAGCTCTGGTTTAAAGGCGCCCTAAAACATCACAGAAACATTACCAGGCTTGGTCCACTAGGTAGACCAGGAGCAACATGGCCGATTCTAGCCGGCTACACTCCTCATCCTGACCTCGATATAATGCCAGACGAGGAATTACTTACTCAACTTACAGAGTTAATAAAAATTTACAGACAATTGGTCCAATATGTCATGCGGACTTTCACAGTCCAACCACCATTGACCATTCCAAATCAAACCCCTCAACAGGGGAATACACTAAAAATTACACCACAGACTTTATAAGCAGTCATGGGTAAAATGCCCACAAAACGTGAGCAAATTCCATTCTGGATAGCTCAAAAAATTCCTCAAATAGAAGCAGTATTTCCTAATACTAGCCCATATGAGAAAAACAGAATCCTAACAATCTGTTTACCAATGGGGATCACACCACAACTGGAACTCTGCACCACTTGGGGCTCGGTCTTTGCTGCCATCTATACTAAAACACATGGTGTTCCGTCAATTGCAGTAATACCAGATGTCCTGAAACAAATTCTAAACTAATTCCTGCTCTGCTCTGAATTTAGGTATGAAATTACTGAAAAACTTCGACCAGGTCTCAACAATAATATTATCTAATATTAAAGAAGAGGCAGCAGCAGTGGCGATCCGCCAACGATTAAGGGAATTTGATGTAACAGAACATCAAACTGAACTACCCAGAATAATAGAAGAATCTTATGCAGAATTAGGCAGAGATAGTTTGGGTGGAAGACCATTGAAGCCAAAACTATCTGAAAGTCCTGAGAAGGACTCTATTAAACAAACTCCTACATCTTCTAAAAAGAAGTAGGAAACTAATAAACAAAATTCAAACGAGAAACGTTCTCAATCCCGAGGTAGGTCGCCTCAAAAGGAGCCCTCTGAAAGGAGGTATAACCTCAGGAATAGGGATAATTTAAAAAAGCCTGACAGGTATCAAGATACTGATACACGTTCCTCTCATACCTTTCAGATATCGTCACAGACATCGGAAAGAAGAGGACGGTCAGAACATAGAGAAGAACGCGTGATATCGAAAGACGACAAACACGTTCCGAAAAATAAATCAAAAACTCAATTTTGAAAAAAGAAGGTAGCAGGTCTGAAGATCAGACATGCCGAGGATACTGAGAACACAACTTAAGAACGGAGAATGGGCTCAGACAATGCTGGACAGTGCGGCAGAAGTCACAATAGCTCGCCAGAACCTAAAGGAACTTCTGGAGACAGTGGACTTGAATGAGTACATCACAATAGAGACTGTAGACACCAGGGTTTGTACTCCACAAAAGTTATATGAAATAACACTCCGAATGGAGGGAGACATACCAAAAAAGGTGAAAACACTCTTTTGGGAAAAACTTTCAAGGGGTTATGATATACTTCTAGCAGAAAAAGACTGGCCACCACAATTTGTCAGGGAGTGCCCACATGGTGAAGACATCATTATGCCTGCCTTCTCCAAACATATTCCAATTCACCTAAAATATACTTATGTCAGGAAATGGGCAGTTGCCCAGGCCCCAGCATTATATAAAAATCATGTAGGATGGGATGAGGACTCACCTCACCATAAAATACATCTAAAAAATGAACCTACTGCACAAAGGCAGTACCCAATAAAGCAAGAAGCTAAAAAAGAGGTCAGGGAGATCTTAGATCAACTTGAATACCAAGGGGTGATTGAAACATGCACCTCTTCGATGAACAATCCTTTGTTTCCTGTCTCCAACCCAGACAATACATATCGTCTAGTTTTGGATTACAGACATTTAAACACTTGTTCTAAAACATTTGCAGTGCAAAATGCACATAGTACAGCATTAATAAATAACATTGTGCGTAAAAAATATAAAACCACATTGGATATCTCAAATGGTTTCTTTTGTCAAAACATAGCACCTGAAAGCAGGTACTTAACAGCTTTCTCAATAATGGGGACCCAGCGTCAATTTTGTCGACTCCCACAAGGGTTCAAGAACAGCCCAGAGTTATTCTCAGCGAGGGTAACGGAGTTACTATAAATTTATGATAATGAGGCATTGTCATATGTCGATGACATCTTTCTGACAGACGATGACCTGGATAGGCACTTGAACAGGGTGAGCACCATTATATTGGGCTTCGTCTCTGAGGGCTATAAGTTCAACTTTAAAAAATCCAGAATTGCCCATCTCAATGTCCTTTTTCTAGGATATGAGCTTTCAAGTGAAGGCAAGAGCTTGGCAGCCAACTTTTTAGAAAGGTGTGCGCTGCTCCAACCTCCAAAAACGCTGAAAAATTTACAATCCATCCTGGGTTTCCTAAATTTTGGAAGAACTTACATTCTAAATTACGCAGAAAGAGTTAAACCTCTCTACGCATTAAGCAAACCTGATTTTTCAATTAAAATTGGACACATGAACACACAGAAATCTTGCGTTCACTCCAAGCTAACATGTTAGCAACAAATCACTTACAAACACGCGTAAGTCAACGCAATTTAGTGATCCGAATAATTTCGGGTCAATGCGGATTCACCTACTTAACATTTAATGAGGGTGAAAAAGTACCAATAGCATACAAATCTCATTTGTATACACAAGCAGAAATGCTCTTCACTTCAACTGAAAAAATACTGACAGCAGTTCAAACCGCTGTAGCAAAAGAAAGAGCTCTAGCCCAAGGGAAACGCATTATTGTCGTAACCCCAGTACCGGCCTTAGAGGCGGTAACAAAAGCGAGCATTCCGAATGCGAAAGCTTTACATCCTAGATGGATACAATGGGTTAATTCTCTTGCTGCAACAGATGTTGAATATGTTTTTGATCCTGATTTAAAAACACAAGCGTTCCTGCAATATGAACATGAATGTCCTCTGCCAACTGAAATTATGCCTCTCGATCAGTATGAATTCATAATTTACACTGACGGATCCGCACAACCCGCTACAGGGAGTAAGCAAGCTTACAGTGCAGCGTGCGCAATCGTTAAAGGTCGCATGCGCGATGGTAACTTCAGACCAATGGTCACTAAGACTCAATCTCTAGGAGATTGTACAGCTCAGCGAGCTGAACTACAAGCATTCAAACTGGCACTTGAAAGTACAGATCGCGAATTCCCCACACTAATAGTGTGCGATTCTTTCTACTGTGTGCAGTCGTATAATGAATATATACAAAATTGGCTTGAAAATGGGTTCAAAGATGCAATAGGTGGCACAATAAAGCATAAAACGCTTTGGGAACAAGTAGTTCAGTTAAAAAACGAACTACCAAAGGCTCACGTGATACACACGCTGAGTCATCAACGTGATGGCGTTCACGTTGCAGGGAATTCATTGGCTGACGAAGCCGCAAAGGGGGCTGTTTAGACGGCTTCTGTAGCTGCGATCACTCGTTCAAAAACGAGAATAGACAGTGAGATAATGTTGGCTGTCAATGCTACGAGCAAAGGCAGTGGTGCAGCGTTACCGAAAAAGTTTCCACTCAAGTACTCTTATGTAATTGATGCGAACAACGTTCCTTTTGCTCGAATCCCTGGAGTGGGGGATAGGGTAATTCCAAACAAGGAACGTAGATTAGGACTAATCCTAGCAGCACAACAAGGGATAGCCTCTGCCCATGCAGGTATTTCTGCAACAGTATCTTTACTGAAACAAAGATATTGGTGGCCTGGCATTAGAAAACAGACCAAAAACTATGTTTTGGAATGTGAAATATGCCAACAGATGAAAGTCTCCACAGTGAAACGTCCTGCGCAGACACCCCTGTTAATTTCAGACAAACCATTAGCTTGTGTTTACCTGGACCACTGCGGTCCCTTGCAAAGGGACGGTAACTATAAATATATAATGGTCGCAGTGGATTCATGCTCTAGGTTCCTATGGATATGGCCTCAGCGCTCGGCTGACGCTCGAACTGTTATAAAAGATTTGCGAGTCTTTATCGGCACATACGCAATAGGCACGCTACATTCTGACCAGGGCTCTCGAGCTTACAAAGAAGCCATGGCCAGTCTGGGCGTTGCATTGCGGTACTCCTCTCCGTTTCATCCTGAGGGAAATTCTGTTGTGGAAAGGAAAAACCGGGACATAAAGCAGTCTATAACAGCTAGGGTATTAGGTTCGGGTGATGGGTGGGTCAAACATCTTTATGGAGTCCAACGCTCATTAAATAATTTGCCAAGAAGTTCTCTGGGGGGGGTCACTCCATATGAGGTCCTATTTGGGACAAGAATGTGGGTTCCTGATCTTGAATGTAAAGGCACAGTGGTGGAAAATAAACCCTTTGATATCAAAGATCGTTTTGCTGTTTTGCAGGATCTAAATGAACTAAGATCGAAACAAAGCAATGTGTTCCTGCATCCAACCACCACTGGGGAAAAACCGGCAGTCCCAGCAAGGCCTGTCTGGATTCCAAAAGTTGGGGATCTAGTCAGAGAGAATATTGCGGACAAGAAGGAATTTGGACCTCCTTACAGACAACCAGTACCTGTCCTAGCCGTACACGGAACAAGAACAGTACTTCTGCCGCCCCTTGCTGGAAAAAAGGAGAAAAGATTTGTGTCAATCGACCTCATCAAACCGCAGTATGTGGCCAATACTAAATAGTAGGCCTCGTGGACTCCGACCTAGTAGCAGACGCACTCCTCTCGCTACTATCCAAGAGGTTCAGACTGAAAGACTGATAACCATCGAGAATTCAGCAGTAACAGATGAAGGACTGAGCAACAATGCTATGGAACTCATCCCTCTTGAAACTCAAGTAACAGTTCGTCCAAATACACCTGTCTACACCAATGTAACAAGTGATCAACTGGTTGCAGCGATTTCGACAAATCCTGATGCAATTCCAACAATTGACAGAACTGCTTCTGGCTATTTCATTAACTTTGATACATTTTCTGAGGATCCGAGTGAGCCTGAAACGACGCCAGCATCAAAAACTTTTAAACAGAAGTACAAGACTTTTTTCATTTCCTGAGAAAGACTTATCTGGTTTCACCATGGATTGAACTATGGATTATTTCTGGAATATTTTTCTTTCTGCTTTGTCTAGCTTTGGTTATGACTATGAGCGAGCTTATAAATGGCAGATACATCCATTTGGACATTGAAAGTAAAGATGTGAACTTACTTTTAAAACCACACAAATCATCCCATCGTGAAGCAAGAGACTTGTCAGCAGTGAACATCACAGCTGTTCCTATACAGGATGGTATAGTGTGGGACAAAATAGATTTCGATATCTTCGGCCCTACGGAACTTTTGATCATTCCACATTTATTTAAAATTTCACTAAGTGATTTTATTTCATCCAGTACCTATTCTGATGATTGGGACTTTGAAACTGTGAATGATATGATGTTTGACCTAGAAAGGTCTGCTGCATTTTCTAATAATGAATATTTAGAAGGTTCATCAGACTATGAACAGCTGTATTGCTATAACCACTATGGTCATCATTTTTTGCATAAATCTGCAACACCTAGAAATGTGTTTATGTTTAACCAATGGGAGCATTGTCCTACACCACCAAAAGGTAGTTCAAAAACGTTTGCTAAAAGGTTTCCATATTCTTCAGGATACAATACATCTGATCCGGAAACATTTTACTATAAAAATGTAAACGAAACAGGACTGAAAATTATGTTAACTAATACAAAACAGATTTACTCTGCAGCATTTATTGCCCAACTGTCTAGACATGGTTTCGACTTGTGGAAAGACACAATAGACACATAGGGGCCGATTCCTATTCAGGCCGGAAATCACTCCGACCGAGCCGGACCCGGAGAGATTTCCGACCGAATCGGACTCTGGCAGTCCGACCGAACGAGTATGATGCGCACGCATGCAATCGGACTTGAGTCGGTCGGACTCCCATTGAACTCAATGGGAGCCGGACGTACAACGCGTACGCGGGCTCCCATTGACTCAATGGGTGCGAGGCGAACAAGGGCGCCCCCTACGGCGGGTACGCCTCGATGCGAATCGTGCCGTACATGCATGGGTCCACCCTGTGTGTGACTTGCGCGGCTACGCGTACAGTGGGGTCCGACACGGACCCCCAAAGTCTGGCTCCGACTGCTCTTTCGAGCCGGACGGCGCGAGTCGGTCGGACTGCTCACGGCGCGCATCGTACTTGCCTGGCCGGGGAACGTCTCCATTGCGCGGTGCGAGTCGTGTCCTTGCGAGTCGGTCGGAGCAATTCGGACCCACGTACGAGTCGGTCGGCGATTTCGCGTGCGCTCGCATCGTACTCGCTCGGCCGGACGCACATACGAATCGGTCGGGAAAGAGGGCTCCGAATCGGATCCGGTTAAGCCGAATCCGATTCGGTGCCCTACCGGCCGAGATCGGAATCGGCCCCATAATCTGTCTGGGGTACTAAAGATTGGCAAGTGCAGGGGATAGAAGCTTTGTTTAGAGCATGTATCATCCCTCAGCAAATAATGTTTTTGAATGACACTGTGCAACAAACGTCTTGCCTTGGTTTAGCCAAGATCAAAGACATGAAAACACCTTCTGTACCAACACATGCCAGTAATAACAATACACAGGCAGCGGTTACAGTTGACACAATACTACAAATCAACAGAACAAATCCTGATTGGAGAAAATGGTTGATATGGCCCACAGACACAAACATCTGTCAAGAAAGATTCCTGAATAAAACACAGGGGTTTACTATCCATAGGCCAGACCCACGATACGTCCAAAGACAACATCCCGGGGTAGTAACAACGTACAGTGTAGGAAAATTATGCCTCGATTGGCTACAAAAATCTACACTTAAGGATGTGAAACAACACTTATCTTTACTTAAAGAAGACGCAGACCTTAGGGAATTCTTGCTTGGACCAAGAAAACCGCGTCAAAAATGTTTCATATATGCCGGCATTTATGCTGCTTATAATGAAGCATGGAAGGTTTCACAGGCAGAGGCCGCAGAACAAATATGTGAAATTGATCGTATTAACTTAGAGAAAACTCTCACTGTGGTCGACAATGGGTTAACAACTTTGTCATCCAGAATTTATTCTTTGGACAACATTGTATCCTCTGCTATTGACATACTGGAACAAGATTTAGCCATGTTACAGCAAGGCCAATCTCAGTTACGTTCTATTGTGTTATTAAGCTGGACGCTGCAATCTTTGCGTGCGGGCTATGTGCCTTGGCGTTTTATCAACACGTCGGCTCTGTTTGCAGAATACAATCTAACTGATAAACAGATCGAACTGGCACAAAGAGGAGCAAAGTATACAGTGCTGAGCATTGAAAAACTGGAAAAATTACCATTCACAGTGGCAGAAAAACCAGCTACAGAATGGCTTATTCATGGCAAAATCACTCTGCCTGTCACTACTTTTCAGTTTCAGTATTGCCTCAAACAAATGCAAGCAGGCAAATATAAAAGGTTGGGTAAAGAATACATTAAGACATCCTGGGATTTACCCTACACATACAGATGTTGGAGTGGGGATCGTGAAGTGTTTCTGAGCGGTACACACTGTGAAAGTGCACTAAGCGGTTCACTAATTTGTCAGGACATTTCTTTACACGGGGCTTGTAATGGTTCTGTGGCAAATTTGTCCTGCCACCAGCAGGGTACACCAGCTACTGTGATTAATCCAACGTTTGGCCAACTTTCTAACGGGAGCTACCTCATGTTGAATGATCAGAGTTGCTGTGGCATGTTGCCAGGCATCCCATATCTAGTAACGGTGGACTCCAGGGTCACTTGCTGTATGCAAGTATTGTTCCCCCCAATAAACACAGTCAGGGAGTCGCCTCTATGGCCTTCGTTGAATGTTTCTTTTATACGATTTGATACTTTAAGCAGAATGAAAGCCATGCTTATACAACAAACAGTGCCTCTGACCTCGGCCAAAGAAATCTATGATTTACAAGTTGCAAGGACTTCGGCTGAGATACAGGCTTTAATTCGTACAAACTGCCCTATACATTTCGTAGAAATGATGGGACGTATCTTTAACATGTCTGATACGAGCGGAATTGTACATGTATTTAAGACCATCTGTTCCGGACTATTAGCACCTTTCCAGGCAGTCCTCGGAATCACCTCAAACTTCGCACATTCGGTGTTTGGTGGTGTGCCATTAATTTTATCACTTGTTGCAGGAATTCTATTTCTATTCCTCCTATTACTCTATGGCAAGCCTATTCGCCAACATCACTCCGAGCGATGTGGAGAAAGCTCTCCTTGAACGGAAATGCCGTGAGCGAATTGTACAGCTTTTGGGCATGCCTCGTCTACGGGAACTTAATACAATGTGGTTCCTGTCATTCAGACCAATCTGGCAAGATTGCATCTTACCTGTTCTACGCTGCCTGCTTTGCGGTGAAGAATGCGTGCTAGACACCTGTCTAACACTCCCATCAGTCATGCCAACGGATATCGATACTCTGCTGGACCCGATAACGGCCCATGTTCTGTGTTGTCCCCAGAGGCTACCAATCCTGATGACGGCATTCATTGAGATCTCACAGACGCTTCCTGCAGCTGCTGAGGTACGAGATGGATCAACAGGCACACAGGTAACAACGGACGCGAACATTGCATCTTCTGCTGAAGGCGATGTTTCTCATCTCTGTGCAATTAACCTTCTGAACGAGGTGTTACAAATGTCACCAACTTCGGTGGACGATATTTTGGCTATGGAAATAGATGATCTCATGTTTACACCAGACCCATACACTGACTTTGATTCGGCTCACAGTGTACCAGGGAAGCAATGAAATTTGGCCTTCATATTTTCAAAACTTGGAACTTTTCCCAGAATTGAACTTTTTCTTTTTAATTTTTGAAATGACATGGCAAAAAACAATCTGCTTACAGTAGAACTATTCTTATAAAACGGACTTCTTTGAATACTTCCAGGGACACATTGTCACCTTACTTGGCTAACATTTCATTTAATACCATGATATGCAATGGCTTTGATTTTTGACAACTTGTCAACCATTTCATCATATGCATATATTTCTGTTTATTCATACATGTTCATTTATTTCTATTATATGCTTACAATGAAAACAAGGCTTTAAATGTACAGTACCTATTGCATTCAACAGTTTATTTTTAAACTTCTTTTAATATGCAATGTAATAGTGATAAGTTCCGTATATCCGTTTTAATTATTGGTATGTTTTATGACTCTGGCCTATCTGATCAACTTTTTCTTTTAAAGGCTGCTGTCAGGTATTGGCACTCATATATATAATGGATTGTTTTTTTGGTTTTAGTAGCACGTAACACATTTAGGAAAATAAGATTTGTCCCTTTTTATGTCATTGAATTATGTAACATAATTGTGATAAGTTTTGTATACTTGTTTTTATCATTTGTGTTTTCTGACCTGACTTGGATTTTAACGATTTTATATTTAACCTTAAACAATCGATTGTTTATGGTGCCCAACCCTAGATATTTTTAACAAAGCCTTAGGATATTGTGCCTTTTTATAAAACGCTTGAACAACTATTTTATGGAGATCCTTGTAGTTTTGCACATTTTTCAAATCAATATTTTACATGTACAATAGTTTTAATTTATTTTTCTTGTATTTCTTCTTGAGAACTTCATTATCTCCTTCTATGAATGCTGAATTTATTGTCCTACTGTATGCTTTTATGGATGTAAATATTACTCCGAATAAAGCTGTTTTGATTTGATTTGATTTGAAATGTTTTTAGCAACAAGTGGTACTCAATTTATTGTTTAGCATTTACATTTAGTATTATCGTTCATTCAAAAGTGGAGTGGGTGTTGTATTCTGCTTTAGATGTCCGTATATAGGTTTTCCTGAGACATGTCCTTATATAGGCATAGAATCCCAGTCCTTATTTAGGCATTAGCCGTGCACTCTAAATACAGGCATGGTCACCAACATCCGTCCACCCTAACGTCACAACAAGTTCTTAGAAACCAGACCCTTAAGCTTTCGGGAGTTCCCCTAGCACAGGATTATTGATTTCTCCAAGAACTCATCTGTTATGTATGAACCGTAATACCTTAAGGGTTCATTCCTGATGTCTTTCTCTGTCCGACTTCACGTCAATGCTAACATTCCAAGGCACCTATCAGGTATAAATATACCTTCCCTTGCCCAGGCAAGTTATAGGAGACCTCGACTTCAGAGGAGCCCGTATTCCAGCCTGATGCACTGAGAAGACGCTGTCATTCCTGCTCGCAGAAGAATCCAGCTTCCAGTGTTCTGACTCCCTTCGCGGGGTGTTAGAGTTCCAGATCCGGCAAGAGATTCCCACCTCTCTCATTCTCAAGGTATGGAGCGGACTAGAACCTAGAACCTATGACTCTTGCCATACTAGACTTAACATACTCCTAGTATACCATACTAGAGAATACTCCACCTACTTCTTACCTTTCCCTACACCTAGACTAGGTTAGGTACATTGGGGTAGAACTAGCTTAGAGACGCATCGTATGAGTACTCGCATTTTTAGCTCATGTTATTTATGTACGTGAATATATGCTAAAAGATAATGCTAGCGCAGTATTATTTATTTCTACTGCTTACGCTGTACATTATTTATCTTGCATACTGTCTTGTGATCATAACAGCACATATCTCTTACACGAGAAACAAGACTGTTCAATAAAACCTCTTTATTGAAACGCCCGTCTTTCCTTTCTGTGTAACTCTGCGGAAACTAAGCATGCACGATTGACTGAGTGAAACTGTTATCTATTGTTTCCACGATTCTGAGACGTGTTCCGATTCTAAAGGGAAACAAAGTGGTCATGTTTATGCGGTTGCCAGAAACTACTCCCTTCTTGTTCTCAAGGAGTTTCTAGTGGCCTCTGAGCTAGCTGGCACAAGTAATTAAGTTTAATATACTCGATAGGGACATACCGACCTCAGTCCTATGTCAAGCCTATAGGGTATATTATTCCAATGCGCAGAGCCTATTAGGGAAATAGGAACTACACTACAGTAGGTTGCAGCTGATCAAGATGGTACTATTACCAAAATTATTATATCTCTTTATTAATATCTTGATGCACCAGATCATGTCCTTCTTTACATATCTATGTACATTATTTACCAAACTGGTATGGGTGGGTAAGCAACCAAACATATGTTTATGGGAATGCCTCCACATTGTAGTGGAGGATTCACTGTTCCAAATGTGGAGCTGTATTTCCAGGTGGCCCAAGCACAAGTCAACATTGTGAGCCCCATTGCTGCATGTATGGTGGAATGTGAGGAGTTAGACCCACATCCATTAAATACCATCTTTGCTAAACCTATGCCTATACCATCATCACCAGTGAACACAGTGGCATGCACGATATGGGCCTGGCAGAGGCTGGCTGTAAGTGCGGGTACTAGGATGCTCTACGCAGCCAAATTTGCACCTCAAAGTCCACCTGTGGATTACCAGTGAGCACAAAGTTTAGCAACAATTAAATTGCCTGGGATTGGTCAAAATGTTCTGCAAGGGGACATTCCTGACTATTGCCCAATTCTAAATGTTAGCTGACACAGCACCGCTAGATGTATTCTTATACTTCAGAATCAGACACGCTCTGGGTGTGTTCCCCTAACTTTCCAGAGGAGCTGCAAGCCCCGGCTGCACTTATGCATGTTTCAGTTTCTGACTTGTGCGATCTCCCGCCTCTATAACGAGGGGCAAATGTTAGGCAGGTCAAAAGGACAGTGGCTAGTAAGGACTGCAGTGTGGATTTAGGGATGATATTAACAGATGAGCAACTGCAGTATTGCTGCTCCAAGGTATCCTTGAAAAGCAAACATAGGTTAATACACTTCAAATACCAACTTTGGTATGCGACTGAAAACCTTTGAAATTGAGGTAAACTAGAACTGTGTATGATACAATCCCCAAGAGGCATGCTTTCTGCAAGTGACATGGGCATGTCCCCCAATATCAGAGTTTTGGAATCATATTTTTGTGTTATTAGCCGATTTGGAGAGTAGACTTATTGTCGCGCCACCCCTCATAGTTGTGTTGTTGAGATTTGTTAAGGAAGTCTGAGCCTCTACAAGACACTGTGTAGTCTTTACCCGCCTATTAGCTAAGAGAAGGGTGGTTATCATTTGGTTTAGTGGACTAGTTACAACTGCCAAGGACTGGATCAGAGACTTAGGCCCTCATTTAGAGTACCCTGCCCACTAAAGTGAGTTGGGGGATGGTAATGTTTCTAATGGCAGTGCTCTCACAGCCTTCGTCTGGCGGCCCAACCAGAAACGTAAAAATAATATGTCCTTCACACTCTGGTAGAAAACTCCCAAGGTGTCATTGTATTTATTTTTTTGTTACAAAAACAAGCTTTGATTTTGGAATTTGTTTTTGTAAATGAAAAAAGTTTGCTGGGAAGCTGCATGAAACATGGTAGCTTCTCAGCAGACTTTCAGTGACTCCAGAGGCTCCACCATGCCAGAGGCTTACCTGACGGCATAGAGATCTCCAACAAGCAGTCGAGATCTCTACATACAGTGGGCAGTCCGCAGGGTAGCAGAGATTATTACCTCTATCCCCTCAGCAGATGGTGGACTTCCCGCCAGTCACTAACTGAGGGCCTTAGTCTACTGTACTGACATGATGGAGATGTTTAGGGTGGCATTGCCCCATACATCACAACCGAAGGACATACGGAACCTGCTTTGGGAGTCCCTCCTTGCTGCAACCTCCCCCCGGGAAGGGGATTTATGAGGGTTCTATTGAAAACACAGAGCTCCATGAGCGATAGGTAATAGGTAGAAGGATGTGGATATGTCATTGAGTATTAATTATAGCTTAAATGTAAGATTGTCTGAAAATTAAAGTTGGTTGATGGTTCGCTGATGCAATGAGATCATTACAGTAATAAATGTAAAAAACAAATAGGGAGCACCAGTTGGGGCTGGGTTGCATGAAGAGCACATAAAAATGCATATTTTCCAAGTCTTGTTGTAATGCCCAGTGAGTGGTACAGCGACCTGAGAAGACTTTGGGCAGCATTTCCAGCAACCCTAAAACAACTTGTTGCTCTCTACTGATGAAGAATCCAGAAACATGTGTCTAGAGTTAGAGAGCATGGGCGGCACCGACAAGGGTGGAAAATTAAAGAACACTACTGAAGTAAGTGTTATCATGCACTACATTTCCCATGATACATTTCCACAAATTGAGTGCTGGGATGTGAGGCAGTGTGCTTCTACCCTCCTTCTGTTTGAGAAGGCTCCCTTGATCTACTGAGCTGACAAGCTTGTGTTGCTGTACCTATGCCCTGCGAGTGGTAAAAAGACCCGAGAAGACTTAGGGCTGCATTTCAGCACCCCCAAAACGACTTGTTGCTCTATACTGATGAAGGAATTAATCCAGAAACACATGTCTAGAGTTACACAGCACAGGCTTCACCCACCCTCCCTCTGTTTGAGAGTATAAAGCATTTCTAGACACAACAACATAAGAGGTTGAGAGCACATCAAGTTTATTATAACACTGACCCAGGCATTGCTAAAATAGGAGAACACGTGAATATTAGCAAAGGCACCAAAAACATCTTTGACTATTCTGATTCAGCTAAGTCAGACGTGATTAGCATCAGTATCAGCTTCACAAAGTGCTTCATTTGAGCCAGTGGTTTCCGGTGCTCAGCAGCAGCACTTAATCACCAACACCGGCACTTTTCATGAGCACCAGTTAAAGACATATTCATTTACAGGGAGAGTAAGTGATTTGCCCAGAATCCCAGGATAATGAGCTGACGCCGAGACTCGAACCTGGTTCCACAGCTCCGAAGTCGGCAGCTCTGGCCATTACGCCACATCCTCCCCCCACTTTCATGGTTAGTAGTTGGTTCTGTTTTAGGCTATGCTAAAAGGAGAAATGGGCTGGTGCAAACTGCCTCGTGATGGGAGCCCCAGCACTTATTTTTTTTACAAATTAACCACTGGCTTTACACCTATTTGTGGATATCCTGAGCAGCACCTGAAGGAAAGAAAGAAACTTAAACAGAGAGAACAGGATATCCCAAAAAATGTGACTAGAAACCAGAAACATCAAATGAACCCTCAAAAGGGAACCTAGAGAACCCTCTGATTTATCTCCAAAATATGCTTCTATATAATAATCACATTCAACAGGAACAGGTCAAAACACCAACTCATAGTATAAGAACTATCAAACAGCTGCAGCCACATCATTTAACAAAGATCTGTTACATCCTTTTAGTAGAATTTTATATTGTTCCTAGGAATAGAAGATTCTAGACAAAGAAAGCTTTTAAATAATAACAAAAGCTCAATGACTGATAATCACATTGGCTATGGCTGTAGGCTAACTGCAAGCAATTGGGTTATTAGTTGAGAGGGGTGGAAGTCCCAAATATAATAAACACAATTCTTGGCAGGATGAACTACACAAATCACTAAATAAACCTGTACTTAACCCTCTGGTAGCTTGGTACAAAGGCACTCTGGCTTAACTTAGAAGAAATGTGTAAAGGATTTATGGAGCACTCAAACAGTAATAACTTGAAAATGCAATTCAGGAACAATCCCTAACCAATGATCGAGTCAAATTTAATAGATAAAATTACACCAACACAACAAAAATCCCAAAAGTAGAATTAAAGTTATGAATTTTTTAAAGTTCTATGTGAAGATAGCACAAAATAGCACAAAGCACCACTTGCAGGTATTTGGTTGGCCTGGACCAGGTTAAAGTCACAAGCTCAGGCTGACATTGATGGAGAGCAGATACAGGGGCGAGGTTTGTCCTGTAGAAGAGTTTACCTTCTCACAGTCTGAGTCCACGTGGGCAGCCTCAACTGGAGGTTTGCATTGGCAAGGGCTGAAGGAGGTTATTTTCAGCGCGAGAAACAGGTAGCCGCTGGAGCTTCACATTGGCTGTTGCTGTGGGCAGTCGCTGTTTGGTGCAAAGAGCAGGTTGTTGTTGGAGATTCACACAGCGGTCGTTGCTGACCCAGACCGTTGTAGCTGATGCGAGTCGCTAGAGCTTTACGTTGGTGGACGTCATGGAAGGTCGTTCCTTGGCAAGAAGAGTCTGCTCACTGGGAGCCCAAAACTTCTGGATTGTCACCTGGAGTTAGGTTTTGAGACAGGAGGAGTACATTCTGATGTCAGCTATGGGTCCAAGTTCAGGGGGGCACCTTTGTGGATCAGGATCAATGCTTCATTTGAGCTGGTGGTTTCGGGTGCTCAGCACTGGCACTAAATTGGTTTCCAGTGCTCAGCACCGGCACTTAATTGTCAAAACCGCACTTAGGACAGTTGGCCACATGGTGGCGCTGCTCATCTAATTTAGAGATGAGCAGAACAACGGTTGTTTATGAATACAATATATATTAAAGATTGTTGATACCTACCTCCTCAGCCATTCCTTTAGCTTTAGGGACCTGGAATAATCTGACCTGTCGCACTTGCAGGCGAGCAAGATGGTTAGTAGTTGTTTTGGCAGCGATGAACAGGGGCGATGAGTGGTGCAGGCTGCAATGGCCTCTTGGTCCGGGCCCTGGCATTTATTATTTTACAAATTAAGCTCTGATCAGTACTCAGTCCAGAAGAGCCCTGCACAGCAGGGCTCAGTGGGTCAAATGGTGCTGGTTAGCTGAGCAATTGCAAGAAGGCCTCTTTAAGCCTGTTGTGTCCCTGTAGCTCCAACAGGAGGTCAGCCAACTGACCCTTCCAGTCTCTTCTGAGGAGCCCGGGTTCAAGGCAAGCAGGTCCAGTCTAACCTCTTCAGGCAGCAGTGCAGCCCTTTTTATGAATCGTCCATAGGTCCAAAACTCTTCTGATGAGAGGTTCTGGAGATGCTATTCTTATACCCACTGCCAGTCTGTGGGTGGGGAATGCCCCCTTTGTCTAAACTTCCCCCTTTCCTGGGTTTGGCTCCAAACTTTCTAGGATAACAAAAAGCAGGCAGGCCTAGATGTGAGCTGACTTTGTCAGTGGCAGGGCAGTCAGCCTCAGAAGTCAGGAAGGGGTGGGCATAGCCCTCAGGCTACCCTTTGAAGTTCTGGAAGGCAAAGTACAACCCACCAGAACATCATGCTCAGTAGAGGGACACCCTGCCCCACACCCAGTGCCCTTTTCTCCCCATGACTGGAAGGAATACACAACACATCACAGAAGAGCCAGTCACAGTCATGTGACCCACGACACTAGCAAACAAGCATTGGCATAGCCAATAGGTCTCGCCTTTGGGACCTTATGTGTTTAGCCATGCAACAGTTGATGTTGTTGCACCAAGGATATTGTGCTGCATAACTAAATACTCATAAGGTCCCAAAGGCGAGACCTATTGGCTCTGACAATGCTTGTTTTTAGCTGTTAGTTGCTCGAGCCTCTGCACCTCCAGGCACTCATCACCATTATCTTCCAGATGTGCGGGGTGAGGCGCTGTGGTAGCCATCCTGCTGTGTCCAGGCTGTCGCACTGGTGCTTCACTCTTGAGATCCTCCAGATCACAGAGGTGGGTGCAGGTGACATTCATTTTGTCAGTAATGCACTGCCACATTTATTATCTTGCTTTCGGCTGGTCTGAATAGCTGGATCTCCTCCTTGAGTACCTTCTTTGTCAGCTCAATCTGGTCCTGATTGGAAAATGTATACTTGCTCTGCCTGCTCTCAGATGATGCTGACACGCATGGGTGGACAGCCCTGGTTATTGCCTGGATGCCTGTGTCTATGGTTGTGTTGGATGGAGAACTATGGTTTTCAGGGCACAAGCTTTTTCAACATCGATTTTATCAGTGCGAAATATGGCAGATTTATGGCAATTATCAATCGGAAAAGCACTCACAGGCTTCAAATGATTCTTAAGTATGAGGGACAACTAGTAAGGCATCATCTCACCAAATGATACTTGATGTAATTAAACCCCAGTTGGATGTGGTAGATGGAACTCAGGAAGTGACAACACTGTGGTGAAAAAATTGTTTCTACTAAATGTTGGATTGCAACCTCTGTAGTTCATTGCGCCTAGGGTGTAGAACTGTTTGTGTCATGCTGTACTCCTTTAGCTGCTCTTATGATCAAGACTGTACTTCACCAAATACCTCACAGGTACAAGCAACCCACTTTGGGAGCAGTGCTTAGGTGTGATTCTCTTGAACAATAGAAAGTGCCTCTCTGCTGTTCATATAGTGGTCCGCAACTAGTCAATTAGTGTGTCCCAGGCTTCTCATCATTGGAGCTATCCCTCTATGAAGGGGGCTACTGTCTGTTAGGCTGGATTGGTGGCTATGTCCAACCTTATATATTGGCACGCTGTAGGATGGTGGGTCTCCTGTGCTACCTCTGTTGCTAAGACAACTTCCTAGCATGGCAAGGGTGGCTTCATGATGGAGTGTGTGTATGCTCAACTTGGAATATGCAAACATTATGCATCTCACTAGGGTTTGATTATAGTAGGGACAATTGTTTCTCAACTATTCATTGTAAAACAGTGTGCCCGAATGTGCAATATCTGATTTTAGTACACATGTGCATATGTGGTAATTCCTCCCTGATTCATTATGTGGTAAAACTGTGAAATTAGCCCATTCGCAGATGCTGCAACTTTATGACGTCATTTTTACGCATAGGCACTTATTACGAGTATCTCACAATTGGTGCAGGGTCCCAGGGGCCAGAATCTACGATTTCGGATAAGTATCCCTGCGCCAAGTCTAGCGGTTACCTTTTTTTCCGAGAACCGGGAATAACTGCTAAGATCCAGTTATACTGGGTCCCTTTTTGTGCATTTTTTTTCCAATTTCGGGGGGTAACACCACTGACTTCTTCTGGGTGCTCAGGGTCAGCAGGGGGGCCGGTGGGCGTTCAGGGTGGGTAGGAAGGGGCTGGCTTATGGGAGAGGCTTGTCCCTGCTTCGAGAGAGCGTTGTTTGCTTCTCCTGTACTGCTGCTGGGGTCAAGCGGGGCAAGCTGTGACGCTGACCACAGCCCCTGCCGGAGCTGAAGCCCAGCCAGACCCGAGGCCACTGAGCCCTGAATTATCAGGTCAAACATAGAGGACCCACTAACTCCGGGCCCAGAGAGACTCAGAATTGCGCGAAGCGGAATTTCACCTGTATTTATGCAGGTCAAATACCACTATTCGTACTGAGGGCCTTAATCACGTTTTTCCATGTGGAGACACTGCACTGTGGCATTATATCTGCTCCTGCCAGCGCCTCACTCCAACATCACAGAAATTGGAACCACACTGCAAGTGGCCAGATGGATGGAAACGTGCTATATAGTGATAAGGATTGGGGCACGTGTCCTGGCCACTGCTTTTACTACCCTTTATTAGCTACTGTCTATAAACGTTCAAAATGTCTGCAATGTCAACAAGGCTTCAAAAGCGAAGGAAAACATCCTTATTGCATTGAAAACACGCCGAGTGTGCATACGATATCACCAGTGACAGTCCACATTTTCCTCGCAGACGTATGAACTTGATGATAAAAACGACGAAAATCAAGCTTTCTGTTTTTCCTAGGGCTAAATGTATTTACCAAGATCCGTGATTGATGCGAGCTGCGAGCTTAGCGTCTGCAGCCAACCCTGCGCTTGCAGCGCTCGGGAACAGATTGTGCGTTTTGCTCGGGCCCGGCATCTGACAGCTGGGCGACAGTCAGCGCGCGCTCTGCACGCTCGCGGCTGCCGTTATGAATTACGGATTGGCATCACCTGGGTAGTTTCGCAAAACCATTTTGCGATCTGATAGGCTGTTCGTTCTACCAAATTTAAAACATACTTCCATGATTAAAAAGCCGCGTTTCACCGCCTAATTCAACAAGCGCGCGCGCCTCGTGCTCACAAGTGGGGGGAGTGCGGCCGAAGAGCAGGGACGCGCAGCATTTCCCTTGCGGGAGCGAGCGCGATAATTGCTACCAGATGGCGCCGCTCGCTCCCGCAAGGGAATCGACAAACGTGCACGCATTGCCATTCAAAGCAATGCAACGCGTGCGCGTTTTTGCGTGAAAAAGGGAATCGATGGCTAAAGGTCTTTTTCCACTGCAGCGCATGCGCGCTGCATAGGCGAGACCTAAAAAGCACATTTGGTTTAGGCAGGAAAATACCAACTTTCTAAAAGTGTCATTTTTAGAAGAGTAACTTAAAATGAGACTTTATCATTAAAGAGGATTTTAATTTATAATGCAGATTAGTGGAAGGATAGTTTTTCTATCTGTTCCCAAACTGAAGTTATCAGTTATTAAGTATAATAGGGTAACCCAGTATTAGTCTATGGGAGAGATAGCCTCACTACAATGAAAAACAATACACATGTTGTAGTTTTTAACTATCATGCACCTTGTCCTATGAGCCTTCGGGGCCTACCTTAGGGGTGACTTATAAGTATTAAAAAAGAAAGTTTAGGCCCGGCAAAATGTTTTTTTTGACAGGTCGAACTGGCAGTTTAAAACTGCACTACAGCCTACTTTAGTGGGTGGCACAATGAGTGCTGCAGCCCACCAGTAGAATTTAATTTACAGGTCCTGGGTATATGTAGTACCATTCACTGATGACTTATAAGTAACTTTAATGTGCCTATTAGGTGTAGGCCAATTTTACCATGTTTAAGGGAGAGAGCACAAGCACTTTATCACACTTTACTGCTGGTTAAAGTCAACAAAAAACAAATTCAGTAAAAATAGGAAAGTGGATTCAAAAAGCCTGGGGGAATATCATGCCAAGGATGTCAGGTCTAACACTAACAAAGGTTTAGAAAGGCACATTGAATATGGTACATGGCAACCAAAATATTAATGACTGCTCCAAACTACAATAGCGATTATGTATCTGACTACACAAATGTAACTGATTGTGAGATCATCCAAAAGATGTCAATTCTATAAATAACAAAGGCATCAAAAACTTCACAAACCTGTGAAAAAGACCTGTGAAAGGAGCATCTGTAAATGCTGGAAACTCCGAGAACCCAGAAAGCCCAGCCCTTATCATGAGGAAATTTGTACAGTTCTCTGAGTTGTAACCAGTTCAAAAGTGACAGTTACCCGCACTGAAGAAACCCTTTCAGTGTAGAAATAAGCTGCAGCAATAATTAATCACATACAAAGGGAGATTTGTCAATTTTTGAGTGTGAACCAACATAATATGATAAAGGTAATAATTAATATCCAGTGCTTCCCTTTTTATTAACCTGCATGGTATGCAAACACTGTCAATGGAGAAGGTAATTCTTGATAGTTTTGCCCTAATAATTTGTATCTAAAAACTTCTGAATAGGAAGAGTGATTGGTAAGTTCTTCTGCTATCTTGATACACACTATACTAAATCATTTTTGATATACACTGTGCTGAGGGGCAGATTTATGGGGATTTGACATAGGGCAACGCAGCAAGTCCCCTTGCTGCACTGCCCTACGTCAATGTGAAAGGGCAGGAATGCACTGAATTTATCTAATACGGTTCATTCCTGTCCTTGCCCCCAACGCTGACACCATTTCACCAGTCTAGCACGAACACAGGCACCCTTTCACTATTGTGCAAGGGTGCCTGTGTTATCAGCAGGATTGTTTTTAAGGAAGAAGGGGTACCTTCCTGTACAAAAACAATCCTGGGAGGATTTTGTCTTTTTTTGTGTGTGCTGCTGAATTCAGCACACATGGAAAGGGGAAAAAATTAGGAGAAATAAAGGTATTTTGCTCTGCCCAGCCTTACTCCTTATATATGAGGCCATTCAAAGCCACGCAAAGTGGCTTTGTGTGAGCTCATAAATATGATTTTGTGGTTTGCGCTGCCGGAGCATCACAAAAAGGGACGCTATGGTGGTGCAAGGTGCTCTTAAATTTGCCCCTAAATCTCCAATTCACTGACTCCACACTCTGCCTCCTGCTAGCTCCTGTACTCCTGGACACCTGTGACATTCTTTTTGAACACTGGTTTTTAAAATGTGTAATGGGATTTTGTATATAAATAATAGGTTAAAATGCATTAATACTGCATGACAAATTCTTATTAAATAATCTGAAAGATTTTCTAAAAGATTACATGCATCAATGAGAATGCTATATGTATATGTTTCTAAAAATACATTTCAGAAAAAATATATATCTTAGATTATCTAGTGAAGCATTTATTAAATAATTGGAAAATTGGCGGCAAATGAACAAATGTTTAACTTGATCGTGCACTGCTCTTCTTTCACCTGCCGTGTCCAAATATGTAGGCTAGAAGCATTGTTTAATTTATGGGCAAAAGCAGACACTAAAAACAAGCCCTGTAATTTAGAAAGTGATATCCTCATAATTGAATCACAATAATTTGCATAGCTGACGACACGTAGAAATATACAGTTCTGACAAACATCTATCTCTATGCAGGTATTTGTTTCATGTTGAAGACTACAGTCTGACTCCACTGTTAAACATCTATTTCTAGGCAGGTATTTTAGGATTTTAATGGGAGTTCTCTTTTCAGAAATGAGTCACCAAATGACTCTGAAAAATGATGAGCTGCTATTCAGTAAAAAGAGTTTTAGGCTCTATAATCATTGTAAAAACTGTATGGTTAAATGTATACGACATGTACATATTGAGCATGATACAAAGGGTGCAGAGGCAATTTATGCATCTGTAGCACATGTATATAAAAAGGATCAACCATTTGTAATCAATCTATTAATGGATTTGGTAAAAAAAAGCTGCTCCATTAAAATGAAGGCAAACTACTGTGGATACACAGACAGCGTGTGGGATAGCAGCTTTAAAAGAGTCACACACAAAAGCAAAATGTCCATGACAAACTCCATCAGAAATGCTGTGCATTTATCATTGACTTTGTCAGCATAAGCAACTTGTATTACATCATAATGCATGTAAAATCAGTAGATGGTGTAATGGGTCACTTCTGGTGTGCTCACCAATGGCCTGATGTACAAAAAATGTATTTACAAAAAGTGGTTACCAATTGCACAACAACTTTTTGCGGATGGAAAATAATTTTGTGAAACAACCTATCTGCTAATAGGTCAGGTCACCAAAGTGCAAATTGTAGTGGGCCACAATACGGCCTACCTCATCAATATTCATGAAGTATGTTGTGAATTACAACTAACTACTATACCATGCTGTCACGGTATACATACCACCTAGTCTGTTATTGCATTTTAATAAAGTAAACTTTAAAAAAAAAAAGATACAGCCTGTTTTAATTAAAGAGTACAGGACTATATTCAAAAAGAAAGGTTTATTTTTTGTAAAGTTTGTTTGAGAATTTAGTGGTCCCATTGACCACTACCTACTCCTCAACAAACTTTTTTTTACATTCACAAAGGGGTGCCAAGAAGACACCTTCCCACTTGAAAATGTGTTATCACCTTAGTTCAGGAGTCAGTAACTATTCAAAGATTTGTGACCAGATTAATGATGCAAAAAAATGTATACATCTCTAAAGAGCCACTATTTGGAAAGGACAACCTAAACATGTCCCTTCCAAATAGTGATTCATTTTCGGGTTTAAACCCCATTTTGTGATTTGGTAACAAGGAACTGAATCGCAAAATGGGTTTAGTAGATAACAAATAGCCATTTTGGAGTAACAAACTCTGGGATTTTGCAAATCGCAGGGTGTATTCAATTTTAAAGTTGTTAGTGAAAATAGTGCCTAGAACTAAGAAGTGCCATTCACGGTCATTTGGTCATGCTAGACCAGGGAAAGTCACAAGTTCAGGCTCAGGTTCAGGTATTTTGTGCTGGATAGGTGTCCTTTTCTCAGTACAGAAACCTCTTTGCACAGTTTTGCATGGGGTAGATCAGTGCACACCTTCATAGATTTTATTGCCAAGCCACATTTGCTATAAAGACAGATAGGTTTTTTTGTCAAAAATTAACTACTAATTGTAGCAAATATAAACAAGGGGAAATGTGTTTATTTCTCATTAAAAAAATGGCACATTGCATGTTTGCTGCAGCGCACAGCACAAATACAATGCTTGGTATCCTTCTGTTTGTCTAGGCATTGGAATTGTTAAGTTATATGTTCAGTACAAATCCAATGCTAGATAGCGCACACTCACCTCTGCACCATGGTGCAAGGCTGTGCATCGTACAAGGCAGCCTTGTTAGAGTGCCAGCTTAGAGAAAGACAGCATTAGCAGAACAAGCGTAGCAGGATATGGCTCTGAGCTGTGTTTTTCTCCTTGTGCAACGCAGTGTAGCAAATTTGGTTGCTGTGCTACATTGCATGCAAAACAGTGGCATAGCAAGGGGGGACGGGTGTGGCGGTCCACCCCTGGCAGCACTAGTTTTGGGGGCGGCGGCATCCCCCCCGCTCTTACCGGCACGGGGCAGCCTTCGCAGGAATTGCCAGCACCCCGAACTCTCCCCCCCCCTTACAAGCGGCCGCCGGGCACCAGATGCAGGGACTGCCATGGGCGGCACAATGTCTAGCTACGCCACTGATGCAAAATTACTACATCTCGGACATAGTGTCATTATTAAAGGGCTTAACATACTACCAACATGATATTTTACAATAATGTGTAGAGTGCTCTGCGTGTTGCCTACATTTGCTATCAGTAAATGCAAATGTTTCTACATGGCTTTCATAATGTTCCAGCCACGCAGAACATGTTTGACAGTCAGCATTGGAAGCTTACAAGGAAGCGCAACGGGTTTAACAATCGTCTGCAATATTCATGGTTTTTGTAGTCTAAACTTTTGAAGACTGACTGATGATGCCACCTATGCCCCCCATACGCTTCCATTAGTGTTGTTTAATTGATCTTAAGTTATCCATTTTTTGCTATTGTGTATGACAATGAGTGGCAATACATAAACCATTACAATGACAGGACAAATGCGGGAAGATAATACAACAACATATCTACTGGGCACCCGTTTCACAATGTGATCTGCCCAAGTGTGCCATTGAGAAGCAAGGCGGCAGCAGCAGCAGCAACAAATTATCATTTTAGAACTTAATACATAAATGAGCCTTTATCAATGCGGTTGTGACCTATGTGCCACTCACATGCAGGGCCAGCCTTTCCTCAGACAGCGCCACTCCTTCCCCATCCTCCCCCTCCCATCTGTGATTCTAGTGTGGGGCCCTTTTATGCCCACAAGTGAGGTCCTGGCTGAATACCTCAGTGACCGCTCAGTGAACACAGATTTGCACGTTATTCCCACACCTAAATCACCTATTCAGTGCTAAACTGGAGGTGAGAGTCCCTGGAAAGTGACGAGGTAGAAGGAAGGGGGAGTGGGAGCGAGGTAATCGGAGGGAGGATAAGAAAAGTAAAGAAAACAACATTTTACACACAGCCTGAAGATAACAAACTGAACCGGTGGTCTGGAATAAATGCTTTATTCAAGGCAGCTCAGGAGATCAGCTACCTGTCGGCTCTCTAACTGTAGACGCCCCCGGCCTTAGCCCAGCTCGCCATGCTAAATGTCCTCCCTTCTCACAAGCATGGTGGCAGAAACATGAATCAACAATTGCCCTACTCGCTGCTTCCTAGTAACACAAAATAACACCAAACTAACAAAAATCATGCTAAATGTAGTGAATAAGTGAGGAAAACAACAAAATACCTCTGCTGCACAGAATGTTTTACACCAGTGTACCACTCACAAAAAAGGTGACCAGCTTCAAACTTCTTCAAACACAATTCAACATAGTCCACCCAGCCTACCGCAAGCAGTGCATTTGAAGACTAACAAATGCTGGCCAATCAGAAGCTGCCATACCATAAACATGATGAACACACAAAATCTCTCTTTATATCCTTTTTGTCTCTATCATTTGCTTTGATATGATCTCCGGCAACCAGCTAAAGCTATTTTTTAAAATTTTATTTATGCAATTTTATATAGCACTGACATGGCCCGAAGGCATCAGAGCGCTTTACAACAGTAGCATGATACAAGGGTACAGCAAGGTACAGTTACATTAATAACATTCAGACATTTGCATCGGCAGCTGCGACCAGGACAAATGCAGCTGTTGGACAAGGAACGTACACAGTTCAGGCATCGATTAGGATGGTGGGGACACAGAGTGAAGGTAGATCGTCTCCTGGATAGAGTACTTGGGTATGATCGAGGGCAATTAACTCATGTGTCTGTCAAAGAGGAGGAGCTTGAGGTCCTTTTTGAAAGTGGCTATGCACGTTATTAGGGGGAGGGAGGTAAGGAGTTCCAGATTGGTGTGCCGCTACTGGAGAATGAATGGCTTCTGCACTGTTCTCGACTGAAGGTGGGGGGGTTCAGGTAGCAGGGATTGGGCATTTCTGGAACCCCTATTTGCTCCCTAGATTTTCAGTTTCTCATTTAGATAGGAGGGTGAAGGGGAGTGCAGCGCTCTGTGGGTAATGCAGGCGGTTTTGGATTGGGCTCGAGCTTCAATGGGAAGCCATTGGAGGGTTAGTAGAGCCAGGGAAATGTGGTCCCATATCTTGAGACCTAACACAAAGCGTGCTGCTGCATGTAGTGTTGCTCTCAGTGGGCCTATGTTAGCAAGACCTAATGTGTCTGTTTCTAATTCTGCAGGCACAAGAAAGTTTGGCATCTAATACAAGGTGGCATTTTGACATTTTGACATTTCCACAACTTCTTCTTGTAAGGAAAAAATCGCGCCTCCTTTCTCTTGGCGCTCAAGGAGACGGGTATGCATTGCGCTGTGATAAGCCCGGTCCTGGTTTTATGACTGGGGTGGGGCAATAGTTCAACCTTCCCACCCACTTATTCTTTTCTGGGAGAGAAAGCACTGATACATGTTTTAGAGATAACTATTTTGTTCTGCCTTCTAAGATGTAAACAGGCGATAAAAAATCGTAATCCCTAAATTGTTCCTTTGAGGTTTTAAACCCCACAGTGTGATCCTTTGCGTGCTGCACTTGCTTCCATCTTCTCACAGCAGGTCCATATGTTGTATACTTTGTAGCTCAACTGTGTGTTTGCTCTACAGAAATATTGCTTACAACTGTGTTCTTTAATCTGTTCCCGTATTAGTCCCTACAACCATAAACAATCATTTCGTCATGGGTGTAAAAGACAGGAAAGAGCTAGTTCCAGAAGACTTTCCTCATGGAATTATTTATTTTCAGGGGGTGATGAAGATTTTCTCCACACAGCTGTACAGTAGGTGTTCCTTTGTGCTCAGGATGGAAATCGTAGGATGAGTAAGTACGCGTTTTTTGTTCTTTGTGAATAGCTAGGCGTTTGGTATTGCTCATGAATACACTATCCCACGTGTTGTTTTTGTATGAAGAACTGTTACTGGTCCTCGTAATATCTCTGGGAGCAGCTACTGAGGGTTTGTGAAGAAATAAACTCCGAGTATATTGCAATTTATGCATCTATAGTGGATTTCAGGATAAGTCATCATATAGTTAAAAATAATACGCATAATTCAAACTGTACTGATGTCATCAATTCTCTCAATAGCTGGCTGGAAGGAAAAACGAGCTGCATATATTTCCTCTCCCAGGGCTGTGAACAGCACCAAACTTCCAGGGTGCTTTGACAATCCTGTGCACATCAATAGGATCTCCTAATCTCCCCCAGCCTATGTAGTTAAAAAATTGACTTCTTATGCCCCAATAGATAAAAAACCTCTAAAAAGTAGGACTGGTTTAACCCTGTATGTCAAGGTATTACACACTTTTAAACCATTACTTCCTGTAATGTGTCTCTCTGCCTTATTATGTTTATAGAGTTTTATCAGAGGTTCCGCCAGTGTCACCTTAATGATTTTGGGGTCCCCTGGTAAGAAATATTGTGGGGGGCCTCTGTTTGAACAACGTCGAATTTTATTATCCATATTTTGTTAATTCAAGCCCTCTGTTGCCCAAAAATATTGAATTATATGTTAGAAGTTAAGATACAAAAAAAATTCACAAAAGTGAGGTAAAGAGAAAACTCACTTTCACAAGGGGGCGCTTGGAAGGTAGGGTCAGTGGGCAATTGCCCACTTTGCCATGCCTCAAAATCTCTTTTGGTTCCGCTACAGTCAGCTCCAACCATCTGTTGCAGTCAGATTTCCTACAAGTATTTTAACGTACATTTAGAGTAGGGTTGGCTCTGCTTTACATATGAATAGAGTTTTGCCGCCTACTGCAATTCCCCACTCGTTATTCGATGGGTTTTGACCCTCCTCTTGTATTGGTTCCACCAGCAGAGATTTGGGGTTTCCTTTTGTTTGTTTCTATGAGGTTAGACTTTCTGCAATCATTGGGAGTGGGTGACCCTTTCTCCCAGTATAGCTACTTCAGCCCCCATTCTCTCTGTCCTTGCTTTGCTTCCCAACCCCCTCTCTCTTCCCGACACCTCAGTTTCCATCCCGGCTCATTCTCTCTCTCTCTCTCTCTCTGGAGTGCTTCAGTATCTTAAAATTTGGTGATTTTTAATAATGCATATGGCGAATAACTAGTATTGAAATGCAAATGCTCATGCTCCAAGATAGCCATGGTATAAGTATATGGCAGAGCGTGCATGTGGAGAAACTACGTAGCCATTCCTGAAATTCATGTTCATTCTTTCCCCACATTTGGTCAAAACATGGAAATGGTAATTGCAGTGTCGTTATCTCTCTGCCACTCTGGCAGAACTCCTGCTGTGTATGACATATTATTGAATAGTGAGCTTACATAGGGTTTTTTTTAGTAATGTTTCTCCTATTTCTATGGAGTGTCAAGCAGTAGAAAAATATTGTACTGGCTTTCTGCCACATGACCACTGAAAGATCTCCATCAGGTGATGGCATCAGCTGATGCGCTCTGCTGTTTGCGTGGCAGTCGGGTAGGAAAGCAGTAACTGCATTTCGAGGTACGATTGTAGATGGTGAGAAGGAGGAGAGGTCAGGCGCACAATTCAAAGCATTTGGGAGGGAGGTTCCCACTCAGTCAGTGGTTGTGTTGTAGTCTTTGGCAGGCGTAGAGTGTAGAAGGCAGCGTGATCAGCACGAACCACTTCAATATCGAAGTAAACTGCTGAAGTGGATATATGTTCTCTTTTTATGTCAAAAACATCAGGTACATTTACTGAGACTCTGCAAAATGTGACACACCACACCTTACATACGGATGGGCACTGCCACTATAGATTTGTTTCAAATATTAAGCTATTGTAATGATTTTTAGGTCTTCATATTGTGTAATTTAATATCATAAATATTTTAATGGATGCTTGGTCCTATGGAAACTCTGCCTTTTCCAATTTGATTTCCAGTGATAGTTGGTGTCCTTTGCTACCCATTCCAAAGCCCTACCAAGCCAAAGTGTTTAGCAACCCATGTGGACTTTAGTCACGGCCACGTGGACTCCAACAGTTTGTACTATACTGAGGAAACGTTCTTAATAAATCCATTAGGAATTGGTAAACATGGTTATTATTGTACTGGTAATACTTGGTGAGATAAATACAGTGACTGATGTTGTACTATGCTGTTGGAGTAGCACAGAAGCAGTCTAGCCATGAAGGCCAGGAACAAGTGCGGGACACGCCTGAGGCAGTTATCTATAAGAAAAATAGGCTCTGGTTCGAATCGGAGTGGGCAGAGCCAACTGAGAGATGCAGCACACTTCGGCTTGACCAGACATTGGGTTGTAGCTAAAGAAGCCTGATGATGCAAAGCTGAAACCATATTTTAGGTTCTTCTAATAATGGCTACCCCTGAACTCTGCACAGTGTTGGTAGAAAGGCATCAAGTGGGACAAAGGGGTATGGCACTGTGATTTACAGTGCAACAAAGCAAGTACTAAAGGTTTAATAATTTGCCAAGCCCCCGCCCCAACTCCTACCCCAACCCCAACAACATCTTAGAAGGAAGCTTCTCTGGCCCCTATTTCATGTTCAACGATTAAGATCAAAGGCTGAAGCAATGCAAGCCGCTGGGGATGTTGAATTTTGAACTATCAATTATGTATGATATGCAGAAAAAGGTGCTCTTACCATGACAACAGATGCATAGACAAACGTCCCTGACGTCATGGGCAGCTCATTTTCCCAGCACGTTTTGCTTTTGTCCCATGAGGTATGCATTAACTGTTGCATTTTCAGCAATAATTTGAGGGCCCTCCAATAGCCAGACTGTGCAAACTGCACAATAGTCTTCAGGGGGAGCCCTAAGAGAGGTGACCGCCTTGGGTCTCCCCTCTTGTGGTTCTCTGGGAGTAGCGTGCTGTAGCCCCCTCGGACCTCACTCTGGCATGTGACCTGGGTGCACCAAGGTGAACAGCCCACTGACCTCACTTTGTACAAGGAACTCCAGAGGCTGGATCCGATGAATACCCGTTTGTTTGCCTATTTCTTGTTATTAATTACGATGTTTGCACCCATTATTCAAAGTCATTGTTGGCATAAACTTAAATGAACATTGTGTATGAAATATGATGAAAGGCTTGGCAAACTTGCATGGTGAGCACACCGCTCTTTGCACCACTTTTTCTTGTTTTCATTCTTTTCTTTGTTGCTCCCTTTAACCCTCAAATGTGCAGCAGTCCAGTACCAGGTTGGTTTGTCAGATAGATAGATCCAGGGACCTTTGTGGTCCACTCTGAAGCCCCTGTGTTCCTGGGCTGAAGACTGTATGCT
This sequence comes from Calotriton arnoldi, assembly GCA_963921515.1. Classification (NCBI taxonomy): domain Eukaryota; kingdom Metazoa; phylum Chordata; class Amphibia; order Caudata; family Salamandridae; genus Calotriton; species Calotriton arnoldi. The sequence continues at coordinate 540,298 of CAWUFW010007754.1, read as the reverse complement.
TCTGTTAACCCTGAGGTCCATGTTTCTGCACTGCCTCAGCATGCAGTAAGTTGGAACAAACTCTGAGACATTGTCCCATTGCTTTGAAGATGTCCATTCCTCTGTTCATTAAATTGCTTTGTCCCTGTGTATTTATATTTCATTGTTCTTGAAAATATGGGAGTGTTAACTCCTTTTCATTAATCTGATGAGAGATGAAATTTCCTATTTTGGTGAATGTTTGAATAACAGTTGTAGTTTTCATAAAGCTTTGCAGACATTAGCTATGTGTGAGTACCATATTCATAATGCATGCATGGATCTATGCATTGTCTGTACTAGGTACATCTGAGCTTCTGAAACAGTAGAGCTTTAACATCATTAGAATTGTTTGCACGCATTACATAGTGTTTAGCCTGGTTTTAGTCCTATATTGTGTGCTCAGACTATGCACTCTACTCTATTTTCAGTGACCTCAAATTAAATTTCCATTCTTCTTGTGGGTCCACTGTTTCAATGTATCATTTTGCCATACTGTGATAAATGTGGTATTGCTTTTGGTATAGTTTAGTATTTTAATTTGTTTGATTTCATTTTCCTAATTCTGTAATGTATAAAATATGAGTGATTTATTGTTAAAAGTCCTATGTACCCACAATTATTCGCTGGACATTCAATTGTTATTGTGACTGTCATATTGCCTGGCACAACACACAAGAGAGACTCAAGAGAGCCCCTACTTTCTGTTGCACACTGAGTACTTTCAATGCTGATTGCTAACGAGCCCAGTGACCACTGTAATAACCCACTTGATGGAACAATGCTTGACAACGGAGTATTACTTTTAACAAATGGGAAACTTTAAAACCCATGAATTTATAGCAATATCTTTAATGTTAAAAGGTAGTTAAGGTTCAGTGAACACAAAATTGAAAAAGCCCTGAATTCGTCATTGATGGTATGCAATGCACCATACACACAATAAAAATTTCTCCACCAAGTTTTGCTCTTGGTAGACAGCCTTTCGTATTGCTATTCACTGAACTGTAATTAACCAATAAGTATGTTTTTTCAGATAATTGTATTACTTTATGATAGATTACATTCATCTGCCATGTACCAATTCTGCAGTACACACAACCTTTGAATTTGTGTTGTGTGATTTGGCCACAGAACCTCACCTGCTGCATGACTCTTCTGTCACCCGCCCATGCAACGTACCAGACCTACCCTATTTATAGCCTTGATGTATATCTTCACTAAAAATGCAAATTTCTTGAACCCTCCAAATTCCAAAATGTATGCATTCTCTAAAACTCATGAGTTTTCGAAAATGACAACATGCTCGTGAGTTCCAGAAAATGTTAGAATTTCAGAAAATGATAACAATTACCATACACTAAAATAAGTTTTGAATATTTTTACTTACATTTTTTGCACACCTCCATATATATCACCTTCTGGTGGTTAGAACCAGTCGCTGTACCTCTTCTTATATTTTGTGTTTTTTTTTTTTATAAGGCAGAACTCAGCCAATTTGCCAAATTCATGAATTTGAAGATGGCGAGAAAGAAAATTGAAAATATGGCTCAGTCAATCACATCTTAAGAAATTCAAATGTGTTTAACAGAACTCACAAGTTGCTAGCTAGCGATGTTATATGGCCAAAATATCTCAAATTTTTAACTGTTCAATGGCCACTCACACATTTTTCTAACACTACTGAATAGATTTACACCAAAGCACAAAAATAATCCTTTCTCAATAAAATTTTACTTTAAGCCAAGTTTCGGTGTAAATAATTACTACAATGCTTGCTCTATCCTAGAAAAAACATTTCTTATGTGAGCTACAATGGAACATGCTAATTTTGACCCCTCCCCCACCATTAACTTTATTCTACTGCACAGACCTGCACGAGACATGCCTTGCTAGCCTTAAACACTTTTACAGAGGTTGTGCAAACTTGTATGCTGATTTGTTAAATGGCACCAACTCATCAACGAATGTGTTTTAAATAGAAAGTGAGGCTGACCAAAACTACAGTCACACAGATGTGCAGCATGTGATATCCAATTTACTACCATTGTTGAGAGTGGAGAGGGGCCATGACTGAAGAGCGTCAAAGTCTCAAGTGGGTTATGATGCTCCACAGTGGTAACAAAAATAGCATATTATGATTATTATTATGAATATGTATTACTAGTAGTGGTAGTAATTAACCACAACACAAGGAAGTGAATCCATCAGTTTATAAAAAATCACACTATATAGGCATCCTGGCTATTAGCAAGATTGTTTTCCTCTGCAAAAAGTCATTATATGATTAAATCTGTTAGAGAGTAAGCAGTGTTTTCTCAAGTGATTTAGTTTGTGCAGTGTTAATGGCATAGAATTTGATCTTTGCACAGTAGTAATAAATATGCGAATGCGCGTTTATTAGTACACATGCTTAAATAACATGTTATTAGGTCACATTCATTTTCAATGATATGGCATAAATATATGTGTACTTTTTTTCATTTACTTTAATGAAATAAATCAAGCTCTTTTTCCTTTACCATGGAAATGAAAGTTAAAGATTCCTGAATGAATAATGACAACTGTAAAAAAAAAAAAAAAGTCGTGATGGGAATTGAATGCAGTCATCTTGCATAACATCTTCAAGTGTGCTTTTAATGCGTTTTACCGACCCTTGCAATGACTTGGCTGCTTCCCAAATCCCAGCTCTACTTAAAACGTCTACAGTGGTCGCAGCTGCACCTGGACATGCATTTCCCTGCTCTAGGAACCCTTTGCACTGCTCTGCGTTTCACAACCATCAGCGCAATTCCCTTGCAGACGGTCTTCAGAGAGATTTATCCCTTGCAGAAAGATGGCCTAATTAAATCTAATGGACTTCTGGTGCACATTTATTGGCGTATTGACATTCTATCACCGATTACACTGTAGTCCTTATCTCGTTAGCCCATAGCCAGCCTTTTATCACTCCACTCTATAGAGTTGGAAGCAGTCTCTTCCTTTGATTTGCTGCTCCTTTTTTGGCATTTAGAGGTTTTTTTAAGCAACACGAAACCATTAACGATCAGGGGTGGACGATTATTGCCTGCACTTATAAACCACGGCATCACAAATCAACCTTGAGGCTCGTCTTCCATCCCTGAAGAGCAGGGTTCCCTCACTTAACCCCACTTCAGTAAATCTATTTATGGGGAAAAGTACTGTCGACTTCATGTCCAGAACAATGTGCTTCAGAAGAAGTGGTGACTAAAGATGAGGTGAGGTGTGCCTGTCATTGGTGCAACAGGTGCAGTGGCACCATGGCCAAGGACGTGGAGCATCCACTGTATCCCAGTAAATGCTGTCTTAGAGCCCAGCTTGCATTAGGAGCCCTGGCAGCGTCGCTGCAACACTGTGTGTGGGCTACTTTATCATCTGGGGTTATAGAATGGATAAAGCCTCAGGTAACCAAGAACTTAGGGGAGATTTACTAAGGGTTTGCACTGACATCCGCGTGACACTCATTGGCACAAAGCATGACCACGCACCGCAAAGTGCCGCAAACAGCAGCAACTGATAAATGCTATTTTATGTTGAAAATTGACCCTTGTGCAGAGCCCAAACCCTTTGCGCCATTGCCCTGCTACTGTATGCAAGCGGGCATGTCTCATATGGGCCGAAGCAAAATCCTTAGGTTTTGTTGCAAAGTCGTATTTACTAAACTAGCGTGAACTGTCTGTTCCCCAAATCATAACTCCAAAGAAAAGCAGGGGCAAGCAAAGGGTCAAGCTATATTTTGCTTGGTATATCTATATGCAACGCGTGCTTTATGCTAAAACAAATATCTTACATGTTTGACCATTGTGCTGGTCTCTACATGTATACATGTGTACTGGCGGGTGTACTCTAGCTGAAAGCCAATGCTAGACGCTTCAGACTCACCTTTGCACCTAAGCATGAGGCTCTTTTTAACAAAGAGCGGCTGAAGTTTGCACGAGTGGGTGGGAAACTCTTACTAAATCTGGTGCTGCAATACTTTCTGCCCTTTGCACAAATCAGTGCTACATTTTTTCACTTAGTGCTCTCCTGTCTCACAGAAAATAAATGTAGGCCTTAATTTGTTGTCAGCCTAAAACACAAAGGTCTGCATTTTGAGCCTCCCGTGACCAGGGAGCTCGTTCCAACGCACACTGGCCTCTGTTGGGTACTATTGGGCACCAAGGTGGACGTAGATGCATTCAGGGGCTGGTTACCCCATTGCTATGAAGAGGGTGAGTGATGTAAGGGAATAAAGGTTGTGATGCTTTTATTAAATCGTGTTATTTATGAACTGAGGTAGTTTCCTCTAGCTCGATATAGGGACAAAGACACGCCAAGTTATTTTATTATTTATATTAAGGTATGCAAGTCGTTGTTTAGAAACAAGGCCGTGGCAGACTATGTGCTGTGAGTGCATTAAGCCAATAGCGTATTCCAGAAAAAAATGCCACATGAAAGTAGAGGAACATTGTAAACCTGCTTGATGGAGCAACACCCTGGAAAGAGGCAATTAGCCGACTCCCTGAGTCAATGGTTTCCGTTGTAGTGTGCAGTCTGAGCTGCCATGAAAAAAGGACGGTGCCCTCAGTAGACAATACGCTGTGTGCCACAGTTCTGTGAAGATGCACAGCTGTCACAAGGAGAGGCAAGTCCTAAGATGTTGTATGTGCATCAACGTAAAGGAAAGTACCCAGTAGTTGAATTGCTTGTATAGTATTCTTGCCCATCTGTTTCTCCACAAGTGAAATCTCTACACGATTACATCACATAATTGGCTTTTTTTATACACAGAGACAATGGAGAGATCTGGGCTGGGGTAATACGATCATGACATGTTAAGCCAACCACAAAGCGATCTAGATAGTTTGGTACTCTTTGCAGCTTAAGGAGGGATGATGGGGGAGGCTGGGGTAAAGGGCAATAATCTCGGTGGGACATGACTACAGCAAGGATTCAGGCAATTTTCTGTAACGGCGACAGGATACATTTTAGTTGAAGTAGGTGGAAACCTGCTTTTATCTGGGGGAAATGAGAGCTCACCACTGAGGATCACAGCCAGATTGCATTCTTGATTCACTGGTGTAGGAAGGGAACTCATGTCATCAGGCAAAGAGGGCTTACTTGGCAGAAGAATAGTTTTAGAGTTTTGTCACCACTTGAGCATAGCCAGTTTTTCTGTATCCACTAGTAAATATGAAAGAGAAAATGAGAAAGAGTAGGAAGGCTGACAGGGTCATCTTCAAGCCTTCAACAGAGCTAGCTATCGCTCACATACATCTGGTACCCTTTCCAGTAGGAATCTAGAATGGGTGCCAAGGGTACCTCATAGGCATGGAAAATTATGGGGAACAATATGCAGCATTGTGGAACACCACAATGGATGTCAGCTGTTCTTGAGTGGGAAGTGCTCTCTTTTTATTGATGCATACAGTTATGCAAAAAGGCATAAGCCTTAACAGTTCAGTGCCTCTGATCCTAGCTGAAATGGACAGCCTATCAATAAGCACCTGGTGGTCAATTATGTTGAAGGCTGCAGAGAGATCAAGTAGGATCAGTGCACAAAGGCAGCATTGATCACTGGTGGACAAAAGCACTTTCCTAGGGATATTTTCAGTTCTCCTGTGTGACCTGAATCTAGACTGAAAGGCAATGAAGAGGCCATTGGACTTCAGGTGGAAAGACAAACCACCTGAAAAGGCCATTGGACTCCAGGTGGAAAGACAAATGGTAGGAAACAATGGTTTTGTGCAATTAGCACATAGGAGGCCCGAATTCAGCACAAAGTTGTATAGTATGTCAGGACCCACTGTAAGGTTCTTTAGGATGGAAATAATAGTTGCATATTTCAAAGACTAGGGGGCCCTCTGTCTGGAGAGCAGTTAACAGGGTTGGTGATTGCTGGTAGGATTGCTGGGGAATCAAGATTATTGAATTTGGATTTAGTGATATCTCAAGACAGAGAGGACTTTTTAAAGGAGGTCAAGTTGTTCCAAACATTGGATTCAGAAGCGGTCATTAACTCACATAGAGTGGTGGCACATGGGATATAGAGAACGATATTCACAAGGCTAGTGGGCAGTGATAGTGATCTGGGCCCTCAGCTATTCAATCGGTATGGTTAAGAATGATCGGGGGTATTTCAGAGGTCTGTGACATGGTCAAGCCATGACAGTGGGAACATTTCTACAAGCTGGAGTTCTGGTATAGTTGAAAACTGGAGGTTAAGGTTATAGCCACCATCATGTGCTGTTTGCCCAGTTGGGTAAGTCCAATGCCATCTTTATCATCAATTAAGTTCTGCCAACATGTGTTTCAAGGAATGTCTGCCGAGATGTTCATGTCACCCATGCTGATGACACAATTAAAGCACTTTAGGGCATATTGGTCAAGCTCTAGGAAACCTGATTACTTAGACAGATGGTAAACAATAGTGAAAACCAGGGTAATGGTAAGGGAAGTGATCGTCTTAGTTAAAACATAATTGAATGCATCACATAATGAGCCAAGAAGCAATTTGAGGGAGAAAAAATCCTGATGGACTAAAGTCTCATCACTATATTGTCCCTGAACTTTCTTATTCAACAAGATAGTAGGATTTAAGGAAGGAGATCAGCTTTGTCGACTCCAGAGGAGTCACTGAACCATGTCTCAATGATGTCAAGGAAGTAAAATGTATGATATAAGTTAGATTGTGTACGCTGAAAGTGTTCTTGGATCTTACAATAATTAAGGTATTTAGTAGGACATGTGAAGGAGGAAGTAGTGATACAGAGGGGAGATAATGGGGTGTGCGTAATGGGATGTGAATGTTGGGGGCTTGGAGGAGGTGGTGGTAATAGCAATTGGCAATGATGTCTTAAGTAGAGAAGTTTCAGTCACTATTGGGGGCAATCATTAGTGATGGTTTTTAACTCTCTTAAGGTCTGATTGAAAACCTGAAGTTAAAACAATTGGACTGGATCATCATTTTTCCATTTCTGTCACTTTAATTGTTGTAGAGGAATTATTGTTTGTAGAAGAGCGGCAACAAGTTTCCATTTTCCCAAGATCTTCAATCCATTGGGGTGAAATAATAATGGGAGAATATCAATACCCACATGCAGTTTTCATCATGTAGAGCAGTAGATTTGTGGTCATATTTCTTTTTAATATGTTGAGATAGCAGTTGTCAATAAGGGTGCTCGTCAAAATATTGGGTATGTGTATCTTTTTGCTCTGCTTGGAGGTAGCTGAAGGACGGATGGTATATGACATGATGGGCCATAGGAAATTAGACTTGCCTCGAGTGAGGTAAGGTTGGTCATGGTGCTAAATTGAGGATCAAGAGAAATCATGTGTGCAGGTAGAATTATCCAGGGTATCAATCTGTTCAAATGATGTATTAGATGGCGCAGTTGTATTCTGAAGTATTCTTTAGATAGGTGTTAAATACTGATGGAGAGACCAGCAACTATACAGAGAGAGGCTATATCATATTCTAGGAGAAATGTGCAATTAAGGCAATTCATGACTAGGCAAAGTCAAAGTAGGCAGTAGGTCATAACCAGATTATCTAGTCTCCATCTGGCTAATAAGTGCTTACATAGGGCTTTATGTAGAGTTTGGCAGATACAGTAGTCCATTACAAGTGAGTGGGGAGGATCGCCGTCTTTTGGTCTGCGGTGCCCTCATTGGGTCTGCCAACAGAAACCTTTCTCTTATACCCCACCAAGCTGCGGATTCTGCTTATAACCAGCCAAGCTGTGGATTCTGCATCAGAGGAAAATGCACTTCTTTACCGATCCCAAGAAGGCAGCCAAGTTTGTGAAGTCCATTCCGAAAAACGCTGAAAAACTCCACTACAAGGAAGCACTGACCAAGTATAAACACCTCATTATCTCTGAGAAAAGCAAATTCTACCTCAGACAAATAGAAACTGCCCAAGACTCTGCTAAGCAGTTGTACCAGGTAGTGACCAAGCTATCAGGGCCGGCAATGAATTCCCCTAACGACGCCACCCAAACTCTCAGCAACTCACTGGCTAGTTTCTTCCAAGAAAAGGTTAACCAAATATACGCCAACTTCTCAGTCCAAACTAAAGTCGACTACCAGACTGATTACACCAATGAAGAAGAAACTACTTCTATTCTCTCGGAATTCAAACAGGTCTCAACACAACAGATAATAGATTTAATTTCCACTATTAAGTCGGGTTCTCCCAACGACCCTTGCCCCCCTTCTATTTTGAAACTGATCCCTGACCTAATAGCCCCCAATCTAGCAAACATCTGCAATGCGATGTTTCTCACAGGTAATTATCCTTCCATCTGGAAAAAAATCTATCATCAAGCCTCTACTAAAGAAGCAAAATCTTGACCCCGCAGAGACTAAAAACTACAGACCTATTACATGCCTTCCATTTCCAGCAAAAACTTTGAAAAAATCATAAACACACAGTTGGCCAAGTTCATTGACGATAACAACCTACTAGACAGCACACAATTTGGCTTCAGGAAGGGCCACGGTACCGAGACAGCCCTCATCAAGGCATCTGATGAAATTAGGATGGTACTAGACCAAGGCGGGGCTGCGGTCCTAGTGTTGCTGGACCTATCGGCAGCCTTTGACACGGTCGATCACGCCACCCTGATCGGCCGTGTCTCAACCATCGGCATCAGACACAGGGCCAAAGACCTCCTCTCATCCTTCCTCTCCAATCGCACCCAGTTAGTGAGTCTTGGTGAATTCAACCCCCACCATTTGCCCTCCCATGCGGTGTGCCACAAGGTTCATCTCTGAGTCCGACCTTATTTAATATCTACGTGTCGGACCTGGCCAGGGTCATCAAAGCCAATGGGATGGGTCTAACATCATATGCCGATGACACTGAACTGGTGCTTGCAGTACACAACGATTTGCTGCCAGATTTCAAGAAGGAATGCTGGCCATCAGTACATGGATGGCTAACAACTGTCTAAAATTAAACTCTGACAAGACGGAGGTGATGATCTTCGGCAATCTCTCCCCTAGCTGGTCCCCCATATGGTGGCCAGCCAAGTTGGGATCACCTCCGTCCCCCGTCAAAAAGGTCAGAAACCTGGGTGTTATGTTTGATGACAAACTATCTTTCATACACCACGCTAACACAGTTGTCTCCTCATCCTTCTACGTCCTCAGGATGATAAAAAAAAACTCCTACCATTCCTACCACCTAGTGCTGGCAAAACCCTCATCAGCACATTGGTAATGTCAAAAGTTGACTATTGTAATGGTCTCCTAATCAACGCCCAGGAAAAGGTCCTTAGTAAGCTACAACTGGTACAGAACTCGGCCGCCAGGATTCTGTCAGGTACCCCCAAGTACAAGCCTATATCCAAGGTGGTATGACAGCTCCACTGGCTGCCCATAAGAAGCCAAACCAAATTCAAGGCGCTATGCATCGCATATAAGGCCACCCGTAACACCGGACCTGAGTTTCAGAAGAAAAACCTCTGTGCATACATGCCCAATAGACCCTTGTGCTCATCAGCAGCCAACCTTTTGACGGTCCCTCGAACCAAGAAAGCCTCATGGGGCGACAGACGATTCACTGTCGCTACCGCCAAACTGTGGAACACTCTCCCCCTCCACATTAAGTCCAGTCCCACCCTGTTAGCTTTTAGGAAACAGGTAAAAACCTCGCTTTTCAACCAATAGTCACTCGCTCCAGGGCCGTTTCTTCACACAGTCCGCAGCGCCGAGACGCCCAAGGGTATTTGCGCGCTTTGTAAATTGGTTAAAATAAAATTAAAATAAATAAATGAGGGCAGTGGTTTGCCTTGGATTGCCCATGTGACGGCTGCGGCACATCTCAGTGGCAATGACTAGCTTTTCAACTGACTGATTTGTGGCTTTGGCATTGTGGAGCATGGAGGACTACTAACGTTCATGTTGAGGCCCACACCAGTGCTGTAGGGTCTGTGCCTATTGCGGTCTTTGATGTCTAAGTGAAACTCCTGGTGTGGCGGGGCATCCTTCCCTGCAAATGCCGGGATTTGCATAACGGTCGGGGAACATATTTGCCAAGCCTGCTCCATCCTAGCTAATAACATGGATGTCGATGGTGGTACTGACCTCATGACAGTTCGGATGTGGCTGCCTGGGTGTGCCCTGGCCCCCCTTGACACGGACCCCTCCACCCACCTGGCTGTATTTTGGTTGGGTAGTGAGCTGGACATCTAGTTCGAACTCACGGGATGTTCCTGGAATATTCAGTTAGATTGTTGGGGATCGCTAGAAGGGTGGGTTTGAAATATTTGGTCTTATTGGGGGGGCAAAGTGGGATGTGGGTGGACTGTTCTGCAGGTGCAAATGTTAGAAGCTTTTCTCGCTGCTCAATGTTTTCACTTCTTCCTTCTTCATAATTACTCAGCACACAGTGACTGCTGACATGGCTTGCAATTGACTATTAGTTGACAGGAGCTCCACTATACCACTCCAGATTACTCATTCAGTCAGTTAAAGTTTTGACCTGAAACATCCAGGGCCTCAGTAACTGACGCAAGGCGTGACATATCTATGCATACTTGCAGAGACATTTCATAGATATCTGCTTTTAACAGGAATTACACCTCACAGAGGGAGTCCAACCAAGACTTCAGGCATGTTGGATGGGGGAGCGACCCGTGGCGTATTACTCTAACAATGCTCTCGGAGTTGCTATTCTCATCAGGAAAGGGTGTTGCAGGGATTCTGCTCTAGAACAGCACTATGCTTGGTACCATAGAACATCAGTGTGTAGGGACTGAGTCACCATACCCCATCAGTATCTATGGGCCCGAATCTGACTAGCTTATAGTGCCTCGCTTTCCCTCCTAACTTTTCCAGAGAGACAAGTGATTTGGCAACCCAGAACACAACACTCCCGACCCTCTCGGGGAATACGGTAGCAGGTCAACCCTTTTCGTTCTCTCACTCCTACTTGTCCACAATAAATAGAAAAGAGACACGAGGGAAGTTTACAATATTTATTCAAACGATCGTGCTCTAATATGCAATAATTGCGCCACAACTAGAAAACAAATACAGGTCAGTAATGTCATTAGCATGATTAGGAGACCACATACAATAAAATACCCTGTCATAATATCTGACAGATTTGCCTAAACCCACCCTCACTACAAAAACTAAGTGAATATAGATTATAGATCTCTGGGCTTAGTGGTGGAACCCATACCTTAGCATACATAGCTAGTTGCTCTACATCCCAACTGACGCAGCTTTCTCGTCTGAGGATTTTTGCTCTGTCTGCAAGTCTACGCTCTGTGTGATTAGAATGACATATCTCATGTTACCCTAATGCTTTACAAAGCCGTAATGTAAAAGCCTTCACATTTTCTTCTAATTCAGAATTTCCAAAATCTATGATTCCATCACAATTCCCCCAAAGGTGTTGCACTAGACACCTTTCACTCACCCACAATGCTGCTTTACCTCATTCCAGTCCTTGGTTACTACTAAGGTCTTAAACCTGACCCTTATAATAAAAGAATCAACCGTGCATTCTGACCCATGTTCAGCTGCATGCCTTACAAAACTCTTCCCTTCTCTTGTAATAGATTTACCGAGCCCAATGGGTGCCTTCTTCATTATCTGCAGAGTACGATATTATCAAATACACATGTTGTCCTAAAAAAATGCTCAAACATTGTGCAGGCATATCCATAAATTCATGGCAATAGGTTCAATCATTCCTTAGCGCCACCAGTCAAAAAGACAAAAAATTGGGCTAATTGAATAGTCCACACCTATAATGGCATGCAGCATTCCTCTTGGATCTTTTCTCTCAGGGCTTTTCTTCAACATCTACTTTTACCACATGCCCAATCTCCTTCAGCCATGTTTGGTGAAATCCAAATTTAGCAGACAACACTCAATTCTACCTCAACCAGGAAAATGGACTAGAGCATCCAGCCAACATCACTGTGTGCTTGGACCATATATTTCACTTTAGGAAGAAGAGATGTTTCTGCATGACTGAGATCCTAGTGATTGAAGATTCTGAACCAACACAGCACTGTGTGACTCACCTACAAGCCTGAGTGTGTGTTCTTCAGCCTCATCACAAGTGAGGAATCTGAGAATATTGTTTTTCAGCAAACTCACCAAGTCAAAGTCAGTACAAAGGATGTGAATATGCAGCTCTCTCGATTCTGCAATCTTCTCACGCTACTTGACAGCGCAGTATCAAGATAAGTGGCCTCGTCCTGGTGTGTCCTCATTACTGCAAAATTATCTGCTCTTACCTCGCCCAGAAACTCGTTGCCAGGTTTCAAAGATGCCTAAACAAGCCCAGAATGTGTGTTAAGCTCAAAAATAGGGCCAAATCAAATACAATTTCAAAGCTCTATACTAGATAGATGTGTGAAATAAATTCAAGGTTGTGTGCACTATTGATAAAGTGCACTAGTGCAAAGGTACTGCATATCTGCAACAATTGACACCTCAGTCATTCCTATCCTCTTTTCAATGTTAGCCAATTGGATCGACCAATGATCCTTTATAAGGTTGAAACTTAGTAGCAAGCCACTGGGCATGCAAAGACCATAATTTTGAACTGTTGTTTACCCTGATATAACAGTTGCACCCAACCACATGAAATTAAGGAAACATCTGAAAACTAAACTCGTCAGACTTGCTTTCAACAGATATGACCAGGAATAAGGGTGGTGATGAAGAATATTGGATATGTTTATTCACCCCGCCCGGCAGGACACTGACTTCTAGGTCTACTAACAAGCTGTACTAGCAAGAGTTATTGAAATGCAATATTCAGCACTTTAAAAACCTTCTTATGAATAAACAAATACATGGATATGTGCAGAAGTTAATCTAGTGAAGGATGCATCTTCTTACTTTAGATAAGGTCACTGACATAGGCTTACTTTTTTCACACCTTTGCTCTAGCTGGTTACCACAGATATTTTGATTAAAATTCAAAATGTTGACTATGACCTATAATGCGTTTAAATGATGAATCTCTCTTAATTTGAAAAAATCGTTATTTAAATGATAGCTTAATGCATACCACAGTTTACACGAATGGTCACTGTGTACCATAGTAGGGTGCATTTGGGTGTAGGCCTTTTTTTAATCACGTTTTGTAGTAATCCAATGGAATTGAGATGTTTATATCATTTAAAGATGCTCTAGATTAGCTAGCTGTACTTGATTAAGCTTAATCTGTATTCTTGTCAGCTACTTGTATTTATAAAGACACAAAATCTCAGAAAATACTCTTGTTTGTGTGACAAAGGTAGTTCTTGAATGTGGAAATGCTGATCCTGGCCCTTTCAGCAGGATCACTCTAGAAGTTTGCCTTCTTCTGCCTTCCAATGTGAGGTTGTTTTTGTTGGCTCTTAGGGCTCTGTGCATATTTTCCCTGCTAACCAGTGGTAAAGTGCTTGTGCTTTCCCTCGAAAACATGGTAAAATTGACCTACACCCGATAGGTACCCAGAGCCAGTAATTTAAATGCTACTAGTGGGCCTGCAGCACTCATTGTGCCACCCACTAAAGTAGCCTTTTTAAACGCGACTCAGCCTTGTCACTGCAGCCTGTAGTGCAGTTTTACGCTGCCATTTCAACCTGACAAAATAAACTTTTTACAAGGCCCAAATCTTCCTTTTTAACACGTATAAGTAATCCCTAAGGTAGGCTCTAAAGGCTCATAGAAAGGCTCCATGATATTTAAAAAGTTGAACATGTGGGTTTAAGTTTTACATGTCCTGGTACTGAATACCTCCTAAAGTCGTTTTATACTGTTATAAGGCCTTTCTTTCCCATAGACTAACACATGGTTACTTATTTCAGCAGGATATCAGAAATTCAATGGACGATCCTCCAGCCTCTAAGAATAGATTTTGTGAAGGGAGGTATAGCTTTACTGTACAAAAAGTATTCTGACCACAACGTAGGCACCCTTGTGCAAACGCGCAAGGATGCCTGCATTGGCACTAGGCAGCCAGAACAGCACCCATGCAGGGTGAGAGCGGAACTGAGCCATATGTTGGCAGGTATGGTACATTTCTGCTCCCTCCATTTGATGCAACGCAGCCCAGCAAATCCTCTTGCTGGGCTGAGTTGTGTTAAAGTTTAGTAAATATGCCCCTTAATCTTTACATGACCTACTCACTGCTCTGATATGACTTACACCATATGTTCCATTTAAAATCTCATCTCTTGAGGATCAGGTAGTAATCATAAGGGTGTATCTAAATTGTACTCCACCAAGTGACACCATTTTGGACCTTTACTGATCTGCCCAGTCCTACTGTTATCTCACTTAGTAAATCACTGTTTATAAGACTTATATTTACCCCAATTGCCTCACTCTTACTCATGCCAATGCAGAGTTACTTTAGTCTCTTCTTTTATAGTATAATACCACTTATATTTTTGTTTTCCTATCCATTCAGCACCTCTCACATAAATACCTTTCCTCTTTTGTGCAATTTCCTATGTCTCTGTCAACAAAATACCTCTCATTTTTAATTTAGTTTCAATGCACCACCATTATTATTTTTATTGACTGCGCATGGCCTACAGGCCTTTGGTGCATAACAATACAATGGTACCAGAATATCCTTGTTAAAATAACATCTCGCATAAATATCATGCCATATATATTGCTTACAAACATCGTGCTCCATTGGATTAAATGTTATACAACGTTTTATCGAATGAGACAATGTATTTTTAAATGATATTTATAGTCTTTCTTTAAACAAAAATTTAAAAGAACATGTAATTTATTGCTCCAAATTAAGGAAGTGAAACATGGTGCAATGTTTTGGGGACAAGGTTATGTATTGGACATAGACTGGTCAAGCAGAAACTATCTCCTGCTTGGCCATTTTCTGCTCAACCCAGTTTTCTACAGGCAAAAGTTACACAAAATTGCACAGTGCTAAATGTCAAGAGTTGTGAATTTTGTGAGTGCAATTGAAATTTGTTTTGGAGCTTTTCCAAATCATCCACATCTCACTTACTGGTCTCCGCAAGTCCAGACCTTGAGCAAATTCCAGGAAAGTGCCAACAGAAATTGTAGAATTCCTTTAAAGAGCTGAATTAGTTATAGATTGGTGTAGTTGAAGGGCAGGAGGGAGTTCCTGAATTAGACGATTGTTCTTAGTCCCATTGGATTTCTACTTTCGGAAGCTTCTTGGAACTCTTTGGTTCATCCAGCACTGTCCCAGAATAGAAATTACAGCACACTTTAGTGAAGATAGCTGTGTAGCATGTGAGAACATTTTAGGAATGGAAAAGATCACCTATCAATGACATTGTAGTTTTCCTTTTGAAAACCCATGGCAGTCTTACTGCCAGTTCAGAACTTAAATAGAACAAAGAAGAAGAAGGGCCCACTGCTTTCCGTCCTGGTGGAGACAGCTGTCTGCCAATGAAACTTGTCACTGTGGAACCTGAAGATCCAGGGAGTTAAAATGTCCATTTACAGAATAGGCCAATTAACACGATTTGAGTTAAATGATATTCGTCTGTCAGGAATGTGCTATGGTTCTAGTCATTGTTTGGAGGTCCATACCCCTAGTGTAAAAAGGAAGTAGTTTAAAGCAGCTTGAAATGATAATTTTGATGCTTGAACTTTGTTTTGTTGAACTTTTGACTCATTGAGTATTAAACAATTCTTATTGTGGCATCTGAAGGTCAGGGTGAAGCAGGAAAACAGAATCCATCATTGAATTTTGGTAATAAAAATACCTGTTATTTTCAACATTCAGAATGGAATAAGTGGCCTTGGAAGTGCAACATATACTCAAAAATGTAAAATCATTATTATTTGATATGGACTTAGCTTGTCCCGCTTCAAACCTTTCTTTTTCACAAAAAGTGTACACTCATTACCCCACTAAGCCGTCAATCAAAGTGAGACTCATTGAATCGTCATCAGTTATAGATTGTGCTTGCAGTCCAATGAAAAGTTTTAATCCCCAAATGAGAAATTTCTCTGAGAAAAAACTTTTACATTCAATTCAGCCATGAGGGTTTGCTGTCCAACCTCTGTGGCCACGTGCGGCTTGATTCATAAACTGCATTTTGTAAATGTCATTTAGTACTGCAGTAGTACTACTTAATTAGTACAAAATTCAATTCACAAACCTACTCGTGTAAATCTCCACCTATCTTATCTTCTCTATGGGAGATCCTCACACATGAAAGTTTACTAATTTGTAGTAAATGTGTGAGAAGCAAGATGGAGTGGCTGAAAAGCTGCATGTAGTGCACTACAAAAGTCCTAAATAAATACATTGAGGCACATTCAGAAAGGTATTTTGGAGTATGTAAAGCAGTATTCCTATAGTACTTTTACACATCATTGTGAATTGTCACCAAAGCGTCTAAAAAGGGAATAAAATTGCAATATTAACCAAATATTCATATATAGATGGTACATAAAAAAGGGCTGTGTCCTCTTTGTATTTTTACTAATAGGGAGTTGGATGTTTCGAACCGATTCACAAAGTCATGTTAGAGTACTTAAAAGTGTACTTATGTAGAACTACTTCCAGTACTCATGAGTACTTTTATGAATCAGTTTCTAAATCTGAGGGAAAAACACAGTAAGTGAATACCAACCCAAAAAGGAATCCTTAGTCAATATGGAGCACAAATTGTGTCACACCTGTGCCAGCTATGGGTGTAACCAGAGCATTGAATAAGTCCTGCCCTTGAATTAATGTGTAGTGTTAAACACTTGCTAGAATTGTGCCAATGTACATGCCCCTCGAAGGAAATGTCGGTGAGATGGTCCAATCTAGTTTAATGGTTTTGGTGCCATAAACAGGAGATGCCTCACTCATACTCCCTGACCTTCTGTGACTACACTACTTTGCTTGGCACTTAAAAAACAGTCAGTGCTTTAACTACGTAAACAGCGCAAAGATCACTACAACCAGTTTGTATGGCAATGATAAATCAATTATATTACTTTTGACTTACTCTTTATTTCAAAAGGTACAGAAGCAGCTGATGCACAACTGTAGTATATATTGCAATTTCCATAATAGGAATCATGCAAACCAAAAGCAGCAACCACAGCTCCCATCTAACAACATTGACATAGGTAACAACATTGTCAAAGCTCGATGTTGTATGATGACATGAGATAGAAAATTGTCTACACCTCTGTACACTGAACAATGAATATCCATATTTTCCATGAGTGTCAGCATGCCAGAATTATTTTCAGTGGGCAGCTGCACTATATGTAGCCATTGACACTACTACCCTGACATAGTTCAAACCCACAAAAGAAACAGATAACTGGCCTGGCTACCTCTCGGCACTTAGGTTACTGTTGAACCATATGCAACAGATTGCATTAATTCTAAATAATATATGGAACCATAGCCGGCTTTGGGGTAGCGCAACCGGTGTGGCCGCACTGGGCACTGACCTGGAGGGGGACACCGACCTCAGGAGGGCGATGTGTTTAGCAATAATGTTAGATTTAAAGCACCTGCTGCAGAGTTCCTTGTGGGTCCAGCTTTTAGGCGGCAATGAAAATGTCAAGATAACTCTTGTGATTAATGTTCCTGCAAGAGTGAGAGGTTGGAGATCTGTCTACTGGCAGTTCTGACTCGCCATGAAGTAGCCAGAGGGTGTATATGCACACTGCAAAGAACAGATCTGTATTTTATGTGGATAGCTGAGTGGATTAGTAAAGTCAGCCGTTAGCAGCGCTGTGAAACAAATGAAATGTATGTGAGAGAAGGGCTATGGAGAGATGAGGGATGCTTTTGCCGGGTGGCAGTGAGGGAATCAGAGGAGGAGGTCATGGGGGTGAGGTGGGGGTACCAAAAAAGAATGTCACACCAGGCGCCACTAGCGCTAAAGCCGGCCCTCTATGGAATTGTTATTCAAACCGCCAGCACACAATGCATGTTTTCCAAGCAGCGCATGCAATAAAAGTTTGCTTTCAGGAGGGTTGGTATTGTGATGATGCAGTGATGCAGAGGGACACAAGTGCAAATGAGAAGCATGTTAGAGCTAGCTGCATGCTCAAGTAAGAACAGTACTAATTAAAATCAAATATATATCCGGGCTACAATTAAGACATGACATTTCTCGCTCTACATATAGATGCATAAGCAAGAGTAAGCAGTGTAGAAATAGAGTGAACTATGGCGTACATGAAAAACAGCCTGCGTGAGAGCAAGAAGGGCATTCTCATGATGTTTGTGCGTGCAGGCACAGATGCAGAAAGGAGCTGGGGGCAGGAAAAGACTCAGCCTGATTTAGAGTTTGGTGGACAGGTTACTCCGTTACAATCTTGGCAGCTATCCTGTTCTCTTTAGTACATGTGCCATAGAATAAAAAGCTCTTGCAATAAGGCGGACGAAAAATCTGCCAAATTTGTGCCCTGCTACAGACAGCACAGCTCAGAAAAAGATGTAAAAGAGACCTGTGTGACTTTTTTCAATAAATGGCTGTGAACTAGGGGAGTAGCAACTTGTAAAACTAAGAGCTCTCAACCTCGCCTCATTTATTTTAGACTATGTGTAGTCAGGCACTATTCTAGGCTAAAACAAAATGAGTGTCCTCTTAGGCCCTAAGAACCATAAACGCCCCCAATTCCCACAACAAATCATTTTTTAGGTGGGGAAATAATATTAAACAGTGTTTAGCAAAGCAAAGGTCAGTGATCGTGGGGGCGTGGTCAAAGCTGTTGCTAAAAACAAAGGGCCTCACTTATGAGGAATTGGCATAGGGCAGCGCTGCAAGTCTTCTTGCTGCGCTGCCCTACACCAATGTGAAAGGGCAGGAATGCACCTTATTTATGAAATATGGTACATTCCTGTCCTTTCCCCTTGCGTTGGCGCACAAATTGCTGCCTAGCGCCAACATAGGCAGGATTGTTTTTGTGCAGGAAGGGGCACCTTCCTACACAAAAACAATTCAGAGAGCGGTTTTCCTCTTTCTATGTGTGCTGGAGAATGCAGCACACATGGAAAGTGGAAATAATGAGGAGAAATTAAAACATTTCTCCCCGTTATGCCTGCTGTGTGGAGGCGTAAGGTTTTGGTGCTGCCCCAGGTTTACATGGTTTTGTAACATGGTTCTGGGGCAGCGTCAAAATCCATGGACGTTGCGTGGGAACACCCACCGCAATGCCCATGGAACGTTTACTTGACACAGAGTAAGGCAACGCAGTGACTTGCACTGCTTTGTCTTACTCCATATCTATGAGGTCATGCAAAGCCCGGCAGGGTGACTTTGAGCGGCCTCATAGATACGATTGAGACGCTTGCGCTGCCGGAGCTTAAAAAAAAGTGACGCTCCAGTGGCACAAGCGTCTTATAAATAAGACTCAAAATATTTTGTTCGTTTTGTTTTAGAACTTTCGCAATTAGGTAGCTACATATAAAATAATGGATAGCTTAAATGAAAAATACATTTTAAAAAGATGTTACTCAGAGGGAAATGCACTTATTACATTATGAAACCTCTATTAGTTAATGCGCTGCAGAGGTCTGTGTCTGTAACCAAAGAGCCACAGAATTACATTTGGTTAGTGCAGTGGAGAATAGTGACTTGTGTAATTTTTTGTGCTACGAGGTCACAGACTCTGACAGAAAGCACTGTGAATGCGTAATTCATTATTTTTACTTGAATTACACACATTATAAGATAGACTGCTACAAACTGTGCAAATAGGTTTAGGATAAAATGGAGCTTCCAAAATGTCGATTTTAGTAATACCAGTACATAAGTAACGCAATTTTTTTTTGCATAATTGTCCCTTCAACCCTCCTCAAGGGTACTAAGCGCTGCATGAATACAGTTACAATTAAAAGCACACACTTCACAGCCCAGGTATTAACTCTTCCTACTACCACTGGAAAAAAAAACAAATCTTTGCAATCACAATGCTTGGAGTGATTACCGCTCCCAAGCACCCTTTACATTTGCAGATTAACTCATAGCTGCATTTGCACCCTGGTGTGAAGGATTGTTTTACCTGTCTGCCCGGCCTCTTTTTTTCACAGCACTGGAGACTCAATTAACTTTAGCAATGAACTTCAGCAGAAGCATTTTACCGATCAGAATGAAGCGTCCCGGACGGTTGTCTTTTTTCCAAAAAGAAAAGCACGTTTTGGATTCCAGGCAGAAGTGAGGCCTGGAAATGTGCGACCCCTTTCCATGACTCCAGGGCCCCCTGGGGTCGCGCCCCACAGATTGAAGACCTCTGTTTTAGGGTCACTAGCAATCACTCATCCTCAGCTCTGAGTTTCCCCTAATCCTCAAGCTTTTTCCTTTTGTCAGCACAGCCCACAAATACTCGCCCAAATCTGCCCAAACCTGCCAGCAATTCCTGTACCAGACTACCAACACAGATTGTTTCTGGCCTGGCTGGCACATTTAGAGCCTGCCTCACCCACCCACCTACACCCTTGCTGTACTGCCCTCCAAAGTCCTACACTACTATACATTCCGTACACAGCACCTAACACTGATTGAGAAAGGGCGTGTCTGCACCACCATTTGCTTGTCCGGAAGTCCCTGAGCAGGATTTCCTGGTATCCTGGAGCAGGAAATAAAAATGGGAGCCAGGATGCTCACAGTTGCAAACACACACAAGCACAAAAATGGTACTTCCTAAGCATTAACCGTGCATGCTTTGCTCGCACAATGGGTACTACAAGGGTAAGAGAAATGCAAGCTTCCTTCTTGCACTCAAAGATAGGTACCAATGGGCATTAACAGTTCGAGAAAGCCTCACACAAGCACATACTGGGTGGGGAGCAAGACAACCTATGCCATGGAGTCAGAGCTTTAAGTGGGATGAAAAAACTGTGGGGGTCCTTCGAGGGGGCATGCCTATTGTAATTAAGGGAGTGGCTTAAAACACCTAAGCCAAAAATCTGTGCTTAGCATAGTGTGCTGCATTGGTATTTTGCTGCATTTGACTGCATCCAGATATATAATACAGCAAGTAAAATGACACCTACAACAAGCCAGGGCTTTTGGCTTTGTCAGTAGTTGTTATTTGCATAAGATAAATAAAAAACATCTATGACTTCGCTGAATATAATACCAAAATGCTTCAGTTCTGAAATGATGAGACTGTAAAATAACTAAAACGAGTATCTTTGATGTTACATCAAAGGCAGTGAAGAGTTGTACTGCTGCAAAGCGTAGACTGGTGGAGAATGTATTTTTATTTATTTTTTTAATGTGATTTTATATAGCGTGAACATTACCCGAAGGTGTCAGAGCGCTTTACAAAAGAACCAGTTGCGTTACATAAGGACTTTGGATTACATGAGTTACAAAAGAGATATAAACAGGAAAAAATTGCAAATGTACAAGTGGAGTAAAAGGAGGGAAAAATTGCAAATGTACAAGTTGTAAAGTCACTCAAGGAAGAGATACAAACAGATAAACTCTAAAATCACATAGGAATGGTAGTAAGTACAAATGTCTACTACATATACTAGTGGTTAGAGTTATATATACAAGTGGTGTAAAGGGAGGGAAAAATTGCAAATGTACAAGTTGTAAAGTCACTCAAGGAAGAGATACAAACAGATAAACTCTAAAATCACATAGGAATGGTAGTAAGTACAAAGGTCTACTACATATACTAGTGGTTATATATATATATATATATATATATATATATATATATATATATACAAATTGCAAATTCACTCAGGATTACATTTTAACAGCGATTAGGCTTGGACAATTATATATTACATATTTACAGAGCAGGAAATTCTTGCCATCGTTCAGCCAGGTGTTCAGGTGGTGTTGCACTCAAGGGTGGTGGTCTTGGGTCTGGAGGGATCCCCGAGTTGGAGATGTCCATAGGGGTAGAGTGTAATTATTTGAAAGTAGAGGTTTAATGGAAAATTGTCTGGTTTCCCTCAAATCAACACCTAAATGACGGACTCATGTGTCCTCTTACCTTATTTGTTTTGTCTAGCTCGGTCTGTCAAACACAAATTCCATTTTTTTTATAGCATTTAGAATTCTTACACCTTACACCGGGACTGTGATGCACGTGGGCTGTTTGGTGCATCCCTGTTTCGTCTGCAGACAGGCATCCCTTCCCTTCCAGCTCCTCTGCAATTTCGCTGACAGGGCATTGAAAGTGAAGATCCCCAGTGCTCATCCCGTAGCGCTTCACGAAACATAGGTCACTGCAACCAGACACCGACTGAACACTCACCGGAAGCAGTTATCTCCCATCACTTGCCGGTTTGTTAGGAAGGTGACATAATTTCCGGGACAACTAGCAAGAGTTTGGAAGACGCGTTTATAATGTTTAAACCTTCCCTATCCCCAGTCACACTGTTTACTAAATCATATATGCTGTTTCGAAAATGTGTATTTTCAGGGCAGGGATATCATCGTTGAGAAAATGCAGCTGATGGTGCGTCATAATGACTTTGGGTGTGACTTAGAGTGCCATCTGGCTCAATGCCTCCACCACCCTGTACCCATAGCAGATGGAATGCTGATGGAGGATGCATGATCCCCTGGTGGAGAAACCCCGAAATGAAGTTCTATACCTTCCTCCACATATCACTGGAATTCTCATCAGCAAAGCTCCAAGTCAGACGCTTTATCATTTACATTTGAACCCTTATTTAAGTGTGCTTTCAATAAAGTAAGGTGATGCCTGTACATTTCATTTTAAAATGTCAGAGTGCATTGCAGTTGTCAGTAAGATTTAGACAGGTCATACTTGCATACATCATTACTTTCAACTCCTAATTTCATGAGAGCTCAAGTTTAAATCCCTCGCGGTTATCTGTCTGGAAAATGTGTTGAGCAGCTCTGAGAATTAGACTAGTCAAGACAATATGTCCACTGTGTGTGCTTGACAAATAAATCATATGTATTCTATTTGTGCGTTATAACTCGAGGGACTTTCATGAAGGAAATTCAAAGCGTTAGGGTTTGTTAAAGGAAAGTTACAGCTGAAATTAAAAAAAAACAATGGCATCAAATTTAAAAAAAGCATTTTAACTTTACGAATGAAAAATCGCATGCACTGCAAACTGCATGCCTTCTTTGGAGATAAAATACCCATGGTGTGACACTTGCTCCTAATTAACGCAGAGTCCATTGTAAAATATACATTATTACACTTATCAGAGACAATGAAACACATATTGTAGCAGTCACCTAAACATAGTTTCCTGCCAGCACCTGAATGATTTTAAACTCAATATTACATCCCAGGTACCATGCTGTAGCCCATAATCGCTCACAAGGGAATGATGGGTGGTTGCCAATTGCTTCATCACCCGCGCTAAATGCACATAAATTCATATGCCTCCATTTCAATCATTTGAGCATTTAACATTCCAAAGTGCAGCCTGTTCAGACTCATCATCATTAATCATGATTCTCCACCATCCTCATAACACAGTATATTATTGTATGAATTCCAAAGCCTGTACGAATAACCTCAAGATCTAGGCAATACAATTCCGATATTGAGAGATTTGAATATTCCTTTAGACAAAGTAAGTGCAATGGCAGAATAATTTCTATCTATCACTAATAGTCTAGGCATTCTACAATATGGAAAATGTCCAACCAGGGCCGGACTGGCCGTAGTGGGCACCGGGCGTTTCCCCGGTGGGCTGTCAAGGGTGGGGACCGGTTTTAGACCCCTCGGGGGGCGCTTTTGTTACCAGGGGCCGGTTTTGCAGCAGACCTGCAATATGGGCCCCCAGAAACAAAAGCAGCACAAACCTTTACGTTTTCCGCTATCACCAATCCTACCCCCGAGCCCCCCACTCACCCGGGGCCAGGGCCAGTTTCGGTTCCCAGTCCGGCCCTGTGTCCAACACATAAAGCTGGCCACCTACATGATCTCCTAATGAACTAAGCCTACTTCTGGAACGTCTGTCTGTCACCCATATGCCCTGATCAACAGCACACTATTATTTATACTTTTTCTCTATGTCACTATCCAGTGTAAAACTATGCACACCTGCCACAATAGCCACTACACAATCAGTAATTTCAAACAGTTTCCTCCTGGAGCAGTGTAATTTAGACTCCACTTTCATACGTCACAAAAGTGCAAACTTTATGCATGCACTTGACATTATATTCACTGGTGCCTTAAATGTATTAAAGTGTGTGAAACATTTAAACGTATTACTGAAATGTATTCACTGTAGAAATTAGACATTTATATGCCTGTGTGTTGGAACCAGCAGTGTCTGGTTGGCTGAAGGGATGCCCCCAGCCAGGCAGAACCTACTGCTTGCATCAAGGGCAGGAGATTACACTCGCTGTATAATGCATGCTCACCCTTGGGTAGCTTGGTACTGAGCAGTCAGGCTTACTACAGAGGCAACGTGTAAAGCAAAGGCACAGCCGTCACTCGTGATAAATACATCAAGCGTCACAAAAGAGACTTCATATAGGTTTTATGTAAATAAAGTTTATATTCAACACATATATTCAATCATTATAACATGAACATCATATACTTTTGGGCATAAAACACATTTGGAAATATTACGAGCTGTACTAGGCCCACTCGTATTGTTATATTATCAATCGGATGCACACTGAGGACAATTCCTAACCTAACCCCCCCCAATAGAGCGAGAGCACCCTTATGTGGTGCACAATATAAAAAATATGTACATACACAAAAATAGAACACTTTTTAGTAGCACAGTGGGCCTGAGCCATGCAGGTAAACCCAATGTCAAATGTATTAATCTTTTGGCATATAATTAACGTATAAAGCGGCACCGCCAGCCAGTTTCGTGAATCACAGGCGGTCGCCACACGATCACTCCCACTCACACACACCCTCACTCCATACCAATACGCGGGGCGACAGGTATCGGCCAGTCCGTACGGCATGATCTTACACACATAAGCACTCAGCACCCTAATGCGGTGCCACTGGTGCCCAGCAGGTCAATGGATCACACCCTGCAGACTCCGTGGCCCCAGCCTCGCTCCACCCTCTAGCTCACCCAGATTGTCCTGTACCATTGGATGAAAGATAACCAGCCCAGCCCAGCCTCCTGGACACTGAGCAGCATGTGGCCGGAGTCACACTCAGTCTGGGTTTTAGGGAAACAGGTGGGAATATGTAGCAGTGTTAATAAAGAGGTAGACGTAAACAAGGGACGTTTAGCAGCCACTCGGGAAGTTCACCCACAGGTCTCAAAACACAAAGGAGTCATGCAGTCCACTGACCCGCTTCTGAACTGAATCATTCCTTCAAACCTGTCAGTCTCTCTCACTACTACCTGGCCCCAAGAAGTCTTTGGAAGGGGCCAGGTGTGGAGAGGGCAGTTGGTCCATCGCGATGAGGGTCAAAAAGTGAACAACCGATGAATGAGGAGTAACACAGGGGAGCCTCTAGGTAGGAATATGTGTCCTGATGGGTACACGATGATCAGCGTTGTGGTGTGCACCAGACACTTCAGATTTCAAACACAATGAGTTGCAAATTCTGCACTTCCCTGGAAATGAGGCACAATGACCAGTGTACGTTGAGATAGGTTTCACCAGGCAATTCCGGTCACACACAGCGAAGAGTTGCAATTCTGTACCTCCCTGGAAATGAGGCACAACATCCGATGCACGATGATACAGGTTGCACCAGACCAGCCTGGTGATACTCACACAGGCGCAAGTTCAGCAGAGCCACATGAGGTAGAATGAGGCACTACTACTGGTACAACCCCACTTCCGAGACTCAACGAGCATGCATGAGACTTTGTCCCTTTCTATCTCGACGTGGATGGCACTGTGCTAATCCTTATGATTTGATAGAAAAGCAGGCATTTGAGTTGAGCAAATTTAGAGTGTCACTTGTGTTGAGGGTGCTCTATACAAGAGTTGCTTTCCACCTAAACATGAGAACTACCCAGAGTTCTCTGCTTCTTTTTTGCATAATTTAAGCATCACTCTATGCCTGAAAGGGTTTTGTTTTGGCTTATACTGGGTGCTCCCTTGTGTCTGGACAAAGCTATAACTCTCTGAAGAGCTCTAATGAGAGCGAGGCATGTGTCAGGGGTTGCTTTTATTCATTTCAGGTTGGCTTGGATAGTATTTCACCAATCCAAAGCTGTAATACTGTGCCTGGAGGGGTGGAGAGCTTTGGCCATTTTGCAGCTCGGCATGGATAGCACTGTGCTAATCCTATGCTTAAAGACTTTGCTGTAGAAATGGTAAAAGACTTTGTCCCTCTCTATCTCGGCGTGGATGGCACTGTGCTAATCCTATGCTTAAAGACTTTGATAGGAAAGCAGACATTTGAGTGTCGCTGGTGTTGAGGGTGCTCTATACAGAAGCTGCTTTCCATCTAAATTTTAGAACTACCCAGAGTTCTCTGCTTCTTTTTTGCATACTTTATGCGTCACTCTATGCCTGAAAGGGTTTTGGTTTGACTTATTCTGGGTGCTCCCTTGTGTCTGGACAAAGCTATACCTCTCTGAAGAGCTCTAATGAGAGCGAGGCACGTGTCAGGGGTTGCTTTTATTCATTTCAGGTTGGCTTGGATGGTACTTCACCAATCCAAAGCTATAATACGTTGACTGGAGTGGTCGAGGGCTTTGGCTATTTTGCAGCTCGGCATGGATAGCACTGTGCTAATCCTATGCTTAAAGACTTTGCTGTAGAAATGGTAAAAGACTTTGTCCCTTTCTAACTCGACGTGGATGCCACTGTGCTAATCCTATGCTTAAAGACTTTGATAGAAAAGCAGACATTTCAGGTGAGCAAATTTAGAGTGTCGCTGGTGTTGAGGGTGCTCTATACAGGAGCTGCTTTCCACCTAAACTTGAGAACTACCCAGAGTTCTCTGCTCTATATATATATATATATATATATATATATATATATTGTTCAAACAAATGCCCTGGAGCTTCGGGAGGGAACTCGGCAGCCATCCACAGTCAAGGAATGGTTTCCCATCACAGCCTCTCTGTTGCCTTTACTTGAGATGGTACACCTCCCCACGACCGGACCGCTGTGTGGATAATTTTGTTCAAACAAATGCCCTGGAGCTTCGGGAGGGCACTCGGCAGCAATCCAGCCATCCGGCTTTCATTCTTGACTCTCCTCTGCAAAACAAAAAAGAAAATTTGTAGCCTGACGCGTTTCGATGCAGAAAGCATCTTCCTCATAGGCTTGCAAAAATTACTACAGGAAAGGCTCTCTTTTATGTTTATTTCCGCATGTCTCATCATTTGTTTTCCTTAATAGGCTTTGCATAGTGCAGTTTAGTGGCATGCTGGGACAAGTAGTTCCATGACGAGCAAAGGTCTCCCCTAAGTGGGCTCCTGTCGGTAATTAATATTAAAATGCATGTCTTTTCCTTAGTAGAACTTTGAATGCAGAGAAAAGTTTCTTTGTTTTTCGGATCGCTGCGCTGCACAGTCAAGGAATGGTTTCCCATCACAGCCTCTCTGTTGCCTTCACTTGAGATGGTGCACCTCCCCACGACCGGACCGCCGGAGAGTCAAGAATAAAAGCCGGATGGCTGGATTGCTGGATTGCTGCCGAGTGCGCTCCCGAAGCTCCAGGGCATTTGTTTGAACAAAATTATCCACACGGCGGTCCGGTCATGGGGAGGTGCACCATCTCAAGTAAAGGCAACAGAGAGGCTGTGATGGGAAACCATTCCTTGACTGTGCAGCGCAGCGATCCGAAAAACGAAGAAACTTTTCTCTGCATTCAAAGTCCTACTAAGGAAAAGACATGCATTTTAATATTAATTACCGACAGGAGCCCACTTAGGGGAGACTTTTGCTCGTCATGGAACTACTTGTCCCAGCATGCCACTTAACTGCACTATGCAAAGCCTATTAAGGAAAACAAATGATGAGACATGCGGAAATAAACATAAAAGAAAATGTTTGCAATCCTATGAGGAAGATGCTTCCTGCATCGAAACGCGTCAGGCTACAAATTTTATTTTTGTTTTGCAGAAGGAGAGTCAAGAATGAAAGCCGGATGGCTGGATTGCTGCCGAGTGCCCGCCAAAGCTCCAGGGCATTTGTTTGAAAAAAAAAAATATATATATATATATATATATATATATATATATATATATATATATATATATATATATATTTATAGTAATTACACAGTCGTACTTTGTAGGTATAGTTAGGCCAAAGTTTCCGTTGGATGCTTTTCCTTCGCTACTAACTTTGGTGCCATTTGAAGAGTCTTTACAATACTTCCTGAATATAAAGAGTCCTCCACCTCAACTCCTTACAGGAAAGTTTTGGAGTGATCAGTCAAGAGAGGCCAGAGAAAAAGGGACATTGTCCGAAAACATCGGTTTCCCATGTAAATTCCTATAGGAAATTTTGGGAAGCGATACAGAAAAAACAGCAATTTTGTTTAAATTTGTTTATCCATTTTTGAGAAATTAGCTTTTAAAGAGTGGCTTGGTTTGGGCATGAAGGGTCAGAAACGTTAGTTATATCTCAACTGTTGGTGTTCAGATATGTTTGGGTTGGTCACTTTAAAGGGGAATAGTCAATCCTGATTGGCTGGCAACAACCGGAGCAATATTTTGTGTAGCCATTACCAAACTCAGGGACGTAGTCACTATGTTCTGAAAATCGATTAAGAAAATAGAAATAAGGGACAGGGTGAGCAAACCTTGGAACCAAGGGGCATGTTCCCTAAATTGGTGGGCCACAACATCGACATCAACAGCATGTTGTGGCAGCCATTACGGTACTCACAGAAGGTCACAAAAAGGAGCACATGTAAAGGGTGTTGACAGATTTTAGTCATAACAGTATTCATTTGTTGGTGGTGCAATACTAATTTTCTAAAGTGATCTTATCTTGTGAAAAATGCTGATCTTTTGCACGGGTATATTGAACTATGTTTGGTAGCAAACTAATTTATTCTTGTGATTTGCTCACACAGGTTATAGGAGGTGCAACGGAAGCTAAAATGAGAGCACATTTTCTATATGTTCACACTGTCTTCCTTGGCCATGTGAGAATAATGTCTGACATTGTGAGTAAACATGCACTTCCAACATCAGCAGCCTATCACTTAATTCACTATTGTTCTACTGCAGCTACCACAGTTTGCTAATGAACAATTAGAGTGATAGCATTAGCCAAACCCTAAGCATTTCCTTTAGAAATGAACAAAATGAGGGAGTTCTGTTTTTCATAGAAAATATGGTTAGTACTCTAGAGAGCTAAAATGAGGACACATTTTCTATGAGTTCTCAAATATCTACCTAGTCCATTTCAGTATGAGTGAAACATTCACGTTCAACATCCTCTGCAGCCTGTCAGTTAACCAACCACAGCTTTACCACAAGGTTCTAATGAGCAACTAGGGGACTAACATTCTGAATTTATGACAAAATAGTGGCACATCTGAATGCCTTATTGATGGATCAAAGATGTAAAACAGATAGCATTTCTTGCAGAGGATACTGCGGTAAATAAAGATATGAGGTGTTTCTTTTTGTTATTAAAATTATGATTAGTGCTCTTGGAAGCTTAAATGAGATCATATTTTCAATGAGTTCACAAACATCTTCCTCATCCATTTCAGTAAAACATTCTGGCATGCATAGTCAATCATGTATTTCCAAAACCAGCAGACGCCTGTCAGTTGATTCCCTATCTATCTATCTATCTATCTATCTATGATGTGGTCTTTAATAGAGGTCTTTAATCGTTGGTTTAGTCCTGTCTATAGGGCTATTGGAACTTTCTGTCCCATTAGGGCAGAATTTTCTAATTAAGAATAAGGCCTTCTGCTCCTGTATGATGGAATGGACACACTGTCCCTGTTTGAGCCACTGAACGCCTTTAAACAGGTGTGCTAGTCACGAACAGGAATAGTGTGCCCTATTACAGCCATAAGCTCATGCTGCTTTCGGGGTACGGCATTAGTGAAAGGTGAACCATTTGTTTGAAGCATCCAGTCTGTCTTTATCTGTGCAAGTGGCAACCGCATACACTTCAAATGAGGGACAGAGATCCACCTGCAGGCGTGTGCAGTGAATTCCTGCATTCACCTGTAGATGGGGCATGGGGGTCCATGGACCCCAATTCTCCCCCATGCAGAGGTCACTCTCAGGAGGTGCACTGACTGCACACCTCCACCTTGTAGTTCACTATGAGTGCTCCTCCTGGCAACCTATTTGCCGCTGCATCGGCATTATTAATAGGGTGTGGGTGCAGAGGCAAACTGTTTCCTTCATTAGCATAGGGATACACTCCCATGCTAATGAAGAAACAGCCCTCTAAAGATAGCTCCAGCTCTTTATGTACACCAGCGCTATCTGTATTACAAAAGAGGGTATACAAGGTTCAGGATGGGATGTAAGAGAGGAAAGTAAAGAGGTCTCTAGTTGTAATGTTTTAGCGCTTCCTGTCACCCAACTTCAAACCTTAAACCCTATGCTAGTCTAGTCTGTTTGATTATGAGTTTTCAGATGGATGTCATGAAGCAGGGGAGAGTTACTTGAGTTTGAGTGTGGATTTTCCTTTGTCACTTACTTCACGTCATGCAGACCACAAGAAGTTCAAGCACTAGAGCTGTTTACACATGAAATTATTTTTAGTACATTTCCAGCCCACTTTTATACTTCAGTTTGCATATTTTCACAGGTTACTACGAGAGTATTTCTATATAGATTTTCCCATGGGTTAAAGTGCTGTTTCAATGTTTTCAGATGTAGTACTTGTATATCGTAGTAATGTTGAGTGGACAAGTGAACTGCAAAATAGGACTTGAGACCACTTTGTAAAGCCAAATCTCATCCCTTCAGTAGGCCTAGAAACAGCCAGCTTTTCAGATTCTTTCTGAAAAATCTTTCAAAGGGGTCCTACATGTGCTCAGCTCCAATATCTTTCTCAGGATATAAGAGAGAAAAGTAAACATGCCTCCAGCTGGAATATTTTGGAGCTTCCTGACACTCAACTCCAAACTATGCTGAATTTGTACCATGTGCATGTTCCTATCTTAAACCCTATGATGATCTGCACTCTTTGATTATGAGATTGCAGAAGGATATGGTAAGAAGCAGGAGTCTGTTTGTTTAGTTTCACTATGGATTTTCCTTTCTCACCTGCTCCAATTATTATGCAGAGCACAGGAAGTTAAACCAGATGTTTATATATCAAGGGACAGATGTACGCAGGGAAAAGTGTGCGATTACCAAATAGTGCATTTTTGCGATTCACTATTTGGTAATCGCAAGCACCAATGTACAAAAGTGTGTTTTACGCTTTCTGCAATTCCCAGCGGGTCACACATAGACCTAACTTATTATTATTCATGAGGTAGGTCTTGGTTTGCGACTCATTGGGAATCGCAAAAATCACAGGGATGGTGGCCACCATGTCTGTGATTGCTTTTCAAAAAAATAATTTTTGGGGGGGAAATGCAGCCCATTTTGCATAATGGAAAACGGAAGCATTTCAAAAAGAAAAATGAAAAGTGGGACCCTGCCTGCTCTTAAAAAATGTTTTTACCAACAGTCACAAAGAAAAAGGGTCTCTTGGGGACCTCTTCCCATTTGTGAATGGATTGCTGCCTACTAAATGTAGGTGGTAAAATGCAAATGTTTTGCGACTGCATTTCGATCGCAAAACATTCACACATACCACTGCAATTCGGTATTAGGATGGGACGCCCTAGACACGCCCCTTCCTAATAACGAATCGCGAACCCAATTTGCGATTCATTGATAGGTTACTAAATTGTGAATTGGGCCTTTGTACATTGAAAAAGGCCTTTTGTTGTTCGCAAACAGCCCGATTCTGTGAATCGGGCCATTTGCGAACAAACAAAACAAACCTTTGTACATCTGATTTAAGAGACGTTTAAGGCCTATTTTTGGACTTCATTTTGCAAGTATTCACAAGTTGCTAATGGAGTATTCCACATCTTTTTCCTGGCTTAAAATACTGTTTCTACTTTTTGAGATATAGTACTTGTATACCTCAGTCATTTTCAGTGTATATGTAAGCTGAAAGGCATTTTTCACTCCACTTTCTAAAGGCAAAATTCACCTCTTCGATTTGTCTGGCAGCAACCCAATTTTCAGGCTTTTTCTGAACAGAGTGTCTAAGTGGTTCTATGTGAGATGAGCTCCAATTTGTTTACCAGGATGCATGAGAGGAAACTAAACATCTCCCAAGATCTGAAATTTTGAAGCTGCCTTATGCCTGACATCAAAGTATGCCCAGTTTTTGAATGTGCAGTTTCCCACAACTTCTATAATGCACACTTTCCCACCATTAAGACCTAAGCTGGTGTGCATTATTTTATTATCAGAACATATATGTTAGGAACCAGAAATGAATGTTCTACCATATCAGCACAGCACATTGTATTTACACATTCACATATAGTGGACTTGTGCACTTCAAAT
This sequence comes from Calotriton arnoldi, assembly GCA_963921515.1. Taxonomy (NCBI): domain Eukaryota; kingdom Metazoa; phylum Chordata; class Amphibia; order Caudata; family Salamandridae; genus Calotriton; species Calotriton arnoldi. The sequence continues at coordinate 507,868 of CAWUFW010007754.1, read as the reverse complement.
GGTGAGTTATATTTGGCAAACTGTTCGATTAGCTGTATAAGTATAAGATTGCCCTTTTGCGTCATTCTGCTGTATTTGCTTGTTATTTTGACCTATTTACAGTAATTTCCCTTTTATTCACTCCTTCCACAACCATTCATGCTATTTGCCAACTTCAATTATCAACGAGTATTTAAAGAAACTGGTGCATTCTGTCTAAATAGAAAAGCAGTTATTAAGCTGACGTGAACGCTTTACATTGAACCAATATTGAACCCTCCCTCCTCTACTATGTACCTGGTTCCTAGGCAACCAAATAAGACCAGGTTACAAACTTACCTGATTTCAAAAGTTCACCAAGCATAGTGTGCTCTACAGAAGGCTCCAATTATTCTGAGTGGCAGTCCTCTTATTCTGGTATAAGTTTAAAGCAGTAGAAGCAAACTCCATACTTAGCACTTCCTTTTTTCAATCACAATTCACAGTATGAAATGCCAGTTACTTGTTATCTAACTTACTGATCTACCTCTCTAACAGCAACCAATCACAAAGTTAGAACTCTAAACAACATGTTTCTTCTTTGAATTACATCGTCTTCCAGAACACTGCTCAATTTGTGACAAACTACATGTATGTGTTGCACTACGATAAGAGCATTATGGTTCTCATTTGGATTGTGAGTCACCTTTTTGTCTTTTAGGCTCAGGAGCTTAATTTGAGCCAATGTTTATTGGGGGAGGCACCGCCACTCATTTTTGGGGCTGGACACTTATTTTTCCTGATCAAACATTTTGCAAGAGAGAGAAAAACAAACAAAGCAGAAAGACGGAAGTGAAAGATGAAAAACTGTCAAAAAGGAAGAAAGCAGGAACCTGTAAGAGTGAGGTAAAGGAGCAAGGACTGTCTGTCAGTGGATTTCAAATGCGTGATGTTGGTTCAGGACTATGCAGCCTTGGTGTTAAGTGCATTGGCATTTAATAGCGGCAGCCGCGGGATCTGACCAGAGCTTTGGGCATCAGCACTCATTCTTTTACAAATTAACCACTACTCAAGAGGATTCCAAAAATTGTGGCATTGACAAAGATTTAGGGTTTCCCAAAGGGGACACTACTTGGGCTGGCTACAGAGGGATTAAATAGCATCTACTGCCTATGCTGGAAAGCATTTTAATTTGTGAGCACTGTGTCATGATTATGCACTGCAGAGGAAACAATTGACCACAAACACAAGGGTATCTCCCAAATGAAATAAAGAAATCTTTGGGAGAGTTGATGATTCTCTTGCCCAATACTGCCTTTGTCTATTTCAACATGTCAAAGGCAAAAGTGGCAGTGCTCCAGACAATTCTGTCCATAAACTGAGAAATCCCAGAAGCATCACAATCCTGTAATTTTGGCATTTCTACGAGACTACAGTATGGGCTCCATATACCACAATAATATCCACTTTCCTGAGCCTGGTATCTTCAGAAGACATGGAGTGCATTTCATAGCAGAAGGGAACAGGATCACCCTAAACAATATAAGGAATATATCCATTTCTACCTGTAAGTGTGCACAACTGACTATTAACACTCATGTCATACACATTTCGACTATATATTCTAAGATAGTTCTCTCCCCGGTACAGCAAGAGTATTGCGGTACCGATTTTTGGCCAAAAAACATTACCATCTGTTTGACTAAGCACCTTCTTCAGCAATGCAAAGTGAAGGAGGTGGGGAAAGGGCCAATCATGTGAGAAGGCCCTGCGCCCAATCCCCCACAGCCAACCCCCAACTACTCCCCTGTGCCCAAACCCTGTGGGCCACCAACCCGCTGGTGTTCATGGTCTTTGGCCAAGCACAGCAAGGGGTTGGTGGCAGGCCCCATCCTAACCCTATGGGCAGCCAACCACCCCTTGAGCCTGACTTTTAGCCAGGTGCAGCGAGGGTTTATGAAAAGTGCTTGACTTATGGCCCGGCCGTATGCCAACACCCCAACATCCACTCCACAAGCAGTCAACCCCACCCCCACTGTGTATGGCCTTTGGCCATGGCAGTGGTGGAAGGCAACAAAGACTGCCTCCGACCATGTCTTGAGCCCAAATTCCCATGGGCCGCCAACCCCCTCTTTCGCATGCACAGTAGGGGTTGGCCGTCAGGCCTGCTCCAAGACCCCCCCACCCACCCAAACCCACAGGTGGCGGACCACCTGCCTAATGCCTGCACAGTGAAAGAATTGGATGCATGGCCTGGCATAGCTCTTCAGAGAGGTTTCGTGTTGGCCAGACACAAGGGAGCACCCAGTATAAGTAAAAACCAGACCTTTTCAGCCTGAAAGAGTATTGTTTTGACTTATACCAGGTGCTCCTTTGTGTCTGGGCAAAGCTAAACCGCTCTGAAGAGCTATAATGATAGTGAAAGATGTGTCAGGGGTTGCTTTTATTCATTTCAGGTTGGCTTGGATGGAGCCAAATAAAAAAAATGGGATGCCAAAATCCTGCAGAAGTCTTGATGGCGAGGTAAACACGAGCTCACCCTCCTTACTCCAGTGAGAGTCCGACAGGAAGAGGAAGAAAGAAAAAAGTGGGGTGAGTGTCCCATGGGGCAGGTTAGGGCCTGCGGCCAACCCCATGCCTTGTGCAGTGAAGGGGGAATCAGCCACCCAACGGAGGTTCAACACCTTTGGCTGTGTGTAGCAAGGGGTCAGATGACCTTGGAGGAGTGGAAATGGTAATAACGTATTACTTTACGCTTAGAAAATTCTAGTAAGTTTAAAGTAACGTTATATGTAGGTGAAAATGTACATTAAAACATAGTATTGTAAATGTAAAAAAACACTGAAATTCACCAGGTAGAGATAAATGAAGTAATTATAACTTGCTCATTCTCCATGCACTGCTTCTGACCTTGCTTATTAACTCACATTTTACATCACTAATGATATGTTATCTGATATCATTGATAACATCACTGATGACATCTGAAAAGATCTAATTAATGACATCACTGTGCATAGTGACTGCACAATTTATAGTTACACATTAAAACTTATTTTGTGTCTGTATTACAAAAGGGAAGTGATCATCTAAATGGTCAGTGCAAATTCTTGTTAGCAACTCATAGAAAATGAATTTGCACTTATGAATGGATATACTCACACTTTGAGCAGGTACGGCAGAACCTCTAATCAAAGGAAATCTGGTCACAGTTGCTTGTTGTGGGGCTCCATAGTTGAAATACCGCATCCTAAAATTTGTGAATACCCAAAAGTTGTAAATAGGTTTTAACAAATGTCATGGTACACCAGAGGCACTATTTCCATAACAGCAGTGATTTCAAAATAGCACTAAAAATACAAAAAATGCCCAATTAGTTTCTTTTCAGTCATATGTCTTGAACCTTACAGTGCCTCCTAAAGAAATACTTACATTATACATTTACAATGTACCAAACTGTTCTGCGATTGTGTTTATTTAATGAAAAGAGGTGCTGCTAGTGGCACAAAGTGGTGACACAGAATAATGCAGCAATTAATGATTAATTCTTAAACATAACTAGGATACGCCAAATGACAATTCATTGCTTTTTTTATATTAAGCGTACATATGAAGGGTTGATTTCTGCTTAGTGCAGTAACGTATATTTTTACAAACAAAATATATTTTCCTTTGGGAAATATAATGGGCAATGTTAATACAGTGTAATTTTCATGCTTCATAAAAAATAATCATTATTTAATAGAATCTGATAAATGTGTATATTTTTTATTCTCAAGAAATCTTTGTAGTTTGCCTATCATTTGGATCCATTTTGTATCAATGTGTGTTAAAATAAGAAATTAGCAAAGCAATTCTGCCACTAAATATGCTGCATAATTCTGCAGAATTTGTCTTTTCTCCTGGGCCATGCTGGATACTTAAATCAGCTGTCGTAAAAAAAATAATGTTTTTCATTTTTTTTGCTGACTTATATAGTGCAAACTTGGCCCAAGGGTATTAGAGTGCTTTACAGGAGCACTTGATTGTATTAAACATTTTTAGGAACAGGGACATTAAGGGCCTGATTACGATGCCGGTCGGAGATGCCTCCGACCGACACCGTTTCGGTGGAAGAACCACCCGACCATAGGTCATCGGTTCAGCACAATGAATTACGATCTGACTGCATAAACTCCCATTTCCCGTAAAACGCCTGCAGCACAAGCTCCCATTGAGTAATGGGAGTTTGTGAACATCCCAGCACCATGTGGCAGGCACCATGTGGCAGGCACCATGAGGGGGGTGGCTGGGGTTAGGGGGTCTGCTAGGTGCCCCCAATATTGCTTTCCGACAGCCTTTCCATGTCAGAAAGGCTGACATGGAAAGGCTGTCAGAATCCAACATCATAATCCCGACGGCGGAAATGCCTTCTTTAAGGGATTATGGTGGGTTTCTGACCGACGGCTACCGACAAGCCATCGGTTGCATCGTAAATAGGCCTTAAGTGATTTGCTGAGAATCACAGGATGTTGAACTAAGGCCAGGACTGGTGCATGGTCCCCAGGTTTCTAGGTCAGCAGCTCTAGCAATTAGGCCACATCTCCCAAAATGTAAGAAGCACTGGAAAAGCCAATAGGTCTAGCTTTTGCAACAACTTCTGGCTTTGTCAATGTTTTAAGACGTTGTACAGCAGCGGGAAATATGGCTTAATGTCAAGAAAAAAGCGCTATGATGCGGCCAACTTTGACCATGTCATAGTCCTTTTTTTCTTAAGCCAATTATTTTATGCCACTTAAGACATATTGCACAGCAGCCCGCACTGCTGTGCAATATGTTTAAAAAAGCAGGAGGGCAAAGCAACACCCGAGGGGTCGAGGAGGGATCAGCAATAACACACACAGGAGGAGGAGGACGATTTGCAGATTACGAGGGAGGTGGGAGGGGGTACCAGATGGGGGTAGGGGGATTTGGAGGGGGATGAAGCTGAATCAATCTGTGCTTGGTCATAGCTCCACAGAAAACAATGGAAATGACGTGTGGACTGCCCTGGCCAATTAGAAGGCTACATATATTGTGACACTGAAACCAGCTAATTGTAAATAATGGACGTGCTTCAAGCCCTTTATTGTAAACAATAGTGCATCACAAGTGAAATCACATGCAGTGTATGAGCTGTCGCAAGCTCGACCTAAAAACTAGCCCCATACTGCAGGAGACTGCTTCGTGAATGGAGCCCTAGAGGATTGCATGGGAGAATCACTGCAGCTCATCCAGCTATTTATGAAGCCCCCTGCTCCGCAGTCAGGGAAAAGGCCAGAGCAATAGAAAGATCAGTCTGTCTTTTTTGACGCACAATGCAGTGAACAGTGGTGCATAATTTAATATTCAACTACCGCACAATTTCAATGGCCCAGAATTAGAGCCAGACAGATAAAGATTACATGTCTGAGATTATGAACTATAAGGTATGGTCGTGGTGTGGCTACAACTTATATTCACCGTGATTAAAGAGAGCTAAAGACATTTTTTCAAAATAATATTAAAATAATTATTCCTAGAAGTATATTTTTGAACGTTAAGGCATGATGCAACACATTGTTGCACAAAAAGTTCAGCCGATATTTGGCATTTCAGTTTTCCTGAGTCTGTCTGAAATGCGAACTGAAAAGTGAACTAGGACAGGTGGATTAGGAAGATGGCTGATTCAAACAATAAAAAAAACTTCTTTCTTTAAAGTATTTGTGAAGCGAACAACAACATCAGAGAGTGTTTGGGCTTCAGTCCAGAAAATGTGCAAGGGAACGTATATTAGCTCACAGTTGTTGCACATCTGAGGTCCAGCGATCACGTTATCAGCATCGGCAGAGCCCCAGACTGTAAGGATGAAAAGGAGTGGGCATGCGGAGGCGATTTGACGGGAATGAAACATTAAAGAAAATTGCTGTTCAGAAGATAGGCAGCAGTAGATAAAAAGCCAAGATGCTAAAGGACAGATAGAAGAATCTTGAAGCTCCTTTCCGTCTAAAAATCCCAACTTTCTGGCAAGCAAAAGGACTATCTCAGCGACATGGTAGCTCTAAATTAGTAATTCCATGGTGAATTGTTTATCACAAATAAAGAAGGCGCCGAGAAAGGACCACACTGTTGAATGAAATGGCCTTTGAAGGGGATGAGAGCTCATCATCATCACAGCTCATGCTGTCTTCAGAGAGCTTCTAGAGTGGATGGATGAATGAACGAATGAACAAATGAATGAATGAAATTAGTTTGTATAGCGCGGCGGCTGCTTCGAAGGAAGCGTCCCGGCACTAAGCAGAAAAAGAAAACAGGACTGCCATTATATCTTGCAGAACAAAAAGGTCTTCAAATGTGCCTTAAAAATACTTTCCCTAGAGATAGACCGGAGGACAACCCAGGAAAGAGTTCCAGAGACTAGGTGCCTCCCGCTCTGGCTTTATGCACTTTAGGTATGCATAACACATTATGACTGGCAGAGTGCAGGGCGCTTGGGGGGGGAATATCTGCTGACCTTTTCCTGAATATAACGAGGGCCATTACTATGAAATGCCCTATGGTAATCATCAAAGCTTTAAATCTAATTTTCAACTTGACAGGCAGCAAGTGCAATTGTTTCAGTCCTTGTTGAATAGGTTTTCTTTTAAGGATGTATTCTGAACTCGCTTCATCCGGTTTACCAGCTTCTGTGGGGTTCCCAGATAAAGTTCATTGGCATAATCCAGTCTGGATGTGAATAAAGCATGTACAATGTACAGCAGCAATTTTTTAATGAATAGATCTATTTTAGCCTTTTCAATTTTTTTACGAATCTGTTGAAGAGCAGCTTTATAGGCCCTCTTATTTAGTATGCATGAAGACTATGTAGTATGCCCACAAGCCGAAATATGCAAATGAGGGAATACTAGTTCTACTCAACTACCCTTCAAATACATGATGAACACTTCAATTGATTGCTAAAAGAAGACTCGTAGTATTCTAGAAGAATAGTATTTGAAGCTTAGTAGTATTCTGTTAGGGTTTATTTGCAGCTCTTGTGCTATTTCAAGAGCAAAATTAAGGCTAGTCTCATTTATTGTGACCGCTAATTGAAGATTAGCGGTATCTTTGTGAGCAATATCTGAAGACTAATGGCAATGACTGTCAAGAGTTAAGACTAGCAGAATTTAAATTGAATGTTAATTGAACACTAGTCGCATTAATTCTGATTAATTTATAGCAATTTTATTCATTTGGTTGCTTGCACAAGGCTTCTTTTAATGATGGCTTTTGGACTAAATTTTATGTGTTACATATCTTGGGAGTCAATGATTCTAATACGCCTGTTACAAACTCAGTCATGCATTTAGTAAGCATTTTATAATTGTGGTATGTGAGAAGACCGGAGCAAGAGATCGTAGGAGAAGCACAAAGCAAAGGAGCCAACCCAGACATACACAGGATTGTGCCAGGAGACCCCTCCTCCTGCAAGTAGAGAGTCAGTTGAATTGTCGAGAACCTGACTGAATTCCCACTTGGTCCATGACAAGACAGGATCACCACCGTTTGTTTTCAGGTTACCCAAAATGAGCAATTGTGCAAAATTCAATCAGTTGTCAGATAAAAAAGTAATTGTTCTAATTCCTCCTGTGTTGATTTTCCACCAGACTCCATTAATGTTAGAACTTATAAAAACAATTCACTAAACACGTTTGTACAAGGCGTTTATGGCATTGACTTGTACATTTTATTTTAAAGGAAATGCAGTTGGACACAAAAGTGTGCGATATGACATTTCAATGATATTTGCCTATGGAAGAGCTATTGGTTTTGCCAATGTGTTTTAGCCATGTTGTGCACTAGCTAGTGGGGTGGAGTGTTGCAGTGTGGAATTGCGAAGAGTGGAATAGAGTGTTGTAGAATGGAGTGGCAGATAGTGTCATGCATTGGAGTGACAGAGTGGAGTCGCGTAGAGTGGCGTACAGTGGAGTGGCATAGAGCAGAGTTACTAATCTGTTGCTGCATAGTGGAAGTCCTTTTGTGAAGGTTGATGGGTCACCTTTCTGTAGCCTATTGCTGTATTTGAGTTTTAAAGTAGTACTGATGGAGTAAAACCTTCGCTAAGCCAGTGTCAACAACAATAAAAATGCCTAAATAATAAATGCAAAAATATGTCACAAAATGTGCTGCATTCGTCTACAAAATGTGCCTTTTCTTACCACATAATTTAGTCAACTATGCCCCATGATTTGGTCCTCTTCAGCTGCATAATTCCAGTGGCCCCTACATAGATTGACAATTTCTTGAGATAATGGAATTACAGTTGCCTGTTGATTCTCAAATATTTACCAGCAGCAGCGAATAAGAAGAAAAATGTTTAGTGGTGAGTAGTGTTACTAGGATGTGTTGTGAGTGGGTGATGGTGTAGTGAGCAAGAAGCACAGTGGCTTTGAGTAGGGTCTGGCAAAACCGAGAGGGATATTGAGTGGTTTTGTTAATGACTGCAGATTAGTGTAAATGTTAGTGAAGCATGTAATATATGCAAAGGAGCTAGTTCTCTGTGCGGGGAAGACTGACAAGGTATAGTGATTGAGAGGCATGTGATGCTGGAGGAAGGAGTGCCATGCAGGTTGCATCAGGTTTATGAGATGAAACTATATTACAGGAACATCTCACGTGGAGTCATAGGCTTCATTTAACACATCATAGTATTTTGAGAGTTACAGTCTTGGATTCATTTTAGCGAACAAATTGTACTAACAAAGTGAACAATTTGTAAAAGCAAAGCCAAAAAACAAATGTGTGTCAAGGTGACATGATGTTTTATAATGAACAGTTGGACAGTGAGTGGCTGCGGCTCACTGCTGGTGTGAGTAAAATAATATGACTGAGGCTGTGGTTGCTGGTGGGTTGTGTGGATGACTGGTGTTGTGAACAACTGAGAATGGATAAATCATAAAGCTGAAGGAGAGTTGTTTGATTAAAAGGAGGCAAACATTTGAGGTAGTATGCAAGTGATAGAAGAAACAAACACGTGCTAAAAAGAGTTATTGAAAGGAGTTGGTGTACTGACTTAGTAGTAAAGCACCAAAGGTGAATGGCTACTGATCATGCGTGTAGTGAAAGTGGGTTTGTGAATGGTCAAGGGATACAAATGCCTGAGTACGGTGGTAAGCGGTGAAGTTAGTGGTTGAAATGAGAGGTAGTTGTCTGGACAAGTTATCATGTGTTTGTGTGATAGTGTGACTGGTTGTTGCCGATAGTAAGTAGTGTTGCATCTTCCCTGAAGGCTAGAGAGTGAAGCGAGTGACTGGTGCAGTAGGTGGTGCTGTGAGTGTGTCATTGTGGTGTTCTGAAGGGATGACTTGTATTGCATACGGCAACGTGTTTTGTGAGGTGTCAGTGAATGAGTGATGGAGGCAAGTGATATTCCAACTTGTGTGTTTAGTGTCTCAACTGGTGTAATGGTATGGTGGGAGTCGATGGTGTAAATAATTTGTTCTGTGAGTGAGGTATCAGTTTTTGCTGATGTTGCTGTGTAGTACTGAAAGTGGCTGAGTGGTGCTCTCTTAGGGTGTTATAGTGAGTGAGTGAGATGAGCAATGAATGTTGTGATATAGTATGAGTGATAAGTGAGTGGAATGTGCCACTAGCATGACTAAGTGTGAAGGTTGGGGGATGAATGATGTGAACAGGCTGTTGTGTGAATGAGTTATAATGACTGGGTATGTTAGAAGACTGATGTTAAGTGAATTTTGTAAGCAATTAGCTTTGCAACTGGCAGATGTGAGTGCGTGGATAAGTGATCCAGCCTGAAGTGGAGTTATGGTACAAGTGTCTCTGCGCAAATAGATGGCTTGGTAATTAGGTTCTGGATTGTATTGTATGGTGAATAGTAAGCAATGGTACAGGGATTGTAACGAGTAGATTGTAAGTCTATGTAGGAGGTATGACTATTTAAATGGTGAGAGTGAGCAGTGTCGCGACTGTACAAATGTTGATCTAGTGGTGTGTGCAAGAGAAGCCTAGTAACTTCAGGGAATGGTGAGTGAGGGGTGATGTAAGTGGGTATGGTAAATGCTTCTGGTGTTACAAAAATATGTGGCTAACTGGTGTGGGGGAAAAGGTGGTGTTGACTGGATGTTGAAATGTAGTCAGAGCATCTTAAGAGTTACTGAGTGATATCAGTACTAATCAGTGTTAAGAAGCTTAGTGGTATTATGAGTGGCCCGGGCTATATGTCAAAGGCTTAGCAAAGTGAGAAGGGAAGATGTGAGTGGTGTTAAGAGGCATAGGAGTCATTTTAGGAATAAGGGGCAATAATCTCACTCCGCATCATTATGGACACTTTCTCAATCCTGCGCTTCTAACCTACACATTTTTGATACATGGTGTAATAATCTAATTAGTTCAGTGGAAGCAACTCAGGACTGCAAGTCATAATATCGTAGAGGACTGGAAACCGAATGCAAAATGCCATGGAATAAAGTGACATCACTGGTTTCGCCCTGATTGGCAGAGATTAATTTAAGCATTTCATCCATCACTTTTTTTGTGTACTTCACTGTGTCGCCCAATGTGAGACAGGTATGTCCAGGCGTTCTGCTATACCTGGACGAAGAACCCTAACTTGGACGAAACCGGTCCTGGGTTGCTTGTGTTCCGGTTAAGCGGGGGTCCTGGCTTGGTAGTTCAGGCTCAACTGTTCCCACTAGACTAGTACAGGGTCAAGACTGATTTGCATATCGCTGGGCCTAACTGAGGTGCAATGGTGTGCAAAATGAAGAGGGATTGGGGTGCGGCCCAGAGTAATTACGAGTGGCTGAGATTAATTCAAGCATTCCATCCATCACTTTTTGCATACTTGATTGTTACATGAGACTGACAGCTGTCTTAGGGTCTGCATAAGCAAATGGAGGACGAGTTACTCCGTCAGAAACATGAAGATATAACATCCATCTTAGGACCAGGTAAGATACTCAGAGAATCTGGCTGCTGGCACTGGTGAGTGAGCCCAGGTAATAGATACTTTGCAGTGGAGCTTCTTGATGTGTAATGGAAAGAAGCATACAGAAGGTATCGAAGAAAGCAACAACCATGCATGTCTAAAGGCTACAGAAAAAGGTATGGTGACACTGTGGAGTTCTCATTCACAGTCAAGGCCCAGCCGAGTGACACTTACCCTGAAAAGACACAGGACATGTCTTCTAGCCACCGTATTACCTGTGCTCTCCAACATCCAGCAGCCCCTGGTCTCGTCGGACAACATATTTGAATTTTGTAATGGAAGCCTTTTCTTCTTTTGAAACACTGCTTTAACTTTGTATTGAAAAGTGTGGGAGGTGAAAGTATTTTATTTTAATATATTTTTTCCAGAAAACAAAATATACAGAATTAATCGAAAAACAAGAAGAAAGCAGTTAGTTTCTCTCTGGATGAGGGAACTGGCCCTACTGTTGCTCCTCTTGATAAGGCAGATTTCTAATCCAAAGGCGTCTAAATATCTAGGTTTTCAATAGTTTTGGAATCGAAGATACTTAAAAACAGATGGAGCTATGGGCTAATAGTTTTTCCAGAGTCTCAGACTCAATATTTGGAATATTTAGCCTTTTGGATGATTGTTGTTGGATTGAGAAGAAGGATTTTAATTGCAGCCAGAAGCAACTTTTTTTCTAAAAATAATCATAAGGACCACAAAAAATTGTCGTGACTTTACTGATTCTACAGGCCATCCTGTCACATACCCCTTTCATCCCTCTGCCAAGTAAATTCCTGGCCATTTGCTACTTCCTTTTGCCCATTCCATAATCAGTTACTGCTCTCTGCTGCCAGTAATTCTGCTCAGTTGAGATCACTCGCTCCACTCTTACAGCAATCTCTCCCCTCTTGGTAGCCAATCTCTTTTACCTAATGTCATGGCACCAACCCCTCACCATCCTGTGATCCTATCTTGGCACCAAAAAACACTTGCCTTTTAAAAACTTCCTTGTCCCCTCCTGATTTTTTAATGTTTTTATTGAAGTTTAGCAATAAACATGAATACAGCAGTACATAAGAAATCCGTGGGTAGGGAGTTACAAATAATACGGAAAGTTTCCTGAGTGCAGCAGAGCCTACTCACGGCCGAAGGTGCAAGAGCAGACCTGTCGTACATCAATGTGTGTCAAAATGAACATGTAATGACAGCAATTTGCAAGTACCAGCGGAGTAAGTCTGCAACACAGGGAGTGGTAAGAGGCTGGGTAGAGAAAGCCAGTGTGAAGTAGTGTGTCTAGCATGTAGCAGTGTGAATGAAACAAGGATAGCTGCTATGAGAAATTGAACAGGAAGGTCCGCAGATCGGTTTCGCACCGTTCGTGGGAGAGGAGGGAGAGAAGGATAAGAGTCCGGGGGTCCTGTGAGCTGGGACATACTGTGTAGGATTGCCTGTTAGGACCACCGTGAGCCTGCTCTTAGGTCCTTTGGGTTCACGGGGGAGAACATCAGGGGACATAAGAAGTAAAAAGTGTGTTAAAAGTGTGTCCCATTCTTGTGATATTGTGATATTGAGCGCTTGCGCAAGTGGCAGTGCCTCCTCATATCGCAGGGCTTCACCTTCCACTTTTCCCCACGTGCACACCAAGCCTTGCCATGCTGCCGCGGCTGGAGCCTGCCTCTAAATTGTAAGTGTTCATTTAGCGAGTAAGAAGGCTACATCCACGAAGCGGATTACCTCGCGCAGCGCCTCATGGGCTCCCCCGCCAGTAGTCCAAGACGGCTAGGCAGGACCCTAACATATGACGGAGATCTGCACCCCCTTGTATCATCATAGGTCCATCCTTATTCCCTCCTGTTAGCAATCCCTTCTTGTACCCTCTCTCCTGTGTGATCCAACTCCCACCTTCAGCTGCATCCAATCCCCTCCTCCCACCTGTCCCTACTCTCAACCATCCCATGAAGCATCTCATTCTTTCCGGTCACCTGTACACTACACCTCTCCTCTGGCATGTCCCCTTTCATCCCTGTCAACCAGCTGTAACACCATTTGCACCTATTCCCTGCCTCCACCTGTTACCTGTTTCCATCTGTGACCCATCGCCTGGTTCCCCTTGTGCTTATGCCTTGAATTCACAGACCTATCCTTTCTCATGGACATCTTTTCCCACCAAGCAATGCCAACTCCAGTGTTCTCATCTATAATTTACCTCTGCTGTTGCCCATCCTAGCTACATTCTATTTACATTTCTCCCAACATCAAGCAATAATGCAGGAGGAGGGCTTGAGGGAAAAGGCAAGCAACAACACAGGGGGAGTGGGAGAGACAGGGCAAGCAACAACGCGAGAGATGGCTCAAGCAATGGAATGGAAGGAACAGGGCAAGAAATGACAGGACAAGCAATGACCCGGAAGGGGGCAGGAGTAAGCAAGAACACAGGAGGGGGCAAGGAACGCAGAGTGGTAAGGGGGTGGCCTGGACACACATGCACTCTTATGTGCTGGAACTAAAAAGAACAAGTATTTACAATGCAATAGGTCTCGCAATTGCGAGTTGTGGAGCTATTGGTATCGTAAATGGTATTGTAAATGGCAATGGCTTTTTGAAAATTAATAGGTATTGTAATTAATAACAGTAATTTTCCATTAGTATTAAAACCACTACTACTATTATACTATCACCATAGGGTAGTAATAGTAATAATGGAAGTGGTGGTTATGGTACTGGTGGTTTTAGTGGTGGTGGCCTTAACACGCAGCTCTTGTAGGAAAATGCAAGCTTACCTCAGAAACAAATACATAAGAAGCGTCTCCCTCCAGTGCTGGCTGCTCCGCATCCAATGAAATCCATATATTTACTTCCCTGATTCTGATGTTTCATCTTATCTACCCTACCAAACGTGCCTGGCTTCCCAGATCTTGAAATATATTAATAAGAAATAAACTGTACGCCCTATTTAAAAAAGAGACGGATATTCCCGGTTTAAAGAAACACCCTTCCCTTCCATCGTTTAAAACAGGCTTGTCTTGATTGCAGCGAGAATAAAAGGGGCGCACCTTTTATTGTTTCCATTCCTGGATATTTCAGTGAAGGTTCAGGGTTGGACAAACCGTGCACATTATGTGTTGGGACAATGCAGGTGTGAGAGTATGGATGCGGTGGGCTGGGCGGAGGGGGGCTGTAATCCCTTCTTGCGTCCCTGCTACCGAACCACGCCCCAGAAGATGCCCCACATCCTGATTGAGTTACTGAGGTCAAACCATCAGGCCCTACCTTCTGCCCGACCCCTTTCCCCTTCATGAAGGTGAGGGCCTATTGTTTTACTCCGCCCCGCCAATAAAGGAGCCGTTAATTGGACTTTATCAGCCCCCGGGGAACAATCGTTGTCTCTGGGGGAGGCAGGTGGGCGCTCGCAGACACAACAGCTCCGGGGGTTAAACTGCTTCTTTACAACCATCCCGGATCCTTTCGAGGCAACAAACCCGTCAAGATTGGATTGAGGGGACGTTAACGAGCCCCAGGCACCCCAGTGCCTACCAATGGTTGAAGATGTCGCACTTACCTTCTCAAATATCTTATTATATCTGCACCGCCGCTTACGGGGTTGTAGTTTCCACCCTCTTACTCTTCGGATAAAAGCAGTGAGATGGATAACTTTTTTTAAATTTCCCTGCAAACCAAACCCGCTTCCGTCCGACAACCTCAGGCGTCCAATGAAATCAAACCGGCCGCAGAGGCTCATGGGCGTGTGGTCAGAAAAGACTGTGATTATCCTCGGCGCAGCAGCCATGTTGCTGGAGGCTCGGGTAGCTACGTACAAGTAGTAGGGAGTCATCCATCTACTAACCTGATGCTCGGTTGTTCGAGCAGGCGATCGTAAATCCCAGCTAACTTTTCTAGCCACGGAAAAATGCATAGAAAAAGTATTGCCCTGTAGTTGAACAATATCGGCATTGTTTATTAAAAGAGCAGGACGCCCTCTCCTAGTGTACAGATGACTCGCCTGAGAGGAGGTAGGTTGAAGAATTAGTACCTACTCCTACAGTGGGAACTAATGAGGATGCTCATACTCGGGTTGCAAATACGAGTGAGTTCGGTGATTCGCTCACCTTACGTATTTCAATTGCACTGTAATACACTCCCATCACTACATTCTCGAAGTTTTAGTTATCACCCAGCCTGAAGTAGCACAGAGGGTTTATGCCTGCTGCAAAGAACGTGCACATGCAGATCACTAAAGTGCTTATGTGGGTAGCTCAGTGGGTTATTGCTTTTGTCTCAGAGATCATTTTGTTACTTAATGTTAATAAATTGCAATCCTAAATTACAATCTTAATATAACACAATTACTTATGAACTGCAATGAATGGCCTGTATTCAAATTGCGTGGTATAGGTTTGAACGTTATGTTTCCCCTCAGACTTTCATTATCTTAATGTTGCTAAAAGGTTTAGTTGGGGTAGCAAAACATTGTTTTTAGTAAAACCAACCACTGTGGTATGTTTTAAATTCTAAATTTGTGCTTCTAGGATTCACTCTTAAAATACTGCCCACTAGTAGGGTTGATGTGATTCTACAAATTGTAATCCTCACTTGTCTTATGTAGCATTTCCTATAGACTGATTTACACATGTATTATTCATTGTTTTTTTGTAATGTGTGTGTGATGTAAAGTGCTCTGACACCCTACACTAGTATGAGGAGTGCTTCCATTTCAGGTGCTTTGCAGCTTTTTCAAGATCTTAGAGTTTCTCTTTGCACATATGGCTGTAACTTCTGGTATTTATTCTGTTTCCATGTACTTCATTGCTTGATTTTACTCACAAGATAGGGTCACTCTTAAGTGTCACACAGTCATATAGTGACTCAGCTGTGTTTTTACAGGGGTAATTGCAGTCACTAACATCAAGCACACACTGTTGGCTATGCCAATGCTTGTCTATTTTCTGGTGGCACTGCACTATGACCACTGCTTGTTTTATGCTGATCCCATTTTATGCGATTTTTGGGACATAATAGTTGGGTCAAAAGTTATGGAGGAATTTCAAATAATGTCAACTGAGTGCCATTTAGCTGAAACCTGACAAACTCTCCTAAAATGTTCTTGATATTTAAGAAAAAGGCTTTGGGACAGCTGATTGAATGACAACCAGTCTTTAAGTGCTGTGCTTGGTGATAGACATTTAATTTAAGAAATGTCACCAACATAAGGCCCTCTAACTTCACTGCAAGATCATTTGCATTCATGACAGCGTCCTAGACTCAGTTGGACTCCCTGCATATCACAATATGTTCTCAGTGCACCTAGGGGAACCTCCATGACACATAGCTCTAATTAAATATGCTGGATACTTACTTATAGATGCCTTCCCTCAGCCCTCTACATCCATACGCCCGCCTTTCTGGCCCAGCTTTGATGACATTTCTGAACTAAAAGGCTGTCAGAGGTCATGCGTATCCCTGTATTTCCAGGTATTTATGTAACGCGAACTCGACAGAAAGGTATCGGAGTGCTTTAAATAAGCAGAAGGACATTTATGCCAACCCTCCCGATTTCGAGCCTAATCTCTCGCCTCCCCATTGATTGTAAACATCTGACCTTGAGAATCCGCTGCTGACAAACAATTAGTTGTCAGCCTGGTATCCTAAGCCTTAGCCCTGACCAGTAGAGGTCGGTGGTGGGAGTGCCGCCGGGCGCTGACGTGGGGCGGGGGAGGGGCAAGGAGGGGGGTAGTAAACTACGGATTACGGCCTATTACAGGTAAGTACACATATAAATAAATAAAACGAATTTCGTTTCTCGCGCTGCATCGCCAAATGCGATACAGCGCGCGCAACGAAATTTGTTTTATTTATTTATATGTGTACTTACCTGTAATCGGCCGTAATCCGTAGTTTACTACCCCCCACCCTGCCCCTCCCCCCCCCACACCAGCGCCCCGGCGGCACTCCCAACACCGACCGCTACTGGCCCTGACTCTGTATAGGTTTAAATGTGGGGCGTGCAGTGGCTCATGGGCAGGGACAGAGGAAAGGTATTCAATGCAGCCAAGGTGCGGCCTGTGCCTCCGTTTGATGGGACTTTAGTGACAGGCAGTGAGTGGTCTGATGCATCGAATTGTGCTGTGAGTAACCTGCTGCTCCAGCCTACAAACTGCCTGCAGCACTCTGATTCACCATGACAATCAAACATGCGTGTCCCTCTAAGCCACAGCGCTCTCTCTCCTCTTGCCAGAGTAAGGGAAAACAAAGTATTGATCTGATGGGGTAAGGCGGTGCCAGCCCACAGCAGTAGGGGTCCCTCTGTAGCATAAGTGGGTCTTTCTGAGCCTGATCTGCACTGGGAGTCAAACCAAAAAGAAGCAGTGCTATGTCTGCCTTATTACAGAGAAATGTGCACTTCAGAGCTCCGAGATTTTCAGATCCCATAAAACAGGATCTTGGTACTTTCCTGGATTTTATACGCCGGACTACGAGTACCAGAATGCACAGTAAAAATCTAGACAGCACAATATACCAAGACTGTCCCTAAAGGCGAGAAAATCAAGGCAAGACCCCGCGCTCTCCGGCACCTGCACAGGAAAAAAATAATTCTAGGTGTGTGCACATATTTCCTAAAGGAAGTTTGCAAACAAACTGGCATTGACTGTGCAATACCGTGCAAAAGTCTAGAATGTTCACTTAAGGAATAGCACAGTGATGCCAGATGCTCATCACCCTTTCATTCCATTTGAAGCTGCAAAACACCGCACTTCAGAAGAGAAAACATTGTGTGATGATAAATGTACTCATCAATGAGGCTGTGGGAAAAAGAAATAAGAGCAGAGATAAGCCAGAGAAAGAAGGCAGAGTGAAAGTTAGGGTAGAGAGACTGCCCAATATATTGACTTGTCATAAATGTACATTGTTAATATTCAATACTCAATTCCAGTAAGGCAGCATACTACACTCTACGTACTGGTGTGTGAAGACCCCATTAGTATGAAGCAACATTTATTTGTATGTAAATGAAAACTTGTGATTTAGTTAAACGGTGTTCATTGTTCACTAATAAACAAATAATTCTTAAATTATTAATAAGGCTTATTTTTTGTGACAAAAATGAAACCAAAACAGAGAAAGGCTCTTCAAGTAATAAGCAAGCCCTCCTCAAACCATCAGGGCCAGTTTAATTTAGTGGGTGCCTGTGAAGTAATCAGATAGTCATCTTCAAAGCATCCTCAAATCATCAGGAACCATCTCATCTTGAGAAGTCATCAACTGCTCATCCTCTGATCATCAGGAACAATCACATCTTGTGGTGTCATCAGACACTTATTTTCAAGTCATCCTCAAATCATCTGGCTCACTTTTCTAAGCTATGCTGATGACTTCAAGAGCTTGATGATGTCTGATGATGTGAAAATGACTTCTAGAGTAATTGGATGATCATTCGATGACTCTGGGATGGCTTCTAAAGTAATCCTGTTTGACGTGGGAAATAAAACAATCATTGGCTGCATTTAAGTAACGTGCTCCCACCATTCACACAAAGCGCCGCTCTAACTTCCTGCCTCTCCCTCCTTTCCACCCTCCCCAAAAAAATACAGAACTGAATGGAAGAATGCTTTCTCCATCCCCTCTCTAGTGAGCAGGGCACCGGATCCACAACCTGCTTGGCACAACACCTTTATCCCCCTTGATATTGGTCACACTGGCACTGTGCTTCCACTTCCTCTCCGATACAATGCAAGTAGATAAAAGAAACAGAAAAGGGACTGCACCAGGTGCACAGTGCAAGAATTAACTTGGCGGCCATCAAACATTTGCAAAGACAACCTGTCCCCAACTTATACTTACAATCTCTCTGCAGATGTGCACACCATCTTTAGAAGCCTTTATTTTTTTTTGTTTGAGCCAACTATTGTAGAAGCAGGTGAGACACAGAACGCATTTTAATTTGTGTTGAAAGTAAAACATTTAAGTGGAGTTTTATATAGCGCAAACCTGGCCGAAAGACATCAGAGCGCGCTTTATGTGAGAACAAGATATTTTTACACTTGAGAGCCAGATGTTGCAATTTTTTTTTAGGAACAGGGAGGGTAAGTGAACTAATCAGGGGATGTTGAACAGAGTTCGGGATTCGAAACACGAAGTTGTTTCAACACTTCACTTATTCTTTTACTATAACTGTCTCAATATTATTGTGGAACTGTGTCCTTTACTATAACAGCCACATATATTAGGGTTTTTAAGAGTACCTAAAATGATTAGAGAAAAAAAAACACAAACAGTTTGTAAACTTTATTACTAGTTAGATGGTACATCTTTTTCAGAATAGCACTACATTTAAGGCTCTAATAATTTAAATTGATCCTAATACTAATGAAAATATATACATAGACATGCATGTTTGTTTGTTAGTATTGTGATAGAATATTATTAACCTAGCCATACCATTCAGTTAAGCTTTCAAAGTTTGGACAAAAATGCTTTGCACATACATTTTTTAATATGTTAGTAGTAAGCACATAATAGCTCATATTCCTACAAATCTCTGCATACAAAATCATTCAATTCAGCATGCAACACTTGAATAGAAGAATGTGATCAGTAGTCTGGTAATATTCATTACAGTCCTGTAGTATTCATATTCACTGATTTTTCTGCATTGTAAATGAAGACTATTTGATTAGCAAATAAGTATTTGAGAAGTATTCTGTTAGTGTTCAAGAAGTATCACTCACATTCCAGTAGTCTTCATACACTAGGCTTCACAAAAGGAATACTACTGAATACTAAAATTGACATAAAATAGTCTTCAAATGCTATAAAAAGACAGGTTAACCACTAAATATAGTATTCAACTTCGGTAAGGGCAGGCATGTGACCCCCTTTGTGAGTAGAGTCTTTAACTGTTTGCACTAGATTAAGATCCGCCTGGTATCCTTAAGCTGCTCAGCCAATCTACAGTTCGGGTCCTCCATTTGTATATCATAATCTTTCAGTACTGTAAATTGAAATATTGTGGATCGAAAGGGGCCAGCACGTTTGTAAACGCTTCTGTGAACTTTGGAGATGATTTCGGGAGGCGGTAAATTAAAGCACATCAGAAAGAAAAGTTGTCTGATATCTTAAGGGAAAAGACACCTTCAACTAATTCCAGGCCTTCCAACCTTGTAGTAGAGCACATTCATTTTGACCTATAAATCATGGCAATCCCACCACCGAGTTCTCCCACCTGGTCCAGATGGGAGTTCGCATAACCCTGTGCTATTTCCAGAGAAATGTCGGTACCAAAGCTATCATTTAACCACGTTTCTGTTAAAAAATACAACATCCCAGATATTATCGTTAAGCATGTCCAGAGCCCTGTTTTATGTTTTGATGGGGATCTGTGGTTTATTAGACAGGCTTTTAACCCTAAACTCTAAAAACTGTCCTAGGAGAGTCTGACCTCTTTTGCAATTCCAAATTACACTCAATACATTGCAGAATCATGCCAACCTCACAGGTGTGAAGCAATAGATAATCACAGCCAGGCAAGCAAAGGGCCATCAAAGTCTCCTTACAATAAATTAACTTTAGAGGCTTGGTTCAAGAAAAAGAAGCAGCAATGGTGCCGGTTGCATTCCTGTCCCTGATGAGAGCAGACTGGCTTTTCCCTGGTGTGCCTTTGGTATGCCTGTGGCGCACCCGCTGCGCGCTGATCCAGGCATTAAATGGACGAGAAAGAACTAGTGACCCCGCCCAGGCTCCAACCCCTAGAGCGTGCAGCTCCTAAGATGGCATTGCAATATGGAACACAATTAAAAAGCACTAAAAGACGACCTTCAATGTAAATATACCCACCCTCCCTCCAACCCTGTGCCAACAAAATCAGATTCAAACTTTTTAAGATTTTAAAAGCAAATGCAAAGACTTTAGCAGTCTATTTTCATTCTTGTTGCACATATGAGGACATATTACAGAAAAAAATCCCGCTTGTGCAATAACAACAAGGCAAATCCATGTGCACTGTTTTTGCTACTTATAATGGACGTAACAGGCCCCATTTGGTTGCACCCCTTGGTACAGAAAGATGTGAAACATGGTCCCATCTGTCACAATTGAAAATGTGAAGGATGTTGTTCAGCACTGTTTGCCATATAAAATAGTAAAAGTATTGTAAAAAAATGTGTGTCATCTCTGCCTAGACCAAGCTCTAGCTGCTCCATTCTCTGTTACACAAGCAGCAGAAATGGTGCAACTTACATTGAACTACTTTGGTGGAGCTACCAAATGCATGTTTTTTTTTATTGAGGGTCATACTCCTTTCACAACTTACTTCATTTTATGTTTCAGCATTTATCTCATGCTATATTTAATATTTTTATTAATCATACTTCGTCTCTGGAAGAACTGTCTCTATAGTTAACTTCAGTAAAGGAATCATTAATCATATCGACTACATTCCTATTTAAGATCTGAGAGTGTGTCAATATAGGGGATCAATAAATTATGTTATCTAACAAACTGCAGCTTACAGTGGAAGACATCAACAAAGCATATTCTACAACTCTTCCTAATAGATTAATGGTATATTTTATACATTAATGTGGAACGGGTTGTCCTTGGAAAGGGCTCAAAGCCCTTTACAGTAAGATGGCCAAGCAACTCACACTCATATTTGTGAGAATATTTCAAAATCACTTATTTTCTAGTCATATAAAAATCTCAATCTCAATCATGAGAGTCCCCAGACTTTTAGACTATATTTACATGCATATGCAAATTCAGCTTTTAGGTCGGAGGGAGGGTTGCTTTGATATAGAGTTGCTGAGCACTGATTCTGGGGATGAACAAGGAGGAGCAATGTTTTTCAAAGTCACTTGGGTAACTAAATTTGCAATGTCGTTGTAATAAGTCACCGGCAGGGAAAGCATAGGATACTTAAACCAAGTAGTATTATTCACATTCGTTCCAGCTACTGACCCGAATCGTACTGCATACAGAACCTAAACTTTACTTAAGTCACCATTTTGCTACTTTTAATGGATGATTTAGCCCTATACGGCTGGTGAGGGAGTGCACTAGAATAATTTGTACCACCTAAGATATCTGGGAACAATTTCATTTACAAATGCAAGTAAGTGTTGCTTCAGCCACTCACGGTTGATATTTATGCACCCAGGATCTGGAACAACACCCCTGTATCCATCAGGAATGCCCCAGTGCTCCTTCAATCTAGGAAAGAGTTGAAGACACATCTCTTTAAACAACACAATAGTGCAATGTTGCAATAGTCCACAATCTATATACTTCTCATATCAGTGGTTGACTTTATGCTTGCCTTTGACCCTATGTAGTGCTCCGCTGCCTTTTAGCTTGGTTTGCTTATATATATATGACATATGAAGTTTTGTTCTCTTAAGTAGATTTCTCATTATCATTCAGTTTGTCTGCAAGTTATCCACGGGTAAAACAGGACTTGTAGGAGAGGAATTACTTTCTTTAATCCCTGGTGAGTCCTAGAAGCACATCTCAGAATGTTAGTTGTTAGAAAATAGTGGTTGTTGGATTTGAATAGAGATCCTGTCATTTTAAAAGTAAAAGATAAGTCATACCAAAGGAACTATTTGATTGATGTCTTAAATGAATAGAGTTTGTTAACAAAATAATGAGTTTAAAAAGTATACTAATTGTTTCCTATTTAGTGTGTATGCTCATTCTAGTACATACATCTAGAAACCCAAACTTTTTGGAGACATATTAATCGATCATCAAATGACTTGTCATGATAAACACATAAATACTACTACTTTTACTACTGCTAATAATAATAATAATAGTTATTGTTATTAATATTATAATTATTATTATTAGTCCCTTCCATATCAATAGCATATATGTCCCATTTTCCATCCAAATCTCACATGCCATTGGTATTGCTCCATATCACATCATTGCCAAATTAAAAAAATAAAAATATTGTTCTGCTAGAGTGCTGATAAATTTTACAAGAATGCAATAATTGCCTGTTTAAGGTGGCTTTGCAGAAATGCTTCAGAAGCCAATGGGCCAACAGCAGCCATAAAAATAATCTTACAACTATATTCTAATGAACGGGATTGAAACATCAACATGATGGCCTGGACTGGCTCAGCACAAAGCTGACTGCCTAATGTTTTTGGGTGTGAGATGTCTACACTTCAAACATATAACAGATACAGTGAGCAGAGATTGCCTCTCTCTGTTTCCAATGTGTTCTGTCTAACGGTCATGCATTAACTCAGAGAAATTTTGAGTCATATGTTTGAATTTTACACCCTTGCATGCAAAAAAACAGGAACTATAACAATGTACCTGAAACTTAAAACATCCATAAAGATCCAAGACTTGGAGGCTTTTCTATTGAACAAGAACAAGCTCAGCGCATAGGATGGTGTCTTTCACCAAAGGTATGTCTCAACTATTGTAGAGTCATACCTAGATTTTGAACATTACTATTAATTCAACACTAAGGGCCTGTATTTCTTGACTTACAAATATCTAGACAGCCGACATTGTCCTGAGGAGACCCACAGCTTTACTCCATAGAGTCAAAACATTAACACAATCTGGGGGTTGTCCCTCATGAACCTAAAACATAACTTGGATTCAAATATTTTGTATTGAACGTGGCACCTTTTACATCATTATGACACCAGAGTGTCATTCTGTGTATATATGTATGTGCACTGAGAACTTCATCGCACTAAGTCACATACGCTATATTATACAACAGTATTATGATGCTAAAATAATACAATTATTCGGAACACTAATAGTGGCTCTTGCGAATATTGATTGGCTTACTATTGCACTTATTGTAGTGTGGATACAAGATGAATAGATTAGTGTGTAATAGATGAGATTCTGCAATCCCTGCATAAATACTGTCTCTAATTTTCTTATAATAGGCACCTTTTGACACACCCAATCCCCTATTCTAAAGAAAGAACTTTAGTAAATTATTACTTTAGCTCTGACAACTCAATGGCTGCTGTCAAATCCAGCCAGCAGCTGAGGAATAAGGCAGCTGAGATCAGAGAGTATCATTAAAGAAGCTTTTTAAAAACAAAGACAAAAGATTGCTTTTACTCTAAATTTCTCGCTGTAAATTAACAAGCAGCAACTAGATATTTATTGCACTATGTTTATTTTTTGCACTCCTTGGATAACTATAGAAAATGTAGAATCTTTCCGCATGTTTATACTGAGCCCTTTTCAAAAAGATTGACTTGTATTGACTTTTTGCAACAAATATCTAACAGCTTTTCTGATTTGTTTAATTTTGCACTACAGATTAAATTATTAGTTTTCATGTTTGAAAACATGATTTCTGTTTCTTATGAAAAAGCTACTCACCAAGGATTTAAATGGTTTGAGGGAAAGGTGAGGGTGTGATCATGTATTATATGGAATAAAGTACCCCCTGCTGAACATGATAAGGCTATTGCAAGTCACAAAGGACTTACATAACCTTATGAAAGAACTCTGCCTTCAGCCTCATTACTCCATCTGGTCATGGAACTCCTTGGTGACTTGCAATATCTTTATAATGCATGGCAGGGGGTACTTTATCCCTTTAATAATTGAGAGAAATCCCACAGAATCATTGTTAGTGTTATGCATATCGACTCAGGTTCTGTATACTGGGTAAAAGGATCCATCCTGTATGGTTATACCTGCCTTGTCATAATCAGACTTTATTTAGCGATGAGCTGAAAAAAAGTAAAAATGTTCCAAAAAGTCTGTGCGTTTCCAGAATGGTAACATACCTGCAAGATATATATGATTATTAACAAAGTTACAGCTTGCTTGTTGTTCACTCACTTCCATAGTGCGGCCTGCCAGTAACTTTACATATCAGATTTGTCACTGTCATCTATGTATGATGCAATAGCAAAATTACACAAATGTGGGATACATGATTTAGAGCCTAGTGACACTCTCCACATTCTAACACAATGATACTGTAGCCCTAAAGAGGGGGGTAAACAAATTTTGCATTGTAATATATATTTGTTTATGTTTACATATGTGCCCATCAACCTATTCTCTGGAATCACTTAAGCGGTATTGCTCGCACCTGTGGATATTAACAGCTGTTAATTACCAGTCCCGGCAATTATGAAGTAAAAGTAGTTGACAACTGTTATTACCACGTAGGTGTCGCTAATAAAGTTACCAGCACTACACCCTTGGGCCACCTAGAAAATTGTAGAGCCAGTACGATAAAGAGGGTGCAGCTTTTCTTTTCTGCCCAACTCTTGCTTCTCTTTCGGCTCTGTCACACAAACATCACTGAAGAAAAAACCTCTCTCTCTTCCCTGCTACAGTATGTCAGTTCCATCCTTGACTTTCTAAAATCAAGCCTTGTCAAATACCAAAGTAGAGAAACATGTTTGTTTCACTTTTATATGTGTGAATTTTCGAGTATGGTTGTAAGGGCTTTGTTAGAAATTGGGTCTCTAGTTGGCAGAGGTATGCACTCTGTCCCAGTGGGGACCACAATCCTAGTCGGGGTAAGTAATGACACAATCCTAAATTTTCCTGTGCTCACCCTCCGGTATCTTGACACAGAGCAGGCAGGCTCAACTTAGAAGGCAATGTGTAAAGTATTTGTGCAATAACTCATACAACCACATAGTAAATACACCACAAAAAGACTCAACACCAGGTTAGAAAAATAAATTATTATATTCTGAACAAAATATGACCAAAACAACAAAAATCGAACATATAGAAGTTGAGATATTACATTTTGAAGAACTAAATGCAGTAAAACCCTTAGAAGCAAGTAGCGCTAAAAAGGTTGCTTTAGGTCATGCTGGACCAGGGAATAGTCAAAATTTAGGCCGACTGCAATGGAGTGCGAACCGCTACAGGACCCATGCAGGCCCTGGGGAACAAAGTACCTTTCGGGTCGCAAGCAACGAGATGCATCGATCTTCTTCACACAATGAGGACAAAGTGTCTGTTCCGATGAAGTCATGTCCTGCATCGTTATCGAGCCACGCACATGTGTCTCTGGATCTGCACTGCATTGGCGTCAAAGGGCACTGTGTCAGTTCCAATAAGCACAGGGATGATGATGTTTCAATTTTGCAGCAAAACAGCTGCAGAACCCACTTTTGAGGCCCAGAACTGGGGAGGGCACCTCAGGCAAGGGTAGGATTCACAGATGGCAGAGTCCAATAGCACCAGCTGAATTGACTGAAGTCTTGTGTGTCCCTGAGACTTCAGAACACAGTAGGCAAGCTAGCATGCCCTTGGAGATCATTTGGAGGGAAGGAAGAGTCCAGCTCTCGTATAGCAGAGTCAGAGAGCAGCAGGCAGCAGGGCAACAAGCAAGAAAGCAGTCCTTCCAGAATTGCAGTCCAGTTGAGTTCTTTGAGCAGCACAGCAGTTCTTCTGACACAGTTCCAGTTCAAAATCCATAAACGTCTGATTTGATTGAGTCAGAGATCCAGTATTTATACCCAAATTTGCCTTTGATGAAGGGGGTGACTTCAAATGAGCTCTCTGAAGTGCACAAAGATCACTTTTAACCTAGTCCTGTCTGCCAGGCTATCTGTGTGGTGTAATCATGCCTTTGTGTGGGGTCAGGCCACTATCCTTTGAAGGGTAAGTGTGAGCCCCTCCCATTCCTCCCTACCCAGGAAGACCCATCAGAAAGCAGATGAGAGCTCAGAACGTAGATGAGCCTCACCTTCCGGTGTTTGTGGCTGTCTAGAGAGAATGCACAAAGTGTAGCTGTCACCCAGCCCAGATGTGTATTAGAGACAGGCTGCAAAGCACACAGTTATAAACACAGCGACATGTCCACTTTCTAAAAATTGGCATTTCTAAAACAGTAATGTGAAATCCAACTTCACCAGTAAGGAGGATTTGTCATTATCATTCTAAACACATCAAACATGAAAAAGCTACTCCTTTCTGAACAGGAATTGCCACTAAAAAGTGTAATAAGGGAATTCCCAATGCTAACCTATGAGATGAGTAGGCTCACAGTAGTGAAAAACAAATAGGCAGTTTCTCACTACCAGGACATGTAAAACTTAAAAGTATATGCCCTACCTTTTACTTACATAGTACCCTGCCCATAGAGCTACCTAGGGCCTACCTTAGGGGTGACCTATTCATAATAAAAGGGGAGTTTAAGGCTTGTCAAGTAGCTTTAAATGCCAAGTCAAAGTGGCAGTAAACTGCACACACAGGCCCTGCAGTGGCAGGCCTGAGACATTGTTAGAGGGCTACATAGGTGGGTGACACAAGCAGTGCTGCAGGCCTCTTACTAGCATTTAATTTACAGGCCTTGGGCACATGAAGTGCCCTTCACTAGGGACTTCTAAGTAAATTAAACATGCCACTTCGGTATGAGCCAATGTTACCAGGTTTTATGGAGAGAGCACATGCACTCTAGCACTGGTCAGCAGTGGTAAAATGCCCAGAGTCCTAAAGCCAACAAAAATGAGGTCAGAAAAAGAGTAGGAGGAAGGAAAAAAGTTTGGGGTGACCCTTCAGAGAGGACCATTTTCCAGCAGGCTTGCATTCAGCAAGGAAATGGGCGCAGTCAGCATCTCAAAGCAGGCAATGGAGAGAGGATATTCTTTCTTTGGCAGCACCTGAAAATTAACAGGAGTGTGCACATTTGAAAAGCTGTTCTCTGTCAGCATAGCATTCAGGTTCTACCTCACCTTGACGTAAGCAGCCATTGAGGGCCACATCTGGGACTACCAGGACAAGCGACACAAAGAAGGACGTAGGTATGTGTCTGTCAAAGAGTGCTTCCTTTGGGGACCACAAGAAAGTATTCTGACTGTCTGGACAGCTGTGAACATTCCACTCTGGGCGCCAATAATAGACTGAGGCCGTTTAATGTGATATCTTTTGCAACAGCCTATTCTGGCTCTTTACTTTTGATGTACCTGTCTATATCTATCATTTTGTTCATTCAACCCTTTGTACAGCGCTCTGATACCCTTGGGTCATGTGCGCGCTATATAAAACACTCTAAATAAATAAATATGATTTATTATCAAGGCTATTGTCAACACTATTTACATACAGTCCTTGTGTCGCAGTCAGAGAAGTATAATCAAAACGGTAAACACACATGAAAATCCAATATATTGTATTCAACATTTGCATTATACTGTTATATTTAATTTAATGAACCATGGTTAAATACTAATTGTAAAGAGGAGGATATATATTGTGACTATGATAACCTGTAGATTTTGTCAAATTATGGTCTGAGATTTTGTAAATGCTAAAAGTCATGGTGCACGTATGACAATCGCGCAATCAATAACATATAGGGGTACTAAATGTTGATTACAAACAATAATTAAAATATAATTAATCAAGAAGAAAAGATTATATGTTGAATGTCATGAATCATAATTAAGAAGTACTATGCATGTTGAATGTCATCAATCAAAACAAGGCTCCTCTGTTAAGAATGCTATCAATAACCACAAAGAAACATGTTTAGCCTCAAAAAAATCCCTATGCATAAATCATAATTATAAAGCAATTACTAATGATAAAGAGGTCATCTTTAGAATAACATCAATTACGCTACGGAAACTGTATAATTAAAAACTGACATTAAAGATGATGTTATGTCTTGTTCTGTACTTTTTCATGTGTGAGCCACTGGCTTTCGTATTTCTGCATCTCTAATGCCTAGATGTGTGCAATCCTGGGTCACTAAATGCTGTGTATCCACTTCGTTGCATGTAAGTTTTTTCTGTTGTAGTGTAGTTATGAACAGCAGCGGTCCGTGCAGGTAACAGCGGTGGGGCCAAGTTGGGGGAGATTTCGAGGGACGATGCCGAGGGAAAATTAATTATTTATTTAATTTTCCCTCGACATCGTCCCTCAAAATCACCCCCCCACGCGGCCCCACCGCTGCTACCTGCACGGACTGCAGCTGGTTATGAATCATGTTATGCTAGTCACTTGCTTATCTAACTTGTGGCAACACTGAGGCCATTCTAGAATCCACATTCATCCTAGAGTTGACTGCATTTCTTCGCATGAAATTCTGTGTAGATGGGTTTTTATAACTGAGGCTAACTCAAGATGCCCATACACACATAAACACACACAGATGCCAAGGTATCAGAAATGGCATTTGCACAAAGCTAACTTTTTGTGTGCTCACTACACTGTATTATTTGAATATATCAGAACTCTGTCTTAAAGTCAATTTGTTCCAGCCAGCTCATCCACATCAATGATTTGATATACGTTTGTATATTGATGTTGCCTGCATAATGTATGTACGTATGCATGTGTGTATGTATGTATGTATGTATGTATGTATGTATGTATGTGGTAGTTACCCAGAGGCATGGGAGCAATGTACAAGGTCACACACAAGTATTAAGACAAAGAGTGATAGGAGAGGTATCTGGTTTGTGGACTGTTAATGCATTGTGATGTAGTGTTCTTTAGTGAGGTGTGTCTTCCACTCTTTACTAAATTGGAGCAGCAGTGGGGTGGACCTGATGGAGACAGGGATATTCTTCCAAATTCCAGATGCTATTTAGTCTACAGTCTGATGCAATTGTGCTGAAAGATCCTGGCTGAGGTCTGATGCGGTTGTGCTGAGCACTCCTGGCTGTGGTTGCACTGAGAACCTCAACAGATGGTGAGCTTGTCCACAAACAGAACATGGGGGCTGGTCGTGATGGCTTTGTAAATGATGCAGTTGGTTTTGAAGATGGTGTGGGTTGGCAATTAAGGTAATATCTTTATTAATTTATTTAGAGGTTTTCTATAGCTCTGGATGTGGGCTTGTGGCCACTTCATATAATATCTTCCAGCTGCTGAAGTGTTCCTTAGTTGTCCCTGACAAAATATCCTCGCAAGGTTGCAGACTTGACAACGCAGGAGAAACCCAAATGATGTGATATCCCACATATCACTTTGAGCAGTAATGACATCATTCCTGTGGTATGCTGAGGCACAGGCACTGATGGTGGTACACATGGCCAGAGGAACCTTCTCTGAATGGCTGCGAGGGTGTGGACTGCCATAGCAGTTTGAGCTTGGAGTCAGCGGTGGCCTAGTGTCCTGAGGGCACCTGGAGAGCTGCTTTCCTGTTGGGTGACCCAGATTGGATGATTTGAACAGGCAGTAGATCTGGTGCTTGAAATCTTGCAGAACTGCTGGGCTGGAATTGTCTTGTATCCATAGCACCTGGGAGGTATGCTCAAGGGAAGGTGCAGGCCAGGCCAAGCCCAAAACCCTTCCTTAAAGTCACAGAAAACAGTTATGGGTCGGCAAAATCCTATTTACTCACAAATTTCTGGAAATATTCCTGTAATGCCTCTACTCACTGCACATGATATTGGGTGACATACTGTAAATAGTGGATGAATGATAGCTTGGTGGAGAAAGAGGAACTGAGACACCTGAATAGCATGTACTGACTCCTGTACTGCGCGTTGTGACCCTGACCAAGGTAAAATTTCATTGATGGAGCATGAGACTGGCTTTTCATATGCTACATAGTTTGACTGTATTAACAGGGGACAAGTGGCAATCACAGCTCCCATTTTAGAGCAAAAATGGTGTAGTCAATATCTGAGGGTGGAAGAAATTCAACATGCAAGAGGAGCTGGGAATGAGGGCTAGTCACAGAACTCTGCACATAAAAGGAAAATTTGCTGAAGTACCATCGGAAATTGAAGGTAGTGGAACTAAACTGGATGGGCTTATGTAAAATTAGAGTATATTCAGGCCCAATTGGACAAATGAGGTGATCAGATTAGGAAGGTGGCATATAGGATCTTTAATACTGAGGACATAGGTGTCAATATCTGGTGCTGTCTGCATGCTGTAATATCTAGTTCTACAGATCCTGGCAAAAACTGAGGATTTGGAGGGAAGTTCTTGTTGAAACAGTATCCGAATATTGGGATTAGAAGGGAATAAGCAAAATCAAAATATAGAGAACTTTATGAAGAAGATTCTGAAAACCTTGTTTAATGAACGTTGCTTCTCTAAACACTTGATGGTAGAATATCACCTTTTTGCTAAACCAGCACCTGCGAGGCTCCTAGGTTGTACAAGGCAAGACTTTTCACTTTTAGGGAGAGAGATCAGATTCTTCAATTGACAGAGAAAAGGGGACACTGTAATATGAAGCATTGAGGAAATTTTCCTGGACTTTACTTCAGTAGTTCAGAAGGCACAGAAATTGTTTACGGATATCAAGAGAGTTCTGTGTCATAAGAAGATTAAATATACCATGCTGTTCCCATCAATTTTGAGCATTGATTTCCAGGATAAGGCCTGCATTGTAGTTCATTTGTTGATGTCAAGCACATAATTTAGTGGTGAATATCTTGATCATCCTGCACAGTTTCAATGTGGAGAAGTGTGGAACAAGGTTATTGGGTGTATCTTGAGAATCCTGAGCAAGCTGCATGATGATAGCTGGTTAAGCAATTGTGGGGACTAGGATTCACTTGCTGACAATGACATTCCTCTGGAGAATTAGTAGAAATTGGGTGAATATATCTGCACTCTACATGCGAAGATATAGGTGGTTACAGTTAGCTGGTGTGAGTTCAGAGTAAATGTTGATTCAGTCAGAGATGGATAGGTTGACAGTTATGTTTGGTAATTAGATAGAAAATCAAGCTTATTCAGATAAGAAATGCATGGTGACAGTACTTAGGCATAGTTGCAGGTGTTATCAAGACATATTTTGCCCCTGCACATTTCCTACTAGTTCTGGCATTTGAATCAGTTGTTCATGTGGTTATGAGGAAAGTGTGAGTTTACACTGATGGATGAGACATTTTTTAGTGAGTGAGGTGAGGTTGGGTCAAGGGACAAAGGGGAAATGATGTCTGCATCTGTACCTTTTTATACTAAGGGATTGTAGAGTGATGGGTAGTCCCTGATACACTTGAACATAATGACCTGAGACATGCAAGAATTAAATCATCCCATTAAAACTAGAATGACAATGACGTGCCTTAAGCGTCACAAGGTGAATATTGCCATGTGATTGGAGAGCCACCTGACATTTGGCCTTTGCCATGCAGGAGGGGTACCACAGGTATTTCTCGCCATACTCGTCTCGCTCAAGAGAGGTTGTAACAGCATATACAGAAGCAATTGGAAATTGACATGTCTGAACTGGAAGCATGTAATAGTGCTTAGCAGGCCGATCAGTGACACCAGTGAATGTATACAGTCTGAATATAAATAATACACAGTTTTATGATGAGATAGGTGTGAGATGCAGTTTATTTGCACTGGAGACTAATACAGTCATGGATCTACAGAACAACACAACTGCACTTTGTGTGAGGGTGTTGACTATTGTGGCTATGGCTTTCCTACATCTTTAAGACTTGATAGAATTGGCAACATCTGGAGGCGGATAGATCTGGACAGTTCAAATTTCCCCTTTGGTTCATCAGTAAACAGAGCTTCATTATGATTAGACATTAACTTGTGAGTAAAGACTTGCTCAACTCCTCTGATAGGGCCGAAGTATTCCCCAGGAATCTTTTGGACCATCATCGTGCTGATTCACATGTCACTTTGGTGGGAGCATAGCTCCCTAAGTTGGAGGCAGTTTAAGAGTACTGCATTGCTTGACTCTGAATTTCAGAAACAGATCAAGAAACATATCCAGCTGTACTTCCTCATGAATATGGCCTCAGTACAGCAGGACTACATGTTGTGGAGAGCAATTAAAGACTACAACTTTTGCCATTTCATAAATAAAGACTATAAGGTACTTACAGACAGTAAGCGTCAAATTGACAGCACAGAGGAACAACTTAAAGAGGAGATGATGAATTATGATAATAAAGGGGAAAGGACTGCACTGCCAGAAATAAGAAGGGGACTGACTAAGTTCAGACTACTGGTTTAGAGAGATATTTACCTGCTTTATTGAATTGTGGCACTGCATCAGTACAGAGAGGGGTAGAGACCAGGTAGGACCCTAGCAGTATTCTTAAGTATTGCCCTTGGAAGTACTGGGAGATTACCTGTGTTAACAATCAAGAAAGTACCCAGGTTAATATTGAGGATACAATAATTAGGTGTTTAAAAACCACTAAAAGACCTTATATATGACCAGTTTAACAATCCTTATTAAGGTAACTTCACAGTACTTGGACCATATAGCCTTTTATTGGCTTGAAAGACCAATGAGAGATCAACTACCATTGATGGCTGAAGAAATAGATACAGCAAATAATAATTGTGCAAAATCCAACTAAGGCAGTGAATTTTATGAAGCCTACAGAGCAAAACTGATCCCTCATGATATTACCATATAAAAGGTGGTGCTGTAGGCTAGCCGCTGCTTGGATGACATTTTGCTGTCAAATCCTCATATTTGTATCAAATGTGGATCCTACAGGTACTTGTCCCTTGTATATTTTGACAGTAGGCAATAGGCATGTGGAAACAGTTAATAACCTGGGTGTGAAATTTGACAATAAATTGTCCTTCCATAATCAAGTTAATTCTATGGTAGGCCAATGCTTTGGCATACTATGCATGGTCAAGAAATTCCTGCATTTCCTGTCGGTCCCAATAAGGATTACTGTGGTCTTGGCATTGGTCATGTCCAGGCTGTACTATGCCAATGCCTTGTACATAGGTTTGTCACAATATCTTGTGAGAAAACTTCAAACAGTACAGAATGCTGCCACTAGACTTTGCTCTTAGTCTACCTAGAAAGAAACATATTTCTCCACATTTGCAAATTTTGCCCTGGCTTCATGTACACAAGCGGATTCTATTCAAGACTTCTCCCCTGGTGCACAGAGCACTGCACTACTCTGGACCTGACTATTTGTCCTCTAGGATTTCTTACTACAACCCATTGAGAAAGTTGAGCTCCTCCAATCATCACTTGGCCACGATTCCAAGAGTCCACCTTGCAAAAGCCGGCGGGGTCTTTGGGCTTGAACAATCTTCCTTTAGAACTCAAGCACACTGAGGATGAGGGACTCTTTAGGAAAATGCCTAAAACTTGGATCTTTGTCCAGTAGACCGCTGCCTGCTCTTACATTTGCCCTTACTACCCTGTTAGTGCCGGGACACTCATTTGAGTAGCTACACCCGTTATAAGTCCCTTTTAGCATAGCATAACATAACAATGTAAGATTCTGGCTAAATGCTGGTGAATCACCTCACCCCACTGATGCATTATCTATCATTACTGTATTGGATGGGCATCATCCCAATAGAACTATTCCAGACAATCTCTTTAGGGTATTTGGTGCATTACAGTAGGTACACCAATCAATCAATCAATTTATAGAGCGTCTAAACCCCAGGTCTTTAACCACCTACTTAGGGTTGAGGCAGTTACCTACTTCCTCAGGCCAACAGTGAGGACCCCTTAGCTGTGGTTGATTGGCCAGAACCAACACTTGCTACCATTAAGCTTCAAGCAATTAAGACTAATCCAGTCCGCCATATTCTTATGACAGTTTGTCAAATTAGATGTAGTACTGGAATCTGCTGAAGAAAAAGACATAACAATTTGCATGTCATCAGCGTAGGAGTAGATTGACAGTCCATGGTTCGTCACTATGTCTGCCAAAGGACACACATAAATATTGAACAGTGTAGGGCTCAGTAAGGCTTCCTGAGGGACTCCATGAGGTAGCTTGCACACTGAAGATTTATAGGATTGAGCAATAACCTGGAAAGAGCGTTCTTTCAGGAAATATTGAAATCAGGCAAGAGCTATGTTTTGAATACCAGCAGCTGCTAGTAGCCTGAGAAGAACCTGATGAAAGACAGTATCGAACGTAGTGCCTAAATCTAGAAGAATAAGGGCTGCAGTACCTCACCCTGTCCAGCTCTTGCTCAAGTGCTCTGTAACTCCTAGCAGTGCAGACTCTGTACTATGTTTAGGTTTAAATCCAAATTGGAGGGGTGCAGAATGTTAAAGGCTTCCAAATGAGCCGACAGATGGGTGTTAATATGTTTCTCCACAATCTTTGCAAGAAGAGGTAGCAAAGAGATGGAGTGGTAGTTGGCCCAATTAGATGCCTCTAAAGTAGTTTTTTTAGTAGCAGCAAAACTAAAGCATTTTTCCAGACTTTAGGAACCGTGCCCCAACAGTAAGGAAGAATTCAAAAATTCAAGATTTAGAGGCTGCCATGTTGGCCACTCTAGATGTAGAGAAAGCCCTTGAATTTATTGAGTGGCCTTTCCTAATGGAAAACCTTATAAGGATATGAAATGGGCAGATTTTTCTGACACTGGCCAGACAGCTACACGCTGACCCTGGAGCAACAGTACATATTAACATGAGAACATAAGAATCCATTGGGCTTGCGTTGGGAACCCATTACCCATGCTACTTTTTTTTGTTGCCAATAAGCCCCTGACTTGCATTTTGCAGGAAAAACATGCCCCAAAGAGATACACTTTTGAGGGTGGTCAGTGTTGCTTTGCATGTGTGCTGTTGGAATATGGTTATTTGTTATGGACACAGGCTAGAATCTTCAGCCACTAGTAGAGTAAATACAATTTTTTCTAGATACTGTGGACTGCATATAATGTGGAGTAAATCTGAACTTCTCCCTCTGACTGATAATGCTAGCAAAGCAGGGGCTGAGTGGGCTTTATCTGTGTAGGAGGATCGTACACAGTGCCTGGAGATAGATGTCAATCGTAACATAGATGTGCTGATTAAGGATAATTATGAGAAGGTAATAAGGGGTGTCAAGAGCTTAGTGAAATTATGGTTTAAGCTTCCAATTCATCTGCATTCTTTCGTTCTTGAAAATAATGAAGTTACTAAAAAGTTTATATTTGCTCTTGAACATCTGAGATAGGCTACCAAGTGTAATCTTCCATCATGTGAGAAGTGGTCTGGGGGCCAATGTAGAGGCTTTTCAGACACACCTGTAGAGCCCTATGACAAGGAGGCTTAGGAATGTCGGTTTTCTGGAATCACTATTTGATTAGACCGGCTCAGTATACCTCTACTATTTTTGCTGAGTGGTTTTCAAAACCACATGTAGAGATGGAAAGACCTAGTGATTTCCTAGCTTATGTTGAAGGGTGTGTAGTGAACAGAATCACTGGGTCAAGCAGGGTAGAAAATAGCTACAGCATGGTAGGTTTGCATGGAAGCAGCTGGCAAGAAGACAACTACTAGTTATGACCTATTCCCCAACCTTGCCTTGTATAAATATATTTAGAGTGCCAGTGATATTTAAGTCAGGGTATCATAACTCATGAATAAGTTGATGATAAGGCAATTGGGTGACTTTTTAAAAAGATTGATTTTAATATTGGGTCGGTATATTTAAAGGAACAGACAAGCACATTGGAAACGTTCTAATTCTTTTAGGTAAAACACATATATCCTGGTTACGAGTTGCATAAATTCCTGTTTGTGAATATGATTATTTGCATGTTTTTTCTGTAGAGATCAGATAGAGTCACAAAAAATAGCAGCCACATTATGGCTGCTTTTAATCTTTTAGATGTCATAGAGATTGGTTACAAGCCACCAGGTGTTGGCAAAAATGACACTAAATAATAACCCCAAACATGAGTTGATTAGCTAAGATCTCATTTGCCCTCCTTTCTTCTGTACTTTATTGCCATTTTACTTAAAGATTCTACTCTTCAGGCCTGATCCATAGAATGTATTTTAGATTATGTAAAGTAGTACTCTTGTAGTACTACATATGGTACACAATGCAAATTACAAACCTACAGCCGGAGATATCCACCTCCACTTCTTTTACCTCTTCAGTGTGGCAATCTACACCATGGTGTCTGGGATCTCCTCACACTTAGGTATACATTTTTGTAGTGAATGTGGTAGTAAATGACCAGGGGAGTGGTGGGAAAATGAGGAATAATTACTGCAAAATGGTGGGATTAACAACGGGCCAAGGGAGGGACATTGTAGCACAAAACACAGACCCACTAAAGAGTAAAACCATTACAATTCACAAAATTTACTATTGCTTCAATAGTGACAAAACAAGGTTAGATGTACTCTACCCCAACCTTGGAGTAAGTCAAGCAACACACACGACCAACCACTGGTACTGCAATACACTCACATAAGAAGAATTGGGGCACAACATTACACTAACACCACATAGGAATTGATGATTAATTCTAAATTAATAAAATGTATTCTAAAATTTAATGTGTAGAACACAGACATTATGAATTGTTTTCAGCCCCCCCCCTTTCTTTCTCATCTCAAACTTGTAACCTCCTTGATTTTTCATCTTTGAGTACTGGAGGTTGATGCTTACACAGCTTCCTTTTTTATTCAATTATGACTCATTCAAGCTAAATGGTTGGCTTTTACTTCCTTCTAACACACCCTCTCATCCTCCGTGGTAACTGCCTGTAGTGGACATCTCCGCCTTATGCCCCCTAGTGTATATCATTGTTCTTCTTGGTGGTGGGTAACACCTGCAAATCTCGTATTGGACTCCGGCATGAGCCTGGCTTGTTAAAACATTTTTGGGGGTTGTTTTTCTATGTTTCGTTTCCAGATTTCTATTTGCAGGATTATTAATCCATCCCTTTTATAATTATCAAGATGATCCAAGGTAATGACTTCTGTAAATCTAAAACGATGCCGGCAACATTTTTAATGCATTTTAATGAACTTGCAGCCAGTGCCTTTCTAGAGATAAATATAAATATAATTTTATACCAGCATAGTCCAACTACTGGTATCAATTTCTTATTACTTATATCTTGATTGTTAATTTTCTGTCTTTTTCATCACATCACAACTTCACTTGGTCACATTAATTAAGATTAACCCAGAGGGCATGTGTGCAGTGTCGCAATGTTTCACCATTTGTGTGGCACCAAAAACAATGGTATCTAGGATTGTACTGAAAATTTTGTTTGTGTATCTCTTTGTTCCTCTATACGTTAGCCTCGAAAAAGCCCTAGGCTTGTGGGTCTTTGTAGGGCAAAACACGTGCTGGCTATTTTGAGATCAACCTTGTTTGATGCAACCCAGAACTGCAAACGCCCAACCCTGAGATTAATCCAAGTTACATTTGGGAATAATTAACAGAAAACATTTTGTGCTGGCTATTTTGAGATCAACCTTGTTTGATGCAACCCAGAACTGCAAACCCCCATACCTGAGATTATTCCAAGTTACATTTGTGGATAATTAACAGAAAACATTTTGAGAGAAACACTTTAAAAACCTACCCCTGTAATTAATCCATGTGCAATTTGTGAATATTTCTCAGAAGGCATTCGTTTTGGCATCATAAAATGAGAAACAACTGAAAATAAAACTTTCAAATTCTGAAAGAACACTTTTGATCTTCATTCCTAACCTTATTCTACTCAAAACCTAATCTGTATCAAGGATTACATATCCAATAGGTTTATAAACTTTAGGGGATACACTAATTCTGGTAAAGATTTACGTTTTTGAGAGGAGTTGTTGGCTCAACCCTTGTTTGAGTGTAAGGTTTCCGCAAAATTCAGTATTTATGGGACTAAACTGGGGTTATTAGCCAGCATGTCATGAATGTGTTGGGCTTTTAAACATGACTCATATTCATCTGGACTGATGCTAAGCAGCATCTGATCTTCGAGGCCTTTCCTGCATGGACTTTGCCCACTCAAAGCTTTCCCGTCTATGTCATTGGCCGCACTGGATCCCCTCTTCAGCAACCTATCGTTGAGCCCCAATTTGGATCCAGTTTGCAGCTTATCCCATGAACGACCCAACCCATTTTTACTGTGTAAAAGTTTCTAAATCAGATTGTTAACTTTCAAATGGGATGAACCTGGTCCTTGCAGCCCACTTGTTCTCCATCGGTGTTGCCCTTAGCCTTTGACTTTACCCCAATATAGTGTGACCAGATAATTGTGGGTCACACTTTGTGCTTTTTAGCTCTTTCTTAAATTCAAACTTTAAAAATTATTATCGCTGGTTCCACTCATTGGATTTGTTATATTTTGTTGTCATTTTAATTATTAAAATATTCTCTGTTTTCTAAATTGTTGTGGGATTCTGGTGTTGTGTTTTTACTTTATTACTGTTTGAATACTGTATAAGTACTTTACACTGTGCCTGACTGCTATGTGCCAAGCTATTAGAGGGTTAAGCACAAATTTATTTAGTGACTTTATGGTTCACCCTGACAAGATTATGATTATTATTTGAAGTGGGTTTTCACCCCACCAACTAATACTACAGTTTTTACAGTGAAGTATTAAGTATACAAAACTATTTTATTGATACCATGTTCACTATAATTCATTATGGGTATATAATGTACTGGCTGAAACAACTTGTTGCTTGGTATATTGGCTATAATTTCAATGTGGGGCGCAGTGGTTGTAAAAAGTGCAATTTAGCAGATTATGCAGTTATGAAAAATAAAAGGTTTCCCATATACTACTTATCTGTTCAGGTACATACTTAGGGAAAATATGATTAGGTCTAATTTAACTTGTAATAATTAGATTTGTACATTTATAGTTCGTTAAAAAAAAAGATCAAATTCTTCTGCAACATAAAGGTAGATAGTGAATTTAGTTTCACGATATTAGGCCAAGTAGTATTTACCTAAAAAACAATAAAGATGAACAGAACTGAACTACAGGGGAGGGAAGCCACTGTCTTTAAATCAGCTGCAGCTGAACAATATAGGGCCATATTTACGAGTTTAGTGGCGCAGCGCAGCAAGTCATCTTGCTGCGCTGCCCTGCCTCACAGAGAAAGGGTAGGAATGCAACGTATTTATCTAACACAGCACATTCCTGGTCTTCCCCTTGCGCTTATGCCGTTTTGGCAGCCTAGTGCCAATGCAGGACCCTTGCACCATGATACAAGGGTGGCTGTGTTGTAGGCAGGATTGTTTTTGTGCAGGAAGATGCACCTTCCTCCATAAAAACAATCCGGAGAGACTTTTTCCTCATTCTGCAGCACACATGGAAAGTGGAGAAAACGAGGAGAAATAAATATATTTCTCCTCGTTATGCCTTTCCTGGGGAGGTGTATCTTTTTGGCAAATTCCCAGGTATACAAGGTCTTGTAAATCTGGGAATGTGTGAAAAAACCCCACGCAACGCCCATGGAACGCCTATCCAGGGCAGAGTAACGCAATGCAGCAATTTGTACTACATTGCATGTCTCCATACTTTTGGAGCCACACAAAGTGGCTATGCTGGGCTTCAAAAATATGACTTTAGGTTTGCATCTGCAAGAGTGAAGCAAACCGGGTCATAAATATGGCCGTAGTGCTTAAAAGTAAATGCAGATATCTGAGAGGAGAGCTTACCCTTGGTACCCTTACATATATAGCAACAACAAATCAACCTTTAAGCTTCTGAAACAAATACATTGAAATTCTCAAACCAATTTTGTCAAAAAAAAGTAAAAATTCATATAAATGCAAGATTGAAAAAGTCACAAAAATGACATAAAATCTAATGTGGTGGATAATGGTTATGAAATTATGGAAAGTGACTCATGAAAACCAATGAGCATATAAAAGGTCAATGCTATTCAAAAGGGTGGTGTACGGCTTGAATAGATATGTGATTCTGTTCAAGTCGCCAGAAATGTTTTTAAGTTTCATGTCTAAAAAATTGATCAGACGGATTCTTATCACATACTTTCTCATGAAATCCACGTGTGTTTTGAACCGACACAGAACACAGGATTCCAAAATAAACATGGTTTGTAAATGCTAATTGCTAATTGAATATTTTATGAAAGGAGAACAGCAGATTTGCAAATAGCAACTTGTGTGATGCTCTGTCGTTTCTGTTCTCTGTCTCCACGGCATTGTTCCTACATAATTACTACACCTGCTGGCAAGCTCCCCACGCTATGCCGGAGAACGTTTATGCACAATAAAAAAGCACACACACATTAGCACTTACTACATAACATGATATTCAATAGATTTAATGTCTGTGCCTTTTGGTCAAACTATTAGCATCACAGCAGTAATGGGTGACCTAGTTTTATTACCAGGGAGGCAAAAACAATACGAGATAATTAGATGATGGTGGAAGTAGATGAATTAAAAGACTTGAGGGGTTCTGTTGTAGAATGGAAAGAGTATCGTCTCCAAATATGTAAATATTCCTCCTTAATGTTTAGTTTATACAACATGGAAGTCGTGCAGTATGAAAATAATGAGCCGGGCTGGTCCTAATGTAACAGAGAGGAGGCTCACACTACCTATTCTTTCAAAATAAAAGTATAAAAGTGGCATTGCTGTAATTTTTAGTTTGTTAAACGCATGTTGTATATGAGGAAATAACATGCTAACAGTAAAGAAGTTGTGGCAGATACTGAGGGGCCCTTTTGCTTCTAGCTAAGGGAGGCTGCAGTTTCAACTTCCACAGGTCTTGATTTACGATCAGGACCGACGAGCAGGAAGAAGACTGGAAAGCAAATGCAATGAATGCAAAACAAAACAGGAAGTAGGCATTATGGCGCGGACTACTAAAGTTAGCAGAATTAAAATCTCATACAGGTATCGACCATATGTGTGCAATGAAAAGGGCATGGACATGCCACAGGTCATATTTACATTTCTAGCTCTATGTTAGCTGGAATGTACATTGTATGCAGTAGAGAAAAGTGAGTCACATGAAGATAGAGGATTTTTCTGCCTCCCCCTGAATTTTGATCTATTTGCACCTCTGCATTTACTCAGTACTGTTAAGGGGTGTGCAACATTTCACAAAAGAATACTCTATCATAGCAAAATGTGGTTTGCTTGTAACTCAGGTCACTTGCTTTAGGATGCTGCACACATCGTGTACAACAGTTTAAAGAGATGCCCTAAGAAGACAGGTTCAAGCAAAAAAAATTCTCTTGGCGAGACTTTTTCTGTGCAAACCAGCCTCCGGTTTTATCTTGAGGTTTGTTTACCCAAGGTGTGCGATCACTTAAAAAAAGTTAGACGATGTTGCATAACGTGCAATTTGGAGAAATTCACAGAACTATGTCCACAGCATAATTAAAATTCACCCAGGCCTACCACAGTGGAGGTGAAAGTGATGATGGGCCATGCCCAGATTTAGTGCATAATTTATATGGCTGGGGGATGTTCAGGTACATGTCCTAGCGGCATCCCCAAACATGGCCTAAGTGCAAAATATGTGTGGTGCAAGACCCATGTGTGCCAGTCAATTTGAGCACTCACATACCATTTTTTGCACACATAAATTTGGATGCACCAAAAGTCTTTTTGTTATTAAACCCCTAGTATGGTGTTTCAGTGCTCAAAGATGTTAATAGTGCAAAATATGTGATATATGTTTGGCTTTATTATGGCACAACCAGTAGCGGCCCGTGGTGGGAGTTCTGCCGGGCGGTGACGTGGGGCGGGGGGTAGTAAACTACCGAATACGGCCGAATAGAGGTAAGTAAACATATAAATAAATAAAACGAATTCCGTTACGCGTGTTGCATCGCATTTGGCGATGCAGCGCGCGCAACGAAATTCGTTTTATTTATTTATATGTCTACTTACCTCTATTCTGCCGTATTCCGCCACGGGCCGCTACTGGGCACAACGTAGATTTTTGAGCAGCAAGGCACATAAAGAAGAAACTTTAACTTTTAATGATCCCAGAAGCAGTGATCTAGTTGGCTAAATAGTTTCATGGATAGTACATTTCTGAGGCTTCTCTTATGGGAATCAAACCTGTGTGCAACTGGCTGTAGTCATGCGAACAGGTGTTCAGAATACTGAAGTTGAAATGTTATCTCATTGTGCTAAATGTGACTTGGTGACTGACATCTTATAAATAATCAATCAATCAGGGTTCTTATAGAACGCGGCTAATCACCCGTTAGGGTCTCAAGGTGCTAGGGTGGGGTGGGGTCTGCAGTTCAATTGAAGAGCCAGGTCTTGAGGTCCTTCCTGAATTGAGGCAGTGGAGGTCATTGCTTGGGATGTAGAGGTAGAGTGTTCCAGGTCTTCGCAGCGAGGTAGGAGTAGGATCTTCCTTCGACTGAGGCCTTGCAGATCCGTGGGATAGTGGCCAGGGCCAGTTAGAGGGGCGGAGATGTCTGGTGGGTGTGTAGAAGGAGAGGCGTGGTTGAGGTATGCCGGTCCGGTGTTGTGGAGGGCTTAGAAGGCGTGCGTGAGGAGCTTGAAGGTTATTCTTTTGTTGATCAGGAGCCAGTGAAGGTCTCTCAGGGGATAGGAGATGTGGCTGTGGCGGGGGTTGACCAGGATAGGTCTGGCAGAGGTGTTCTCGATGCGATGCAAATTTCTTGTGGAGTTTTTGGGTG
Organism: Calotriton arnoldi; assembly: GCA_963921515.1. Taxonomy (NCBI): domain Eukaryota; kingdom Metazoa; phylum Chordata; class Amphibia; order Caudata; family Salamandridae; genus Calotriton; species Calotriton arnoldi. The sequence goes on along the minus strand of CAWUFW010007754.1, from coordinate 464,657 downwards.
GTGCCCTAGTCGACCTTACTGCTTATGAGCACCTAGGTGACCGTTCTCCTGGACTCGGTGGGGATCCATTTGAAGATCTTCCGAAGCAGGCAGAGCATGTGGAAGCAGGAGGATGAGACGGCGTTGATTTGCCGGTTCATTGAGAGCAAGGAGTCAAGGATAATTGTAGATGAACATTCGTGATCTAGTGTGTTCTGAAGAAGAGAAATGAATGGATTGGGAGAGAAATTGGTTAGGCCACAAATAAACTTTGGATGGGGAAATTCACTGATTACCCGATGAATGTGTTTTCGGTGCAATGTCGAGGCAGTTCTGTTTCTTCTATGTTAATGGTATTGTAACATTCCACCATGTCTCGTATATTGCCCCATGTAACCATTAAAATGATGCAGAAGAGGGCAGAGATCTGATGGTCAGGCTTAAAACAACCTTGCAGGTAGAGTTGTATGTTATTTTCCCATTGTTCCAATTTAAGAACCAACTTTTTTTTAAAGCAATATTTGACTGCTTGCTTGATTTGTTACATTTTTCACTATGATTATATAAATTCTAGTACATACATTATTGTATTCTACACACAACATTTTGTTTTGAAGTTATATTTATTTACATTTACTGCACAAGATATAAAATATAATAATCAGCTTTTTATCACATTAGCAACCACAAAAATATTGTGGTGCAAAGATATTGATAAAAAAACACCACAAATTACAAAACACTCACATCAACAAGGGCCAAATGGTACAATTTATTTGGAGAAAACTTGATGTCTCCAAGTTGTGTTTTGGGACTTAATGTGTCGCAGGCACAAGACCCACCAACACAAGTTGGTACTGTTTATGTCAGGAGAAGTGGGCGAATAGAGAATACAAGAACATTTGGTGTTATCAATAGAATTGTTCTCCATTTCCAGCTGCTAAATGTGAGCTACTGTTGACCCTTTGAGTCACATGATATTATTGGCAATCCAAAATTTAGAATTGTACAAATGACCACTATTCCTAAACTCATTATATTGGGCACATTGCAAAAATGCTAGGTTCCTTCATACAAATTTTTAATTGATTAGCTTTTGCCATATGAATTGATGTATGACTTGTACACAATTAAAAGCATTATAAGCAGCAGCTTAGTTGATAGCTCTGGGTATCACATGTTTTTGGACAACCAGCAAACACCATATATCCATGTGACCGAAAGTATCTGACAGAAGTAACAGTATATTACTTTTGTAAATCAGCAATCAGAGAAATAATTGACAGATGAAAACATTGTCACCTATTTCTATTTTCCTACTTATTTTTTTTAGTCTCTAATGTCAACAATTGGGGCCTGATTTAGATCTTGCCGGATGAGATACTCCGTAACAAATGTGACAGATATTCCGTTCACCGTTTTACAAGTGCATTATATCCTATAGAACTTGTAAAATGGCAGATGGGATAACCGTCAGCTTTGTGATGAAGTATCCCATCCATCAAGATCTAAATCAGGCCCTTAGTCTCCTTATTAAAACTTTGAGCAATGTACACAAGTACATCCTTGCTGAAGTTTGCTTACTTTTTAGAAATGTACAGCTTCTCAAGTACACCCATGGGTTTCCTACCTGTTTCCACCACAAACATCAAGTAGATGGGAACATAAAATCAGAAAATATTGACTACCACTAAGAAGATTGCAAAAACTGTGGTAACAAGACTATTGCTTGGTCCTTTAAGCTGGGAAGAGGGTGATCTTAACATACTAAACCTTTCTTGATTCTGTTCTTAGCAGAAAAATACTCTCTTGTACAGCACATTTTACAGATTTTTCTAAAATGACCCAAAATGTTTGGCTAGTTTTTCTATACCCTGTTTAACAGTGCCCCTCAAGTGTCCATAACCACTCTCTCTCATACATTTCTTTGTTTTATAGTGTCACTCCTACCAGTGTAAGGTGTCAGAGCACTTTACATCACATACACATTACACCGATAAAATGAATCATGTGCGTAAATCACTGTATAGGAAATTATACATCAGACAGAGGACTACAAGGTGTAGGAGTCACAAGTCATCCCCACTGGTAGACAGTATAGTTTAAGAGTGCTTGGTCTGGAGAATCACAAACTCTGAATTTTAAACGTAACACCATGGTTTGGTGTTGGCTTTACTAATAAGAATGATTTCTACCCAAGTGAACCTTTTTTGCAACTTTAGGATAATGAAAGACTGGGGGGAAAAATGTTAAGGCTCTAATTTATACCTTGCAGTTTGCATGCAGCTCTTTGATGATAGTTAATAGCTCACTGTTGAATATTTGGATTTAAACGTATATACTGTAAGTAACAAAAGGGGCTTTCTGACAGCAGCAGTAACCTATTTAAATTGTATCCACTGTGTGATCTGCATGGTACATGTGCTTTGCAGCAGGCATTGTAACCTCCTGTGCTACTTTATGATGTGTCAAAACTTCCACTAAACAAAACTCCCATCTCTCTGCATCAGGTCAATCAATCACCAGAATTGTCTTGACATTGTTTTGGTTGCCTGAAAATTGCTGGAGGCAAGTAGTGCGCCAGCAGGTGCATTTAAAACCATTATGTACTTGAAAACATGTGCTCCCTCCTCAAAGTCAGCACCCTAGAGACGGCCCTGAACTTATCTCTGACTAAGGTTAAGGACATCAAGGTTGTGCCCCTGTGAGGACGAGAAAATTATTTGTGTGTCATCTGCATAGGAAAACAATGTCAAACTGCAGCTCTCTACCGCATCCACAAGAGGACGAACATAAAGGTTGAACAGCATAAGGCTCAACGCAGAAACTTGGGGTACACCTGAGGTCAGGGCACAAATCTCTGACCTTGCATCTGATGAGAAAATTTGAAATGACCTATCTTTCAAGAAAGAGGTCAGACAAGCTAGAGCTGTTCCCTCAAAGCCCAGATTCATCAATCTATCCACAAGGATGGAGTGGGACACTGTATCGAAGGCCACGCTAAGATCCAAAAGGATCAGCGCGGCTGTTCCGCCCTCATCCAGGAGTCCTTTTAGATGTTCTGTGACTCCCAAGAGGGCGACCTCCGTACTGTGTCCAGATCTAAAAGCCGATTGTGAAAAGTTAAGGCGTTGCTGGGCTTCCACAAAGGTGGTAAGCCATGAGTTTATGTGTTTTCCAAAATTTTGGAAAAGACAGGCAGCCGACAAATGTGTCTAAAATTAGCCCAGTTAGTTGGTTCGAAAATATTCAATTTTCTTTAGAATTAAAAATCTTATAGCCTTAGCATTTGTATCTCCTAGTGATGTAGCTAAACACCACACCCTAATCCTACAATCTTCTATAGAGCCAGTGAAAAAAATCAACCTGCTTTTTTGTTTACTTTGTAACACTATTGAAAAACAATCAAAAAACCTGAGAGTAGGCCTAAAGATACATACAAAGAAATATTGACAAATTACTAACATGAACTAACAAAACCACTAACTCTAAATCCAATAACCTAAGCTTATCTCACCAAGGACTCATTCAACCTAGTATAAATAGTTACATTTAGAAACCCATCCTCATTGACCTCTGCTACAAACTAATGAAGAAAAAAAAGAGTAAGAAAGGTAAAAAACAAAATAGTGGCCAAATGGAAAGAAAAGAGGCCTTTCTTTACATTAAAGTAAAAGGCCAAATTGTAAATAAAATCTTAATTATTTACTGAAACACATAGACAAAACTTTGATTTAAAAAAAAAAAAATGTAAATTACATTCATCATGAGTAAGAAAAAGTTTAACATCAAATGTAATTAGTTATCTAAAACATAATAAATATATGTTCAATTCACATACTAAAAAAATTTGCCTTTTTCTTTCTATATGCATTGGAATTAATAACTGTGAAAAAATATTTTTTTCTGAAAATGTCTTTTTATACCTAAATATATGATTTACCTTTAAAATTAAAAGGTTACATTTAGTTAAAACATATATATTAGTTTTAATGAATATTTCTGCATACAAAATATACTTATCTTTATTATTTTCAGTTAACTATATTATTTGGTATAAGTTATATTTGTTTCATTCAACGCAATACTTTTTAAAATATGTAGTGACTACAAAAATGAATTAATAGATCTTAATTAATCTTTAAAACTACAAAATATTTTGTAATTTAATATAACATATATTTTAAGACTTTAAATTGATTTCTATAACACCGATCCCACTTTAATTTGAAAAGTGGATATATTTTAAAGGGTGAGAAATAATAATCTAATTCGAAGTCCATTTTTATTTGAGGAAAGTGCACTTAATTGGGGGCAGAAAATTTACTTATCTAACTCCAATTCCACTTTAGTTGGGAAAAGTCCATTTAATTAGGGAGGTCAGAGTAATCTACATCCAATCCGAACTTCATGTGGGAAGTGCGTATTTATGGGGTTGGGTGGCTGAATGAACTATTCTAACTCCAAACCCACTCTTAAAACATGGAAAATGCATATATTTGGGGAGACTGGAATTAATATGCCTACAACAACCCCGTTTTCAATTAATAAAATGCTTTTTGGGAGGAAACCAGTCTGAATCATTATTCTGACTCCAATCCCACTTTCATTGAGGACACTGCATATAATTTGGCGGGAGAGTGACAGGATTTACTATTATAAACCCAATCCCACTGTCACTGGGTACACCAATCCCTCAATCAATCTAAAGTGCATATAATTGAGGAGGTGAGATTTACTATCCTAACTTCAATCTCACTTTCACTGGGGAACCTGGATGTTATGAGGTTGTTGGATCCAGGGACACAATTGTGTCTTCAAACTGACTTAAAATAGAGAAAATGCATGCATTTAGGAGAGTGGAAGTCAGACTTACTATACTAACCGTAAACCCCGATGTCATTGGAGAAGGGGCATATGGTTAGAGGGATGGGCTCAAAGTTACTACTCTAACTCCATTCCCACTTTCATGGAGTACAATATATATTTTAGAGAAGATGAGGTTGAATATTTTAATGCTGAGCTCACTTAAAATGTGGAAACATACATATATGGTGGGGACAGAGTTAATATTGTAGCTCCAATCCTACCCTCAATGGATATTATAATTTTTTTATTCTGGTGGGGAGGGTCAGATTTACTGTTCTTTCGCCAATTCCTCCTCAAATAGGGAAATTGGATAGGCATTGGGATGGTTAGATTTATGTTTCTATCTCTAATCCAACTATGATTTGACAAAATTCATATAATTGGAGGTCAGATTAACTGTTCCAAATCCAATCCACTTTCAATTGATAAAGGGCATAGAATTAGAGTGAGGAGGTGGAAGCTCAAATTCCACTTTTATTGGGAAAGGGCATATAATTTAGTATGCAGATTTGCTATTCTTAACTCCAATCTCACCTTCACTGAGAAAACTGAATATAGCTTGGCTGGGCCAGATCTACTCACCGGACTTCATTCCAACCTTCACTGGAAAAACTGTACATATTTGAGGGAAGGGGTCAAATGTACTATTCAAACACCCATTGTAATATGGAAAAAATGCATATACTTAGGGGGTCCACATTTACTACTCCTAAACAACAACACTATCACTTCAGATTTTTTTTTAGGATATACTGACCCTAATTTGCTGCATTAAAAACATTTCTAAACACTTTCTAAGTGCAATTGTATTTTTATTGCAAACTATAAAAAACTAATTAGTTATTTTAAGTGTATTTTAACATAATAAACTTCTGTTAATTTATTATTCCTATTTACATAGTTTTCATTCAAATTACTATTTTTAATTATAATTTCATATACAATTATATTCCAAATTATGAAGATAAAAATTTAAACAAAAACATAAAAATAAATATTATTTTTTTAACAGTGAATACCCAAAAATACTAATAATTTTCTTCATACAAACATATTTTATAATAAAATCCCTAAACTAAAGATTTTTAGCCTGATTACATTTTTACAACTTTAAATAAAAAGGTGTTAATATTTCAAACATATTTTTTCAATCTAATTATAAAACTACTTAACCAAACCCACCATCTCACTCAGAACCCCTCAAAAATGATTCAATTAAAAATATGTTAATGTACAACTATTTAATTTTAAAAATAATATTTAATTAAACATTCCTATTAATTTCCTTGATATACAATAAGAATACCTTTAATAGAATTCTATTTTTCAATAAAATAATTAGGCATTAAGTATCTATTATCTATCAATTTCGAAAAATATTAATTAACATTTAATAATATATGATATGCAAAATATTTGCACAAACAATTTTAAACCCAATTCCACTTCAAACCCTACAAGCATTCAAAATAATATACATATATATATATATATATATCCACCAAAGTTCCAAGAAGCAAATACGGAGCACTCTGCAGGTACCATTTTATTCAATGTATTCACCAAATAGCAGACATGTATCGGCAACAAACATGTCAAAAACAAATAAAAGTGTGCTGAGCGTTAAACTTCCACTGAGTGAATACAACTACTCAAGTTAGCACATTGATACTGTTATTGGGATTAATTAAAGACATACTTTATGATGGCGGATTGCAGGCTATGCAACAATACAGAGAGTTGACAGTCTATTTTTCAATCCATAACAGATTACCTAATGAGAGTGTTCTGAAATGTATTTAAATCAATCATGTGATATTATGCGCAAGACCAGAAACCAGCATTGAGAAAGGCAAAGTTTGTTGCCGAAACATGTCTGCTATTTGGTGAATAAATTGAATGAAATAGTACCCGCTGAGTGCTTCGTTTTCCTTCTTGGAACTTTGGTGGAGAATTATTGACGTGTGGAGGCACCTGTTTAAAGTGTTCAGCAGTTGATGTAGCATTTGGGACTATATATATATATATATATATATATATATATATATATATATATATATATATATATATTCCGTAATCCAAATCCAATAATACGCGCTCTCACAATCCGATATAAAGGGTGGTTTATTAAAGCTCAAGGTTACGCGTTTCGGAAGAAACTTCCTTGATCCTTTATATCGGATTGTGAGAGCGCGTATTATTGGATTTGGATTACGGAATTTATACGCCGGCTCAGCTCTACCGGCTTTTGCGCGCCACCGGACTACGGGCGGAGCTCTCGGGAGGAGCATTTGGATGTCAGAATATATATATATATATATATATATATATATATATATATATATATATACGTATATATATATATATATATATATATTATCGTACACTTCACCCCCGCCCCGCACGCTACCCCTATGCAAGACATCTCACCCCACTGTAGCTGGACCACAGTAGCTCAGCAACAATGAACAGATGCCCTCAACACCACCCTGTCAAACATCACTGCCAGCCTGGGCCAAGTGGTAGAGAACCTCTAAGCCTGGATCAGCAACACTTCCAACCGAGTCGCCCCCAACAAACCACCCAAAAGGCACAGACTCACCAAACGGGCCACCTGGTACACACCAGAACACGTCAAAAAATGAATGCAAACAACTAGAAAGAAGATGGTGAACCAGCAAGAACGACACTGAGTGAGCCACCTACAAAGCAACCCTCATTAACTACCACCACCACCTCAAAGCCACAAAAAAGGAGGACCTCACACGCCGCATTGAAACTAACCTCGGCATCGTACTAGACAACGAACTCTCTATGAAACGCCAGGTGAACACCGTCATCTCAGCCTGTTTCCACACCAAACGCATGCTCCGAAAGATTTTCAGGTGGCTCCCCATCAGCTCCAGGAAAACTGTAACACAGGCCCTCATCACCAGCAGACTCAACTACGGCGACGCACTCAATGCCGGCTCAACCTCCGAACTCATGCAAAGACTCCAGACAATCCAGAACTCAGCAGCTAGGCTGATCCTCAACCTGCCCAAGAGGACACACAACACCCAACATCTGAAAGACCTCCACTGTCTCCTGTCCAGAAGAGCCTGTTAAAGCTCTTGACCCAAGACTACAAAGCCCTCCACAACCCAGGACCACACTATATGAACCACCGCCTGACCTTCCGGCAACCACAGAAACCTTTGCTCGTCACACCTCGCCCTTGCACAGACTCCACGCATCCACTGCAGCCACACTGGAGGACACTCCTTCTCTCACCTCGACCGCCAAAGCCTGGAACTCCCCCTCTCTCCACCTCCACACCTCACCCACCCTGAACCATTTCAGAAAGGAACTCTAGACCTGGTTCTTCAATTGAGACCTGCAGCACAGCTCCTGGATACCCTCCAGGGTGACAAGCCGCGCTTTACAAGTACCATTTTGATTGATTTGATATATATATATATATATATATATATATAGATATATAAATATATCATATATATATATATATATGTGTGTGTACATTTATATATTTAAAAAATATAATTAATTTCAATAAAATCTATAAGGAGACCGAACGACAAGCAGGCAGCGTTCCCACAGCCCAATTACGATGCAACCTCCTGGCTGGTCGTTGCAAAATGCTCATTTATACAGTGGCTTGTGCTGCGGCTCAGGAAAAGGGCCTCAGCACAAGTGGAGTGTAAATGAGCACTTCCTGCACCTCCATATGGTGCATGGCACAGAGTGCATGGAGGTGCGCGAGGGATGGAGACCCTATTTGGGCCCCCCCAATATCCCTTTCCAACAGCCTTTAAATGGAAGTGTTCCCGTCATGTAAAGGCTGTCAGAAAGGGACATCCAAATCTGGATGGCAGTGCTTGACTCGGGACCGCCGTCTTGGTCAAAGGCAGCTCCGACGGCCGCCCCATCAGGATCTTAGAGGTGGCGGTCTTGCCTCCGACCACTGTGGGCCGACCACCATGCATTGTAAGCCTGTCGGTGGCGGTTTGACTGCCATTGTAATGAGGCCCTATACTACTAAATTATTAACTAATATGGTAAGGAAAATCACAATTCCTTAACAAATGTTTACATCTGAATTGCACTAAATGAGGTAAATTAAATTACTGCCCACCCAACAACCCAAAAACATAAATACATAAAAAACTAATAGTAAGCAAAATCACAATGTTTTAACAAATGTTTCCGCCTAAATTGCATTAAGTAAAACTATGTAAAATATACGAAAATATATAAAAAAATTATTTAACTAAACGTAAACATTGATACTTTTACCCAAAGAAAAAGATATACTTACCTTTGATATTATGTGCTGCAATATATTCTTGAGGTCCTGATATGTTTGGCATGATATTATGGCTCAATGATATTCTGGAGTTCATATTCAGGTCAAATGCCAATAACTCACTCACTGAAAGTACAATAGAAATTAACGTTCCTGTAGGCAACGCGAAATTGTCGCAAGACTTTATTTTATGGTAAGTGTACGTCAATTAGAATTCTGTGTAAAGGAGTGGTGCTGCAGTTGAACTAAATAACCTAGAATAAACAATTCACTATAACTAACACAGTCACACCATATTTAATGTAAGGTCCAACTGCAAGAGTGGCAATCTGGATGCCCATGATGCTCTTCAATTCAAAGTCTATGTCAATACATTACTCGCTTCATGAAGTGTGAAGGAATTAAATCTCTGGTTTCCTCTAACCTAAACGAGTATCTCTCACAATCATTGTCAGAGGCACATGTCACTTTGGTACTTAGTGTCAATTCATTGACATGCATTCTCCACATAAAGTAATCTATGAGATACGGTGCAATCCTGTCCTTTTCCCCTGCGCCGGCGCACAATGGGCAGCCATCCACCAATGCAGGCACCTTTGCACCATGGTGCAAGGGTGCCTGTTTTGAGGGGATGATTGTTTTTGTGCAGGAAGGGAAACCTTCATGCACAAAAAAAATCACAAGAGGCTTTTTCCTTTTTCTATGTGTACTGCAGAATGCAGCACACATAGAAAAAGGAAACACGAGGAGAAATAAAGATATTTCTCCTCATTGTGCCTCCCTTACGCCTCCCCTGAAGAGGCGTAAGTTTTTGGCGCTGCCTCAGATTTACGTAGATCTGGGGCAGTGTCAAAATACCATGGATGGTGCTGAGAACGCCCCCAGCAACACCCATTGCACGCACCTTTAACGCAGAAAACTGCGTTAAAGGGGATGATATTTACGGGGCAGCATTAAGCCAAAAAAAGTGGCTTAGTACTGCCTTGTAAGTATGGAACAGGCTCCTGTGCCAGGGAACGTCACAAAAAGAGACGTTCCGACAGCGCAAAGGGCCTCATAAATGAGGTTCAGCATTTTTTCCTATAACCTTGTCTTTGACCACACATTTTAATGGGCTTTTTAAATAAATACGCACCAGAGTATGAATCTACTTCTTGAGTACATGTGCATGATAGATAGCCAAAGAAGGTACAGAATTCACCAGAAAATGTGTCCAAGGTTGGCATTTATCACTTCTAAGCAACATGGCCTAAGTTACTTTTATACAGCAATGATTCAATAATACGTAGCCTTCTTCCTTACAAGTGTGCACTCCTAGTATGAGTCACCCACCCTCTCCTTAACCACCCTAAACAATGAGTGCACGTTAATAGTCAGAGAGATCTTGCTGCATGACTCACAATGTTCTTTTGACTAGAAGGAATGTGAGCATTGGATTACAGGTGCAACTTAGAATAGCTTTCTAATACCACACCAACGTTTCTAAAAATGTCAGGATTTATTAAGATGTATGACAATGATCCTTTGAAAATACTACAGTGAGCAACCTGTGAATGGGCTAACTAATCCCTCTCAGAAAGAAGGCAAATACGATCTTCAACTTCATGAAAGGAGGGAATATTATTGAGCACCACCAGAAGGAAATGCCTGCCAAGCACCCTTAATCTCTCTTTTTGGATGCATCATGTTTTACTGATGGGGAAATCTGGATTACCATAAAATTGAAAAAATGGAGATTATTTCCCAAAGCATGGGTTTGTAAATATACTCAATGGCCAAAGCCATCAAATTTGGACCTATCACATGATACTTCTAAAGTGTTAATAGGATCTTGAAAGGTACATAAATGGAAATTCGTTGACTGCCTTCTACTTCAGTTGTGAACATACAAAATAAACCCTCTTTTGACAGTGACCAACTTTATTCACAGTCTCATTATTCCAGGTCTGGGATCCCCATGTCTCTCTTCTGTCCTATCTAGATTTAGGAGCTCCATCCAAATTCTTGGATTTCTCAGCTGCCACAGACTCAAGAAAAATCAACTCTCCAACTGAGCCAGTCTCTCATCAGAAACATGAAAAATGTTGGTAGAATTTGACATTCCATTTTGTTAGAGGTAAAAGTGGGCTATCCAAGCCACCTTGTTAGTTTGCCATCGATATGTGGGAACTATAGACTATATATGCACATATGAAAAGTTATTTTTATGTTTATTTTATTTTAAAATTAATCTTTCAGAAAGCCTTGCCATCAAAACTAAGGAACAGATGTCTTACTTTTTAATGCAATGAAGCAACCAAACTTTCTGCGCTGCGTTGCTCAAAGGGAAGAAAGTAGCACAGAGCCATATTTGTTAAAACTGACCTGATGCTGCTCTTATTCCCAGTCCACAAACAGTCTCTTTAGCATAACTCACATCCTTTCTAGCATGGTTCAGAGGTGTGTGTGCTGTCTAGCATAGGATTTGTACTGAGCATACCATTCCAATGCATAATCCACAAGACCATAATGCATAACTTGCAAAAAAGAGATGCAAGTTGTTGGATATGACTATTTTTTGTGTGGCATTCCCCCAGATTTGTTGCCTTCTTTTGTGGAAGCCGTTTTTGTTAGCCACAGGACTCTGTGCACTTTACTCCCTCTAACCAGTTAATACGCACATTTATTTTATTTATGTCTTTAGTATATGGTACTACTTGTGCCTAGGGCCTGTAAATTAAATGCTACTAGTGAGCTGCAGCATTCATTATGCCAACCATTGATGTAGCACTGTAAAACATGCCTCCAGGCCTACCTTTGCATCCTTGTGCAGTTTTAAAACTGCCATTTCGAAATGGCAAAACAAACCTTTTGCCAGGCCTAAACCTTCCTTTTTTTACACTTATAGATCACCCCTATGGTAGGCCCTGAGTACCCATAGGGCGGAGTGCATTGTATTTAGAAAGTAGGACATGTATAATTTGTTTTACAAGTCCTGGCAGTGACAACCCTACAAATTCATTTTTCACTGTGTCAAGGCTGGCTCTCCGATAGGTTGACACTAGTTTACATGATTGCCATGATTACCAGTTTGGGAACAGATAGGTAAAATGGTTCACAGACTTATTTTATTAGTAATTCAAAATTCAACTTAAAGGTCAAGTCAGATTTTATATTACTATTTCAGAAATAACACTGTAAAAAAGTTGTCATTTGCCTGTGATAGAGCGTAGAAGTGCTCTTTAATTTGTAGGGGTGCATTATGATCATGAGTAGGTTGCACCTGCATTTATTCTTTGTCGTATTAAAATAATGGTGTTAGAGATGTGCTGTAATAACATGAAGGTGTCGTGTTAAAGTTGCATTCATGTAAGCTGTGAAGGATTTGCATTTGAAAACAGTTCATGTTCAGTTAAAGGCCTAACGCGTAGCGATTTGTGTATGCCACTTACAATTATTCACGTATTTGATGTGCTCATGTAACGTATTGATTTAGCACTGCTCAGTAATCATTTATTATTGTGTACTTTCATGAGGCTTGTATGCCATTTTTCTTATGTTGGCCGAAGTCTGTGGGTCTGAAAAATGTATTTTACCCTGGTCGCTCTCGACTGAGTTTAAACGTGTAGTTATGAATTTCATGTGCATGTTGAGTTTGTTTTTTCTCATTATTTTCCGTTGCAGGTGGTGAATTCATCATTGTTAGTTAGAATAACGCTTTTGTTCCAGGAGTTAGGTTGTATAAGCAGTGGATACAATAGGTGTATGAGAAGCTGATATCGGAAGACGATGTTCTTTTTTGCTGGAACAGGCCTGGGAAGCAAGGTCATCTAACCAGGAGGTGGGAGAGCAGAGGTGGAGTGGAAATTCACCAATGAGAAGATGCCATGTGGGATGGGTCTATGAGGAGACCTACAGGGGCGTGCTTTGTGATTTTAAATTTGAATTAGGGACAGTGTCCCAAGGGTGGAGAGAGGAGAAGATCGGGAGACATTATGAGAAGAGGAGTATCTTAGAACGAGCTCCATAGCCTAAGCTACTTGACCCATACAACGTGAGTGTACTTCTTAGGAAGTCTTCACACGCTGACACCTTTACCTTTGCCTAACTTGCCTGGGGGGGGGGAAATGCTAAGTAGGGATGTCACCTTAGTGATAGTGTAAGAATAGGTTTATTCTTTTCACTTACGAACCTGTGATGAAGTCTGATTTAGACGTGGGAGCACTCATTGCCTACGTTCTGTTTCTGGAAATTGTCATTCTGTTCATGCTTCATCGAGTCAACTTTGTTGGTAGGTTTGGCTTTAGTATTAGTTCTGATGTATTTCTACAACCTCGTTTTGAGGTGCTTGTATGTCCAACTATTTTTGGCTTTATAATAAATGTACTAACTGGAATTTGGAGTTTGTGATCCTTCGGAGTAATGACTATCGGGCCTATAGTTATTTGTGTGAACAATTGTCGTAAGATATCTCTTCCCTCTACACTGCCAATCAGGAACCAACGATCCATTCGCCAGAGAGTGTTCCAAGGTAATTTATAGGTGGAACCTCAGCCCCATCAGTTGGTAGCAATATCGGATGGTTTCCTATTGGAGTGAGGGAGAGAACGATCTAGAAGATAGGGAAAAAATTTAGTGGCAGAACCCCAAAGGTCCTAGAGAATGAGAGCCCAAAAAGTCGAGAACGGAGAACGGCGGAGCATGCTGGAACCGACAGAGAATGATGGTGCGGTGGGAACAACGGTTCACGGTGTTGTGAGTATGAACAGGGATGTGTGTCAGATTGCGGTGATGATTTGATTGTGTGATGTCTTGCGGAGTTTGGATGAGAGTCGAGTGATTGTGGTTTCGGGCTGAGCGTACGCAGTCCATGTCATAAGATTTGATGATTTTATGATTTTGATGTCAGGCTCGACGAGTAGCCTAAAATCCCAGGATAGAGATTTGTGGTGTAGAAGACAACCAGTGCTGTAATTGTCTGACCAGTGATTGTGGGAGTCGTGAGGCGCTATCGACAAACCCACCCGTGATAGGGAAACGTGTGTGAGAGTGTGATAGAATCGTGTGAAGCTAGTGCACAAGGGCGGACTGCAGCGATTCGAGTGACCAACGCACTGTGTGTGAATGAATCTGAGCGATTGGACCCTATCAATTTGTTTACAGGACTGTCCGGCCGTTCGTGGGCAGATGGTCTGAGGTGATTGTCCGGTCGTTTCGCAGACCAACAGTTGCCAGAGTTGAGGCAGACAATTACTTGTGAGACTGTCCGATCGTTTGGTGGACAGACAGTTGGTTATGTGACTGTCGGTCGTTTGGTGGACAGACAGTTACTTGATTCTATGAGTGAGGCGTGCGAATGTGCAGAAAGAGATTGTGAAGGAGGGTGAACCGCTGTGAGGAGTGCCATGCTGCGATGGGTTGGTTGGTGTAAAGCCGCGCTGGGATTGGTGGATTGTCATCCGGAAGTTGAAAACTAAAACATCTATGGGGAAAACAAATTGATTTCAAAATGCGATGTTTTAGAGTGTTATGCGACCTTTGTAGAGGGGATAGAGGAGTAGTGACTCGAGTGGGCGAGGAAGCACCACCCGAGAACACCCCAGCACATTATATGGCCACAAACGTAGGACTCCATACTATAATTTGGCTCGAAAATTGGCCCAAAATTTCAGAGAACGAGGGAGAATTGGCTTTTCCGCGTTATGGTTCTTTTAGATTAGATATTCTGTACCAATTGAGGGTAGTGATGGTTTTACTACAGCCTCCACCCAGACCAACACAGTTTGAGGCATTAGACGCATGGATAAGAGCAGCACATGCAAGGAAAAGGGACCGAAGTCAGGAGAGATTAAAGAAGTCGATGAGAGCACTTCAGGATGCGCAATGGGATGCGCAGGCTAAAAGATGGAGGATAAACACCATTGAGGGACAAAGGTTGTTTCCACTGTTAGTGACAGCAGGAGACGCTCGCAAAAGAAGGGAGGAAGATGACAGTGACACTGATGACAGCTTGTTAGAAAGATTATTGCAGAGCGTCCTCCACCATACAATCCAGATTCAGAAGAAGGAAAACTAGAGATTGCAGGAAAAGTGGGGGAACTAACTACAGGTGAACCCTAGTGCGAGAGTAGTGGGAACTATCTCAACAGAAACGGCAGGTAGTGGGACACCAGCAGTGAGGGAAACAGAGATGAATGGAGCGAATTCCACTTCGCGGTTACCGGATGCCCTTACGGTGCCGATCACCATCGGACCTATTGTGTCTGTGTATGGCCCGAGCCAGAGGGGGGGCGGTGACCAGTCACAGTCCGAAGTGGGAGAAAGGGTTAGTTCTGGAGGGAATAGCACTGTAAATGGACAAGGCCCATTTTTGACACCAGTGGAGACTAGCACTCCCTTGCCAGCTACCGCAGACGCTTCTAGGGGTCGGAATGGCTTGAGTGCAGTAAGGTCAGCGTCACTGGCAGACTCACAATCCGATTTAAGGATGTGGGAACCTCTGGTTAGGGGCCCTAATGGAAGAGTGACAGGAGGAGCTCATCAGGGAACATTTGGGAATCAGGGAATTCCACAGAGCACGGCAAGAGGAAACACTTGTAGGGGTCAAAACAGCGAAAGTGAAGAGTCGAGTGGTACATCAAGTCAGGCAATGATCAAGGCTGCAATAAGGGCGAAGAAGCTGGATGTGGTGAGGCTCAAGGTAGAAGTTGATGAAATAATAAGTGGAATCTTACCCTTAGAGAGGATGGAACTTTATGAGCAAAACGAATTGTTGTTTGTGGCGAAGGATGTTACTCGGAAAGCAAGGAAAGCACATGAGAAGTTGACAGATCTAGCGCAAAGGTATGAGGTGGCTCTATCTAAAACGAAAATGTTGCAGGGAAGCGACAGGTTACAGTATATCGATCAGGAATTGGAATAGAAACGACTTATAGGATTGAAGACCCATATTCGAGAATTGATTGTAGGAATTTGTGCATGGAGCATGCTTGGGGAAGAGAGGTGGTCCAAGAAAAAGAGCGTTAAGAAAGGATAGGAGATACACCACCTCCAGGAGGGGAAACAGCAACAGTAGAGGCTTACCCACTCCGAAAGGTACCAAGCGGAGGGTATGTACATGTGCCTTGGAGTAGAGGTGACTTGGCAGCGTTTATAAATAATTTCCCCGGCTGAGGGAAAACCCAGTTGAATGGCATAAACAGGTTGATCAATTTGTGAAAATTGCGAAGGTGTTATGGGTTGATTTGAATACCTTGTTTGACATTGTTGTACCTGGTGATTTGTGGTCGGCCTGTAAAATAGCAGTTGAATGGCCATCTTCAGAACCAGACCGAGATCCTGTAACTCATGGTCCTTCACCTATGGTAATGAAAAAATATGATCAGGTAATCACATGGTTGTAGTCCAAAGTTTCTCCACAGGCTATTGATTGGGTCAAGATTGATCGGACGACCCAAGAACCCAAGGAATCAGTACATGAGTACTACGAGAGGCTTTTGCAAGCCTTTAAGCAGTATAGTGGATTGGACACATTGGAGACAAAAGACATGGGACAGTTCGTTTCCAAATTTGTGTTAGGTTTGAGACCACAGATTAGTTTTATGATTCAGCAGCACCTGATCTGTTGGCAGAATAAGTCTGTGGACGAGATTCTGCAATATGCTAGATAGTGTAGTGATGAGGTGGATTCGAAACATCAGAAGCTTAAGGACAAGCTTATGCTAGTCCAGATGAAGAACGCAGATCAAGTACAACCTGGTGGGGGAACGTTGGGAAGGAGACAAGGAACCCATAGTGGAGGGACACAGAACGCAGGACAAGGAAGAGGGAATCCCATAGATCCTAAGACCGGGATTGACGTAGGTACCCTAAAGAAAATGACCGCATGTCATTATTGCCACTAGATAGGGCATTGGAAGCGCGAGTGTAGATCGAATCCAGCTAATCAGATTCAAGGGGAGGAAGTAGTACAAATACCTGAGGTTGCAGATACAGTAACCAGACCCAGATCAATGTGCGGGGGAAGCTTGAATCCACAAGTGCAAGTTCCCCAGCCACCAAAAGTTCCGCAAGGGAATCGAGTATACCAACAGATGCCCTTCATTGAGACTTTTGATGAGTTCGATCCAGACCCGTTACAATGACGGTGCCTGAGGGGGGAGGGAAACTGTACTCTTGGAGCAGTCTTGGAGGTAGACCAGAGAGGACCGTATGTAGAAGCAGATTTTGACGGTCATCCCATCACATCCTTGATTGACACTGGTGCTACCCGTTCTACTGTGACATCAGCAGTAGTCCCAAACCTACCCCTCTCGGGACAATCAATCCAAGTTGTCAGAGTTGCGAACAAGAAAATGACTAGTCCTTTGACAGACGCGAAACCTGTAAAGATAGGGACGTTTCAAGATCGTCACCAGTTTGTGGTGTGCGATTCTAGTCCAGTCTGTCTGTTACGTCGTGATCTTTTGTGCAAATTGAATTGTACCATCTATTGCACGTCCAGGGGAGTTGAGTTGCAGACGAATGATGACGACGTTGCCTTCAAACTGGCAAGTCAGAACCGCTATTTGACAGCATATCCTGTGCTGACTACAGAGGAGTTGCCATACGACCTGAGAGATTCCGTTGATTCTGTGGTGTGGGATTTTACAGGAGAGGAGATTGGTCTGATTCGAGGGGTTGAGCCGGTTAAGATCCAGATTAAGCCGAATGCAGAATTCCCAAGGACGCCCCAGTACAACTTGACACCGGAAACGGTGGCAGGAATTAGACCAGTGATTGAGTCCTTGATCGAACAGGGTATTTTGAAGGAGATAATGGGGAGCCCATGTAACTAACCCATTATGGGATTGCAGAAGCCTAGTGGGAAGTACAGAATCGTGCAGGACCTGCGAAAGGTCAACACGATTGTAGTTCCATGTTGTCCTGTGGTACCGAATCCGTCTGTGATTTTATTCCAGATTCCCTGCGAGGCGGAGTGGTTCACGGTGATTGACTTGTGCTAAGCATTCTTTTCGATCCCCTTGCATGAGGAGAGCCAATTTTTGTTTGCTTTCCGTCTGGAAGACCGTGTGTTAACCTGGTGTCGTATCTACAAGGGTATACTGAGAGTCCATCGCTCTTTAATCAGATCTTGAAAAAGAACCTTGAGAGTCTGGTGCTGCCACAGAACTCAGTTCTTGTACAGTACATAGACGATCTCTTGATTGCGTCCGAGATGCAAGATGCGTGCAGGATTGATACTGTCGCATTGTTGAATCATCTAGCAGAAAATGGACATAAAGTGTCTCTGAGTAAACTTCAGTACTGTTTGTCTGAAGTTCAGTATTTGGGTCATCGCATTGAAAAGGGCAAGAGGAAGGTGTCACCAGATCTAGTCGAGGCGATCCTGAACATGACTTCGCCTACGACCCAGAAGGAGGTCAGGATGTTTTTGGGAATGGTTGGCTATTGTCGTCAATGGATTCCCAACTTGTCCTTGAAAGCAAAGCCTTTGCAAAGGTTAACGCACAAGGATGTGAGCGATCCGGTACCATGGGATAATGACTGTTTGCTTGCCTTCCTGGAGCTGAGGGACAGCCTGTGCCACGCCCCAGCTCTAGGAATGCCAGATTAAAACAAAGCCTTTTCACTGTTCTGTTGCGAAAGAGGAAGTTGTGCATTGTCGGTGCTTACGCAGATACATGGAGGTGCCAGTAGACCAGTTGCTTACTTTTCAGCCACTTTAGATCCGGTGGCTTCAGCGTTGCCCGGATGTCATAAGTCCATTGCTGCAACAGGTGTCAGCATTGAAAGATGTGAAAGTATTGTCATGGGTCATCCATTGATTGTACATGTGCCGCACTCTGTTGAACTGTTGATGACCAGGACCAAGACGCAGCAGCTCACAAACCACAGACTCACACGCTACGAGCAGGTTATACTTGCCTCGGAGAATGTGACTCTGAAGAGGTGCTCCGTACTGAATCCTGCTACTTTGATGCCAAAATGCCAAATTTTGATGAGGGTGAAGATTGTGAGGACCATGACTGTCTTGATGTGACTGAACTTTGCACCAAACCGAGGCCTGACATTGTTGATGAACCTCTGCCTTTGTCTGATGAAATATTCTTTGTTGATGGTTCATGCGTAAGAGACAATGCGGGTTGTTTGAGAGCGGCGTTTGCTGTTTGCACCATCACAGAAGTGGTGGAAGCTGCTTGTTTATAGGGAGTACACTCCGCACAGGTGGCTGAAATCATTGCCCTTGACGCACGCCTGTCTGGCCGCAGATCAGATCCAGATCACTATCTATACCGGCAGCCAGTACGGGTTCGGTGTAGTTCATGATTTCGGACAGCTATGGTCACAGAGAGGATTTCTAACTTCATCAGGGTCCCCAATCAGAAATGGAGAACATGTTCGAAGGTTGCTAGACGCCTTGCAGCATCCCAAGGAAATTGCGGTGGTTAAGTGTGCTGCCCATGGGAGGGAGGACGACTTTGTGACCCTTGGCAACAGGTATGTCGATGAAGTTGCCCGGTTTTGTGCTGAACAGAGATGCATTTTTACTGGAGATTACACAGGAGAGAGCACAGACAGAACTGAGCTCAGCATGATGTTAGCCATAGCAGATACTTGGGATGAGATCAAGCGTCTGCAGGATGAAGTGTCCGAGCAGGAGGACGCTGGTTGGATCAAAGCAGATTGTGAAAAGAGAGATGATGGCATTTGGGTTTCGGCTGATGGTCGAGCTGTGTTACCAGACGATTTATTAAGCCCTATGGTTAGACAGATTCATGGAGCAGTTCATGTTGGAAGGGATGCAATGGTGTGAGTGTTTCGACAGACGTGATTTAACCCACGGTTCCGTGCATTTGCTGAAGCAGTGTGTCATAGGTGTGTGACTTGTCAGCAGATGAATGCGGGGAAAAAGACTGTAGTTGCGCTGAGTCATATCGGGAGATCTGGAGGTCCCTTCAACCGAATCCAGCTCGATTTTGTCGAGATGCAATGGCTTGAGATACATTGTGGTGATTGTGTGTGTTTTCTCACGTTGAGTGGAAGCATATCCAACCAGGAGGTGTGACAGTCTCACTGTAGCGAAGCTGTTGCTTAGGGAATTGATACCACACTTCGGATTTCCGACCTCATTGGAATCGGTTAGAGGAACTCACTTCCAAAGTGAGATTATGAAGCTGCTTTGCACCGCATTACAGGTTGATCAGAGATTGCACTGTAGTTACAGACCTGAGGCGTCGGGTCTAGTGGAACAAATTAATGGGACTCTCAAAATGCGCATGGCCAAAGTCTGCTCATCCACGTCTTTGAAATGGCCTGATGCTTTGCCCTTGGTGTTAATGAGTGTGCGTAGCATTCCTGATAGGAAGACAGGACTTTCGCCTCACGAGATCCTTATGGGGAGGGCAATGCGATTGCCAGCAGTGCCATCTACAGCATTGATAAACATCACAGATGATTTGATCCTTGATTATTGCAAGGGATTGGCTGATGTGGTACGTTCTGTGTCTCACCAGGTCGAAGCTGCAACTGCCACAACATCGAAAGATCTCTGTCACGACTTGTGTCCAGCGGACTGGATATTGGTGAAAAAACACGAGGAAGAGCTGCCTTGATGCTCGCTGGATGGGCCCTTACCAAGTGATCTTGGTAACCAACACAGCTGTGAAGTGCGGGGCCTACCGAACTGGATTCACGCTTCTCACACCCGTCGAGTTTCAGCATCCTCGGATGAAACAGCTCCTCTCCCTGTAGAAAGTCCAGCTGTGGCTGCAAGGCCACTCGAGGGGACAAGCCAAGCTGTGAGGGTCGCTGAAGAGGCTGGCAATACACCAGAGCAAGCTGAGGGGGGTCGAGCTACACAAGGCCCAGACAGTGACTCTGAGGGAGACGGTAACTTTGTGAATGATATAGAGTCCGACTCAGCAGGGAGAACTGGTGTGCAGGAGGATCGGGTGCAAAGAAGGAGAGCAAGTTTGGTGGGCGAATTGTGGCCTGGGAGACAAAGGAGACAGAACCTGAGACTTGCATCTGAAAGAGATCTTGCCCCGGTGACTGAAACATCTGAATCGGAGCTAAGTGAGACAGAGCAAGACCAAGAAGGCTTGAGGAGATCGAGGAGGGCAAGAGTGGCTTGCTGGAGATACGCTGCTCCAGAATGGACTTACTTGGTTGAAGATGCCAGGAGCGGTGGGCACAGGGAAACTGAGGTCTTCGAGAGTTGTCAACATAGTTCCCGAAATGAAGATTGAGATTGAACTCATAGTCCCATGGTTGGAAATAGAAGGAGTGCTAACAGTGACTGTACCAAATCCTCCAGTGTTGAGTGGCGTGAGAAGTTTGGTTCTGAGAGATTTGACCTTTCCATCCTTTGGATATCAGCCTCCAGTTCAGGAGATTGCAGCTATTCGTCTTGAGATCTTGCATCGTGTTATTGCTAAAATTGGTTTGGAGCTTGTGAGAGACTGTTAAATGAACTGTGAATTGTAAATAAATCAATTGCTACCTGAAGAAGATAACCTAGGTCCGAGTGGAAGAAGAATAAATGTACAGATTTTCAGTAGAAGAGGGCTAGGGAAGTCTTTTGAACTGTGTGGGTAATTGTGCAATGGACTTTGGGTTTGGTTTCCGGAACTCCGAAGAAAGTGTGTTGAACAACGGCCAGAGGCAAAGAAAGAGACTCTTGAGAAATCCTCTTGCTGTGCTAAAACCGAATTCAGCTGGAAATGGAGTCTGGAAATCCGCACCGTAGATCAAAGTGTTTAGTAGGCACACTCATAGTGGGTGTAATAGTGGTAATAGCTCTAGTAATTATAATGTCTGTACAGTTTTCACATGATGTAGAGGTTGACGGGATGGAAGTGAGGGGAACGTCCATACCAGCTACTTCTACTACAAAAGAGGGTACATTAGGAGTTAAAAAAGCTATGCTAGAGAAAACTAGTCGCATGTTACACGTAGATTTGTCCAAGGGTGATTATACGATGAATGCCTATGTGAAGTTGTTGTATGAGTATGTGAACACAATGGATGTGAGGGATTGTTATGTGTGTATGCAGTTGCCAGCATCAGTGGAAGAGGGAATTAGGTATCATCACCTCCCATTGACATATGGTATCACTTGTAGCCTATTGCTTAGTATGTTTTACGGAAAGGGACATTATGAATACTATTTCTCCAATTATGATGCAGTGCTGTCAGAAGTTCCAGCTTATAAGAACCTTAAAAAGTATGATTATATAAGCAAGATGATAGATTGGGAAAGTATTTCATACCTACAGTAACCTTAGATACAACTTATGCTCATCGCCACAACCTAACGTGTTTATTGACTGATGTAGAGAAGAAATTTGTAGATCAGGTAGAAGATAGACATAGACAACTAATGGTTAAACCTACCAGTAGGGAAGGAAGACTTGATTGGACTAAGGAGGAGTTGGCTCACAAGGCAAAGCGAAGTTATGGTCCAATAGCTTTAGATTTTGAGCAGCGAGGAAAGTTGTGTATTCGACAGGTCCAAACTTACTACGATAAGATCTATGTGGGCCAGAGTGTATGCGATCACATATTCGCGATTGAAACGTCAGCGAAGACGTTTTTGCAGGAAGCTGTGCAAGTGGTGCCAAATGTGTTTTTTGTGTGTGGGAAGAACGCCTATGTGCGATTGCCATTGAATTGGTATGGTACATGTTATATTGCTGTTGGCTTCCCAAAGATCTATCATGTTGAGGATTTGAAACACTTGTAAAATGGGGAATACTATAGAAAGAAGAGAGGTGCTAGTGCAGGAGAGATTGTTGGAGATGTTTTTGGAGCAATGATACCAAGCTTGGGAGTGATTCTGAATGATGTGAAGATTCGAAGGCTGGAAACCATCTTAGATAAGCTATCGGCGAATACAGCTCAGTCTTTGTTGCTTGTAGATGGAGAGATGGTGTCGATAAGAGCAATGGTGATGCAGAACCACCTTGCATTAGATGTGCTGTTGGCAAAGGAAGGCGGAGTCTGTAAAATGCTAAAGGTTCAGCAGTGTTGTACTTTCATTCCTGACAACAGCAGGGATTTGAAGAAATACATAAGTAATATTACTGCAGTTCATTTTGAGGTACACGAGATGGCAAAGGAAGGAGTTTGGACGAAAGTTGGGAAAGGATTTGAAAGGGTTGGGAGTTGGTTTGTCAATCTTGGAAAAGGTGTTCTTGGTTACATCTTGAAGCATCTCATTATAGTGGTAGTCTGTGTGATTCTTTTGCTTGGGATGATAAAGGCATACAAATGGCACAAAGCAGGACAGGCTGAGAGATCTCTTCGGAGGAGAGAGAGGAGAATAGAGAGACTGCAGGGCAGTCATTATGAGAAGCTCAAGAATTTAGAGAAGTTCCGACACGGTAGAATGGCTACAACTTCTGTTTAGGTCGGTTCGTTCTCCAGGGATGGTGTTTGATGGTGATGACACTAGTTATCAGAGGGAGGAACTGATAGAGCGCAGTTGTGCTCTTTAATTTGTAGGGGTGCATTATAATCATGAGTAGGTTGCACCTGCATTTATTCTTTGTCGTATTAAAATAATGGTGTTAGAGATGTGCTGTAATAACATGAAGGTGTTGTGTTAAAGTTGCATTCATGTAAGCTGTGAAGGATTTGCATTTGAAAACAGTTCATGTTCAGTTAAAGGCCTAACGCGTAGCGATTTGTGTATGCCACTTACAATTATTCACGTATTTGATATGCTAATGTAATGTATTGATTTAGCACTGCTCAGTAAGCATTTATTATTGTGTACTTTCATGAGGCTTGTATGCCATTTTTCTTGTGTTGGCCGAAGTCTGTGGGCCTGAAAAATTTATTTTACCCTGGTCGCTCTCGACTGAGTTTAAACGTGTAGTTATGAATTTCATGTGCATGTTGAGTTTGTTCTTTCTCACTATTTTCCGTTGCAGGTGGTGAATTCATCATTGTTAGTTAGAATAACGCTTTTGTTCCAGGAGTTAGGTTGGAGAAGCAGTGGATACAATAGGCATATGAGAAGCTGATATCGGAAGACGGTGTTCTTTTTTGCTGGAACAGGCCTGGGAAGCAAGGTGGAGTGGAAATTCACCTATGAGAAGATGCCCTGTGGGACGGGTCGATGGGGAGACCTAAAGGGGCGTGCTTTGTGATTTAGAATTTTAATTAGGGACAGTGTCCCAAGGGTGGAGAGAGGAGAAGATCGGGAGACATTAGGAGAAGAGGAGTATCTTAGAACGAGCTCCCTAGCCTTTGCTACTTGACCCATCCAACGTGAGTGTACTTCTTAGGAAGTCTTCACGCGCTGACACCTTTACCTTTTCCTAAATTGCCTGGGGGGGGAAATGCTAAGTAGGGATGTCACCTTAGTGATAGTGTAGAGATAGGTTTATTCTTTTCACTTACGAACCTGTGATGAAGTCTAATTTAGACGTGGGAGCACTCATTGCCTGCATTCTGTTTCCGGAAATTGTCATTCTGTTCATGCTTCATCGAGTCAACTTTGTTGGTAGGTTTGGCTTTAGTATTAGTTCTGATGTATTTCTACATCCTCGTTTTGAGGTGCTTGTATGTCCAACTATTTTTGGTTTTGTAATAAATGTACTAACTGGAATTTGGAGTCTGTGATCCTTCGGAGTAATGACTATTGGGCCTATAGTTATTTGTGTGAACAATTGTCGTAAGATATCTCTTCCCTCTACACTGACAATCAGGAACCAACGATCCATTTGCCAGAGAGTGTTCCAAGGTAATTTATAGGTGGAACCTCAGCCCCATCACCTGCTTAAAACAAAAATACTTTCCTGCCAGTGTCTAGCCCAGGCCTGACTCCTGATGACTTCCCTGTGGTGAGATGCGTATTGCTCCCAGACAGTGGACAAAGGGCCTTGGGAGTGGGTAGGGGGACTCCCCCCTTAACAGGCCCAGCCCCTTCCTGAGCTTCAAAGGTTGCCTACCTTGTCACTGGCAAATGAAGCTCACACCAAGGCCTGCCTCCCCTTTATCTCTCTGATAATGCTGGCGCCAAACCCAGTGGGGGTAGAGGACCTGACCAGAGCTGGTTTAGGGGGTAGACAAAGGCTTGCCTTTGACCCACAGGCTGGCACCGGGTATAAAAGTGGAGCCCAACAGTCCTCTCCTCAGAACACTCATGGGCCTGTGAAGGACTGGCTTGCTGTCTGCAGAACCTGAATGAAGACTGGGTCTGCTTGCCTTGAACCCAAGAACCCAGAAGAGGCTCCAAGGGTCAGTTGGCTGACCTACTGTTTGAGCTACAGGGACACAACAAGCTTCCAGAGGCCTCTCTTCCTGCAACTGCCCAGCTGACCAGTACCAAGTGGACCAGCCCTGCTGCTGGCCCCTGGTGGTGTGAGTTCTAAGCCCCCAAGTGGTGGCTCCCGGTCCTTGATCCTTGGCTGGAGTTAAGGTGCTCTTCTCCCGACCCCAAACTGCAAGATCTGGGACTTAGAAACATTTGCCAACTTTCTGCAGTGAAAACTGATGGAGAGATGGATAGCTGTGAAAGCCAGAGCCATCAATGTTGAATCACTGGTTGACCTCAGCTTGCTGGGTTCTCCTCGGAAGGAGATGTGATTTCCAGATTTTTTTTAAAGTCCGAACATAGAAGGCTTCACCGAGGTTGATGCTGAGCCAAAGCTAATCGATGTCGAGGCCTTACTGGGCACAGACTTTACCTGCTCAGAGCTTTCCTGCCTTTGTCAATGACTGCATTGAGTCCCAACGCTTCTGCAACCTGACGCCGTCGAGCCCCAGTTGGTATCCAGCTTGCTCCCGCAACAACTCTTTGATGACCACTTTGGTGTTTTCACTTTATTATTGTTTAAGTGCTGCAAAAATACTTTACACATTGCCTCTAAGTTAAGCCTGACTGTTTTGTGCCAGGCTACCACAGGGTTAAGCACAGGCTTATTTAGTGGCTTTGGTGGTTCACCGTGGCAAGGATTGTGATTATTATTTGAAGTAGGTTCCCACACCCTTCAACTAATACTCGAATTTCTTACACAAACATTAACTCGAACACCAGAAATAATACTCCCTTTTAATATGACTAATTAAGTTAAAAATGGTGTTAGTAATATTACAGATGAAAGTACATATCATATTACTATTAACATAATAAAAGAGATAGCTATGAATGTAATATTATATATTGCTTTGAGTGTATATTGTCATTTAGCTATGTTGTGCTTTTAGGTGCTGTTAGGCATTGCAATAAATATTGGAAGGTCCTAAACATTGGATTTGTTGTGCGAGATATAGTGTGCATGTCTGTTGTGTGAATCATGGATTGCAGTTCTAACCATAACCTGCAAATACATTTTAGTGTTTTTTAGGTTTTAACTATTTTTTTATGTTTTATAAACATATGTTAATGTGTTATACGCAAAGCTAACCATAACTTCACTTTTACCTTTGTTTTTTCAGTGGATTTCTGGTATACCACATGCAACAGTTCCCTGCATCTAAACAACTGCTGCACGTGATCTTTGGACATGCACAGTGAGGGTTGGTCACACTGCCTGAACTATGATCAGTCCATGTATCCAACCCTCTATGGGTGGCCAAACCCCACTGTGCACTGCCATTGGCCCTGAATAGCAGGGTGGGCCACATGGCTTGACCTTCACCAGACCCACAGCACAACCCTCCATAGGATGCCAACCCCCTCTTCACAGGGACCACAGCCATGTGCAGCAGGAGAGGGTGGCTGCAGGCAGACTGGCCCTGCGACAGACCTAAAGCTTGCGGCCAGCCCTCATGGTGTAAGGCCTTCAGCTGTGTGCAGCAGAGGTTGGCTGCAAGGCCCCATCTACCATGGACCATGCCCAGTGAGGGTTGGAGGCACAGACTGGACTAGTCAGACCCTGCTTCTCACCCGCTATGTGCTGCCACCCTCACATATGCACATTGGCCAAGCACAGTAGTAGTTCATTGAAATGTTTTTTTAATCTTTTTTGGCGGATTTGCAAATCCTGAGCACCCAGAAGGATCCGAGATACCTACAGAGCACCCAGAATTCACAAATTCAGCATAGGACTTACAAATTCCATGATAAAAACAATTTTATTGATTGATTTTTATTTAATTGATTGTAGTTTCTTTGGGTCTCGACTTCCCATCTGTGCCTGGCAGTCAGGGTAGTTCCACCATGCCCACTTATGCCCCCCCCCCTTTTTTTTTAAACACGGTGCTCATTGCACCATGGTGGGCAAATATTGACTACTACAGATATTTTTCTAAGTTGTCCAGCCAATCACAACACAGAGGATTTGTAAGACCACAGCAATACTCACAAGATGGTGAGAGAAAAAGGTCCCTAGTCCAAAGGTATGCCTTCATTTTTTCCATTTGATTTACGAATCCTCCGTGTGTATGCAAATTCAGATGATCTTCCTCTTCGTGCCCACACAAGAACACTTTTTAAATGCAACCCATCACACTAAACCAAGCAAAGTACTTCCATTTAGCAGCTTTTTCTGTATCGAGGAGAACATCTTGGAAATGTCTCTTTTGCCCTTCCCCCTTCTATTCGTGCAGATGTATTGAACAGTGTTAAGGTTATTTCGAAAAATCAATGGGCATCATTACGATGTGGGTCAGAGTTGCATCTGACTGACATTGCCAAGGATGTTGAACCGCCCGACCGACCTCAGGTCAGCGGATACAACACTGTAATTAGGATGCGACCACGCATGGTGCAGTCGCATACTTCGCATACTTCCATTTTCCGAAACCGTCCGCAGCACAAGCTCCCATTGAAAAATTGAAGTTTTGAAACTTCCTGCACCGTGTGACAGGCACTTGATGGTGCCTGCCACATGGTGCAGGGATGTGAAGGGGGGCAATATAGGTGCCCCACAGGGCCACAAGCGTAGGGCCTGGGGTGAAAGGGGCCCTGCTAGGGGCCCCCAAAATCTCTTTCCGACAGCAATTCCAGGTCGGAAAGGCCGACATGGAACTGCTGTCGGAAAGTTCCATCATAATCCTGACGGTGGAAATGCCGTCCTTTAGGGATTATGAGGTCTTTCCGACTGGCCGACGGGCTCCTTGAGGCCGGTTTAAACTCTGACCGCTGTCATTGTAATATGGCGGTCAGAGTTTAAACCTGCAATGTCGGTCAGAATGCCTCCGACCAGTGGTCAGAGGCTTTCTGAGCGACATTGTAATTAGGCCCAATATGCCTTGGAAATGGAAACACTGAAATAGCCATACCCACGGTGCTATATGTTCATAATGCACTTATATTAAACGTGGCTTCTTGCTTCAGACTAGAGTACACCGATTGTTCGGGCCTGAAACAGTAAAAGTGCATTTACTTACAGCTATGTGTGTAGATGCTATATAATGAATGTGAAATATTTATACTGTAGTGTATTGACAGAGCGAAGACAATAGTGTGCTCATATGTGGGGCTTATACATTGTATTTGATCCCCCTCAAACTGCTGACGATCGCAGAGTTTGAATCCTTGCAAGACAGTGTCATCCTTCCATCCTTTCTTGGTTAGTAAATTGAGTACTATGAAATGGTAATAGTGATATCTGATATTTATGACTCTTGGAAATGGAAGAAGTGCAATATTAAGCATGACATGCATAAAAAGCACATTGTTATTATTAAAGGAGGTGTCAAAATGTTTCTCTGAAAACATGAAGTTGTGCCACATTCAGTGAAACGAACGAAATGTTTACATAATATGTTGGCCAGGAAAAATTCTCAAAATTGAAATTAAACATTCATTTAAATAATAAGTTTTGTCCATGTTGGAGCCCATTGACAAAATCAACTATAATGAATCAAATGCAAACATTTACGATTGGCGATATTGATTTATTAATTAAAATGTTCAATTATGTATGGTTTTCAAACTGTCTAAACCAGTCAGTGGTGGTCAATGACCCTCAAAGGTGGAGGGTCCTCAAGGCAGTGCCAAACCCAGTGGCAGGCACTGTGATAAATCACAATGCCTTTAGGCTCACATTCCAAAGCTCTCAATCATGGCTCGATAACAGATTTTATAACGGGCCGTAGCAGGGAGCTCTGGAATTAAAGCTGAAGGCAATGCAAGTTTCTCACAGTGCCTGTCAGTGGGCCAAAAAGAAATGTAAAAACTTACCTACCTACTCTTTCTTGCTTCCTCGTCACCTTGAATCTCCCTAGAGCCTCAGCCAACCCTCTCTAAATCCCAATGCTGCTCTCATGCTTCAGTTGAACATCATAAGAGCAGCACCAGGATTAGTTGGAGCGGGCTGCCTCGACGATCCAGCAGGCACACGGGGCCTGTGCCTGCTCTCCACTCAGCTTTCTTACAACGTGCATGTCAGGCTGGCCGTCGCAGGCAGCTCGCCAAAGAGCGATGCTCCTCTGCCCTAATGGTGGGCGGGGGCGCCGCTGAAACCAGTGGTTCTTAACCTGTGGTCCGAGTACCCCTGAAGGCTTACTCAGGAGGTCCACAACAGTTTTACAAAATTAAATAATAATAAATTAAGAAATGAAAATTAATAAAGTACATACAAATAAAGAAACAAAATTGAAAATTTCAAAACTTTTTCTATATTATTAATATTATTTATTATTATTTTTTAAACATGCTGCATAAAATATGCATAGATTAAAATCACAGTTTAGTACAATAAAACATCACAACAGAAAAGTAATAAAACTGTTTCTTTATGTGGCAGCTAAAAATAGCTCTACATCATGTGGGCAAAATAGCAAAAACAAATATTTGTCCAATTAAAATGGGACGCGTATTCCTCAGAAATTTGGCAATATCATAATATCAATATGATTCATTAAATAAAAATGAGTTAATGGGATATCCAACCTTGTTAGTGAAAAGGAGAATTGTGCAAACAAACAAATATACACATGAAATGTTTACCTAGGGCTAAGAAAACTATCTTCAGACAATGCTCAAGGGGCTACATAAGGTGTTCTTTATACATCTTTACTGTATGAGCCAAGTAGCCTGTAAATACTTGCCAACACTAATGACTATCACTCTCTGGTGTCAGACTTGAGGATTCTTACGGCCACCTCATGTTGCCT
This sequence comes from Calotriton arnoldi, assembly GCA_963921515.1. Taxonomy (NCBI): domain Eukaryota; kingdom Metazoa; phylum Chordata; class Amphibia; order Caudata; family Salamandridae; genus Calotriton; species Calotriton arnoldi. Next base: position 434,446 of record CAWUFW010007754.1, on the reverse strand, counting down.
AAAACCTAGCAGTTTGCACGTTGGTAAAATCCACTTCCTACTGTAGGCCTTGCAGAATAGCAGAAAATAGTGCATACTCTCTGGGACAAGCCTGCATGCCGGGCACAGATTGGGCAGGCCCCGATTGCTTCCCCAGGTGGCGGTGAAGGTGAGGATAGGTAAAAATTGATATCTAAATTTGAGGCCCAACTGCTTAGGCAGGGACCCAAGATTCTGTCAAAAGAGGTCTCATAGGCTGGACCAGTCTTATAGTCTAGGAATCTATCACTCAGACTACCTGGCTAACAACACTCCTCCCTCCATAGGTGTTCTCTTAGCCTGTCCTTAATCAAGTGCTTAGGTATTGCAGCAATTTCCTCAGAGTTATCCCAAAGTAGGCAGAGATCTAGTGAGTAAAACATGCTCTTAATGTATGCTAGCCAGGAAATTCCTAGGTAAACCAGAGAACCTAGAAGTTCTCTAAGGAGGTACCTATATAGTTCTAGTTCTTCGATGGACCAGAGTCGGTGTCAAATCAATATGGGTCCTAATTTCACAAAGGACGATAGGATCAGGTATAAACCCTTGTCCGGGACTAGTGGAAGTCAGGGTGTGCTGTGCGGGAGGTTTACCATGGCCCTGAGAAACTTGTTTCCCACCAGAGTAAGCTCTTTGACACCTACATGACCCCAAAGTTCAGCGCTGTGAAGAGCAGAACTTTTAGATTCGTTTTTATAGATTTCAACTGCTGGGGAAAGGTTTCAAGATTTTGTTCTCTTGACCGTCTTAATTGTCGCCCCTACTTCCTGCTGCAATTTTAATACTCTCTTACTTATATGGGCCCTACCAAAATTATGGGACACATTCACTCCCAGGCAAGTGAAATCTTGGACCTGCTAAAGAGGTATGCCCTGCACCGAAATTCTGGTTCTCGCAACCTTGTATGGGTTGAACGCCATAAATTTAGTTTTGCCGATATTTAACTCCAACCCTCTTGCATAGCAGAACTCCAGGAAATGATCTAGTATAGCCTGTAGGGGTTTTCGAAATGAGGTAGGTATTATCAGCAAATAATAATAAAGTAAACATTTTAGTTGTACCTACGTTCGGGGCATCATTCCTCTGGAAATGAAGAAACTGGGCTAGATCATTGATGTACAGAGAAAAAAGGGTTGAAGCCGAGACACAGCCCTGGGGTATACCTTTTTCGATTTTGAAGGAGTCAGTCAGCTCCCCCTTGTTTCTGTACCTAACTGTTGCTCGGTTGTCTGCATAGAGTCTGATGAGCACATCCAGAATATGGGCCAGGACTGCCATACTATCTACTACTTCCCAGAGTTTATGGCGGGGTACCAGGTCAAATGCTACTTTTAAATCAACAAAGGCCACATATAAATGACCTTTCCCTAGCACTACTGTTTTCCAGTAGATTATACTAAAGTGTAGTAGTTGATCGAATGCTCTAGTTTTTTGGCCTGAATCCCACCTGAAAATCTGAGAGAATATGGTTTTCTGTGGCCCAGTCAATAAGTTTCCCCAGAATTTGACGACAGAATAAAATCTGCAGTCCATCAATGAGACTGACGGGTCTGTAGTTGCTGGGATCGTCCCGCCAGCCCTTCGTGAATATTGGAATAATATTGGCATTCTGCCAAGATTTGGGTGTGGGGCCACTATCCAGAATTGCTCTTGTGAGGGCATTAAGGTACGAGGCCCAAATATCAGGCTCAGCTGCATATAAATAAGACGGTATGAATTCAGGGCCGAGAATCTTCTAGAGGACTCTAGACTTAAGGGCCTTACGTGAGTCAGTAATAGAAATCTCAAGTGGCTCATGATGCCTTGTGCGGTTTCCTGGTGCCTGGCTTTCAGTCTCTCTATGACTGACTCCACTGCCAAAGTACAGGTTCTCAAAGTGATCCACCCAGATATGAGGTTGGACATGGAAAGCCACTATCGAAGCCACGTGGCGACTTCCATGTGCTATTATGCCCCAGAATGGCTTAGAGTCTCTCCTTTTAGCTACTCTGACCAAATAACTCCATAACGCATCCTCCCAGCAAGCTTAAGCACGTGCCACCACTTCTTTATACTTTCTCCATGCCAGGGAAATGCTACTTTGGACTTTAGATTTTATACAATTGAGCAAGGTGCTTTTTGTGTCCCTACACTGTTTGTTATACCAGGGCTGTAAAGCAGTTAAGTTTTTTGATTTTTTTTTTGTTAGACTCTCTAGATAGCAACTTTGCCAAGGATGCCAACAATTCTTCATGAGAAGCTATGATGGAATTGTGGCTAGCAGTTTGGGAAGCTAAAAAAACTCATTGTTTCCAGAGTAGCAGCCACCTACGAATATCCCTGTCTCATTAGATCAGGGTGTCCCATTACATATTTCCATTTTAACGCCTTTTTGTTATTCGAAAGTATAAGGTCACTCAAGAGACTAGGTGATAGCTTCTCTAGTCCTGGAGACATGAGAACTTAGTTTGAGAGCATTACGGTCACTGCCCCCCTGTCCCCAAATGACCATCATGTCCTTCATATATGGCCATGTCTGAAGAGATAGGAGTATATCATCTATTCAAGATGATTGGTTTAGCCTTTTAAAGGTGTGAGCTCAATCTTGGTCTGACTGTGACCTACCGTTGCAGGCTCTAAGACCTAGCCTCAATGTCATACCCAGTAATTGATTTGCCAGGACCAAGCATCTCGTGACTCACAGAATGTCTGGCTTCAGGATAAGCCACGAGGCATCTTCTTCCTCGGTTAGGTCTAACATGGGCTTGTCTAGTGGTTCAATTGTCACATTGAAATCATCCGCTATTATCAGATAGACATCTGCTGGTAAGGCATCTGAAGAGTGCTCTAGGGAAGTAAGGATGGCTGATTCTTTGCTTACACCCACTCGCCTATTGTGCACATTAGGCACATAAACACAAGTGTCCTCTATGGTGATGGAGAGGCCAAGTATGTCAAGCACAATAACAGAGAGCCTCTTGATACTGCATTGAAGTGGGTTCTTCACCCACGTAACTAAGCCCCCTGCCGTACGACCACTCCCTTGGGCACTGGCTGGACAATAAAAGTTAGAATAACCTGCCCTAAAGAAAGGTTCTGTACACCACAATACTTTAAACATGCAAATATCCCTAAAAAGGATCCGAAAGTTTTGATTTCAGTCCAGCTAGGTTCTATGAGAGAATACTATATGAAGCTGTGTCTGGGACCTTAGAGATTTTGACATGTGGATCTAGTGCATCACCTTGTTTGTCAATTACTCAATTGACTCCCTTTGTCCTGTAGTTAATCTTGGAACCCTTGTCATGAAGATATTACATTCCTTGGCTGCCTGTGTCGATGGAATCAGATTCTTTCTTAAGGGCTGCATATAGCATGCAAAGAAATCACGCTTTGATGAGTAATAGAGGCATCTGTTTGCAACTTGCTGTGAAATAGGTATATTGTTTGGGGAAGAAGGGAAGAAATTAAGTTTCTTAATACACTGGGGTCTTAAAGGATTTGAGTACTTGGGCTGCATGTCGGACTTTGCAGATCCAACATCTATAGGTCGCCAATCGCTTCTAGCCATAGGTTTTCCTTCAGTGTACCTCTTGGTGCTCTTGGGGCAATAGATAGAGAGTGCTATGTTAGCTTTATTCCAATTATCTATGCTTTCAGGGCCGGTTTGGCATGTCAGGCGGCTGAATCAATCCTCATGGCTCTTGGACAGGTGTGCCACTAATTTGTTGGTTAGGTTTGTATTTAGATCTGAGAGCTGTTGTACTCAAATTTAGTGATTGGGTGACCAGTTTCATAGAGTCAAGTTTGCAATTTAAATACTGAGTCTTAATTACTGAGCCTGACTCCGCTGATGCTACGTTTGCGCCGCTGGTCTCCGGATTTTCCTCTTGTCAGGTTAATTAATGGAGCATAGCGGTTTGTTCATATTATACTGGACACAAACTCGGCCACGAGAGGTTGAGTATTCGGTGAGAGATTTGGGGCAGCTGGGACACTTGATGAGCTACGATCATTCAGTTTTAAAAGAATTTCACAGACCTCAGCAACATCTGGACAAGGGTTAGTTTTACTAGGGATTCCCTTTCTTTTTTTACCATTGAAAAAGTGTGTGATTTTTAGATTAGACTCAGTTGCCCCAGAATGATTCTTCCCTTTATTCAACATGTCCTCTACCTCCTCTATCAAATCATCAATAGCATCAAGCATACAGTTGTGGGTGGCATGTCTTTTAGCACATTTTCCAACTGGCCATGGTCCTGTTGCATTATCCTGGGCCTTTCCTTTACCCATTACAGTTATCAGTAATGCAACTCCGGATACTAACAATTGCAGCCAAAGAGAACATCCCCTAAGTGCTCCAAGATGACAAGCCAAGTGGGGTGGCCCTGCCTTGCCTCTTCCCGTCACTGACGGGCGCAGGGTGGGCCCGACCTTCGCCTAGGCTTTGTCAGAGCACATCCCGCACCGCGGGTATCGGGGCAGCGCTGTAAGCGCTCAGCAGAGTTCATCCACAGCAGCCAGCGCTTCCTGGCACAGGGCGAAGTGGGACCTGGAGTCCCCTTAACTACAGCAATGATGTAGTCCTGCGCTGCGGGTATCGGGTCAGGACTACAAGCATACGGCAGAGCTTACCCCCAGCAGCGAGCACCTCCTGGTACAGGGAAATGTGGGAACTAGAGTCTCCTTAACAACAGCAATGACAGGGTCCACAAGCCTTACTCAGGGGGTGCGTGACAGTTTTACAAAATTAAATAATATGAAATAAAGACATTAAAATTAATAAAGTACATAGAAATAAAAAAGCAAAATTCTAAATTTCAAAACCTTTTCTATATTTGATTGTGAATTATACAATATATTTCAATATTTAAGCATCTGTTTGGTGCATACTTGTATTGATATTTTTATGCATTGTTTTGAGTTTCAAATCATAGAAACTGCTGAGTCTGGGGTTCCCCAGCTTTCCATATTGACTCAGTGGGGGTCTGCAGATTCCAGTAATGATTCTGTGGGGGTCAACAGAAGTCAAAAGATTAAGAACCACTGGTCTAAACCATTGATCACACTAGTTATTTTTAGATTTAGTGTATATGACTTTCTACCAAAACTGAAGATAGAGTCATCAAATTCTCTCACTTGGGGTTTGGGCTTTAAGGACCACTTTGCTTTTCTGTGAGTGAAATACTTGAAAAAAAATTAATTACTCTTAGATCTAGACTCTGCTTGGAAGTATCAAACCCAGGATCAGAAGATTTCTGGCGGCTAGGGACTGGAATTCTCTGCCTGCTCCGCTAAGAGCTGAACCCTCTGAAACACGGTTTAGGAGACTGCTAAAAACCTGGCTTTTTAGTTCCACATAATTAGCTTTCTTTTTTTCATTGTTGCTAGGCTCTACTGTAACTGGTTCAGGGTCTGGGACACACCGGTTTGGTGTAGCCGTGTGCTCTACAAATCTACTTATTATTTTATTATTATAAAATCACTTGAACTTTGCTAGAGGCACAGTGTGATAATTTCACGGGCTGTTAATAGATCCATAAAAGGTACTCATTAGTGGATGTAGTCAGCCAGGCTGGCTCCAACAGCAGGTCAAACTCATTCAGTGTACTTTATTACCTTGTTTGTTCTTCTTGATGCCTCCAGTTTCAAAGCCAGGCATACGCAAGACCTTTGTATCTTAATCCGGCATCGCCACCCCTCTTAAGAGATCATACAGAACAAACTAAACTCCAAGGGGCATATTACCAAGGATGTGCGATAATTATCGCAAAGCGCACTTAGCGCTGTTTTTTTTATCGCCAGCTATCGCTGAATTACATCGCGGAGATAACGCGTTATTATCAACGCTTATCTCCAAGGCGATAGAAAATCCAGCGATAGCGGCGAAACCCAGCAATAGCGCGCAAAATCCAGCGATAAATTCCACGTTCTAATGAAAAGCTTGCTAATAGGCAGGTGAGGACTCAACCTCACAATCCACCTCCCATTAACTAGAATGGTTAAGTCAAGTTTTAAAGAGGTGTTAGATTCCAGCGATAATCGCGGTTAGCGCGAATTATTTTATCGCTTCGCGGGCATTGCTAATAGGGGGAAGTTGTGTTAGTGACTGTTTTCAGTCGCTTTTAGTTGGGAACGCCTACTTTGCATGTCATTAGCGATAATTATCGCTGACATGCAAAGCGGCAAGATAACGGCCGCTTTCGCCATAAAGCTGTCGCTAACAGCTGTTAGCGACAGCTTGCTAATAGGGCAATAAAAATATCGCCGCTTTAGCGGCAAAAAGTGCCGCTAAAGTGGCAATACTGCCCTTGATAATATGCCCCCATACTCCATCAGTAAAACTACACACTTAAGGCCAATGGGTCATATGGACATAGCACAAATCCAGCAGGCGATACCTGACCACATACAAGATCTAACAACTTAAAACAAGAAATAATTCTATTCTTCGATATACAAAATGTTAATTGATGTTATTACTTCCCTGCCCCAAATACAAGTAGGTACCCCATTCTCCTGGCCACGCAGCTGTGCGTGGATCACACCGTAAAGTTTTAAAGGAATAAATAAACATCATGACCTCCCTCTCATGAAAAGAAACAGCCGTTCAAATATCAGCAAAATGCTATCAACCTAATTCACTTACCTGATAAACATCATAGTAATTCAAGAGGCAAAGGAAAAACAGAAATACAATACTACACAAGTGACTTGGAAAATATTCAGCTTAGTTCAATCATAGCCTAAAGAAAGCCCAAAAAGGCAAACTGAAGTCACACTGAAGGCTCACAGCTAACTAGCACAGCTACTGGTAACACTGCTGTTTTGAGTGATTGTGAAAAATGTAGTAAACATTTCAAATGTTAGACAGGTAATTAAAGTCAGAAGATTCGCCTTGACAAATTCATCACTGTCAAACTCCGCAACAAGTGTCTTTAAGCTAGCTAAAAAGCAGGACCTACAAGTTGGCAGGGGTAATTCACAGACTCATCACTGGTAGAGATCAGTGAACTTCGGGGCTTATTTACAAGGCCCTTGCGCCGCCGGTGCGTCACTTTTTCCCATATTAAAAATGACGTACTGGCAGTGCAAGGGGCTTGTAAATAAGCCCCATGATCTGGGTAACTTTAACTCTATTATTAACTTGTATTGAGAGCGTACTTGAATGACAACTTGATTGATAGTGTCTCCAATCTAATAACAATATTATTCTAGCCATAAAAGGATTTAATTTTCTACAAAGAAATACTAAAATTCTTCAAAAATACATTGAGTTCAGTCTTTGATTGCTAGGCAGAGGATGCAATTAACGTGATTGTTGGGGATTAAGGAACATATGAAGCTAGACGCTCATATACAGCATAATGTGCTGGACCCGGTCTTTAGACTAGAGGCCTAATTTAGAGTTTGTCACAAATGTGACAGATGTCCCATCCATCTTATTAAATGTGCCATAGGTTAAATGTATGTGACAGAGTAACTCTTTCGTCAAACTCTAATTCAGGCCATTAATCCCCTGGTCAGAAATAGACAAGACAGCATGCAAAATTCAGCATAAACGATCCATGCATCAATAAGATGGATAAAGCATTATTGTGCACTTCAAAATCCTACAGACTGATTCCAGATTTTCTGCAATACTGTGTCTTCTTTTTAGCATAGTGTTTCAGCTACCATCACCACAGGCACTTTGGAACTAAAATCTCTGTTTTACGCCAACTGAACATTTTCCAGATTAACTAGAACATCCGAAATTATACTCTACCGTAAATACCACTCAAAGACATCCCATAATCAGAGACACACAAATCACATTTTCATAAGATAGTAAAACAGAAAGTCATCTTGGATGTATAAATCTTCCTCATTAAAGCAACAACAGCACATAATCACGAGCAGAGTCCAGTCAGCATCAGGCATTGTTCACCACCGGGAGAGGAATGTCCTACCTTGTAAGGTAATAGTCAAAGAGGTGGGGAGGAATTCATTATTAGGATCTGCGAAAAAGATGAAAATTGGAAGGGTTATGCCAACAGGAGGTTAGAAACATAAGAGTATTATTACCAAAATCGTCCATTAGTCCACAAAAATCATTCTCTGTAAATTTGAAAAACCACATGACAAGATCCATGTGTACAGCCAATACAGCGACGGCGGCTGTCAATTTCCCCCCCCCCTGTCCTGATGAAGACCCGCCCATGACGCTCTTTAGAATCGTGAAGCAAGGCAAGGTCAGGGAAGATTCCAATCGGCATTATACCATTTTTAAAAAATCTTTGTTTTTACACTTGGTCGATGATTTTAGCTGAACTGTTTTAAAGTTTGTGTGGCACGAATTGCTTATTTGCACTAATTGTTCATTTGCACTGAGGGAGCTGTGTTATAGCTCCGGGGGGGAGAGACTGCAATCTCTGTTAGCGCTCTAGTCTCCTATGCTAACGCGGTCGCTCGGCTGTATAAATTTGCCGATGACGCGACCGCGCAGCGACGCTCTTTAGAATCGTGAAGCAAGGCAAGGTCAGGGAAGATTCCAATCGGCATTATACCATTTTTAAAAAATCTTTGTTTTTACACTTGGTCGATGATTTTAGCTGAACTGTTTTAAAGTTTGTGTGGCACGAATTGCTTATTTGCACTAATTGTTCATTTGCACTGAGGGAGCTGTGTTATAGCTCCGGGGGGGAGAGACTGCAATCTCTGTTAGCGCTCTAGTCTCCTATGCTAACGCGGTCGCTCGGCTGTATAAATTTGCCGATGACGCGACCGCGCAGCGACGCTCTTTAGAATCGTGAAGCAAGGCAAGGTCAGGGAAGATTCCAATCGGCATTATACCATTTTTAAAAAATCTTTGTTTTTACACTTGGTCGATGATTTTAGCTGAACTGTTTTAAAGTTTGTGTGGCACGAATTGCTTATTTGCACTAATTGTTCATTTGCACTGAGGGAGCTGTGTTATAGCTCCGGGGGGGAGAGACTGCAATCTCTGTTAGCGCTCTAGTCTCCTATGCTAACGCGGTCGCTCGGCTGTATAAATTTGCCGATGACGCGACCGCGCAGCGGGCGCGCCGCTGGCGCGCCGAAGGCGCGCCTAAGGCAAGCCCGTCCGCGTCCAGCCGGGTCTAGGGGCAGGTACCCCTGCCGAAATTTTGCCTGCGAGGGGTAGAACGATGTATAACTCAGCACAACTCCATGATCTCAGAACAGAGATGGACTGTAACTGTGCGTATACTATGCGACCTGATAATTGCAGCGTGCAATGCACACACTGTAAATTCTATCTACAACCTACCTCCCAAATGTTAGCTGAGACTCATTCCAATAAGGAAATTAGAATGCTCCTACTCAATTGTCGCTCACTCCCTAAACATTATGTGGAAATTCACCTACTCTTAGAAGAGAGAAATCCTGATGTATTATTTTTAACTGAGACATGGTTGAATAAAGAAGCAGATTTTGTCATTGCCCAATCCCTCCCCCCACTTATGTAATTCAGAGGCTTGATCGCAACACAGGTCGGGGAGGTGGCTTAGCCATAATTTATAAAGATAAGTTCCAATGTAGAACTTCTATGAACCCTATCCCTGATTGTGAAAGCATGTCTTTTGCAATCGACTTTACCCCACGTACACTTTTGCAGGGATTCTTGTCTACCGCCCCCAGGCCCTTTCGGCCTTTTTAACAAAGACCTACTTGATCTTGTAGCCCATTCTGCCAGTTCCTGCCCCAACTTTACAATTTTGGGGGATTTTAATATGCATTTTGATGATGGTCAACTGGCACCGTTAATAGAACTTGCGAATGACTTGGCAATGCTCCAACTAACTTTAAAAGTGGATGGCCCTACTCATAATAAAGGGCATTTGCTTGATCCCATATTTTCTAATATAAATATTTTATCTGTAGATAAGGCTGTTCCCATTCCATGGTCTGACCATTTTTTACTTTCTTTTGCATTTACACCTCCGGATGCCACTACACCGACTGTTAGAACTACGAAATTTGCCCGTAAGTGGTCGGCACTTTCTATAGAAGCTCTGATAGATAAGTTAAACGTTACTTCTCCTCCATCGCAATTAGACCCCACCCTTGCTAATGACAATTTTAATGAGTGGATTGAGTCAGCACTTGATGCTGTTCTCCCCAGAAAACAAATCTCAGAAAGGGTGGGAGTCAAAAAAAATCCTTGGTATTCTCAACATCTACGTCAACTTAAGCAGATATGTAAAAACATGAAAGAAGCTGGAGGAAAGATTTTTCTACTTCTAGCAAAAGTATTTACCGAGAAGCCATTAAATTGTATAAAGACGAAATAAAAAATGCCCAGGCGCTTTTTATCAAGGCAAAATCTTAGCCGTAAACTCCTCTCGTGAGATATTTAAAATAGTCAAATCTCTTCTCGCAATCCCAACACCCTCTAAAGTTTCAACCAATGTTCTAGGGAGATGCAATGAAATCGCGGAATATTTCTCGGACAAAATACTAACGACATATAAATCGTTTTCTCAAAATATAGATGTAACGATCACTGGGACTTTCACCTCGGAATCCTCAATTTTGCTTGAGGAATTTCCGCCTTGATCTTACTACTCTTCAAGGACTCTTGAGAGAGCTAAAATCGGGCTCCCCTTAGACTCTGCCCCTCCTACCATTCTTCATCAAATTGCAGAGACTGTGTCACCAGTTATATTGGAGGTGATAAATTCCTCACTCAAGACAGCCATTGTGCCATCCCAATGGAAACATGCAAGGGTCAAGGCGTTGCTAAAAAACCCAGCCTTGACCCGGAAAATTGGGAAATTACCGACCAATCTCCCTACTACCGGGAATAAGTAAGTTAGCTGAGAAGTATATTAATTCTATTCTATCAGCTTTCCTGGAAAACAACAAGGGTCTCCATCCCACACAGACTGGATTCAGACCCCAACAGGGTACAGAAACGGCCCTTTTGGCTGTAGTAGAGGAAACAAGGAGGACTCTTGACAACGGAGGCTGCGCCGCCATCTTATTGTTAGATCTCAGCGCAGCCTTCGACACTGTTAATCATAGTTTAATGATTCAAAGACTTAGAGAGGTAGGTGTGACTGGATCAGCCTTAAAATGGTTCCAGTCTTTCCTACAAAACAGGGTGTTCACAGTTTTTGAGGACGAATGTTCCTCAAAACAAATTCCTCTGAAATGTGGCGTTCCTCAGGGATCCTCCCTCAGTCCCACCATGTTCAATGTGTACATGCGTTCGTTGGGTGAAATAGTATGTCCTTTTGGGGTCCACATCGTGACGTATGCGGATGACACGCAGTTAGTCATTTCCATGAAACAAAATAATCAACAGGGATGCGACCTATTCACCTGCCTAGAGAAAGTCTCTGAATGGATGAATCATTCCTTTTTAAAACTTAACGGATCAAAAACTGAACTTATGTTGTTGGGGAAGTCTGCTCCTCGAAATATTGATCTTCTCTGGCCCAGCGTTTTAGGTCCCCCCCCGGCCCCCAGAGAACAAATCAAAAGTCTTGGGGCTTGGCTTGACCGCAACCTTGACTTTAAGGCTCAAGCGCGTACAGTGGCAGCTTGTTGCTATAGCCTTTTAAGAATGATCAGAAAAATCCTTCCCTTGTTACCATTTATAGCTAGACGGGTGTTGGTCCAAGCCCTTATCCTATCAAGATTGGATTATGCTAACGCTTTGTATCTGGGAGCCCCGCAGGTCACCATTAAAATCCTTCAAACCGCACAAAATTGTGCAGCACGCATGCTGATGAACATCTCCAAACGCTCCTCGGCAAAACCCGCTTTTCGCAACTTTACATTGGCTCCCTGTTCAGGAAAGGATCCAATTTAAGTCCCTATGTATCACCCACAAGATACTTTCTGGCAAGGGCCCTTCCTTGATCAGTTCCTGGATCCAACCTTATGTGCCTACCAGGGCTCTTAGATCTAACAACAAAGGTTTGGTCCTAATTCCTAAAATTAAACGATCACGTAGTGGAGGTCGAATGTTTACGTATAATGCATCCAAACTCTGGAATGGTCTTCCCCTCCACATACGTTCTGAACCAGATTATCTCAAGTTCAGAAAACTGTTGAAAACCTTCCTCTTTCCATAATTTCCTTGCTATAACGATTCTTCAGGGTGTCATAGCGCTGGGATGCCTCCGGGTAACCATGCGCTCTATAAGTGCTCCTTCATTCATTCATTCATAAGTTGCGCACTCGCCAAGGGTCGAAACGTCGACGTTATTGTCACCATTAGTCCATGCAGTCTCCCTGACTTGAACAGGAAATTAACACTAATGTTGGCGTTTTATGCTACTAGGAATGGACTTGACTAATTAGTACCCCTTTTGTCTTTTTCATGTTTATGTCATTTATGTAACCCTTGTACAGCACTTTGACACGTATCATCACAAGTCACTTATTGTACACCACAGTCACTTGTATATTCGCCGCATGTTTATTGTGTCATAGACAGCCATTTCCAATATTTACAGATGTACAAATACTAAGTAAATAACTTTATTTTTGCTAAAACAGTTGTCTCCTTTTGGTGTGTTCCGTGAAAGCATGATTATAACTTGAATTTCGTGGTGTATTTAATACCCTGAACAAAGCAATTGGCCTACCCGACAGAACCACTTGCTTTACATATTGTACTTACCCAGGTTCTGAGGGACACAGGGTTACCCCATTATCTTTAATGGCCTGCTGTCAGTGCAGCAAAAGTGAAAAATAAAACAGCAATAACATGAATTACCTTTTTATTTTTCACTACTCCGAGCCCAAGCAGTGTTTGGGGGTGGGGCATTGCTGCTGACTGGCAGCAGGGGAGTAGTACTCACTCCACCAGTTTACACTGCGCATGTCTCTTTGGTCGGCTGTCTTGCGACAGCAAGCCTAACTTTCGCAGTGTAAACCTCTCCACATAGCTGTCTCAGGCAGCTGGGTGGAGAGCAGGCACATGGCTCCTTTTCCTGCTGGAGTGTCGAGGAATTCCATGCCAGCCAATCCTGGCGCTGCTCTCATGCTGCTCATCTGCAGCATCGTGATTTGCAGAAGGGGGTTACCTTAGGCTCCATGAGGTGCTGTCACACTGACTCCTGAAGAAAGAAGAAAACACGGAGAGCAAAGCATGAGTAAGTACATTTTGTGGTTTTTTTAAATTATCTTTTTGCCATACCACTGGGTTTGTCACTCGGTCCCCCGACGCCCCTCCAGTGTTGAGGGTTACCACCAGCCACTGAGCCAATGGCGAACTGTATTTTACTTCAGACCCTCCTAAAGACACTTGCAGGTATTAACTCAAATACACATGAATATGCTTCCCACTGAGAGTGGGTTCACAGCACAATTGTCTAGAATATGCTATGCGTCAGAAGAAGTTTCCTTGAATTATAATTTTCTTACTGAAACAGTTGTTGGCCTCAGAAAACACCTACTATACTCACCTACGTTATTTAACAATCAATGCACAGATCAACATGTAAGCCTGATCAGTAAGGCCTGGCATGCTCTTACTCCTAAGTATTTTACCAAATGCTTTCACTTCGTCCATCTTCAAAGAAATGTAAATTCAGCATCAGAACCAAAATTGAACATTCTGAGGTGACAATATTCATAACTTAGTCTGAAATGCCTGGCTGTCTCTGGGTAAAGGATGCGGAACTAGAAACCTCTTGCTGATCACTCAGTCACAATGCTTCAAATGTTAAATCCGCTTTGATAGAATATTGTGTTATTCATCCTGCTTGCTTATTTGTTACTAATACTTTAATCTGGTAGCATTTTTATATTTCTTGTACATTTTATTTGCATTGGATGATGACCCCGCTTGGTAGAAAGACACCAGGGGGCATATTTACAATATTTTGGTGTAGAGCAGCACCGCAAGCCTTCTAGCTGCGCTACCCTACATCACAAGAAAAGGGCAAGAATGCACCATATTTCCAAGATATGGCACATACCTGTCCTTTCTGCTGGCGCACAAACTGCAGCTGATCGCAATGCATGTGTTGTTGGCAAGATTGTTTTTAGGCAGGAAGGAACACCTTCCTGCACAAAAACAATCAAAGGAGGTGGTTCCTAGTTGTATGTGTGCTGCAGAATGCAGCACACATGGTAAGAGGAACAAATGAGGAGAAATGTAAACATTTCTTCTCGTTACGCCTGCTTTGGGAAGGCGTTCATTTTGGAATTGCCCCAGATGTACACTATTTTGTAAATCTGAGGTAGTCTCAAAAACCATGGGTGTTGTGTGTTAACACCCACAGCAACACCCATGGAACGCCCCTTCCACGCAGAGTAAGGAATTGCCTTACTCTATATTTACAAGGCCATGAAAAGCCACGCAGGGTGGCTTTGCGTGGCCTTGTAAATATGGGCTGGCCCACTGCGCTTCTGGAGCATCACAAAAGTGACGCTCTGATGGGGTAAAAGAGCCACAGGGGCATTGTAAATATAACCCCAGGTATTTTTCTTGTATAGATTGTGCAAAAGAATCTATCTATCTATCTATCTATCTATCTATCTATCTATCTATCTATCTATCTGTCTGTCTGTCTGTCTGTCTATCTATGATCATCCTATTTTTATCATGCTATATCATAACACAGCATAAGATATAATGACAATGTGAATAGCATAGTCAATGCCCTTTAACCACAAAAAAATTGAGAATCACTTTGAACTACATTCTTTAATAAAATCGGAACAGTTTAAGGGAGGAGAGAGAAAGAAAACAGAAAAATGTACACTGCAGTTTGTGTAAGGAGTTGATAGGTTGGTTAAGGTTGGAGGATTAGGGCAAGAATAACGTTTTTTAAAAAGGGGGCACAAAATCAGCATACAACGGTTGGCTATGGAGTCATTTATCATGTATATGAAATTCTTTTTCGATAAAGTAATTCCAAAAGTACATACTCAATGTGATAAAATAAAAATGCCCATTCATCATGTATTCCAATATAGTTAGAAAAAGATTTATTCACAAATAAATGATGCCCATACAACATTTTGTGCTCTTGAGTGAATATACAGTGAGCAAGTGACAAAAAGTGAAATGTGTGTATATATAAAAGAGTCAGACATGGGATCATAAAAAAAGAGGTTTTGAAATTGCAAAACACAAAACAAGATATTTAATATCTTACGGGATTTCTTAGTCTGACTGTTGAGGTGCCATTGTCTTTTGAACCTTGTTGAGGAATTTGGAAGGGCATCATCAGCACACAGCAGCATTTAAGTCCAGAGTGGATGCAGGTTTGCAGAGAGGCAGAATCAACAATCAACGGGAGCAGTCCCTTTCCAAGCAATGGATCATGTCGAGCACGGCAGTTCTGAGTGAGATTAATGACACAGGTTGCTACATTTAAATGCTCACCATTTGTGCTGAATTCCTGTGTGCTGATCCTTTCCTGTTGCAACACATCATTTAATGCTGCCATTTTGCACTCAGAAATAGTACTTGCAACAGAACATGGATAGCAGTGTGAGCAGGCGCTCGCTAAATATGCACTTGGGATAGAATTTCCCCCGAACTTACTCCCAGCATTTAACGCGAGTTTCTTAGCACAAAATGCGCCCGGGCACCCAAAATGGATGTGAGATTTTCTGCTAAGGAAATAGAACATAAACAGCAGTGGGAGGAGATGCTCCCGCTCACTAAATGTGTTCTCTTAGTAGGGTTTTACCCCAAATTCGCTTAAGTATACGAGCATGCATAATTGTATTATTATCAGTAATTCTGTGTCAAAAAGTAACGTGGAATGACCAAAATTACTTCGATTACTCCGGCGTTATTAAAATTACGCCCAGGCCTAGAGCATATACGCACATTTGTATGGAGATAAGTGTCCTCACTGTGGTTAAATACTTTAAAATACATTGAAATAAATAGCATGCGTAGATGGATGCAGGCAGACACATTTCTTTAGTCTGTATGGAAATGTTTGATTCTAAATTCTTACATTTAGGGAGTTGTGTCTAGAGTTCACTTGTGTCCTAGTGTTCTCATAACTTATTTCTTCTTGCTGCACACATACACTCTGGGACTGAGACGTGTGCTCCACGTCCCTCCAGGGGTTTCCCTTGAAGTGGACACAACCCTGCCTCTCTCTTATGGTTCCCAAAAACATGCACACTCTTTGTGGCCAAGGCAGATACTCCACATGGGCCCTTTGACGGTCCCTTCTCAGTGTTTATCAGTACCCCTGGATTACATGATCAACCCTTATGTTCTAAGTTAGTGCTTCCCTCCTGAGATCAGAATACTAAGTTGATATCTTAACAAATGTTTGATGGTTTCTGGTTCAGTGCTTGGTTTTGCTTTTGCTTGTGGTTGGTCTCTCAGAGGCGGGGGTAGCAAACAGGACATTCACATTTGTATTTTCCCTTTTAGCGGCATATACAGTTAACTGGAGTGATATGAATGTACTAAAAGTGCTTTGTGCATGTTGAGAGAGAAGGAGAGTGGCTCAAGTTGATAGTGGGGGACATCCTATGTAAGTCGCATTAGGACAGCATGTAACAGAGAAAGATATTGCATTGGTCCTGGAAAAAGTTCTCAGTTTTCAGTTTCTCTGAACTTTGTCTCTGAAATGAAAGTCGAAATTCTCCTGCATGGCAAGGTTGAAGGCTGTATCTAAAGAAGTTCTGAGGAAGTTGCATTGCCATAGCATGAGGTCCTGCTGAAACCTTCAGTTCTGGCAGGAAAAGCTCTGGATGGAAAAATTCAAATTTCATATGTTGGTGCCTTATCCTAGTCAAGATGTCTACATTTAGATTTAGCCTCTTTTCTCAGAGCTCAGAATACTCCAACAGGACAAGGTGGCAGGCTAATACCCAACGATGAGTACCACAAGGCTGGCTGGATACCTTCTTTCCAAGGGCCCACTGAAACAGATTTGCTGCTGTGGGAGACACCTGTTTCTTCAGCCCAGCAAAGTTGCACTTTGGGCACATTGGCTTGGTTGGTTGATCCTGAAGCTCTAGAGGCCTGGAAGTCCAAAAATATTCAGAATTGTTTGGAGAAGTCCAGTCAGACACAGCTAATGCTCCTAGGACCTTAGGGACAGCACTTGGGGTCAAGACTCCCTCCAGCAGAGGCCCCAGGAAAGTCCAGTCGAGATTCCAGAGTTGCTACTGGTCAGCTGGGCACAACAAAGAAAAGGCCTCTTGCAGCTTGTTTTGTCCCTGTAGCCACACAGGAGGTCAGACAACTGATCCTTGGAGTCCACTTCTTTGTCCTGGGTACAAGTGAGAGCAGGTTCAGCCCTTCAGGTATGTTCCCAGGTCCTAAACAGCGGGTACTGTACTTCCTCTGTTCCTCCACAGGTCCTGAGTTGGGATGAGGGTGCCTTCATGTGTCATAATTATGGTTGGCACTAGATAGTCGGTGAGGGGGACTGATGGCTCCTCCCTAAACCATGGTATATAATTTCAATGGGGCAACCCTACCCACTTTTGCAGTAGTTCCTGTTTGCCCTACTGTGCACAATCCCCCTTTCTTCCTTCTGCAGTGCCTGCGTTCCCACAAGACGAGGGGCCAGGGAAATACGCATTCCTCTCTTCTGTTGTCACTGAAAACTGGTTGTTGTGGAAGCTCTCTTCCCACTGGGTTCAGATTCAGCGTTGCTAGGGGTACAAAGTGTTGCCTTCCAGGTTGCAACTTACATGTACTTGTGACAGGGCAGAACCTTAAAAAGTTAAAGAAGTTCCCGTGCCCATCCTAACTGGCTTTTATTCAAGGGGAAGAAAAACACCTCCCCACATCCAGGCCATTGTTCCTTCTCTGGGAGCAGTTTTCATACCTCATTATTGTCAAACACTGCCTGGGCAGCTAACAGAAATTAACCTGCAGGCCCTTTAGGTATGTAAAAGGTAGCTTTCTAAAAGTTGGATTACTTAAATCTTTATTAAAATACAACTTCACCATTGATATGGATTTTAATGAATATTTAAAATAGTGGTTGGACTATTTTTCTAGCGAGTCCCAAACCAGAGTTAGCAGAATTAATAGTTTAATGTGTGCTCTAGTTTTCCTTTTAGGACAGCCAGAGCCTTCCACTGTGAAAATGACATTTGGGCCCTTGTCATTGTAGGGACATTGTAATATTACATTTCTATATGTCATGGCTTGATATGTGCTTCTCTCATTTAAAAAATTAAGGATTTAAGGTACTTTGTTCAGCGAGTCTAACTAGGTCCCTGTAGCTGGACGTGCTCTGTCGCAGTCGGCCGGAACTTGTGACTTTGTCCTGGTACAACCAGATGGCCACGGTTTTGGTGCTATCTTCTCTGAAAACTTTAAAATTCAATAACTCCAGTTTTACTGATTGGATTTTTGTCATTTTGGTCTTGTTTTATTTATTAATAAATACTCCATTTTCTACATCTGCTGTGGTCTCCCTTTGTCGTGTGTTTTCACTGTTTACTGTTTGAAATGTTGCACACTTTTTTTTTACATTGCCTCTGAGTTAAGCCTGACTGTTGTGGACCAAGCTACTAAAGGGGCGAGCACAGGTTAATTTGGAGTTTGCTTGTGCCTTACCCTGACAAGGATTGTGGTTGCTACTAGACCAGGGCTCACACCTCAGTCAACCAACAACCCAATTTCTTACACCCTGTCTTCATGCTCTGAAGCCCCAAATGCTAGTAGGCATGAAGGTCTGGTAGCCTTAGTGCAGGATAATTGGGGAGACAAAGAGACCTCTAGAGGAGTGTCCCTGAAGATTAAAGCATGCCTGTTCTACGTAGTGTGCCTGACTGTATACTAGAGAGAAAGCCACTGAGAGAGTCATTGACACAAATTAGCCTCAAGTGATGTGCCTGATTTGTAAGATCCAAAATCTGCAAGTCCTTGATTAAGTGATTCCTGAAAGCAGTGTGCAGCACAATTAACTTGCATAAAAGACTGTATGTCTCACTAGAATAGCAAACCAATTAACCAGGTGAATAAACAATGGCCCTGCCCTTTCCTCTATTTCATTCCGCTTGTAAACGTCTGTCGACGTCTGTCTGACAATGTGAGTTTCAACAAGCCTGATGCTTTTGATCTCAGCTGATAGCTCCTGCCCCACTGCTTGATGAAAATATCTAGCAAGACTGCAAAAGAATAATTAACCAATGCATCTTTAAAGTTTGCTTTCAGTATCACCTGTAGACTATCGAGTGGCACATTTGCCCACCTACAGGTTATGCCTTTGCTTTAAATTGCTTCATAGTGATCGTCCAATATGTCCCTCAGACCTTATGAACAAACCATTGTTGGACACTGCCTCAAGGCCCTCCTGTTTACAATGGTTATTGTTCTTGAAAACATACTTTAGTCATGTGGCAAATCCCAAAAACTTATGCAACCACAGGCACTTGTGATTCAGCCCAAACCATTAAAAGGAAGATAGCTGGATATGTTCCACCCAATTCATTAAAAGGAAGCTAGGTAGATATTTTACAAACTAGTTCCCATAAAGTTACAGTGCCTTCCATTGATTTTATGTTAACAACGGTCCCTTTTGAGTGTAACTCAAATTAGCTCATGTTTTATTTCTCCAGTTTTCTTTTAGCAATAGTTGGCTAATTGTGTTTTATATTTTATGAACCTGGGAGGGACCTTGCAGCCTTACTGTTTTTACCAGATTAACAGTACTTCATTGTTAAACTCTTGCAACCGAGGCACTCCCTTCAAAATAAGTCTCAAGTGTGTCCTGCGCACAGAAGAGTGAAACAACGCATACTTTGGGTAGCATTCCAGTGTGCTTCTGTGAAGCCTTCTAGATGAGAAAGGCTCAGATAGTGTGCATACAAAAGTATCCAGGCCTTGTTACATACATTCCATTTTTGGGAGGATATTTTGACACCACAGACTCTGTGGTGACAATGAAAGACCTTCATGGGACACCTTCTCATGGGAAGACAGTTACATTTTCTGAGAAAGGCACTAACTGTTCTGGTAGCCTAGGCAACTTTTCTGAAAAGCATTCTCATTTTTCCTTGGAAACAACTTTTCTCAGAGGCATGTTAACTTTTCATGGAGACAAGACTTTGCTGTGGAAGATCTGAAGGCACTCTGGAAAATCAAGGTACTATCTGAAAAGTTCCAATGGGAGATCAAGGGACTGTTTGGAAACCTGAAAATCCCAGGAACTCCACAGGCTTTATTGATACTTGTAGTCATAGGCTGAACAAGGAAACAATAGATTTTTTGTCCATCCACAGTCTTTCCTATGGGGAGAAGCTGCATCAATAGGATAGCAATAAACCTCCATATGAAACCTGAGTGGCAGGACCAGTGGGCTTCCTTTAGCTCTAAAAGCTTTATCTGAAAATCTTTATAATTGTACAGTGCAATTTATACAAATAAGTGTTCTACCGCAATTGGAATCCTAACACCATGCATCATTCATAATGTCAAATCATATAAGATAAAACTGTAATATGTTATATGGAAGCAAGAAATAATGAGGGACACTTAATGAATGGCTTCATAAAAATCTTATTTTATTCTTGGTGAGTATCTCCAGTAAACATCCCTTAATTACACAAGTGGTGACCTATAGTCAACGCTTGGTTTGCCCTCTAAGTGTGCGCAGGCCCGTAGCTACCTCAAGCCTCTGAATATACATATAGAAACCATTATCAATACATGCATTTGTATTGGGAGCTTACATATATATGTGCTTATGTTGGTATCTATTAAGATAAACTGCAAAGGGAAGACAGAAGGAATGGACACATCAATTAACCAAATCTGGAATAGGTGACACAGGTGAAAAATCACACTGAAGTGCTCTGCAGTTGTTGCATACTTGTGCTGATGATAACATTTATATAATTTGAGATGAACGTTGGTAGTGAAAGGAAAAAGTAGATGGGTAAATCAATTACCTCACATAAAATTAAGCACTGTGGTGCAAATGACTGAGGGTGTTCTATGGTTTGCGTGGTATACCGGTGTGTGCTACAATCTTAGTGTTTACTTATTTACTTGTGCCTGCTACCCCTCCTGGGTACAGGCCAACAATCAAGGCTCTCCAGCCATCTCTGTCTTGGGCTTTTTTTCCAATCTGACTCCAGGTGTAACTCATATTCTTGCAGCCAGGCTTCAGACCTTGGCACCAGGTGTTTCTTAGCCTTCCTCTTTTCCTTTTCCCTTGAGGGTTCCAGGTCACTGCTTGCCTGGTGGTGTGTGATGAGGGCTTGCGGAGAGTGTCACATATCCATCCTTAGCATCTTTTCATGACTTCTTCATGAGCAGGAAGTTGGAAATTCTGTGGCAATAGATCGTTAATGCTGATAGTGTTTGGCCAGCTGATTTGGAGGATTTTCCTCAGACAGGTGTTGATGAAGGTCTGGACTTTTTTGGTGGTGGTCACTGTTGTCCTCCAAGTTTCTCCTCAATACAGAAGGGATAATTTTATATTAGTGTTAAAAAGCCTGATCTTGGTTTGGAGCGTTAGCTCCTTGGAGCTCCAAATCTTCTTTAAGTACAAGAAAGCAACCCTTGCTTTGTCAATTCTTGCCTTGAAATTGCCACCCGGCTTGTCTATGACACTGCCCAGGCAGATGAAGGCCTCAACCTCTTCTTGTGCATCGCCTGCAAGAGTGACTGCAGTTGTGCTGGCTGTGTTAGCCTTCAGGATCTTGGTTTTTCCCCTGTGGATGTTGAGGACAAGTTGTTGTGATGCGGCTGGCACATTGTCGTTCCTCCCTTGCATCTGTAGATGGGTATGAGAGAGTAGGGTCAGGTTGTCTGCAAAGTCCAGGTCATTGAGCTGCGTCCAAGGTGTCCACTGGATTCCATTTCTTCCAGAATTGATGAGATAAACTGTATATTATTAAAAACAGGAAAAAGTATGCAGGTCATTTTCTTAAAGATGGTAAAGAAAAGAAAGAGAGGCAGGGAATTATGTGGAGTTCTGAAAATTGAACTTAGATGGGGAGGATAAATATATGCTCTTTGAATGTAGCAGGGCTGAACGATAGAGCAAAAAGGGCGAGCTTATCGAATTAGTGAGAACAAACGATATTGATGTAGTGTGCTTACAAAAAACCCATATCCCTTGGGGGAAAAAGAGTTGTTGGGTATTAGAGGATATAACCTACTAGCATGCACCTCCCAAACTTGACAGCGGGGAGTGGCTATACTAGCTAAGATTAATTTGGGACTGGTCAAGCGAAAGGCAGCGGATATATTGGGGAGGTGGGCTATAGTGGAATTAGAGGCAGGATTCACCTTATGTTCAATTTATGGGTCAAACCAGGACGATCCTCAGATATTCGAAGATTTGGAGTTGGAACTTGCATCATGGCCCAGCCCATTAATCATGTGTGGTGATTTTAATATTTCACTTGACTCAAAACAAGGACAGCATCAAGGGGGGTATCATGGTCGAAAGCCCAGAGTTTATAGAGCAATAGCCTCCCTCATAAATAGTCATGGTTTAGTGGATGCCTGGGCAGTGAATAATCCAAACAACGCTGGCTATACATATTATTCTTGTCCGCACAGGAAGTATGTTCAGATTGATTATTTTTCTGCACAAGAGATGTATTAAATGTAGCAAATATTAAGAAACTCCCGAAGGTGATTTCAGATCATAACCCTCTAATCTTGGAGATGGAAAATGCAAATTTTAGGAGATCCCAGAGGAAATGGACGTTTGATAGGAAACTCCTTGTAAATAATGATTATATCAAACATATTAAGAATTGGTCACAGGAATTCTTTGATATGAATAGATATAGTGCTGGTAGGGGGACTGTGTGGGATTCCTTTAAAGCCGGTCTCAGAGGGGAAACCATCAGCTTTGTTGCAAGGGCTAGGACTTCGCGGAGGATTAGGACTCAACAATTAATGCGGGAGCTAGCGGAGGCGGAAGAGAAGCACATCTCATTAATAGAACAGGGGCTGGAAGGGGTTCAAATCCAGTATCAAATAATAACTCTGAAAGCAGAAATTAATAGCTGGTTAACACAAAAATCTGCAGAGGAATACCAATCCCAGCGGAATAGCTCCTATGAAAATGGTGAGCTAGTTGGGAGGAGGTTAGCTCTTCGTACTAGACAGAAGAATTCATTGAATGCAATATCCTCTATCCAAAATGAGTGGGCATACATATACAGATCCAGATGATATTATCGGGGTATTTAAGGATTATTATCAAACTTTATATCAAGAGGATAAGTATAATGAAAAGGATACAGCTGAAGTATTACAGGATATAGTTCATTTAGTGGGTAACTCTGAACTAGGTGAAAGGTTGGATATTTTAACTAAGGAAGATCTGGAAAAAGAAATTTCACTAGAGGAAGTCCAGGTAGCATTGCAAGGAATGGCATTAGGGAAAGCTGCCGGTCCTGACAAGATTCCGCTAGAGATCTATAAGATATTGGGAGAAGCAATAGTTCCTCTTTTATTGGATTTGTTTAGGGGTGTCCAATATAGTGGGGAACCCCCTGAATCATGGAAAGAGACCGATATTATAATTTTTCCTAAGAAAGGGAAACCAGCAGACAACCCGTCATCGTACCGACCGATTTCTCTGATTAATTCAGATACAAAAATGTATTCCAAGATATTGGCTAATCGGTTTGGGAGGGTCATAGCTCGTCTGGTCTCCCCTTGGCAACACGGGTTTATCCCCGGGAGAGAAACAACAGATCACACTCGGAGGGCTATTGCATTATTTGATATTATGATGGAGACCGGGGGCCAGATGGCTATGATCCTCCTCGATGCCGAAAAGGCATTCGATCGGGTGTCTTGGACGTTTTTATGGGGGATACTGGAGCTGAACGGGTTTGGACATCAATTTATAAGGGCAATTAAAGCTATGTATAGCGAACCAAAAGCCCGGCTACAAATAATGGGGAAGGAGTCTAGTAATATTGTAGTAACCAGAGGGACTAGGCAAGGCTGTCCTTGTTCCCCCATTTTATTTGCCATGTATATTAACCCTCTCCTGGTGAAACTTTTACACTCTGAGAAGATTAAGCCAGTGGTAACCAGGGGATATGATACAAAAGTCCTGGCTTATGCCGATGACGTTGCTATATTAACTACGGATCCAGCAGAGGCAATTGAGGAAATTATCCAGATAGCTGAGGGTTTTGGGAGTCTGTCAGGCTATGCTCTGAACGAAGGGAAGACCATTGTTATTTGTACAGAAAACATGGATTTTAACGATCCTAGACGAGCAGATACGGCAATCTACTTGGGGGTTCGAGTTAGTGCAAAAGTGGATGATATTATTAAACTTAATTTTGATCCTTTGGTTAATTCAATAGCTACGGAACTAAAGAGAGTGAATGGGCAACATCTCTCTATTATAGGAAGAGGGAACTATTTGAAAATGACAATGTTGCCTAAGATACTCTATTTGTTTCGTTCAATACCCCTTATGGTGGATGACCATGTATTGAAAACTTTAGATTCTATTTTTCTAATTTTATCTGGCAATATGGGAAAGTGAGGAGAGCATTAAAATATCTAACCCTACCACAAAATAGAGGAGGGCTTACAATACCCAATATTACGTTTTACTATTGGGCGGCCCTTCTTCATCGGTTGACCTCCTTGTTCATAGTAAAAGGAGCTAGAAATAATGAACTGGAGGAAGATCCGGGGGTGCCTACAGTATATGAACTTGCTTTAGGGAAGGAGGTACGGGGTTTGCTATTGAGACAAACGGAGCCGAGCTATTACAAAAAAGTTTGCTTTAAAGTAATATATAGCGCATGGCGAATCTGGAAGCAAGTTTCAAAATTTATGTTGATTCCTAAAATCTGCAGATATACTCCCCTTTGGCGTTCTTTGCTATTTCCTCATCAGGTATATGACGATATGGGGAAAAGTTGGGAAGAGCTGGGGGTAGGCACAATTGGTGATCTTTAGGGGGGGTACAAGGTTTGCAATTTTTACAGCTTCAGCGTGACTTTGGAATCCCAGCAAATCATTATTTTAAATTTGTACAGATTAGGAGTATTTTAACTATACATAGGTCAACGATGAATTTAGAAAGGATACCACTGCTAGAAGCTATTACTAGGAGATCAAACAAATTCAGGAATACTTACAGTTTACTACTTGGACAACAACCAGATGATTTGGAAAAACATGAGACATCCTGGGCATCCAAATTGGATAATCCTGAGGTGGATATATACATGAGCTTATCCTTATCAGCTAAGCTATTTATATCCACAAATTTAAAGGCACAACTATATAAAACTATTTTTAACTTATATTTTACACCCTCTAAGTTATTTTTATGGGGAAAAAGGCAGGATGACAAATGTCCTAGATGCGGGGTAGGTCCAGCAACCCTGATACATACGTTTTGTGAATGTGTCACATTAGGTGTATTAAAAAAGGGGCTGCTTGATTTCTGGGAGAAACTGTTTGGTTTCAGATTTGAACTGACTCCTACACTGCTGATGTTAGGATGTGATAGCTCCCTGGCCCTTAATTCTGCGCAGGGATATTGTTTATTTCTGGGGACAGCAGTATTCAGAATAATGCTAGCTGCCAGGTGGAAGGATGCAGAACCTCCAACTTTTCAGATGTGGCTTGCCAGACTGCTCGGAATTTATAACCAAGAGAAGGCCCTGTATGCTTGTAGGGGCAGACAGGCTAGAACTCGGGGGAGGAAAATCTGGGCACTTATTTCTGAATGGAACAAAGAAATGAGGGAGCCGTAGTAAGAAGAGGGGTCCCCAAGGGGTGTAATAATGTGAGGCTGATAGGCTAAGCATGAATAGTACTGCACAGGATTTTACACCCTGGTTTTAAATGTTAGAAGTTTATATAATATGCTCTTGTAACTTTTATCTGATATGTATTATATGCCATGCACTTTATGAACCGTTTAGACCTTGGTTTTAATCATTAGACTGTATAGTAAGATTAATATCGATAAGGCACTAAAGGTTGACCCCGCTTTGGGTCCCTTTTTTTTTTTTTACCTGCTAAGTACAATTTTTTTAATTTTTTTTTATGAACTGCCTAAATGAATTTTATCCCCGGTTAATGTATATATATCTACTAAATGACCTGTGTAATATGTACTATGATTAACTAATAGCTATTTTTTGTGTAATATGATGTTTCTGGATATGAAATAATAAAAATTAAAAAAAATAAAAAATTTCAAAAAAGGATTCCATTTCTTCTCCTTACTGTGGATGTTTTCATGATCCAGTCATTGGTACCAGGAAGAGAAAATATGAGAGCAAACAATCCTGGCAGACTTCGGTCCTCACTTCATTCTCTCGTAAGAGTTCCTGATGATTCTTACAAGTTTATCTGGCACAACATAGGAGCTGAGGAGTTTCCAAAGTGTCTCTCTGTCCACGCTGTTGAATGCCTGGACATAGACGATGAAGTTTATATAGATGGGGAGTTCCATTCTATTAACTGCTCAATGATGATGCGCAGTGTTGCAATATGGCCTGTGCAGGATCTATCTTTGCGGAATCCAGCTTGCTGGTATTGCAAATGAGCATCAACTTGTTCCTTTATTCTGTTCAGGATGACTCTGTTGAACACTTTGACTGGGGTTGATAGAGGAGTTATCCCTCTGTAGTTTGTGCAGTTACTCAGGTCACCTTTCTTGGGGATCTTGATGAGATATCACTCCTTTCAGTTCGACAGAACCTTTTCCTCTTCCCAGATCCTTCCAAACTTGGGGTAGAGCATGTCTGCTGATGTTTCAATGTCTGCCTTTAGTGCATCTGTAGAAATGTTTTCATGTCCTGCTGCCTTCCCATTTCTCAGATGTTTGATGGCTTGCCGTATTTCTTCCTTGGTTGGTCTGCTGCAGTCAACTGGCACATTTCTTGCCAGCTGGCAGTATTCCTCGTGGAGACTGCAGCACAAGCTGGTTTAGCAGTTCTTCAAAGTGCTCCAACCATCTTTATTGATATCCTTTGTCACCAATGATTGTCTTCCCAGCTTTGTCTTTAACAGGCCTTTCTGGCTTGCTGTATTTATTTATTTATTGCTATATCTGCCAGAGAGTTTCCTTGTTATGTTGTAGAGTTCTTTCAAATTTCCATAGCTTGCTGAATCTTAGCTTCTCTGCTCTTCATCTTCTCTTTGCTTCCTTGTTGGTTTTGATGTATTCACCTTGAACTTTTGCTTTTCTGCTCTTGTTCGGCTGATGTCGTCTGCATCTTTCTTTTTCTTCCTCTCTTGGATTTTGCTGAGCCTTGGCAGAGATCCATTCTTTATGCTAGTCTTTCTTTGGACTAAGTATCTCCTAGCAGGTTGACGTCACTGTTTCTTTGAACTTCTCCCACTGACTTTCTACTGGGTCTCTGCCTTTCTCTAGTTCTTGCAGGACTTGAAACTTGTTACTGAGGGTGACTGAGTATTCACTCTGTGTCTGTGCTTCTTTGAGGAGGGTGGTGTTATTTCGATGGCGTTGGTTTGTCAATTCCATCCATGCTTTTTTCAGCTTTAGCCTGGCCACGACAAAGTAATGTTCTGACTTCACATCCACCCCTCTCATCACTCACACATCCAGCAGGGACCTCTGGAACTTCTTGGCAATGCAGACATTGCTGATCTGATTCTAAGTTGAATGGTCTGGTGACACCCAAGGTTCCCTTGTGTATTCTTTTGAGTGGAAATACACTACTATATCACCAGACTGTTCAGAGCACAGAGATCTGAGAGCCTTTCACCATTCTTGTTCATGCCGTCAAGGCCATGGTTGCCCATGACGTTTTTGCACTCAGTGTTGTCACTTCCAATCTTGGCATCAGTATAATGATGTCTCTCTCAAGGCATTTCTACAGTATAGACTGAAGTTAGTTGTGTAACTGTTCTTTTGCTCTTCTTTTCTGTAGGTGCATAGCACTGGATAACATCCATACTGATCATCTTTTTTTTATACGGAAGGTCGCTGTGATCATTCTGGGACCATAGGCTCCCCATCCAATCAGAGATCTTTTGGCTGCTGCCATTAGCATCAGTGCTACTCCCTAACTATGTGGCGTGTTCTCTTCCTCGTGTCCAGAATAAAGCAGCATTCCTCTTGGAGACAATCTTTTCTGTCCGGACTGTGTCCATCTGGTCTCGCTGATGCCAAGCAGGGCAAGGTTGTATTTTTTCATCTCCACTGCCACTAGGGATGTCTTGCCTGTCTCGTACATGGGCCTCATGTTTCATGTGCCGATGGGGATGGTCTTGGTCGAAAGCATGTGGGTTGGCTTTTTGGCTTCCAGGGATTTCTGGCTTTCACTACAAGATGTCATAGTTCTCTATGAAGGGGATTCCTCTCTCGCCAAGGTTGGGATGTCTTTTGGTTGGTGTTCCTGCAGCTAGGACGATAGCTAACCCTACACATAACCCTACTCCTTTCAAAGCTGGGATCGGGACTGGCCATGGCGGAGTTTGATCTTGGTGAGATGCCTGGAAAAAGCAGCAGGATTTCTCAGAGCTATTAATTACTGTGGGCTGTAACAGCCTTGGTAGAGCTGACTGAGCTCTGATTGATAGACTGCTGTAGTCTGGAAACATGTGAGTCAAACAAATGTGTGGCCAGTACTAAAAGTGGAATTAAAAATACTGTCATAGGGAGTGACCTTTTTTGGATGTCATTGTGAGAAAACAGGACCTGTTTGCAGTGTCCCCCCACTTTTTGCCCCCATTTATACCTCTAGATGTTGGTTTTCTGACTCTGACTGTGCCCTCCGCTTTGCTAACCAGACCCAGGGCCTGTCCTCTGTGTTAAAAGTATATGGTGCTTAGGTATGATTGCATTGGCATTGACAGACCCCTGTAAGTCTAGTAGATAATAGGGCCAGGGGGTTCAAACTAACTATAAGTCCCTAGTATATAATAGGGCATGGAGGTTTAGAGGCCCAGCAGATTTCCTGCACTTGCATGTGTGCACTGCTGTGGGCTCACTGTCACTTCTAAATGCAGCCCTGCCAGGAAGTTTAGTTATGGTATGTTGGTCTATTTACAATTGACATTGACAGACCCTATAAGTCCCTAGTATGTAATAGGGCCAGGGTGTTCAAACTACATATAGGTCCCTAGTATATAATAGGGCCTGGAGTAAAATGTCATTCAAGAACTTAAAAGATTGGTATTGATGAATTCAACAACTTGCCACTGTAGAATTTATCATAACTAGTACAGAAAAGGAGTTATAAGAATGTATTCTCTGTGAGCCAAAACCCAGCCTTCTAGCAGTCTCCCCTGATTGGTCAGCTGTAACAGGCTTAGCCTAGCTGCTTTGATTAGGTGATAAGTGGTCTGGCAGGAGCAGAGGTTCTCTGATGGTGGGGGTTCTGCAGCTGCAAAGATCAGGGCAGGCAGGTGGGTGGGTATTAAAACCTGGCCTTCAAACAGAGGAGGACAGTAAGAAAATGCCAGGCCTACCTACCTCCACATCCTGTACCCCCAGCCAGATGGCAGGCTTAGGACAGGAATTTGCAGGGGTACGTAGGAGGAGAACTAATGGAAATTAGCCATACTGTGGGTTGGTTTAGCCAGCTCTTACTCCTCTGGAAATAATGTATCCATGTTAGATTTTGGAAGTGCAGTGCTTTGTGGGACAAGAAGATGCCACACTTTGGAGGAAGTCGTCATGGTTTTGGGTGGCACCAAGCATCTCACTGGACAGAGGTGCCCTCCTGCTTGTTGCCCCAGAACACTAAATAAATAGCCTTTCAGATCTGCTGCCTGAAGCTACAAGGAGAAGAAGTACTGCCCTGCTGGAATCCAGATCTGCACCCAAAGGTTTGCACTCTGACTGGCTGCACCGGCTGCACAATTTGGTACTGCAGCCTTAAGGATTTTGAAGGATTAAGTAGTGGACTTCCTGCAAGCTACTGGTTAACAGATACCACCTGCATCATCTCCACCAAGAGTCCCCAGCCTGGAGTGTGTCCAGTGGACTTTAAGGTTTTGGCCAGGTGAATTGTGGAAATTGTAGTCTAGACATCCTAGAGACCATCTAGGAGATTCCAGACCTTTGGATTGATGTTTCAGACACTTTGACCTTACAAGGAGACCTTCTGGAAGGAATTCCAGAAGTTTGAAGACGGTTTGTGAAAAAGTTCCATAAGGTGACCAACTCGACGTCGAGAGTCAAGCTGGCCACCTTCAACCGCGACCCGGCCTGGATATCAGGTTCAGCCTACTGAAAGTTCTGAAGCTCCAGATTTCCAGGATTTGACCGGGGCCTTGCAGAAACTCAAGCCAGCAAAACCGCACTGAATCCAGCCTGACGAAGTGCCTTGCCTGACGTGAGAAGAAAAAGCTCCAGAAAGGTTTCTCAGTGTGTAGGTAAAATTTTGACCAGGGCCTCACGTTTATTATATACGACCAGAGCTCCATCGCAGTCAGACTCAAACTTTGATTTTGTCCCGGACAAGCGTGACAAGATGTCCCAAGTGAGCGCTATATGTTTTTAGGCACCATAAAGTGGTTCATCTTTAAAAATTCATATCTCCGGTTCCCTACATTGGATTTTTGTCATTTTGGTGGAATTTTAAAGATAACAATATTTCCTGTTTTCATAAATTGGTGTGGGATTTTTATTGTGTGTTGTGTCTTACTTATTTAATGTATTTGTGTTTTTAAATGCTTTACATACCTGTCTTCTAAGTTAAGCCTGGCTGCTCGCAGCCAGCTACCGAGGGTTCTGCAAGGGAATAATTTACTGAGACCTTTACTGTACCTTGTATTGTGTTGGTGGCCCTATTGCTGGTGGTAGGAGCTTACTTACCTCTACCAATGACCCATTTTCCAACAGTCATTTATTTGTATTGCTCGATCCTTCACCTTTTTCGTTAAGTAAGAAAAAACTATTTATCAGAATTAGGCAATGTCATACCAAATGATGTAGTCAAAATAATGCCATATTTATGCAATATGAAAAGAGTCAGGTGTAAATTGATAAGGAAAGAAGCTGGAGGTGATTAATAAAACCACTGTGCTATCAACTGTGTCAAAAGCGATGGAAATTTTAATAAGATCAGCCTCTTGATGACCCCTTCATCTTGGATGGATTTTGATTCATGGGTCAAAGATGCTAAGGCTAATTTCCTTCTCCTGGCAAGGTGTAAGCCAAGCTGCCAAGTGTCTGGAGCTCCAGCTCCTTCACAGCTACAGTAGGATTCTCTGGAGTCGTCCTGTAAAAACTCCCTAAAGCGTTAGAGACATTATGGACAGCTAGAGTAATTCTGGAAGTCTAAAGGCATCCTGAGAACCTGGAGACACATATGAGAGTTGCAAACTATGTGGAAACTTAGGGATTTTTCAGTTTTCTATAGACTTTCTGGAAGCATACTGATGTGAGGTTTAGTAATTCTCTGGAGATCTCTAGGGGTAGACTCATAGGGGCAGATGTATCAAACGATTTTGAGGTCGCAAAAATAGCGATTCGCAAAAAAACAGCGTTTGCGACCTCAAAATTGTAAAACCCGATGTATGAGCAATATTCGCAGTGCAAATTAAGAAATCGCTAAATAAGCGATTTCTTATTTAGCGATTTCTCAAAATGTGCGTATCCCTACTGCAAATTCGCAAATAGGCCCAAAAAGTTTGCGAATATCGCAATTTGCGAAATCGCAGTGTAAGAAATCGCAATGCAATGTATCAAAAATTTGCAATTAGCGAATTATAAGAAATCGCTATTTTGCACCACAGAATTAACACCAACACAATGCAGGTGGTAACCAGGTGCAAGCTATATTAACAGGCCCACAATGCACCAGCCACTTCTACAATGGCTTCACTCTACCTGATAGCAAGGAGGCTGCGACTGCGTGCGGCAGCACAGAGAAGGATGCGACAAGAACGGGTGTTTAGGGTGCGCATCACACTCTTCATGCAGACTGAGGAGGAGATCCACGACAAGTACAGGCTGGACCCAAAGAGCATTTTGGACTTCATAGATGAGCTGAAACCCCACATGGAACACCCAACAGGCAGGACCCAAAGCATTCCAGCCCATGTGCAGGTACTGTGCTCACTACACCTGCTGGCCTCAGGCAGTTTTCAAGGGGTGATAGCTGCAGCAGGTGGGGTGTCCCAGAGTTGCCTGTCACGGTTCTTCCGTGCATTCCTAGATGCCATGGTACAAAGGCTACGCAACCACATACAATTTCCCACCACACAGTAGGATTTACAACAGACACAACTGGACTTCTACCAGATTGCACACTTCCCAAACGTAATTGGCTGCATTGATGGTACCCATGTGGCTCTCACACCCCCATCAACCAACGAATATGTTTTCCGTAACCGCAAATCGTACCATTCGCTCAACATTCAGGTCATCTGCAATGCCAGGCATGTAATCACGGACATTGTTGCTAAATTCCCAGGGAGCAGCCACGACTCCTTCATCTTCAGGCACAGTGGGATATACGGACGTCTCACTGCTGGCGAGTTTGGTGAGGGCTACCTCCTAGGTAAGTGCATGTCTAACCTCCCATAATCAGGTACATCACTGGTCTGTGGGCCATTGACTGACCTCTCATTAATGTCCCTGCAGGTGACAGTGCATATGCGGTGCGGGAGTTCATCCTGACGCCATACCTAAACCCAGCCAATGCCAGGGAGCGGCGTTACAACTGTGCACACAAATCGACGCGCTGCATAATAGAGCGGACATTTGGCATCCTCAAAAGCAGGTTCCGCTGCCTGCATAAAAGCGGAGGGGCACTCCAATACAGCCCGGAGACAAGCTGCAAGATTGTGGCCACCTGCGCAATGCTACACAACATTGCAGTGAGGAAAGGCATCCCAGTTGAACTGTCAGACAGTGACACTTCTGACGATGATGACCCATGCCCCCCTGGAAGACCTGCAGTTGGATTTGGGGCAGCTGGGGGACGACAGAGACGGGATGAGATAACCCATAACTATTTCTAGGTGAGTAATAATGACATGAGGCATGTGTTATTTGGTTTCAGGTCTGTGTTTATTTCAGCCCTTACATGCAGGATACTCCATGCATCCCACTATGTGTAGCACATGTTATGTCCACAGTGCAGGTCTGTGAGCAAGTCAGGAGTCCTGTTGTAATGGGTTACCTCACCCTTTGGCGTTACTCAGTTTGGGCAGTTCATCTTCTCCTGTTACGGCCTGCTGGTGCCTGCTCTGGGTGCTGACTGGCCTCCCATGACTCCACAGGTGTAGCTCCCTGTCTCCCACTGCGCCGTCTTGGCACAGGCACTGGTGGTGTCATGCTGCTCCTGCTGGATACCTCCTCGCTATCCTCTGAGACCCGAAGTGCTGGGCCACCTGTGTTGGCTGTCTGCATGTGTTCAACGGCACTGGTGACCTGCACCAGGACTTTCGCCACATCCTGGCAGCAGTGGGACATCTCCACTTGCATGCTGACGGTGCGACGTGTCAGCTGGCTAGTGGCAGTGCACAGGCGGTTCACCGCCTTGATGTAGCTGTGCAGTCGGCTGTCCGCACGTTGCCTCACCCTGTGCCTGTCTGCCTTGTCCCTCTTTAATGTGGCACACAATTTATGGATAGCACCTACCATGGACATGATGCCCTCCCCCATGTGACATAGGCTTTTGTTCACTGTGCACAGCTGCCGATTAATGGACCGCAGTGATTTCTGTTGCAGGCGCTGTACCTGCAGTATGCTGCCCTTCAGTCCAGCAAACACTGTGTCTTCATCTTCAGTGCCAAAGCTGGTGCTGGCACGTGGCCTGCGTCTCCCATATCCATGCACTCTACGTTGCAGAGTGGCCTGTGCCAGGACCTGTGTCACACGCTGCCCTGGCTCTGCCTGTGCTTGTTCATCGCCTGTGGACTGTGTCTCTGCCTCCAGGGGTGGCAGTGGTGGCACAATGGTGCGCTTCCTCCTTGGGACAGGTGTGCTCTCTCTGTTGTCTTCTGGCTCCCCCTGCCCTGCCTGTTCAGCTGTAACTTCCACCTCCTCATCTCCCGCAGTGTCCTCCAGTGGCCCAGGTTGTGCTGTGGATGAAGAGGGAAATTTGATTTTGTGACATTGTCTACATTTCTCACTGAATAAAGTTTTCACATTTTGTATTGGCTAACTGGTATCTATTGCATTTTGCCATTACAGGGTCTCACATACTGCTTCAACATTGCTGTGTCTACTTGGCCCACTGTGTTGTGCCTATGACTACGTCTCCCATGATGCATTGCTGTGTGTGCTGGAATAAGTGGACCGGAGTGGCATTTGTAGTGTGTGTTGGGTGCATTCCTGTGCGTGGGGATGGGATGGTGCTGTGGGGGGCTGCATTTGGCATACCTCTTACCTTGTCTGGTGGTTGCAGGCTCTGAGCTGTCTATGTCAGCCACTCCACTGATGCTTTCTGGCAGGAGGGTGCTCTCCACCAACTCCTCCTGGGGTGTTGAGTCAGTTGCTGTGGATGTTCCACCCCCTGTCTTCCTGGCCTCCGCCAGCCTGGTTGCCACCTTCTCATTGGACCTTTGGCGCATGTCGTACCACCTCTTCCTCAGCTCTTCAACCGTGCGCTGGGTCACACCTACAGCATTTACTTTTTCCTGGATGGCCAGCCAGATTTTGCGCTTCCCGGACTCAGGTACACGAAGTGCCTTTTTTCCAAATAGGAGTTCATGGTTGCACACCATCTCCTCAATCAAGACCTCCTGCTCCCTTTCACTGTACTTGTGTTTCCTCTTCCTCACTGCCCCCTCCTTGTCCTTCTCTTTAGGCTGTGAATCCATTTTTGCTGTTTGTGACTGCTGTGCTCACTCCTCTGCCTCTCCTCACAGCCTCTGACTCTGCCTCAGGCACTCAGGTGCAGCAGATCACTCCCACTTCCTGGGTGTGATGTCATCAAGCTGCACCTGCATTGCTGATTCCCGATTTTGCGATTCCTTAGTTGCGAATTTCGCTAATAAGGAATCGCAAAAACGGAATCGCAGATTATTCTTAGATTTTTAAGTAATCGCTAAATATTAGCGAATTTCTAGATACATCGCGATTTGCGATTCTCAACTTGCGATTCGCTAAAAATCGCAATTTGAGAATCGCTAATCATATTTTTGATACATCTGCCCCATAATCTCTGGGGTACACTAAAACTCTCTGGAGTTCACTCTAATTTTCGTACGAACAATCAGCCTCTATTGTTCACACTACAGATGTACAGTTTATATCTCTGTGCTTTAAATGCGACACAGCAAAGAACTTTTGTAATGAACAAAACATAAGCCTGCAAAGCAACTCGTCATTGGCATTTTTAGGCGCACGTCTTTCAGCAATTTCATGTAAAAGTGTCATTAACATTTTGGCCCAGGCCAAAGGAGTATTTCTATTTGCCCACAACAATGTTGGCTATTAAGTGTGTTAGACGACCTACCTAAGGTGTGTTTTCATTTTAATGCATGAGGTGCGTTGTTTTTAGGGACAATTGCACCTGGCAGGGACCATTCGCTGAACCCATCTTTAAAAGAAGGCCACCTGCACTAACAATACCACATTCAGCATGACTGCCAAAATGCTTATATGAAGTGTGATCTAAATGTGTTTCTAAATGCACTATAACAAATGTTATGTGCTATTAAGTATTATTTTCAAGCTAATTATTTTGTGTGTGCAAAAGAACACTACATCAAAAACGTAAAATAAACAGTAGAAGTAGGGATGTGCTTGGAGCATTGACATTTGTCGCTGCTCAATACACATGTGAGGATTAGTGGCCGGCAATGACCCTTGTGCCCTGTGAAGCTTGGTGCACTGGTACAAACTTTTACATGCACCACAGTACCACTGCCACCATGGAGCCTCCAATAGGAACAGACATACTGTTGCATCCCTGCCTACTGGCTCACATGGCAGGTCACAGCACTGAGAGTGCTCTTTGCCCTTGAGAGGCCATCCACAAATTGTGGCAAAAGCACAGCTAGTAGGTCTGGCTTTAATATCTTAATGCATACAACACAGGCACACATACATGTTTTTTGCTGTTAGCTGTTTGGCTTTGCCACTGCTTATTTAAACTTTCCATCATATCCTTTTTATCTCACTGGTACGTTGTTTAATGTGACTACATAAGATAAATCTTACTCTTTATTCATTGCACACTACCAATCAAGTCAACGTTTTATTGATTCTGTCTTTCTGTGTGCTTGCAATTCTATTTATCTTATATTCTTATTATAATAAATCTTCTCCTGTGCATTTGTTGATGCCGTGTAAGCTCTTACGTTGCGTTTTACAAATGAAATATGTCTAAATACATGTAAACAACAATCAGGTAAGGCTTGTAGTATAAGCTAAATGAAAATACTGTTTAAAAAGCTACATGTCTTTTCATAAACTCCGAAAAAGCATGTAGCTTGTACAACTTGCCTAGACAAGACCATACCAAAAAAGAGAGGCGGTCATCTTCTAGAAATCATTCATAAAACAGGGCATCATTGAAGGCAATTGCAAGCAAACCACAGGATTCAGAACACAGAGTAGTGGAATAAAGATTCAGACAAATGACCTTTCTTTCTGAATTTTCCCTTTTGCCTCCACCTCCTCCCTCCAACACCAGCATGGCACCACTGGCATGCAGCACGCTACATTGTGCAATCAAAAGGCAGCATTTGCAGTGTTATACATGGTTAGTGCTATCACAATAAACATTTGAAATGTTGCCCAGTGCATAGCAAATGATGTGCGGCTGCCTACATTTCTAATTCCCCTCAAGATGTTCATATTCCTAATGGTTTCACATCTGCTCTTAGTGAATGTTTTAAGTTCTCTCATTTGTGATTCACGGATGGCGTTTCTGTGATGCTTCATCAGAAATGGCACCCCAGCTAGAGCAAGCAAATGGTGTTCTGCTCTCCAATTTGCTTTGCCCAGCTGTGCTGGGAATAACTCATAGCGAGGTGTCTAATTTCTGTTATTAGTACTTGCATCTCAGTTCTGCTTTTAACTCTTAGAAACCACTTTACAGAAGTAACCTTAATGTTTTGAAATTTGATATATAAGTGTTACCCTTACTAAGGCTATCACCATTTCACGTACATTAGTACCATTAACACATAACAATTACTGTGCTCCTGTAATGAAAAATCTTGTTTCCAGACTCGAACGGGGTGTGCATAGACCTTATGGTAAAAGTAATTTAATATAAGTTTGTCCTTGAATGGGGGTAATTCGAGCAACAGCTCAAACCTATGAGGCAGGTTGTGTTTTGTATATTGGTGTGTGTATAGTTAGTATTTTTTTTACGTTTTAGGACATAATGATGTAAGCGTTTTTACAGAGACGAGGAACACCATGTGTCATCCTTTAGAAAAACAAATTATATAAAAGAGTTTTTGCAGTCTTAAATGGTTGAGAAAACAATTTAGATTCATAAGTGAATTCAGATCAGCCTGTATCATATAAGTAGTCTCAAAATCTTAGAAAACAAAATAATTCAAAAATAAAGTTTAAGGTAATACGTGCCTACATACTGGAAACACAAAAGACCATAGTAAAATGCCACATTAGTAAGCAACACAGGACATTATGGTATTTAGTAAAACGTTAACATTATTACAGAGGATAACAAGCATTTACAAATCAAATAGGTGTAGCTTGCATTTTGATTCTAGAGTAAAACATTAAAAACAGGCTGCTGCAGTGTAAAAACAAAGCAAAATATAGATTTATTTCTGTGCACAATACACCGATGAGATAATGAGTTTATAGTGTGATAATTTAGAGCACTTTTATGACACTAATATAGTCCCTCATGCAATGCAATGCAGACAACCCATAGAAGGTGAAATGTTACATCATAAAGCCAATAACATGAGGAGAAAGAGAAGTATTTCTCTCAGAGGAGTTACAGCATGCACTATGCAAATTTGAATAAAATAGTTACAATAGGTCTTGTAAAAAGCTACACTGTCAAGCCAGACCTAAAATGTGCAAAACGCTAAACCATCAAGGTCTATGGAAGAAGAGTGAACACCATTTTTAACAGAATGTGGGAATGTGAATTCCTGGACAACTCAATCATGCCAATGTGAAACTGTGGGTAAAAGTTCTACTGATAAAGAAGTTACTTTACCCTGTTAATCTTGCCAGCTACAGACTGAAGTCACAACTATAATTTCCCACAAAGTTACTGCAATCTATTTCATCCTCACAGTTATGACCCACCAAAATCAAAACTTCTCAACCACATTAAAACCACCTCATCTGTTTCCAGTTGCAAGATAAACTGGCAAAAGTCAGATATTATTCCTATTTCCAGGGAGTATTTAGTACTGAGTTTTTATAGTGGAAATTTAGATGGTACTGTTACTCAAAATGGTTCTTCGTCTTCTTCAGAAAGTGTCAAAACCTAATCAGCAATGACTTACACACCATATTACAGAAACTCAAATTCTACTTGAAATGACTAATACCCAGATAGGTGGGTTTATAATGTTGAATCAGAAGTACTTCCCCAGCTTATATCATCCATCATGTACAAGGACCTCATGGATAAATTCTCATATCTCCTCACCACCTTACACCAACACCCACAACATCTTCTTAGGTAATGTCAACTTCCAGAAAACAGTAGCTAAAAAACACTCTCCTCAAACGTTCTGACACATTTAGTGTAGTACAACACAGCACTCAACCACCACACTCCAAATGCCACATCCCCAAACTTATCTTCTCAACATCCGCAACGATTCAATGCAAAGCACGAACACCTTGGGACAGAAACTACCACTTCGCTATCCGTATCTTCTCAGGGTCCTACCAACAAACCGAGATCAACCCAAAAGAGA
This sequence comes from Calotriton arnoldi, assembly GCA_963921515.1. Lineage (NCBI taxonomy): Eukaryota > Metazoa > Chordata > Amphibia > Caudata > Salamandridae > Calotriton > Calotriton arnoldi. The sequence goes on along the minus strand of CAWUFW010007754.1, from coordinate 395,700 downwards.
AGACTAAACCTTCAGATCCTTTAAAGACTTCTCCTTTGAAAACACAATGCTTGAATTCATCCCTGAGCCAGTCAACTCCATGTCTAATACTAACACACTTCTAAACAACTTCAATACTTTTTGAGAAAACTATGAGTACATCCATGCCCCAACTAAAACACACACGTGCAAGTTAAAACCTTCAGTACCCAGGTACTCTAAAGACCTCGCTGACAGTAAATGCTCCATCCACAGGCAGAAAGCAATGGAATAATTAGAGAATTCCAATTGACTTTATGATACTGTAGCCTCAACACCATCAGTGAAGCCACCAACAGAAGCAGAACGCTCTTCAAGACAATCAAGCACAGCATCAACTTCTGGCCTCGTATTCAGTTAAAAACTACTGATGATCTAACAGCACATAGACAAGAATTAGGGCCTGGTTTTGAGTTTGGCAGTGTGAGAGTGTGAGAGTGGGCTGCCACACCACCACCCTGCTCCCACACCACCAAACCTCACTGCCGGCTGCCCGAAAGATTACAAGTTACCTCGTGGTCTGGTAGGCGGTCCTTTGGTGTTCCCACAGTGGAGTCCATGTCGTGCAGGAAAGGAGGTGAATGCACACAGGGGGGCACAACATGTGCCCCCAATGCAGGTACCCCATGGCCCTGAGGCAACATGGGGCACTGTAGGGCCCCCTTTGTTTCCTCAACGCCACCGTTTTCATGGCAGCCTCATCGCCATAAAAACTGTGACGGTGAGGAAACTCCTAATATGCTCAGCTGTGCCTCAGCGGCACCGCCAGCATATTAGGGCCTCTCACAGCCGTGCCACTGCCGCGGGATCCATGACCCGCGGCGGTTGCAGGAGGCCTGTGGCGGTCCCACCGCTGCAATCGTAATACGGCGGGTGGACCCCCACTACGGATTTGGGAACTCTTAATAAGGCCCTTAGCCTGCTTCTCTTCTTACACCCACCCCTTCTCGTAAAAACCAGCAATGGTCATCCTTCAAATACCTATTTCTCACAATTCTCTGCAACATACTCAACACCCTTAAAGCCACTTCCTATGAAGTCCTTCCTGACAAGCCGGAAACAATAAGTTTCTCTAAAAAAGTTTACATCAGACTGCTTTTCACTAACATGTAGTGTGCCACAGGGATCGTCATTGAGTCGACCATCTTTATTGTCTACGTTTCCAAATTAGCCACCTTGATCAGACAGTTTGGGTTCTCTCTGACCTCCTCCGCAGATTACACACAAATTGTCATCTCTCTACCGGAGAGTGATCTGGACACGGACTCGAGATTCGGAGAATGTATGCTAGCAGCCAACACATGGATGGCAACCAATTGCCTAAAATTTAACTCGATTAAAACAGAGGTAATTGTTTTCGGAAATTCACCCTCCTTCTGGTCCCATTCGTGGTTGCCCCTGAGCTAGGTATTTCCCCTATTCCAGTCAAATCAACCCACAATCTGGGAGTGATTATCAACAAAAGACTCACTTACAAAGAACAGGTAAATGTGGTCTCATCTTCAGTTTTTTACACCATTAAAACTATCAAAAAAATCTTGCCTTTTTGCCTCCCTCTTTGCAAAAAACAGTAGTCACTGTGATGGTGCTTTCAAAACTTGACTACTGCAATGGACTATATTCCAATTTGCAACAGAAACATATGAACAAAATCCAGACCTTGCAAAATGCAAAATGCAGGTGCTCTTAAAAAGCTTCGCTGGTTAACAATAAGACAAGGAGTGGTTTTCAAGTGGGTTTGTATTGTGTTTAAAGCGCTGCATGGAATGGGCCCTGACTACTTGAAGAATAAATTCAGGTGGTATAAGCCATCAAGAACCTTGAAGTACACCATACAGCGACCTGATTCCCAAACACAAGTGCACCTCGTGGAGAGGAAGAAGTTTCATCTTCAGTGCTTCAAATTCCTGGAATGACCTGCCTATACATTTAGAAACAATGAAAAGTATTTTGGTTTTTAGGAAAGCCTTAAAAGCCTGGCTTTTTAACTGTATTTAAAGGGTTCTGTTGATGCTGATACAGTAAGTAGATCTGTAAATGAGCTAGTGCCAAGACACCTCCGGGTAAATGCTACGCTTTATAAAATAAATTAACTTAACATAACATAAAGATTATATCTTACCCTCTGCCTTCATCAAAGCTCTCTCTGGGAAATCTCTGTCCCTCCTACTCACTTTTCAACACCTCCCTTACTCCGGACATTTACCCAGAAGCTCTCAAGACATGCCAGAGTCACCCACTCCTAAACAAACCTACACAAGACCCTGATTGCCTCACCAGCTACATGCCCATCACTCACCTACTGTTCAATCAGCAAGATTATTGAAACAGCAATTTACACTCAACTTCAATTTGTCATCAATGCTAACCATCTCCTGCAGGACTACTTATATGGGTTCAGATCATGTTGCAGATGTTATACATCGTAGAAGGCATCCTTATGACCATAGATGAAGATGAACCCTGCCTCATTTAGACGTGGATGCCCAGCACCTACCTGGAGTTCAATCACATCAGGGCAGAATTCCTGTTATTTGCTAAGAAAAAGAAGCAAGAAATAGTACAAACGTGGCTCAATGAGGTGAACCTTCATGGCTTCCAATGCCAAATTTCACTGAATGCCAAGTCACTTGGATTCACCCTGGACACCAACCTCACCCTCAAGGAGCACAATGTTAAAAACATAGGACAGTCTGGTACCAGTTCTCACTTTTAAAGAAATTGACTTCAGAACATCCATAGCCCATCTGCTGTTACTGAAGGTTCAGAAGCTGTCAGATTGACATGGCCATTATCAGGAAGGTAGACCACAGTGCCCAGGGCTATCACAAGGGGAGAGCAGCTGGTACTCTTTGCCCCAGTCCCAGCACTAACCAGGTGCACCACACTTCTGATAAGCCTGATAGGGTCTTAGACTTGGTCCTCAAATGTGGAATTCACTGCATGTGGGCATCAAATAGAATCCTAATGTATTGAGCTTCAGGAAGACTGTAAACCATTTTGGTTTACCCAATTATTTGTTTCACTCTGGGATGTTTTGCTATGATGTACTGCCCCATTTTAGGAAACTTTCGTTTACTTTAAAAATGTATTAACTCCTTGATACATCTACATTTTACATCAAACGCCTAACAAATAGCAGATATGTGCCTATTCAGTTCAGCTAGGTAAAGTGCATTTTGGAAAATTATTAAACCAAACAAACACTAAAACTAATATAAATAAAATAACAAAATAATCCTGCTATGGAAAAAACATACTGAAAAAGCTGCAGCACATGAGAAAGATGGACTAAAACAAATAACAACAAATAAAGTTTCAGGTTCTAAGATGACAAAAAAAGGCTCCAGTAATCTTAGCAGTTAACTGTTGAAATAGCCTTTCAATTATATTGTTGAAGGCTTAGTAATGCAAATATTGGGGGGAAAAAACTCTAAACGCTATCAGGAGAAACGTATGGTCTTCCTCCAGTGCAGCAGGGACTGCAAATAATAATAAAAAATAAAATACCTACATTTACATGACTACCATTGCTAGCTCTTGCTGAACTAGCATGGCCTTGCTTGATTTAACTGCATCAAAGATTAGTTAAAAAGTGTACCAATGTTCAACGCTTTTTCGTGTGCATATTATTTTCTTTCTTCGAAATAGAGACAGCAAGTAACAAGATATTCAGAGTAGTCAAATAGCAAACACAAAAATCCACAGACCTTCTGTATGGATCTTACCTTCTAAGCGAAAGCATTTTACGCGAAAGAGCAGGCAGTCCATTCTATAAAGATAAATACGTCCATTTGTTACAAGTGTCCCAGAACCATTCACAGCCCATTGACTCCAACTCTATTAAAGAGGATAATTCCTCCGTGGGGATTGTGTCCGGAACAACATTTTCATACACGTGGCCTGCTTTTTATCACCCTCGGGCAGGTATGAAGATTACAATGAAGGCTCCAATGAATTCTGCGATCACATTCAAATATACGAGCCATTACAAACGAATTCATCACCGATGCTGAGCACTCAGTAGAAAAACTCATTGTGCGCATGCGCAGGACATCAATCACTCACTCTCAATACATGTCTGTAGAACAAACAGGTGCGGTAAAAGTGCTGCATTGAAAATATATTCTAATACATCATCATATTAATTGATGTATATCAAACGTGCAGCACCTGGTGGCTCAGTGTGGGTAAAGCATCAGCTGCAGGGATCTGTGTTTGACCGCTGGATCACAGGTTCAAATCCTGGCTGGCCCACTCAGCTTTTCATCCTTCTGAACAGGGGCATAGTTTCAAGGGGGGTGTTACACCCCCCTAACAAATGTACTATTAAATAAATAGTTAGGCATAGGGACATTTAGTTGGTATAGTAAGGTGTCTGTCGGATTTCACATGGGATTTTTAAATTCTCACTCGGACAAAAACACACACGCACACTGTCTTTTTTTTGAAGGTCTTAAAACATGGTTATTTTACAAAATACCGTATTGAAGTACCCCTCACAATTCGCACTCCTTTCCCTTTCCACTGGCCCTTCAGCCCCCCTCTGCGCTGCTTTCATATAATGATAACATGATATGTCAGCGTGATTGTCAGTAAGCGAAGCTCACTCCCCCAAAGTCTTACTGACCTACCTACGCCTGGTTTCTGAAGTTGCCAAAATTAGTAACATTGAGTCAGGAATCAAAAAACATCTGTGATTCGGAGCAAAGTTTCTAAGGGGAAAATGTGCTTTACAAGTGCACATTGGGTTACATGAATCGAGAGGTAAATATGGGACTTCTGAACTTTTAATAGTGCACATCCTGAGAAAAAATTAAGAGTTGAGGACAACCAGGAAAATCCACGAACCATGATAAGCCTCTAGATGCTACATTTGAATTGCGAGCGAGATGTTTCAATGTGCCCAGTAGACCCCCAAATAAGTCTTATTTTTCTAGGTACCCTTACTGAGGAGCCTGCCCATTCAATTCCTCTTCACTTCTTTGTTGAATTGCTTCCACGCCTGGCCTCTCATTTCCCCTTTTGCATGGAAGTCACAGAAGTGTGTAAGTGACCTGTGCAAGGTGAGAAAGCAAGGATGGTGACCATATTGGACTGACTAAATGTCCAATATCAACTGCCTGTTTAATCAAGCCCACCTTGAAGCTCAGTGTCAAGAGGCCGAATGATGCCCCATTCTGTAAGGGCGTGACCGTGCTATACTAAATATTCAGTCTTGTCTATTGCAAATCTCGAACCTTGTCTCATGTATTGTGAACCTTCATGTTAATGGATGTCTCCCACGGAACGAGTAATTTCAGCACCACGTTTTGCTATTCTTGGGTCTGAGGTAAGGGATGGAATGCAATTCTAAGTGCATTGTGTAGGATTCTGCGAATAAACAAACTGTTTGCACAACTGTTAGATCAGGCAATTGGATCTATGTTAATTTTGTGGTCCATTATAAAAACTTCTTTTGAGATTCAGAGGTCTCTGACGTTTAAGAGAAGTCCCAGTTTACCAAATTTGAACAGCGATATTGAGACTAGGCTGAGCAGAAATGTCTATTGAGGTTTTCAAATCGGTGGTAGAAAATACAATTCTATAAAATCAGACATTGCTAAACACCATTGTTAGAATCCAGCTCTGATAGGATGGATCTGCATATCAGATGCTAAATGCAGCTATAAACCCAAACCTTAGCAGTAAAAAACAACAAGAAAAAAGAGAAGAAAAGCAATGACGGTGCGATAAGCCTTATTGGAATAAATTGTCCAATGCCCTCAGCCATCACTTACGATATATGTGACATGCTAGCTCATGAAGATTTATTCTGAAGGTATTTGTCTTGCTTGTACCATAATGGCCTGCTGCTATTAATCAATAAAACGTACATAAGCGTGCTATAGATGAGAAGTTTTTTTAATTTATTCCACAATTTTGTCCCCAAACTGACAAATGAGCATACATTCATATAGGTCACAAAGATGGATACCATTTTCAGACTGTCACTGTCAATACAACAATAATGAATGAAGGTTCATATTCATTTTTGAATATGCAATGGCCTGAGCTACAGCCCTATAATTTTGGCAAGGTAAACACAGTGAGGCCTATTCCCAAACTACAGTCTACAAAATGCTATTCACTAACCTACATGCAGAAGTTTATACCTCCGCCTCTCCTATCTTTTTTTTGCGGAGATCTCCACCCTGACTGTGGAGGTTCTTGCACATGTAATAGTGATTATGGGAGGGACAAGGGAGAGTGGCTGGAAAATGGGAAATATATACAAACAAATTGGAGGGGCTTGAGGAGTAACAAGGGGTTAAGAGAGGGCTAGGGAGGCATTTAGGGTGAGGCGCACTTCCATCCACAAAAGAGTAAGTCCATTGCTATTCCTAAACTCTACTTCTATATTTAATACATCCAAAAAGGATCCAAAAAGTAGCAAATGTACTAGGGGTGTACTAAATTTGTGTAATTTGCTTTTGCACGATTACGTGAAATTTTGACAAAATTATGCAAATTACATGTAATGATGTGAAATGCAAATCCATCATTTTGCACTATATTTTAACACAAAATGCATCCTAGCAACAATTTTTTACACAAGGATCCATTTCACACCCAAAAATTTCAAAAAAATCAAAAACTCCACAAAAAACAACCACTCATGTTCTGTTTTTCTGGTGCGTTTGCTGTAAATTTTTACCATGAGTGATCTTTGTCCAAATTTTTGCTCTGTATGACACATAATTACTTAAAGTTGCGTAGTGGCATAATATCAGGTTTTTCACAAGTCACAAGCAAGCATAAAATTACACGAATTTCAATCAGGCTTAAAATGTACTGTAGCTTAGATATGGAGTAAGTCCAGCACCACCCTTTGCCACTCATAGGTACTGCAGCACCCTCCTATAGAAATAGAGGTATGTATTTAAAATAAAAACCCACAGGGAAAAAAAAATGTTTAAATAAATACATTTATTTCAACTTTTTAAAACTATATACAGAAATGTATTTGAATGTAAAAACATACAATATAAACTATAAATATTATTTTATTCTAAAATATTGTAATAATTTTTTTAATTTAGAAATAAATAACTTTTTTTAAAGTTACTAAATTCATTTATATTAATTATATACATAACTTTTGTTAACTTTAAATGCATAATAAATAAATATAAATATTTTACTTTAGATATTTTTTCCAATAAATCTTTAATTATTTATTTAATTTGTTTCACATTAAAACTGAACATATAAAATTAATTGACATTAACATTTATCATAAAATATTTTAACTATGTTTTTCCTATAGTTTACCATAGGGTGATTTCGGCCCCAAATGCAGATGTCTCCGCCAAGTGTGTGGAATGCAAAATACAGTTGTAACGTCACTACTAGTATTCATGTTACAGTCCTTTATCACGTTACTGACTCTACCCCCTGTTTAAAGGGGTGGGGACAAGTAAGTCTACACTTTCAAATAAAGTTATACTCATAGATGATGAATAGCCAAAAGTTGTAAAGTCCCTCACAAGTGTAAGAATGAACATATACATGCAGATTTACTCAAATATAACTTTACCTTTGTCAATAGCCCCATATATGTCTCACACGTTATAGGTTCAGAATCACTTCTAGATGTTAAAATCAGATATATTTTTCTTGAGTTGGGTTTAATATTCCCAAACGTAAAGTATGTTAGTGCAGTTACATTTTAGCCTTCTACACTGCTATTGAGGACATAGGTTGGATGGATCATGATTCAACACACGTGATCAAAGGGTAGTTGGATAGGAAACAAAAAAAAGTAAATTACATTTGCAACAGTTTGCTGCATGCATTTATGATGTGGATGCTCAGTGTCTAAAACTTTGTTTCAAAATGTGTTTCAAAGATAAACCATTCATTTAAACCTATACCAAAACTACAATTCTATTTAAATTTAAAATATGCAGAGTTCTTCCAAAATACAAACTGGTGACTGCATCACAAAAAGTGAGCACAGGCAATGCTGATGTAAGACACGTCTGCCAGAATTTTGGACGGACTATTGTCTTAAAGAGTTGAAGAGCTGAAGTAGCAGTATTTTACCAACTTAGAAAGTTGGAAGGGATGTTTGCCATGGAAACCTTAAAGGCCTGTATTGCCGTTGGTTGGAAATGTAGAAGCTTTTGCTGACATATCTTAAGTACACAACAGAACACATAAACATAGACAGCGCAACATAACTACACAATTATAACATATCAGGGCACAGCACAACAAAATATGATAAACAGGCCACAATACAACAATCGTAAAACAAAAAACTTCAAATTGCAATAATGCAGCACAAAATTACAGAAGCACCAAAACCAACAGAATACATCACCACCACAACAAAATGCCACACAACAAATATGCACAGTCTTTTCACACATTGCCACCTCCAGAAACCTGCTTTCCCTACACAGTGGGAAAATGTGTCTGCACCAAGCACTGCCTTAACATATTGTCAATGACATGAAATAGCACCAGGTGAGAATGTTGTGCGATCCGGCCACAGTAGTGTAATAGTCCCCGGAGCACTAAGCTATGCTGAGGCCCAGAAAGATACTTTAGGGGTTTCTGTCAAAGGGAGACCAGTTGCTGGCTGTGACACTAACAATTGAGGTGGTTTCCTTTCCGCTGTCACAGTCTCAGCAATCTGTGCTGTGAATGAGATCTTGCCATCTTTGTGACAGCATTTGCTTTAGTGTCTGCAAGTCAAGCTTCTTCATGAGGTAGTTCAATACTTACTTAGAAATTCCAGCCCTGAATTTTTAGATATGTTTTTTAAGAAAAAAAGTTTATGAAAGTAAATTGATTTCCACAAATGTCAACGGGGAACAGTAGCTCAAGTAGAACACTGTCAAGCTAGAAGTTATATTTCTGACGTAAGCTTCAGTTTCTATACCTCACAAGCAATGGCTAATTTAAGTCCAAAGAAGCCTTTTGTTTTATAAAAACACTTATCTCATGAGATTTGTATTCCTGTGCTTCAGATTGAGAGCACACCGACACATGAGCAGCGCAAAAATACAGAGTTGTACATGTCATAAGCCTAAACCCTGATGTGAACGAGGAGTTAGAAAACTTGCCAACTCATCCCACAAAGATGAGCCAGATAGAGGTCATTAGGGATCTCATTAGGGCCTGGGGCGTTTGAATCTAGGCTAGTCCTAATAGCCTCTACTGATTCACATATCACAAATTCCAAAGTATTAGTAGCCAAAGACATGTGTACACCACCCCCCTAAAGGTCCCTCTGCACTTGAATAAAGGTTACTAAAGTGGGCCACCCAATGCTGAAGCTGAACGAAGTATTATAGTTTCAGGAGCCATTTTCTCTCCATGCCACTGTTTTCCAGAATGCTTTATTATCTTTACAACTCATAGCACAATGCAAGTTTTCCCAAAGATTGTTCTTACAAGCTTGCTTAGCTTTGGCCAATTTCCTTTTATAGTCAGCCCTACATAACATTGGATGCCTCCTATTCTTAGTCTTGACTGCCGATATTAAATCTGTCTTTGCTGTCCTGCATGCTTTATTATACCAGGGAACTTACTTCAAAGTTTTGTTAGCACACTTATTTCCTTGTACTAAGAGATCTCTAATTGATGAAAAAAAGTACTTAATGATCTTCATCAAGGGTCAATACTCTATCCTCAGGGAAAAGGCCATTCAATTCTGCTACCTGCTCCTCAACTTTAATGACTACCATTCCCAAAGTCTCTGGGTGCTTCACTACCCATTCCCACTGGATGGCATATGAAATATCCCCTACTGGAGAACTACCTAAAATCTGGGGTCTTTCCGCAATACTGCCCAGTAACGTCAAACTCAGGGCATTATGAGGACTATCAACCCTGTCTATTACAGCCATATCACATACAAACAGCCATAGCTTCATATCAATTAACCAAATAATCAATTCATCTGGAGTGACCCAGTCTATTAAACGTGTGTCTTCCTTCACTATCAGACGGAGTTCTCCCAATTGCTGCTTTAAGATCGCATCTTAATGCTAATGCCAGCACTTCTACCACCCTCGTTGTCCATTTTACTGGAGGCAGCTCTAGCAGGGGAATTCTCCACTGAATATCTTAGTCAGTTGTTAGATCTAGGGGGGCAGCCACCAAAGGTTCAAAGGCAGAGTTTAGATCCCCTGCCACTATTACATCTCCTTTCTCAATTAGCTCTAGGAGGGTATTCTCAAGTATATGTATGACCTTGGCTTTATCATTGCATCCATGCAACCAATTGTACACATTAAGTATTACAATAGAAGTACCTGAGGAAAGGTCCACCCTAACCACCAGTAAGTCAGATGAATCAATGGGGATAGGTCTGATATTACATTGAAGTGCTATCTTAACCCAAATCACTACCCCCCACCTCCCGAAGGTCTTCCCCTTGCTGACTGGGCTGTATTGATGCAGAATTATGTAAACCCATTCCTAAATATAGGAGCTGTGCTTCAGCTCTTCTGAAGAAGGCAGATGTTATGAGAATCTATAAACTGCCCCCATTCGGTGTCAGTCAGCTTCAAACTAATTCTGGGCATTCCAAGACAGGATTTTAATCTGGTTGTATGGGCCATCTTTAGATCCAAACCGGTCATTTGAAATAGAAACCCCCCCAACAAACTGCTACTAGTGGGCCCAATTCTATTTACCATAAGGTGTTCCCCCTCACTGACCCACAAGTAGTTTACTCCACCCACCCTGCTTTCAACAAAAGGGTACTTACTTACATTATACACTTCCAAAGCCCTGATCCTATCCCCAGATTCAGTATCCTTCAATACAATCCCAATATTACTCCTATCCCTATTTCCTTTGAGTTCACTACTTGCACACAGTCAATCAATATCACCCAGCCCCCTAGTCCTAGATGACCTCTGAACGTCAAGGTTTAAAGCATACAATGGTTCCCCCTGAGAAGGTACTTGGGCTTCAGCTTTGTATTTGATCTAAATTTGGGTATTAGCACTACAAATTCTGCATGTGTCAATGGACATAAGACCATCCACCAAGTCTTGGTGCTTAAAAACAACTCTTATCGAGTCACACGGGTCTTCAGGAGTCCCAATTCTTTCAACTATTAAAATATCACTCCTTATGATCGAATAACACTTCCTCACATTCCGGAACCTGCATTAGAAATATCTGACCTTGGTTCGGTGGGATTGGAGTGAGTGGATAAATCTCCATATGTGCCCTCCCTCTTGATGGATGGGAATGGTAGCAATGTGGGTTAGGCATTATGGGAGCAGGCCAATTATTTTTTTAATTTGAGTTTTATATAGCGCTGGCTAGACCCGGAGGTATCAGAGCGCTTTACATAAGGACATAGCGAGTTACAAGTTGCAAAAGTATCACAATAGTTACATAATGGATAAATAAACAAAACAGGAGTAGATTAGTGAACACGAAAGTCAGGATAGGAAAGATCAGGGACAGCAGGTAATCCACAGGAAGGAGACAGCAGCGGGGAAGAAAACGAGACAAATGTCCGAGATCCGGCTGGGTAGGTGACGGCCATAGCGGTGTGCCAGGGCCAGTCTCCCCTATAGCTGTCGGTGCAGCTCCACCGGGAAGCGGCCATGTATGCGTTTAGGGCTCCGCCGGGGTAGGGTAAAAGGGGGAGGTGGGAGAAAACGGCAGGCGAGACGAAGGAAAGGTCTGCCCAATGACCGGCTGGGTAGGTGACGGCCGGGGAGGGAATCCACAGCCCATCTCCCCTATAGCTATCGAGGTAGCTCCACCGGGCATCGGTCGGGTAGCAAGGTCTCAGCGGTCAAGGGAAAGTTCACATGGTAAATGTCCTGAAGGGTGAGCAGGATCCAGGTCGGATGAGGGCTATGAACAAGGTCTGGTCGATGACCAGTTGTTTTATTGTCCAGGAGTAGAAGTACATCGTGGTGAGGTCCACTGTGGCGGCCATCTTGTGGTCAGGCAAGGAGGTTAAGTCTTTGCTCTTTCCAATACAGTTAGTTTTAATTATAATCTATGACTCGTTAAAGGGGGGTGCTTGTTATGTAGATGTGCTGCATGAGGGAGGAGCCAGTGTCCGTAAGTCTCCTAGTGGGCGAGTGTAGTCGAGTAAAATCCGACAGTGGGAGAGAAGGCCGCCATTTTCGGGTCAGGCGGGGTGCCTCCAGAGTTCTTCTCGCTTATTCCTCAGGCTGATCAGGTTCTACCCAATAGGGCTAAACCAATGATTGCTGTTTCAATCAATTTTGCAGCCTTTAAGCTGAGGAAGCAAACGCGGGGCATTCCTTGGGATGTTGCTTTGACGCCCGGCGACGATCGACAGCGGGCGCCATTTTTTAAGCCAAGCGCGTTTCAGAAGGGACGCTCGAAGAAAAACTACTGGCTATGCCCAAATGGTCTTGGAAGAACATAATAAGGAGCCCCCCACCACCCGGGTTCGTCAAAGGGTCTCCCGGTGCTTCCGGTGATGACAAAAATGCCCCCAGCTCACCGTCTTCCGTCTCGCGGTGGGTGTCAGCAATGGCGGACGTGGACTTCAAGGGAACGGTGTTTACTCCTTCCCGCGTTGGGAGCTTCCCCAATCTACCTGCAGGCATCGAACAGTGACCCCGCCGTGTCTCTCTAGGTGGGCCGCTGCTCTAGCTGTGAGCAGATGGTGCTGCGCTCCGGTTGCTCCGCTTTCTCGGGACAAGCGATCCCAGGTAGAGCCGATTTGCCGTCAGCACAGAAATCTCCTCGGTGCTAATCGGACAGGGACAAGGTTAGTCTCTAGGGGATCTGCCTGAATTCCGGTGGCGGAATCAATGATTTAGGCGGAAAAGTAAGGCAGCGGAACGCTGCTCATGATGTTGAAACGAGGGATCGAAAAATACTCCGTTCTGAGTTGTCGGCCCCCGTGAGGCTTTGAGTCTTGGGTCCCAATTTCTAGGATTCCTCCATCCCTCACCCCCCCACCACCCCCTCCAGTTACAACTAACTGCTTAGGGAGTGTCTCCAGCCGCGTATTAGAGTTAAAGAATGTAGACTGTATCTGAGACAGGGATTGAGGAAGATCAGGACCTTGAACCAAGTGTTTACTTTGGGGCCTTTGTACTTCAGCCCCACTGATTTCTCTATTTACCAACCCAGTCTCCCTGGGAATATTGGGACTCAATACTTCGTCAATTTTTCCTTACAAACCGTTTATGGCCAGCCTTAAATCACAGACCTCATCTTTCGGACCCAATATAATGTCCACCAACTTTTTCATAATCATAGGACCCGAATCACAAAGGTAAACTGAGACGAAGGTCTAACTTTACGACTTTTGGTATTCAAAAAAAGGGCATTTACTACTAATAAATGCCCTTTGTGAATACCAAAAGTCATAAAGTTAGACTTTCGTCTCAGTTTACCTTTGTGAATCGGGCTACTAGAGTCTCTCTCTTTCTCGCTCGATAACTTAGTGGGAGTACTATCATTCCCTTTCTCCTCTCGTCCAGCTTCACCCCATTCTTCTGTATATAATATAGAATATCTGTTTTGGCATTGAACAGCCGAATTGACATTTGCCGTCCTCTGGCAGCCTGTACCAGTTTCCAAAGTTATTGCCTTCTGGGGGTTCCCTAATTGGATGAGTGCGAGGGAGGAGCAGGCACCTTTGACTTTTCAAACATTTTTGGAACCCACTTTGTTCTTCTACTCGGGGCTAGGCATGGGGATTCGTTTGTAGGGACAATGGTGGTGGGTAGAATAGTGGGATTTAAAATTTCCTCAACTTCCTCCAATAAATTGTCATAAGGTTTCTGCACATACACAGAGCTATGCACAGGATAATGGGACCCCGGAATACAGTGGTTTGCCTACCATATACCGTAGCACCCAAAAACCCCAACCCAACTAGCTTAGCATCCCATTAGCACCCAAGTACCAATGATTGGACAACCCAGAACACGGTATCTTTATCTCAGGACTCGCAGAAGCAAGAACACTCTTTCGTCACTCACTCGTACTTGTCCACAAGGTGCGTAGGAAGAGACACTGGATAGGTTAAAATGTTTATTCCAACTTACGTGCTCTAATGTACAGTACACGTGTCAGTACTAATAGCATAATGCATATGAATAATATAAGCAGCATGGTTACAATTCCATAGAATACAAACGGGGAAAGCATTTCATAACTCAGTGGATAAATGTCTAAATAACATTACCACCCTCCCCGTGCAGTAAGATAGTTTATTATAAAAATAGAAGACCTCTGGGCTTTGACTAGCGAACCCTCATACCTCGGTCTCTAGATGCAGAACTACATCAGCAGACAATCACAGCTCTTCTCCCTGGAAAGGATTCCTCCAAGTGTCTTAAGCGCCAGTAAAACTGCAGTATTAAAGGCACACAAAGTTTCATGGCATTTGCGCCTAATATTATGTCTGGGTGCGCGAGACTGGCCATATCAGGAAGAACCGAAATACATTGTTATGCGACCTTGTACATGTTGTGCAGTCTGAGCCCAAATCGAACAAGAGAAAAGGTGAAAGACAGAAAGTGCAGACAGCGCAAAAGAACTTGGCAAGAACAAAGGGCGAGGGAGCCCTGGCTCAGTGTAACGTGCGCAAAGAAAAGCAGCATGGCAGCCAGGCCTAGGCCAACATAATAAGGCAGGCAACAAACCACAAGACACCCTCCCCTGGTCAGTCCGGCGGCCAAGATAGAGGTCCAATAAAAAACCCGGTGCAGCACAGGGAGCGCCCAAACGGCGAAAAACAAGTCAATCCATGAAAGTGTAAGTGCAGAAAAAAGCCATACCCTCCAAAAGGGCATCATTGGAATCGTCAAAAAACATAGATGCCATCCAATCCATGAGATCAAAGAGCAGGAATGCTCCTCAGCAGAGGGAGCATCCAAAAGCAATGCGGGACAACTTGCGTGATAAACGAAACAGCTTTGTTGTAGGAGATCCTGGGCAGCCGCCCAGATATCCCATTGCGCCAAAATCCCCAGTGCAGCCGCACGCGCCATACAGCCGGCAACGGAACAGTCCTGCTCATGGGCCTCTAAGGGACCCATCAACTGAACAAAATCCGGAACAGACAATGACGAATTGGAGAGGCAATAATCCAAGGTCCAGGTGAAAGGACAGCGGTTGCAAGTCATTACAGGTTGCACGCAAGTGAAATACGCAAAGCGAAAAGAAAGAGTATATGACACACTCAGTGTCGCCAATGGCAAGACACCAAAACCAGCCAAAAGGCGCTCACGAAGCAGCTGGAGGCGTTCTGGATTGAGCAGGTCCCATCGGGGAGCAGCCATTGCGCATAAAACAAATTAATAACAGGACACCAGCCGCCAAAGCGATGATCAATGGGAAACCGCCAAAGACGCTGGAAAAAATAGAATGAATAAAAGCCGGGATGACACCAAAAATAGTTTGGAAGGAGGACACCAGACCAGACCCCACGACCTTAAAAAGTGTACCAAACCCTCTGTGTTAGATGCGTTAAAAATACGATGAATTAACTCCCCAAAATGTTGGGGGAGATTAGTGTTCAAAAGGGCCTGTATTTCACTGTGGGTACTCGCCACCTGGAGAATGAATGTCTCCCGGGCGGACGTGAGCATAACTTCCTCGTTCAATAATAGTGCCTTTATTCTGCTCAGTCTATTGAAATCTGCCTCCATGGTAGGGATGGAAGGCCAAATAGAGATATCAACCTTGCCATGAGGGGGAGGAAAAAGCACATTTTTGCAGCAGACAACCCTGTGCGAAACTGTTACAATGTAAGGAATGCCAGCCTGCAGGCCACAACAGTTTTCGTTATTTAAAAGTAAATAACTACCATTGGAAAGGAGAGTGAAAGTAGGAGAAATAACAGGAGCAGGAATACCTTTCAGCACACAAGCAAGATTAGGAGCGGAAACGCTACATGAGCCATGCAATTTAATGTGTTTACAAATAAGCGAATGACCCATAGTCGAGTCGCAGGACTCCCCCGTGAGAAAAACTTCCTTGCCGTCCCGAAGGCATTTATACATGAAAGGCAAGGACCAGAGTTCATGCAGGAAAGCACTGCCCAAGGGCTGGTAACGGCCCACAGGGTAATGTTTCATGCACGAGTCAAATTCAAACAAGGAAAAAGGTAAAGCGATAACCCCATGAACTAGCCACACAGCAGAATCGAGTTCTGCAACAGAGAACGGCAAAGGATCCATCTTTTCGATATGTAATAAAGTGTAAGTTGCATCTTTCATGGACATGAATTGCTGTTTGTCAGTTAAGTTAAAAGGTAGAAACAAGGCAGAGGTGTTCAAAAAATGCCAAGGCACTTTACCTAACTTAAGCGTTTGTAAAGTCCATGCAAACTGCATAACTGAGCGCAATTGATTCTGACCATGATATAACACAGAAACATCATCTTGTACAATATCGACAACAGAGGACACAATATTCTCTAAAGTGTAAATGCGAGAAGACAGGGTATTAATACTATTGTCAACAACAGCAAGCACCTTTTCCATATTTGCTTGATCTATTTCCCGAAGACGGGAAGCAGCTTCAATTTGTGATAGCTTCCAGAGTTCATTATACGTTTTATAAATGAATCTCTTAGGTCGGGGACCACGAGGTCCCAAAACAAAATCGGACAGATCAATATTGCCTGAAAGGAGGGACAAATGTTGTTTAACAGAAAGGAGGGACGAATGTTGCAGCCATTGTTTGCATAATTTACCAACAGAATATGTAGTGACAGTACGGGAAGCAGTAAACCTTGGATCAGGCCTATCCTGTGTGTATCTAGTACCTGAGTCGTGAAAACGCATTTGACATGCATTAGATGATATAGGCCATACCAACCAGGGTGACTGATCCAGTTCGGAAACATTAAATGAATTATTCTGTAATAGAGCCTGTAGGGTCGTCAGGGACAGGTTAAAACGTGAGCTATCATTGGGAAAACTCGACAGGGATGGAATTGAGGGCGAGTTTAATTGTTTAGTGGTAGCTAAGCCCCAACACGTAGTTTGATAGATGGAAGCATTTAGGAACATAATTTGGGTAGGGATGAGGCAAGCACGATGCAACGCCTCGGTTCCCTGTACCTGCCATGGCTTGGAGCCCCAAATAGATTTCAAATCTATTGTATCCTCCCAGTACTCATAACCACCCACTGCTAGGGCACTTAAAAAAGAACCCGAATAAAGCAATTTGGTGTGTGTTAACATAATTTTCTGAGTTGATGTGGTATTAAGTCTAAAATAATAGGATGCAGGGTTCGACCGATTAAAATCAGTAAAATAGGTAAACTTATTTCGAAGAGTTTGTGAGCTACCTGGCAAGGGGTTTGGACAATGTTCCCATTGGGTGTAGTTAACAGAACTACGCAGGGCACTTGGCTTATGGAGAAAATGATTACCCCAATGTTGGTAACAATACAAATCGGCATAATTCGCAGAATTCATATATAAATCTTCAGCATTAAAAGATGCATAATATTTTAAATCGGCAAACAATGCTTCAACGGCATGCACATCCCAATCATCAGAATGAATATTATTTTGTACTACATCACCCATTGAAACACGAAGGACATTAGGTACATTAATAATTTCCGTCGGACCATGGATTTGATAGTTCACTGCATCCCATACAATGCCATCAGCAACTGGAAAAGCTGAAATGTTCACAAATGTGTGGTCACGCTTCATGATGTGAGACGAGGAATGAGGAGCCAAAGTTCCAGAAACATAGTCTACAGCAGAGCGTTCAGGTAAATAGTGACCATTGATTAGTAGAAAAAACACTGTGACAAAGCCAATGGACATGAACAAAAAAATCAAGAAAAGTACCAACCAGATGTATGTCCAGGGTGGAATCAAAAAATTGTCTCTAAACCAGGATACAAAATTACTGAACTTGGATGGGACTTTTGAAGAAGTGGAATCCGAATCAAAGGAATAACGAGTCGGGCCAAGTGGCGTTGTTGGTTGATGCGCCACCGATTCAGATGCAGGATAAGTATACTCGTCCTCGTCGATATTGGTGGAGAGTTGGGGATCAATTGTAGTTTCAGGCAAATCAACCATCTCAATTACAGCATCAGCGACCGTTCGTGTAGATGGGTCACGAACATATGTCCGATAAATGGCAGGACAAGAGACCGCTGGTGTGACACTATTCAGGATCGACCAGGCGCTGTAGCTTGACATTTTCAACTGAGATGTATCTGTTCTCCTTGCGACCAGGAAGCGGTGGTAAAATGACTGTACGTGTTCCCTTCAAGCCCAGAACTGGAACCGGTGCACGAAAAGAGGGGCCGAATTCTTTTTTGTTTTCAACCTTCTCTCGAACCAGTTCTCCAACCTTTGGAAGCCAGCCGGCTACCGGAATCTGCAACGCAGGATCTGTGGCTGAAGGCAAATGTGTAGTTGCAAGTTTGTCTCGGGCTTCTTGTAAGTCCTGTAACATAGCAGAATGGTTATCTACATCAAACTTGGCGGATTTCGCCGCGATGTTTTCAACCTTCTCTCGAACCAGTTCTCCAACCTTTGGAAGCCAGCCGGCTACCGGAATCTGCAACGCAGGATCTGTGGCTGAAGGCAAATGTGTAGTTGCAAGTTTGTCTCGGGCTTCTTGTAAGTCCTGTAACATAGCAGAATGGTTATCTACATCAAACTTGGCGGATTTCGCCGCGATGTCTGGACCCTCAAGGTCAGGCACAAACATTCTTATGCCAAAGAGCATTTCGTATGGGGTCCGCCCACCCAGAGGTCTTCTAGGGAGATTATTAAGTGCACGTTGAACGGTATACAAGTGGGCCAGCCAGTTCCTGCCAGTACCTATAACTCTAGCTGTTAAGGATTGCTTTAAGTCACGGTTCATTCGTTCAACGATAGAGTTGCCCTCAGGCCTATACGGAGACGAAAATTTCACCCGCACCCCAAGCGAAGCCATTGCATCCTTGTAAGCCCTAGAGGCAAACGCTGGACCTTGGTCCGAATGGAAGGTGCCGCATGCGAAAATTCCCACAAAGACACGCAAATCCCTGATTACATTTCGAGCGTCAGCACTACGTTGTGGCCAGACCCAGAGGAACCGTGTGCACGAGTCCACTGCTACTAAAATGTATTTATAGGCAGTGTCTGATGAGAATGGACCGCAGTGATCCAAGTAAACACACCCAAAAGGTCTGTTAGCAATGCAGAGCGGGGTCTGTGGTGGGCGTGTTACCGTGGAAGGCTTAATCTGTTGACAAACATCGCAAGAAAGCACAAAAGCACGGGTGTCTCTATACAATCCACGCCACCAATAACGCTGCTGCAAGATGGAAACTGTAGCTGACACACCTGCATGAGCCGAAGCCATGCCTTCGTGTGCAGCTGATATCAAGGCACTCCTGCGGTCCGCGTTGGGGATCAGCCGATCTCCGACGTCAGGTATTGTTACATAAGGAACCTGATCGGGACTTAATTTGTAAGAATACTTGGAAGGGAAACCTGTAGGGTAATTATCACCTTCCTTGGTTGCAGCAATAGCTGCTAAAATAACAGAGTCAATTTTAGACATGGACCTGGTAACCGCTGCTACTGAACACGTGACTACTGCTGAACGGGCAGCTTCATCTGCCAGATCGTTACCAATAGCGTGTGCGCCCACCCGCTGATGGCCTAAGGTGTGAACCACCTGTGTGAGGGGCAGACGTTGTTGCAATTCTGCCACTCGAACCCAAAGCATTTTATGCTTAATTGTGCTCCCTTTTGCGTCCTTGTAGTCATTTTTCGACCAGAAAAACAGATTGTCATTGTAAGATTGTACACAGTAGAAGGAATCACATACAATAAGAGTGGTCTCATCCTGAGAAGCGAACTCAAGCGCAAGTAGCAATGCATGCAGCTCGGCCAATTGTGCGGTACTATCTCCAAGTGTGCGAGTATGCACTGCAGAGGAATTGAACTTTCCATCTACAAAGGAACCCGCAACAATAGCACATGCAGCTGAATAAGCGTGCTTGGACCCAGTGGCCGGTTGCGCCGAACCATCGGTGTAGATCACACATTTGTAATCCTCAAGCGGTAGTAAAAACAAAGGAGGAGGATGAACGAATTCATACTGCAAATACTCCTGAGTCTGAAGAGAAGAATCAAAAACAAAAGGGACGTCCGAAGACGTCAAGGATGTAGCCCATTGTATCCAACGGGGATGCATTGCTTTTGAGTTCGGTACACTTGCCTTTGTTACTGCCTCTAGGGCAGGACAGGGTGTTACCACCAGAATTCGCTTACCCTGTGCCAGTGCGCGTTCTTTTAGAATCGCCATTTGCACTGCAGTTAGAACTTTTTCGACAGATGTAAAGCGCAATTCAGCGGAAGTGTACAGATGCGACTTGTATGCGATGGGTACTGTATCACCTTCATTAAAGGTTAAGTATGTGAATCCCACCGCCCCGGAATTATTCTAATCACCAGGTTTGTGTGGTTATCACGAGTCAAAAGATATTTAGACTCCAATAGGTCTGTCTGCAAAGACTGCAAAATTGAGGTATGCTCAGGCAGCCAGCAAGACCTTGAATAAGTAGGTTGTATCAAAGCATACAAAGGCTTGATACGTTGGGCATATTCGGGAATATAGGTACGCCCGAAATTCAGGAAACCCAGCAAAGACTGAAGTTTCTTCAGAGTATTTGGGGGCACAAATGTGCACATTTTTCCAAGAAATGGGGGCTAAGCCCTTACCTTCGTTGTTGAGCTCATAGCCCAAGAACAGAACGGTAAATTCAGCAATGTGTGACTTAGCAAAGTTAAATTTGTAACCCTGCTCCGCAAATTCAAGAATAATGCGGTCCACACGGGACAGATGCTGAAATAATTCGTCGTCCGTCAGATAAATGTCATCAACGTACGAACATGCATCTTGGTCTATGCTGTCTAGCAAAGAGACAACACGGGCGGCGAATACACCCGGACTATTTTTGTAGCCCATGGGTAAACGCCGGAACTGGAATAATTTACCACCGGATGTGAATGCAGTCCATTGACCACTCTCCGGGGCTAGGTTGTGCGTGTAGAAACCGTTTGAAAGGTCAAGTGTCGTTTTGTATTTTTACGAACAAGACTGTCTACAAGCGCAGAACTGTGTGTATTTTGCACCGCAAAGTTCCGACAATGAGTATTTAAATGCCGGTAATCCAAAACTAAGCGGTACGATCCATCGGGTTTAGAAACCACGAAAAGGGATTGTTCATAGGTGATACGCATGGTTCAATTACTCCCTGATATTCCAACTGTGTCAGAATTTCGGAGACGGGGCCTTTTGCCTGCCGTTTGATGGGATATTGGGGTTGTGGCTGCGGTAGTGACCGCAAAGGTATTGCATGAGGAGGTGATTCTTCATCCCATCCCACATGGTTGCGGTATAACGCTGGTGCCAGGTACACAGCCCACTCAGCTGCAAGTGCTTCAGCTTTGTCTTTTGGGACATGCCTTGAAAAGCTTGGAAGGATTACCTCCTCTCCTTTATGTGCAGCTAAAACGAATGGGGGTGGCCAATCCACCTCTGCTAACAAAATGTCATATGAAGAGGTTAGATTTTCCCAAAAAATCCCTTTTATTTCACGCGGTATGTCACCTTCAATTTGGATGACTATGTTGTAAAGTCTGTCAGGGGGTGCCACTCTCGTGTCAGCTGTCTCTACAGTAACAAATGTTTCAGTTGCTGTCGCCTCCATATGAGGACGTAGCGCCTCCCGCACTATGGTAACTTCCGCGGCGCTGTCTAGGAGGGTCACTGCCCACGTCCAATTCTGGAGTCTCGTTCTCACGGTCTGTGGCATATTTCGCTGTTACAGCGGCAACTTTTTCTTCTGAAATTGTGGTCGAGGAAGGTGAAAGTCTTCTGCTTTCCCTCTGACTTGTTGTCGAGGTTGGTCTCGCTCCTGGGGAGCCTCTCGGCCCCTTCCTCTATCTTGCCGTCCTCCTCCACCAGCCTGTGACGACGTCTGGGCCTGTGAAGAACGAGGAGAACGGGTATCAGAGCTCTGAAACCTTTCTGGTGATTTAATTCTCGACCTATCACGTAAATCATAAGTACGTTCAGAAGAAACCGAAACTGGGGAAGCGCCTCTCGACCCCGGCTTCTTTTGTTGCTTACCCTGTTTTTTCTGTCTCCAACTCTTTTTAGTGAAGACTGGTCTATCATCTTTCTCAGAGGTACTTTTTGTTTGTGTAACTTGTGTTTGCGATTGAGTTTGCATTTTTACAAAAGGCTTGTTGCCTAGGCTATTTCTTCCAATTGTTTTATAAGCCCGGGCTATTATTTTCGGTAATTCGCAAGGCCTGTCCAACTCTGGGACCAAAGCCAAAGCATTCGCTACTTGAAAGTTCATAGCATCGCCCTTGACATTTCCAAGGATCAGCTCAGCTACTACATCAAACACTCCCACTAGTCTCATCCCTAATTCCACAGCCGCTTCAGGGCCATGTTCATCCTGTACTTTTTTAATTACAGAGGGTAGAACTGTCATGGAAGGAGTTCCAAAACATTTTGAATAAACTGCTGCGAATACCTTACCCCAGTTTTCACATGATGTCAAATCGGGGATTATGTCTTTTGGCAAACTTATCGTGAGGATGCGGTGTTTATCTACTGGGGATGTATGGGGAAACACTGCTTCTATCTGATCGAACTTTTCTGCAAGCCAGTAAGGATAGTCGTCCTTATTTTGTGGACGTTTGCCCATCACAGAATTTACCATGACAGGACTAATGGTCACTCCAGCGGCTATAGCTGGTTGGCCTGCGACTACAGGAGCAGCTCCATGTGAGGCTACCTGTAACGTATGTCACTAGGGCTCGATGCACTCGTACCAATTCGGTATGCATTGTGCGCAGTTCCATAGCGGTAATGCCAGATAATTTGGATGCGGGGTATACCCGGCCAATATAGGCCAAGTGGCCCCCTCAATAGATAAGGGGCCTAAACGAACTGCGGTAGTTGGTTGTGGTAGGGCGCCATTAAACCAAACACGGTGCTGCCAAGCCGTGAGAGGTACTTCAAGTTTAGTATAGGGTCGATAGGCAGCAGGAATTGCGGTGGGTTTATATTCATGAAACAGTTTATCACCTGCATCCACCGCCTCAAAAGTGATCCAAGTGTAAAACACTTCAAAGTGATAAGCCGCATCGGCTTGAACCACAAAGACCAACTCGACCCCAGTTTCGGGCACTCCATACACAGCTAAGTGGTCTCGGAGTGCTCCACGACTATGTGCAGCTATCGCCACACCAGCCATGACCAAACAATTATATTCGACAACCTAACAGGGAGCACAAAATGGGTTATTTATGTAACCTTTTTTAATAACTTCAAGCTTGAAAGAACCTATAAAGCGTTCAATATAGGAGGTATCACCGTCACTTACGCCTCCGGAAGCGTACGTGAGGGTTTTGTGGACAAGCACAAGTACTACTCAAGCGTCTCGCATTTAAGCAGCCCCACGGTGGTCGCGCCATGTCATAAGGTTTCTGCACATACACAGAGCTATGCACAGGATAATGGGACCCCGGAATACAGTGGTTTGCCTACCATATACCGTAGCACCCAAAAACCCCAACCCAACTAGCTTAGCATCCCATTAGCACCCAAGTACCAATGATTGGACAACCCAGAACACGGTATCTTTATCTCAGGACTCGCAGAAGCAAGAACACTCTTTCGTCACTCACTCGTACTTGTCCACAAGGTGCGTAGGAAGAGACACTGGATAGGTTAAAATGTTTATTCCAACTTACGTGCTCTAATGTACAGTACACGTGTCAGTACTAATAGCATAATGCATATGAATAATATAAGCAGCATGGTTACAATTCCATAGAATACAAACGGGGAAAGCATTTCATAACTCAGTGGATAAATGTCTAAATAACATTACCACCCTCCCCGTGCAGTAAGATAGTTTATTATAAAAATAGAAGACCTCTGGGCTTTGACTAGCGAACCCTCATACCTCGGTCTCTAGATGCAGAACTACATCAGCAGACAATCACAGCTCTTCTCCCTGGAAAGGATTCCTCCAAGTGTCTTAAGCGCCAGTAAAACTGCAGTATTAAAGGCACACAAAGTTTCATGGCATTTGCGCCTAATATTATGTCTGGGTGCGCGAGACTGGCCATATCAGGAAGAACCGAAATACATTGTTATGCGACCTTGTACATGTTGTGCAGTCTGAGCCCAAATCGAACAAGAGAAAAGGTGAAAGACAGAAAGTGCAGACAGCGCAAAAGAACTTGGCAAGAACAAAGGGCGAGGGAGCCCTGGCTCAGTGTAACGTGCGCAAAGAAAAGCAGCATGGCAGCCAGGCCTAGGCCAACATAATAAGGCAGGCAACAAACCACAAGACAAAATAATCAATTCCATTCATTACGTTTTTATTTTGCTATAGTCGAGCCAGCAGCCACATCAGATGCTTTTCTCTTCCCCCTTTCAGTTAAGTTACCAATTCCTTCAAAATAACTGCCCGTGTGTTAGCAAAGTGGAGAGCACTACTACAATTACAAAGATAAGGTCAAGATAGCACCTCCACACCTAATGCATGAATCAAATTAGCCACTACCACTGAGCTACAACAATAAACCCAAATAAAACAATCACTTCCCCTAAGAGGATAATAAATAAATAGAAATTAGAATAGTCCAAATCACTTCCAGTCAGTTGCTCTGTGGATTATTCAGAGCTGCATGCAAAAAGCACAGAAACACGGGGTTTTAAGACAATAACAGTACCTTTATAAAACGTTAGAGGGGTGGCGCAGCCCAGCTTCCTCTGGGCTCTGATGGGTGTGGAAGGGACCGCCCTTGGCCTGTGCTTCATCCGTGGCCAGCTTGGGTACACCCCAAGTATCCCACGCTTCGGGAAGTCCTGGATGCTTATGAGCCACATGTGGGCCTTCCGAAGCTGCATCTTGGGAGAGATGCTGGCTGGGGCTTCTGGGAGATGTAGTTTGCCCATCCACTGACACAGCACGTGTCCCATGCTGTGGTAAGTCCTGGATGCTTATGAGCCCTGAGTGGGCCTTCCGAAGTCACCTCCTGGTGGGAGATGATGGCTGGGGTTTCTGGGGGATATAGTTCGCCTTTCCCCTAGCACAGCACACGTCCTCTTCTGAATGCATTACCACCTCCTTTGAGGCGTTGCTAAAATATCAGTGTTTTATGACTGGATTTTGGAAAACATTGGTACATAAGATACCAATTCTGAATTCGGAAGGGATGCCTACCACATGCCCCTTCCAGATACTGAATCGTTATCAATTCAGAATAAGAAATAACTTCTCTGACTCTGAAAATGGGATTAGTAGATAAGAAAAAGCATTTTAATTGTTGCTAATGCCGAATTGGAGCATTTGCATCTTTTAAAAGGATTAGTACATTGGGCCTGTTTTGTTTCTTTGTATTGGTTGACCTTATATTGGGCTTTATCGTAGGTTTTCTTGGTGTCTGGCATTCATTAGTCAGTCCTAACAGTGTTCTTCCGTATTTGTGCCTTATTCCACTGAACAGTTCCACCCTAATCGCAACCTCTTGACTACAAGCTACAAAAAGTGCACTGCAGCAGGGATCTTTTGCCACTGAGTTATCATACTGATTCCAAAAAGATATTTCTTGCAGTCACAATAACTCATTGAGTAACCTCCCCAACAAAAAGGAGAAGAAGCTAACATTAGTATAGTTCTACCTAGCCCAACTACTTTCAGATGCACTGACCTATCTGAAAATTGTGAGGGTTATTGACCACAGTTGGATAAAAGGCTGAGTTAGACATGCCTTTCATGTGAATCACTCAGGCTCAGTTCAATCTGCTTTGAAACGCACTAACCATGATAAAATCATAGGTGCTTTGGTCAGGATGAAAACTGTGTCACTTTCCTATAGTCATTGCCTCATGCGATAAAGGGATGGGCAGTGTCAATTGCATTTTGGGCAGTGACATCGAACTGTGGAGAAATGTCCCAAATTCCCAATTGCCTGGTCTGCCAATGTATAAGCCCCATTTTAGAATCATCTATTTCATAAGATTGAAAATCTGTATTGTGCCTAGTTACAAACTCTGAACATTCCAAATAGATAGGTACTGGAAGCCCATTAACCCCTAGGGTAGCTTGCATATCTTAAGTCAAAGTTTATTGCGATGTTCAGTCTTCTGGAACTTTGGCTAAACCCTCTGTTTAATTTTACTGTCACCATCCACTTCCCATTGATCCATCTGGCTTTACCATCCCTGCTGTATTTCCACCATTTTAAAAATATATTTCAGATATAGTTTTGGACTCCATGAAAACGTTTCCAAAACTCACCATAAATATCTCATGGAGAGCCTCATGGGATTCACAGATCAATTTTTAGAAGATAACCCAGATCTTCTGTTGATGCTGACCCCCCTCACTTCACACATACCTATTGTGTTTGACAAAAACCTGGACCAGTTTTAGCATAGATTAAGAAGCACTAGGTTATTGAATGGAACCAATATGATAAATACACTCGTGTCAGTATTAGCTGTGGGCAAAATGTGACAGTGTGTGCCGTTGTACACTCCTACTTAGATGAGCCCAGAGCAGACTGGGTCACAGCTCAAAATTGTGCTCTCTGCAGCACAGCCATAAACTCTAACAGTTTATGTCTTTGCACCAGTGAGAGGCAATTGTGGTTTGAAACCTCTGGTCCATTTTTTACTTTTAAGAGGGAACAAGATTTTCCCTGCAGGCAGGTGGAGTGTGTGACTGCACCCTACTTTATAGGGTGCTTGGGAGAGTCCTTGGGACTATTATGCTCCCCTCCCAATGTATGTCCTCAGGGGATGCCTTGATTGCATGCAATTTCATATTTGGCCCACAATCCATGCACCTTTGGTGGCTTATTTGCCCCTGCCCATGTATGTATGGGCAGGGGCAAAGTCAAAGGTATTCCTTCATTTGCATGGATCCATGCCACATGCAAATGAAGAAGGGCCCCTAGGATTATGCATAAGGAAAATGTGCACCTAGGCAATGCATATTACAGAAGGGAGGGCACAATATGATGTGGCTCCTTCTGTAATAAGTGCCAAGGGGTACAAAAAACAGTGCAGTTGCCTGTTGCACCCCCTGGGTACTAACTGTAAAATGACCCTGAATTAATCCGTTTGCAAACTGTGTTCAATTCAAGGCTACATTTTGGTTGACATGTACTGATATTATGGAGGAGTTGACTCATTATACCAATGTCAGTCCCTGTTCGAGGGGCTAAAGGACAGGCAAGAGCTATTAGGCCCCGACCATGGTGGTTGTGGTCATTTGACTTTGATGTGCTCGGGCCTGCTCTACTATGTCTCTAAAACACGTCCAATTGCAACCATTTCTGTATTTGACTCTGAGGGTAACAAGGGTGAGCAGTCAGAGGCTTCTCAGAGTGGAAGTGTAGCAGTCAAGAGGTCAGGATACGAAAGTCAACCAACTGACACAATAATGTATTCTCCAGCCCAGTGCTTATCTTTTTATAAAACAGAGTGCTGTAATCGCACAGCAATTCATAATATTACACAATTCAATAGAAATCACATTTAGATGGTTGTAATCACAGTATGATATTAAGGTAGGTGCTACATCCCCTCTCGGCACTCTCCACCTGTTCTAGGAGATCCCTAATGTTTCCGAGGATAACGCAAGCATAGGCATTAATTAGGCATAAGTACATATCCCTTATATTTATCCTATTGGTTAGATGTGCAACTCAGTTCAAGTGTTCTCATCCCAAATGTTAAGTCAGTGTGTCAGATTCCTCTGTATGCTTTTTGTCCATTATTCTGTTTAGGGGGCTTGAGGCCAGATGTACAAAGCCTTTTTGCAGTTGCAAATGGCCTGATCTGCAGAATCAGGCCATTTGCAACAGCAAATTCGATATTTGGAAGGGTTGTGTTCAGGTCGACCCTTCCATTTACCAAATTGGAATGGTATGTATTAATGTTTTGCGACAGAACATTAATATTTTACCAACTCCTTAAAGAAGGTGGTAAGCCATTCGCAAACAGTACGGGGTCTACTTGGGACTGCTTCCCATTTGTGAATGTTAAAAAAAAAAACGTTTGCGTGGGAAGTGATGCAATGGACCTCTGCCTACTCTTATAAATTGAAAATTACACTTTCCATTTTTTTGTTTAAATGCATCCAATTTTCCTTTAAGGAAAAAAAAAATGCTTTATGTAAAACCAATCACAGATAAGGTTATCTGCTGATATTATCAGGCCACCACCCCTGTAATGGCTAAGATTCCTAGTGGGTCACAATTTGTGACCTACCTCAATAATATTCATGAGGTAAATTGAATTGCGACCCACTGCAAATTGGTAATTTTCAAACTGACCTGTTGTGATAGGTTGCTTCACAAGTTACCACACGGGGTGCAAAAATACTGGTCGCAAAGTGTGACCAGTTTTTTGTGACCCATTGGACGTACATTTGGCCGTAAGTCACACTTTACCTGCTACATGGTTATTGCAGATCTATTGGTGAGACACGCACAGCTCACGTCCCTGCTCCTCACACCACCAGCTTCTGTTACAGGGTCCTCAGCTGTAACCTCACTATGGAACAGGAAGAACTAGATGGAATTCACTGCAGGTCCTGCACAGCAGCAGAAGATCTTCTGCACTTCTGGCCCTCTTGGCCGAATGCAGATGTGTATCCACGTAAGACAGTTGCAGCCTCTGAGACAATTTGTAAGCAGCAATGTGTCTTCAGCAGTTGTGGCATTCTAAGTTAATCGAACTCCAGCTTCAACAGTGAAGTAACTGTGTTCTCCCACATCAGTAGGGGAAGCACCGGTTCTCAGAACAATGTTGGGCTGCCAGATGACATTGTGGTGCTTGTACTTGCAAAGTTTTGGTGGAGTTCACATGGGAACCACTCAGAGAGACTGGGGATACACTTACAGCATCGTCATTCATGGATTGACAGCGGCTTGACTCATCACAGGCTCTAAAAAAATGATCATGTCACCCCAGACCTGAAAGCTCTGAACTGGCTACCCTATGAGGCAAACATCCATCCTACTGAAGCCCTTCAAATTCAAAAAAAGAAAACCTACAAGCCTTTCTTCTCCAGAAGCATCCCCACAATTTGGAACTCTCTTCCTCACGAGACCAGAACCCATCCCTCAACTGCCCTTTTCAAATGAGAAGTAGAGAAACTACAAATGAACAGATTCCTTCCCCACTGAAGATGCATCCGGCCTAAACTTTAACCTCTATGGCTTGCCCCTCCACAAGACTCTCTGGTCCTTCTACATATCACTGTTACCTTTTTCTATGATGACATCCTACACAATATTTAATGGACCTCCCCGAATCCAGACTTTTTGAATGCCAACTTATGTTCTATATTGACTTTGCTGTTTTCTCTAAATTGTATACTCCTATCTGTGTACCTTTTTGTGTTCCTGATATACAGTGTTCTGATACCCGAAAGGGTCATGTTTTGCGCTATATAAAACTCAATAAAACAATTTTTATTTACATAAGGTAGCAGTTGCCTCTCCTTGACATACAGAAAAAGGCCTGGTTGTACTACTGATTCGCTAAATATGGTACACTGCCACCACCTCCGTTGTCTAATGGCCACTTTGAAGTCAGCCTTGGTGCACTCCTCCAGATCACAGAACAGATTTTGTACCTCGCATTACCAGAGACAGGCACAGACTTCTGCACTCACGCAAGAATGGCATGACACCAAAGCCAAACAGAAAGTCAGGATAACAATTTCACATGCAGCCAGTCACACAGAGCAGGGGTACATAGACGTTTACGATGCAGTGGACATTCCCACCCAGCAACCAGCAATGGCAAATTAGTCAAGCAATACCATGAATATTAAATGGGAATGCGTACCTGTGAGACCTGTCATCATTAGGGTGATCTTCCTCCAAATATTTGCCTGCTTCCCTCCACTTTTTGCTGTATCTTCTTGTTGGCCTTAGAACTCTGATCACTTTACCACTGCTGACCAATGCTAAAGTGCATGTGCTTCTCCCCTAAACATGGTAACACTGGGGGCACTTGATTGGCATTTTTAGTTTACCTGTAAGTCCCTTGTAAAGTGGTGTACCATATACCCAGGACCTGTAATCTAAATGCTACTAGTGGACCTGCAGCACTGACTGTGCGACCCACACAAGTAGCCTTTCCAACCTGTCTCAGGCCTACCATTGCAGGGCCTGTGTGTGCAGATTGCTACCACTTCGACTTGGCATTTAAAACCACTTGCCAAGCCTTAAACTCCTCTTTTATTACACATAAGTCACCCCTAAGGTAGGCCCGAAGTGCATGGATGTCATTTGGAGGCAGTCAGGGGTCACAGCTGTGACCTCTAGCTTGCTCCCTGCTACTCCTGGCACTTCCTTTGTGACCCCTGGCCTCAGAGGAGGCAAACGTTTTGCAAAGGAAGTGCCAAGAGTAGCAGGGAGCAAGCTAGAGGTCACAGTTGCGACCCCTGACTACCTCCAAATGACGTCCATGCCGAAGTGACCCTAAGGGCAGGGTGCTGTGCAACTAAAAGGTAGGAAATGTACTTTTATGTTTTATATGTCCTGGTAATGACAAACAGCTACATTTGTTTTTCACTACTTTGAGGGCTACTCCTCTCATAGGCTAGCATTGTGAATTCCTTAAAACACGTTTTAAGCTCCATTGCGGTCGTCCTGAGCTTTTAATTTGCATGTGCCCCTCGCAACCTCAAGTAACCTTTTGACCGCTGGTGACTTCTAAACACTGTTTTCACATTTAATCTTTAAAAATGTATATCTCGACTTCTACATATTGGATTTTTGTTGTTTTGGTCTTGTTTTACTGATTACATTTTCTCTATTTTTCTAAACCTGTGTGGAGTTTGTGTTGCACAAATACTTTACACATTGCCTCTTAAGTTAAGCCTGACTGCTCTGTGCCAAGCTAAGAGAGGGTGAGCACAGGTTAATTTAGGGTGTGTATCTGACTTAGCCTGACTAGGTTGGTGTTCCCTACTTGGACAGGTTGTGAACCTCTGTCAACTAGAGACCCCATTTCTAACAGTACCTGTACATTCATTGTCTGCTTGACTTGTTTTATCCACTACATCAGATTTAGGAACAGCGAGTATAAAGTTTAATGCTAAATTCCATAATGATAAATAGCTTTGCTCTTCAATACTAAAGTGAGAGAGTGTACTCTCCCGAGACTTTGTGCTGGGCTTGCAAGAGATGCCAATACTTTCTGGTTGCATTATTGCATAAAACACCCACATACCCTACAACCTTTGCCACTGCACTGTGTTTTGTCTGGGTTGTTTTTAGAAGCCCGAAATCAATCACTTTTTCTTCAGGGAAACCTGTGAGACAGATTGCTTTCTAAACATGATCTGACAAGACAGTTAGGGAGCCTACATGTTTTCCAGCTATGAACAAAAACCGTATCTGATAGAATCTGTGTCAAGGAACAAAGCAGAAACGAAATGCAAAGGAGCCGAGTATTATTTGGAAATATTTCCAGCGCATGCATAAGGTTATGTTATTGTTGGCGTCTCTTAACAGCAGGGCGCAATAACAGCAAGGAAGTAGCTTATCAAGCTATCAGCACGACTCAGCCATACATTTGATGTGGTAATTGTGCTACCATAATTTCCAACACCACAGAGCGCAGTAATTAGTGAGTGCTCAATTACTGCGCTATTTCAAGTTTCGAGCCGCAGAATAGGAGACATAATGCGCTTATTACGCATTTTACACCATCTGGAATTCACAAACCTGAAACGGGTGCTCTTTTCCCTCATGATTTGCAGAAGCTGTCACTTGGCAGAAAACGTGCAGTCAAAATGTTCTTCAGTGCGCGCTTCGATCTTATACTAATATCCCGATTTGGGTGCAGACCAGAGTTTGCACCGAAATCGAGATTTTCCCTGAGGGCCAAAGATTCTTCAAAATAAATGGTAATGTATAGCAGCATGCAAAAAAAGCTGACATTAAATGATTGAAAGCATTACATAGTTCACTATGCCTTAGGTGTGTCATAGTTATGGTCCCTAGTGAATGATGTCAACCTGGTAGCACTGATCCTAAATAGGGCTAATGCTGTGTTGTGTACGTGCCTACGGCTAGTATATGTTCTTGTGTTTACCTGCTCTTGCATAGAATGGTATGATGTATTGAGTGGTCTTTTGATATAGAGTATTGGGTTCTTAAATGCGAATAAAAGAAGGGGTGGAGTACAAAGGACGTCTTGCCAATGATGCAGCATACTGATAGGTGTTTCTCGACAAGTATCTATATTCTGATGTCTGGGGTATTGGTTATTGGACTGAAGCCCAGTGATAAGTGCAGAAAGGGATAGCAGAGCTGGTCATGCATTTAGGGGGTGCCCAAAGTTTACACGTGACCAGGGGCATAATTAATGGAGGGGGGCATCTTGTAAAATACCTAGGAGTGACCACCTCACACCCTGACAAAGTCCAGGCCCACCATGCAACATGGGGATGCAGACACCTCTGTTATTCCCCTGACATGTCTTTCTGTCATCTGTCATCTGACTCTTTCTCATCTGTCTCTGAGCTATCACTTTGACACCTGTCTCTGTTTAGATAAACTTTCTATTTCCCCCTCTCTCTTTCCTCCTGAAGTCTCCCTCTCTGCCTCTCTCTTTTCTCCTTGGTTCTCCTATTTCTGATGCTTTATAGCGCCAATTCTTTCTCTGACATTTTTTACGCTAAATCTCTCCTTTCCTCTTGCACCTGTCTCTCCACCCCTTTCAATTTTCGCTGGTCGCCATTCTCTTGCCTCTGTCGTCTCTAAACTACGCCCCTCCTAGTTCTCTGGCCCAGAAACAATGAGACGCGTAACCCCTCCCCACTAACAGCATTAGATCATTATCTTTAAGTGGGCTTGGTCTCAAACCAGGTAGTAATGAAAAACGGCCTATAGTAATGGCATGCACAATCATGTCATGTAAACTACCCAACCCTCATATTTCGTCATTTTTAACTGTGATAATTTACACAAACACATATATAATTACAAAACCTGTTATTGTTTATATATTGTTTAGAGGGATAGATAGACAGATAGATAGATAGATAGATAGATAGATAGATAGATAGATAGATAGATAGATAGATAGATAGATAGATAGATAGATAGATAGATAGATAGATAGATAGATAGATAGGTAGATGGATAGATAGATAGATAGATAGATGTTTTTAAAAAATCATTACAGATGAGTAATGACTGAGGAAAGTTCAATATTAGCAGAATACTGTTCAAGCAGATCAGCTTCCTGTATTTTGTCATGTTCCTTCCTGTCTTTTGATTTACGCATCAAACTGGAAATTAGAATTTATGATAAATGAAAAAACATACATCGATAGCCATTGAAGTTATTCTTATCTGAATGAAAAAAAACTTGGTCTATTCTGGAGGATAGCTTGCGAGGCCTCCGCCTTAGGGTATTACCCCAACTTTAGATTCTAACTGTGTTTCAGAATGAAATATTTAACAGGTGTTCGGCCGCAAATTGAAAAGAATGCACACTTCATGAATAGAAATAACATCTGTTCTCACCGGGACCATATTCATTACATGACTGGCCCCATTTACAATATCCTCAGAGGCCACTACAAGGTGGGTGGGATCACTACGGGTCCTGAATTGTTCGCCCAGGTAACCTGCGAAATGTCCCAGTGAAACTACAACAGAAACTGAAGAAAACATGATACAATGACTGACTCCCAAATGTTATTCCTCATTATCTTCTAATGTTAGGTAATTCCCCCCTCCAATTACAGATGTCCAAAGAATTGGTATCTGGGGGGGGGGGCATACCTAACTGTTACAGGCCCACCTGTAATGGATCCCTTACAGTAGTCATTGACACACTGGAATATCTAGGCACTTTACCATTCATCTCGCCAGTCTCACAACGTATATTCATTAGGTAGCAAACATGGTTAACTGGGAGAAAGTTCGGTAGTTCATTATTTTTGAAGTCAGACTAGTTTGTGGCTTTTAGGGATAGATGAGCGCTCAAAAGTCCTTTCCTTGTCAAATGTATATTGGTTAAATTGTCTGCACCTACAATGCAATGTTCAGATATTTTCTAAAGGAATGTCAGGAATTTGACAACATAAATTGGTACTGCCCTATGTGATAATATTTTAATTGGGTGCCAGTTATAAGACTCATCAAATTTCTTGACAGCATTATTTTTGCCATTTTAAGGACATCAATACTATTGAAAAAAGAGGAGGAAAGGTTAATATTTATGAACAGAATCACAAATGAAATTGGCTACTCTAGCTGGCAGCACAGGGAAATTATCCTTCTATAGCAAAGATAAGAACACTGGGATAAGATCTGCGCAAACCTATAAAATAATATATGAGAGCGAGTTAACCTTTTTGTAAAACATAGGTAACTAGGAGAATGGGTTGTTTGGTAGTTTTTTAGTGGTTTATTGAATTCACAAGCTTTGTTACACCACAAAACTAATAAGCATTGTTATAGATTTGTTACCGAAATTATTCTGTAACATTATTATTGTGTATGAGAAAGAATTATAGTTTAATACCGCTTTGGCTCAGTTTTAAAGCTATTCTGCACTCCTCTATACACCTCACACCATAAGCAAAATGCTAAACCTTGCCTCAGTTGCCTCCCATAGAAGCAAGAGCCCAATGTAAGGATCTGTGCCCTCCAAAACTCCACACCCTATCTGCTTGGTAAACTAAAAGTCTTTGGAGCTCAACGAGGATCAATGAACGCTGATTCCTTCCTGCATGAACCTCTGACATCCTGGCATAAATGCTAAAAGAACAAGGATCTGGATCTGCCTCCTACCAATTTTTTGCACAACTTTTAGCTTGACCATATTTAAAATTGATCTCAAAATCATCTTGTTTGAGAGACACTTTGGAGAAAATGAGGATCACTTCTCCAAATCTCCTCTTCTGACTTGTACTGACTATCCTGATATCAACTATTTACTCAGTTGCTTTATGATGATAATTATCCATACTATACTTCTTGCTCTCCTATGAGTTGCTTTAATGCCACTGAACCAAGTCTATGCTATATAAAAACACAAAAATAAAATAATAAACTGTTAGCCCACCTGAACCTTCCTCAGTGAGTCCTCATATGTAAAGATCTTTTTTAAAATATCATGAACAAGTGGCTACCTATAATAAAGGTGAATGCTTATCTCACTCACCTAAACCTGTTAAACTCGACATCAAAATATCATGATATACCTTTTTTTATGGGTACCTCACAAGTTTGGATTCACAATTCCAATTACATTTATTTTGGATCCAAGACTTCAGATATAAATCTAAAATACAGGACTGGAATTCAAGCGCATTCACTCTCCTAGAGCAGAGGCTCATCGTCATGTTATCCAGAACCATGCAACAACTTGTAGAAAATACACGCAGTAATCATGCAAACAGAGAGGGGGTCCACTTAAGTCATTTATGTGTTTTATTTTGGGTCAAAAGGAGGGCCAACATATATTTACCGCACACTGGTCCTCATCTCAGTAAAGTTAGATATTTGCAAAATACATGTTTAAGTGAAACATAATAAACAGCCAACAAAAGTAATGCAGCAATGTGTTAACAACAGATTACATTTTCTCCCTTATCATCAGAAAATTTAGAGTGAATTTGATCAGAATGTAGAAACGCTCGAGTGGGCAAAACAAGTCTCATAAGTATATGTCATCATTATAAATAATTCTATAATAATTGTCTGTTCCTCTGATAATGCAGGCCACAACTTCCAATATGTTTTTGAATTTATTCACTTGATTAATAGTTACAATGTATTTCTTTTCAGGTATAAAAAAATTACAATTTACAGGTTGTAATGTAAATCAGAAGTTAGAAAGAAACATGAAAAAGAAGAAAAAACGGATCTGCCTTAATAGTATACTTCTAAAGTCGGTAAAAATAAGAAACATGTTTCTACTCGTGGGAGCCAGAGAATAACTCCCAATAATAGTAGATCCATTTTATGAAACAGACTATCCAATTGGTTTTTGTGACAACTGGTTCAGAACTTTGAGTCACAGGAGTTTGTTTTGTTAGCCTATAATTATTTCAACCTAAAGATGGCAGATAACAAAAGTTAGATGCAGATCATTCTTTTATAACATATTATGTTCACCCCACTGAGAAGGTTTGTTATTGGATTCCTGGTGGACAGATTCCACATGATCCGCAGCTGAGCACATACTAGTCCTCCCCCTTCTCACCATGTTGTTTCTGTTTCTGGGTCACTGACACCGGAGCAGCAAGGAGGTGTTCGCTGCGATTGCCATGAGGACAGCATAGTGCTATGGCTCATGCCAGGACATTTCGTAAAGCAGGTCGGCAACAGCAGAGGCAGACAGTAATTCCCTGGTGCCCAGCCACTGGAGAAGGCTTAAGAAGGCCCTATGTTCAGGGGCACAAGGGAGTGTTTCCCGCTTTGGTGACGGTTTCTCAGGTTTCTTACCGGGGGTAAGTGTTTTTTGTGCATCTTTTGAGCGCTTTTTGCGCTACCTGGCTGAGGGTCACTAGGCAGGTTCTTTTATGAGCATCAAGTTGGAAGTCTCTTGAGTATATGTAGTGGTGCTTTGTTCCTCTACTTCAGGCTACTTTCAATGAACACTTGAAGTCGGTAAACATTGTGGGGAACTTGGACTCAGCATCAAA
The DNA here is from genome assembly GCA_963921515.1 of Calotriton arnoldi. Lineage (NCBI taxonomy): Eukaryota > Metazoa > Chordata > Amphibia > Caudata > Salamandridae > Calotriton > Calotriton arnoldi. The sequence goes on along the minus strand of CAWUFW010007754.1, from coordinate 358,946 downwards.
TTTGAGGGCTAAAAGACGTGCTGCACAAAAAACAGCCAAACAGCCAATACACGGGCGGATCGCAGTTTCCAGCTTTGGTAGGAGACAAGGATGGAAGCAGGCTCATCAAGTTTCTTATAGAAGGGGAGTGATACTGGGGCAGCAAGCGAGATCATAAAGCAGGCAGTAGTAACTCCAGCTGACCTAATGAGCCTTCTACACGAACTGAATCTCCTGCGCTCAATAATTAGAATACTGGGACGAGGGTGGTGACCACAGCTGAGGCAGAATCAAATCAGGTCAAAAGAAAAGACTACCCCTTGTTTGTTAAGGGGAAAACAGTGCCACCCGTGTTGTTGCTGATTCCTCTCTTCACCAGCAACGCATGCCCCCGTATTGAGACCAAGTTTAGAAGAGTCTCAGGTGGAGGCTTCTGACATTCAGATAGAACTATCTGCCAGCTCAGAGCATGTTTGCAGATCAAAAGATCAGTTGCAGCCCGTGCAAGTGGTGGCCTTTCGACAGCAGCAAAACATTTAGGAGCATGATCAAGGCGGCGAAGGGATCACTGCTCAATGTGATGTAAAAATTATGCTCCATATTATTTTGGACAAAATAAGGGATCTTAAGGCCTCACAGCTGTTTGAAATAGCCTTACATAACGGACTGTCCAAAATTAAAGAAACAATGTCTCAACTCCCTGAGAGGCTAAAGGAGTCTAAGTCCTGAATCACGGAAGTTGAGGATAAAGTTTCTACTATGCAGGAAGAAGTTAGTCAAGTCAAGTCAAATAAACTTTATTCGGCTTAAAAGACCATAAAAGTTTGAACAAACAGACATGCAATACAGTCTAAAAATTTCCACAGAGCATATTTGAGCAATACCATTTTCAGGAATATAGACAGTTAAAAAGAAATATAAATCTTCCTAATATCAGATTCACGATACAACCTGATACGACATAAATCCTAAAAATTTCGCTAGTACATAAATAGAATTTTAAAAGGTTGTATCATTCGCAGTCAACTATTGTAATTCATAACGTTTTCTGATGATCATTGCAACTTTAATAAAATTTGTCACGGCAGTGAAAATATCAAGTGTAGCCAAGGAGTGCAAAACATCAAAACCTTCAATATAGGTACATGGTCGGTTTACCCTCAAGAGTGGAGCCAAAAATGTTCCTTTCGGATCTGCATTAAGGGGGCAGAACAACATAAAGTGCAGGGTGCTCTGTACTGCCATATTATCACAAGGGCAAGGTGTATGTTTATCGACCCATCCTGACTGTTTTGGGAATGCCACTAGAAAGTGCAAGGTGCGTAAGCGAAATCTAGTTAAAAGAAATCGAACCCGGGCATTGGTAGTAAAAGTGAAATAAAATTGCTGTTGAACAGGATGCACACGTGAAGGTCCTGGCAGCTCCCCATGTGAGCGAAGCTCGCTTGTCCTAGAATAGTATGCCTTTTTTATGATTGTTTATGTTTACGCATTTGAATTAATACTAGCAGGGTTGTCGTAGTAGTGCACCAAGCCTATCTCATAGAGTCTATCTCTTACAAAACGAAGCCAGGGGATCGACAAAGCACTGTCTAGCTGAGTGCAATCCTTGATAACGTCCCTTGTAAATGTTAGATCCTCTGACAGCCAGATTTTGGCCCATAAAAGAAGAGGGACGGTGTCTATTCGATCCTGTAAGAATTCCAGTCCCAACTCCTGATGACAAAAGAGTGAGGGGGCTATTGGGGGTCATCAATAGCCTTTTAGTAAATTTATTTTCCATAACCTGAAGTTGGCGGCTTTTGTGGTAACCCCAAACTCCTGCACCGTAGGATGCAACGGATACACATTTAGCTTTGTATAAAGTAACCAGCTCTGTCACCGGTTTATGACCGAATTTGCAGGCAAAACGAAAAGGCCCCTCCGCAACCCTCCTGGTATGTTGCTCCCTGGCAGTGACCAGGGGACCCCAATTCATAGTATTATTAAAATGATTCCCCAGGTAGGTAAAATTAGTCAGCTTATCAATAGTCTTTCCTCTTACAGTAAACTTTCTTGTTTTGGTAGATTTAGGACCACACGCCATTATATAAGATTTAATAAAATTGACTTTTAAGTCAAGGGCCGACAAGAAATCAGTAAAAGCATTGAGTGACTTTTGAAGGCTGTTTGCTGTCAAAGCCATTAGCACAGTATCATCCGCATATGATAATAGCAGAACTGGGTTGCCACCTATTCGGGGGAAGTCAAAATTCTTATCTATTAAAAATGCCTCGAGGCCATTGGTATAAATTAAAAAAAGAAAAGGAGCTAAAATGCACCCCTGCGGTACACCTTCTGTAGAAACAATGGATCTAGTCTTTTCCCCCTCGGAACCATACCTTATGGCAACAGTAGTGGAGGCGTGAAGCCTGCGTAGGAGGGAAATAAGAGCCTCCTCAACACCCATTGTCCCCATTAGGGCCCACAGCCTCTCCCTGTTAACAGTATCAAAAGCACTGGACAAGTCCATGAAGGCCAGGTGGATAGAACCCCCTCTGGCCCTCATGTACTTGCCCATAATCAGGGACAGATTAAGACACTACTCTGTGGTGCCCAACCCCCTCCTGAAGCCATATTGCATCCTAGACATGATCCCTGTGTCAGTCGCCCAGGTTTCGAGTCGTCCAAGAACGACCCTCCCCAAGACCTTGGCGATAGCATCAATAAGGGAAATTGGCCCATAACAGGCTGGATCGCTCCTATTACCCTTTTTGAATACAGGAACCGCGATGGCCTTGGCCAGTCACCATTGATTTAAAAACATTGGTCAGCAGGGGTGCCCAGAGGTTGGGATTACTTTTAAACAAATCTAAAGGGACCCCATCGGGGCCTGGGGCTTTCATACAAATTCCTTTTGCTAGAGGCTCCTCAACCTCGGCAACAGTAAGGGATGCGCTTAGTTGGGCGGCCAAGGTTAGATCTGGCAGTGGATCCTCCCTGTCCTCCTCTAACTGAGCACAATTTGGATTAAATATAGCGGAAAAGTGGGATTCCCACGAGTCCCCCATAATCAGAGAGTCCATCTGCCCAACCTCATCCGTAAAGAAAGGACGATTAATGATGTTCCAGAACCTTTTAGAATCTTTAAGGGCACTGGCTCTCTCCAAATCCTCCCAGGCTAGTTTCCTCAATTCCTCCTTTCTTCGATTAATGATATTTTTATATGCCTGTCTTGCAATTTTAATTTGAGTTCTGTCACGGGGATTTTCACGAAGGGCCATTTTAAGTAGTTAGTCAATTTCAAAAGTAAAAATCTCTGTTGGAGTATAAGATTGAGGAGCTCGAAAATCATTCACTGCACTCTAATCTATGCATAGTAGGGGTCCTAGAAGAGTGCGAGGGCCCACAGGTTCTTCAATGGGTGGACTCCTTTATTAAGAATCATGTGCTTCCGGAATTTTCTGGTGATTTAAAAACTCTTCGGTTTCCTGCCCAATGTTTTCCTAGCTCAAAAGTTACACGTACAATCCTAGTCAATTTTCTGGACTATAGAGTGAAGGAACGTATTCTGGCCAGGGCAATTGAGAAAAAGCAGTTTGTAACACTGGAGACACCTCATTGTCTATATTTGCAAATATGTCGGCTTCAGAGGCTAGCCGTTAAAAAACGTTTGAAAAATGTTGTATTTGTTTAAAGCGCAGGATGCTCTGGCCAAAATTGTACAACAGTCTAAACTCAAGGTATTGTTAAAGGAGCAGTTTTATTTGTTCTCTAGGCTCGATGAGGCTCAGGAGCTCCTTCCGAAGATCTCTAACCAATCTTGAGCAGTATGTATGTGACAGTAGTATAGTGTGCACTGATGGGGCAAGATGTCTAATTGATTTAGTGTGATGGATTGAGCCTCAGTTGCTCTAATCAATCTGGAGTGCCCTTGTGTTTGAGCTATAGCGCTACACTGTGCATTGGTGGGGCAAGATACTCTATCATTTGTTAATTACATATTTAGTCCCAAAATTACGTTGATGCTTAAAATATCTGTTGGCACCGGCTGGTGTGTGGGAGGGCAACGTGTGCACTAGGGTGCAGTTCCATGGCAACCAAAGGGGATAGTGAAGTTGCAAGAGGGCTATTGTGGGTGATTCCCCTATTGCCAGGGTTAAGTGGTTCTTGGGCCACTTGGGTCACCGGGCATCTAAGGGGGAGGGCACAAGGGGAGTGGGGGAGCACACATATTGAAAAAGGGCAGAATCATAACAGAATAGGAATTTTTGTTTGGTGACATGCCACATATTTATTTATAAAGTTTTATATAGTGCGAACATGACCCAAGAGGGTATCAGAGCACTTTACAATACGTCGGAGAGGAAGAAACAGTAAAACAGAAACCCAAAATCAAGAGCTAACCAAGATGTGGTGGCTCCCAAAAAAGGCAAGAGGTCACTAACTGGAGCAAATCATCACAAAATATACAAGATCAAAAGAGTCTAGAACTGTACATGGGTATAGCAAGTGTAGGCTAATGTTGAAGGCTACTGAGGTGCATGAGCCTTAGAGCAAGAGCCTGTTCATTAGTAGCGCTTTGACTTCCTTTTTAAATGATATAGGTGAGACATTCAGTCTGGTTTCAGGGGGCAGAGAGTTCCAGATTCTCAGGGCAATACCCGAGAAACCTCGATAGTAAGTTTTCTTTTTACCAAATTTCTGTGGTTTTATAGAGATAGAAATGTCATTAATTAGAAAAATGTGTCTATGTGATGGGGTTTAAAGCTATATTTACTTCTTGCATTGTTAATGGTTTATCTAAGAGGTGGAAATATGGGGGGCTGATTGGACTGTTCTTTTTCTCCAGAAGTTTTATTTTTGCAGGAAACCCATCCTAAAAACAATTTTCCGGATTTCTTTGTACCAAAATATTATTCATATGCTTATTTCGCTTCAGCTGGCCTGGCAGTAAGGGGGGGTTGCAGTCTTCCTGGGTAGAGGGCTGGACTGATGGTACCTGATGTTATTAGAGATCCTCAGGGAAGATGGATATGGCTAAAAGGTAATGCAACTGGTAATTGTCTAAACTTGGTAAATTACTAACCCCTAGTCATTGACGAAGCAGACTCATTAAGACAGATCTACAACACTGCTATTGGAGCAACAGGCCGATAATATTTGGTGGCGATTTTGACTATATCCAGGACTTGGCACTGGACACATCGAATAAAACCAAAAAACTATTGAAACGACAAACTAAAAAAGTGGTTGATGCACTGAAGCATGACGTTCAATTAATCAATTCATGGTGCAGTGACTATCCTGGGGGGTCCCAATCTACATGCTTCTCGCATGACTTTCATTCTGTCTCCCCTATTGATTTTTTAAAATCTCCCATTCACTTAAAAGGGGGCACGCAGAAATTTGGGCAAACCCTTTCTCTGATCATTCATTGGCTACTATCATAGTATAGTTTGATAGAACTAGAGGGGAAATGCCAGGTGGCAGCTGGACCTGAACCTTCTCTCTAACCAAGAATGGCTGAAAGAAATGAGAACGTTTATTTTGGATTTTTTTTGTTGCTTAAATTAGGGTACGGAGTCATTGTTTGCAGTGTGGGAAGTTTTTAAAGCTACAGCCCGGGAAGCAGATTATTGCTTTTAGGGCTCAGCAATCTAAAGGACATCCAGAGCAGATAGCTGGTAGTGGAGCAGCAATCAGCAGTTTATGTGGCCCTTCAGGTCAAGAATAGGCCTCAGGATAAACAGCCCCTTATAGAAAACCATCTTGAAAAATCTAAACATGATTTGAGGGAATTCTTTGTTGTAGAGGAAATCAATAGCTCTAAGGCATTCCAGCAGCGGGTATATGAGGAGAGCCAGCTGATTGGCAAATTCCTTGCATGGTCAACGTGGGTTAAGTGTGATGCTGCATTCGTAATGGAGCTACAGAAGCCAGGTACTGGAGAATTTGTATGATCAAAGACTGAAGTGTCCCAAATCTTCCTGCAGAATTATAAGACCTTGTACCAAAATAATTATGCAATCCCACAGGTCAGTATATTCCAATATTTCCAGACCATCAGGCTCCCTCAGTTGGCAAATTTACAGGTAGAGAGAATAGCCTCAAATATATCACTCGCAGAGGTGCAGGAAGCTCTTGCCACAATGCCTAGTGGGAAGGCATGTGGCAATGATGGGTTACCGGCCGAGTTCTTTCGAGCACTTGCAAGTGAAGTTATACATTTTTTAACTGAGTTGTTCAATTTTATTAAAGAAGGTGGGGAGGTTCCCTCATCTTTCAAGGAGTCTACAATAGTTAGTTTTTTGACGAAAGACATAAACCCAAGGGATGTCAATTCATATTGACCGATTAGCTTACTGGATGCTGATTACAAACTTTGAATGAAAACATGGGCTATTCATATTACTGTTGCGACCCAATTAAGGGATTGAGGCCCACATATCAGGGATGGCTACATCTAAAATGTCTGCGGGTGACATTATCTTATAGCTCAAGCCCAAGAAGCAGATTGTTCAAAGGGTGTTGGACGAGTTTGAGCAATTTAAAAGGATTGAGGGATACAAAATGTAATCAGAATAAAACCGAGTTGATCCTCTTCAATACGTCTGTTAGCAATCTTCCTGCTTCTCTTCAGCAGCAGGCCTGCTCCCAAAGAACTATACACTATCTGTGGATTTTTTTTAATGACTGACTACTCTCAGCTCTGGAAGATTGCTGTTTTCGGTATCAGCAACAGGGGATAGGTTGGTTTGGCTCCACACTTTCTATACCTGTCACATGTTGGGACAGTTCTAGGCAAAGGTATTCTCCGCTCTCTGTCTGAGTCTCTGGTGAATATAGATCCGGAGGCCTGTGTGGCACTCTTAGGGCACTTTACACAGAGCCCCGGTACTGGTAGTGGCAAGTGGAAACAGGTATTTATGGCAATAGCTTCCCTAATTGCTCGCTCAGTGATTTTGCAGAAGTGTAAAACATCTAGGGTCCCAGCATACCAAGATTGGTTCAATAAAATGCTAAGGACAAAAATGTTTGAGGAGGCGTACGCAAGATGGGTGTGGGGACCTTATGAGATTCAATGCTTAATGGCAGTTTTTGGAGTTAATAGAAAGGGCAGGCCCTGATTCAGAAGCTGTGCAATTCGTTATTGCATGAGGACAATGCAGCTGTACCAGTGATCAGTGCGTTTCTAAATTAGGAGTGGTAGGGATGACGTGTACATTTGAATATATTGTTTTATGGTATGGTCATTCCTTTATCTCCTGATTAAGAGGCAGGGGGCCTAGGGCCGTGCTTGTTTTTAAGAGCGCTTTTATGATCAAGCTGACTCAAGCAACTTGCTTTTAGTGCTCATTGCTCCTATCATATGCGTACTGTAAATTTTTCTAATCACTGGATCAACTAAGTCATTTCACGAATGGTGATTCAGTGCACCACAGTTGCACTTTACTGGCACTTTACTAATTGCTGCTATTGGATTTGTACGGTATATTTTTGTTTTTTTTCTTCTTACCACTAAATGAACGAAGAAATTGTATGAGTGGAAATTTAGTGTGGCAAAATGGTATTTTACTCCTGCGATGCATTTCATTATTGTTGTTTCTAATTGATCAACTGTCCTAAATTGTATGACTGACTGTCTATCCTTTTTGTTTAAGACACTAGTACTGTATTATTCTATATAAATCTGACTTGCGATTCGGCTCACACAAAAAAATAAAACAAAAAGAGAAGGTTCGTTATTACAGTAAGGGGACATTCTGTAACAATCTCTGGAGGTAAATAATGAGACAGAGTTTGTAAATGTATGGCAGCTGGTACGTGATTGGTCTACTGTAAACAAAGATCATCATCCAGCTCATGTGGCCTCACTTCCATTACATTAAACAGAAAGATGCATAATATTGTATGGTTGGAAATCAACTCTACAGTAGTAGAGCATGCAAGACCATCATACTGCAATGCTGCTATAGGCAAGCCTTCTTTGCATGCCCTTGGCTCTCCTTGTGAATCTGTTTGAAAAACTAAAAGGCCTATCAGTGAAAGCCACAAACTACACAATACCACATCCTTCACGTGAGGTTAGTTGATGAAAAGATTGGAGCATCAAGAAGGATTAAAACAATGGTAGACTTTAAATCACGAGGAAAAGGCAGATTTGGTGAATGCTTCCTGTCCTCACAGGCTCTAGATGACATATAGTCAATATCTTTTCACATCAGCAGAACCACATTCCAAAAACATTTTGTTTAGCACCTCCACAGAGCCTGTAGGGGTAGAGGTAGAGAGGCATTCCATAGTGGATTACAAACACTAGACAGAAAATTCCACTGACTGCACAAGTAGAAATGTTGCCCATGTGGCTCTCTATCAAAACAAAGTTCACTGGTGCATGCAGTTAATCCTCAATCAATATTTCACACCTCTGCTGAGGTTCCATAGACGGGTGCTGCCAGTTGGTGGCACTTGTGAAGATGATATATTATGTGCCATGGATTCAAAATTAGCTGATGCCCCGTTTCTTGATACCACTGCAGAAATTTACAATATTTAGTACACTTTCAGAGTTTGCCAGAAATGTCTACCAGGAAATAGAGCACATAGATTGCCACTAATTAGAATGAGTGCAGTAAAGGCAACTGATTAACATGGGAGATAGTGAGCACAAGAAAATCGTACTTGCGTATGTGTGTGTGTGACCATGTTTCTGTTTAGGCCAGTGTTGACATAGTCTTTGCATTTTCTTCTTAGGTATTGACATTGAATTTCATATCTTCATGTATCAGAGTGTACACTTTTCATTTATAAATGAGTCTTGCATTTAGTATTGCTAGCACATGCACAACATATATCATTGGCTTTTTTTTATAGTTTCACAGTACGTCAGTTATTCATTTATATGCATCAATGTGATTGATAATTTGCAATAGAATTTACTAAACATGCAACAGAATTAATATGCCAATTCTAGCATTTTACATAATTCATCACAAAGCCTGCCATTTTCAAAATAACCAAGAAAGTGTATTTAAGCTTGGTACAGGGATTTATTAGGAAGAGAGGAATCTTCAGTTTTGCTTCCCGGGATATTGGTTCATGTGAGCTGATCTGCAAATCTCCCTAGTGAAGGTTTCGGCTCCTTGAAGCCGACTTGGACTTATCAGCTTGCTAGGTAACACCTTACCTAAGACACAGAGATAGAGAGCAATTTTCTTAAAGAACAGAACAGCAAGCTAGTAGTTCAAGCTAAGCTATGAGAACTAGAGGCCACCTCAAGAAACTTAGACAGGCACCTTTTGTGCAAAGATAGCTAAGCTAGGGGCTAAGCCGCAGGGATTGGGTAAAAAACACTGATTTCATCATTCAATGCAATGAATTTCTGAAACACCATCAGAAAGTTGCAATTCATATTAATATTTTGCTTCTAAATTATTTCATTGCCACTATTGCTTTTAGAGTTTACATCCATACATAATATCTGAACTATATTTGGACATTGATTTAAATAAATTATTCAAATAATGTTGTGTGGGTTTATTTTGTGTGTCTATCCCAGGTCAAAGGAGTTTTAGTACTCAGAGACAAGCAACTAATCCTGTCAGTCTCACAGGACTGATTGTTGCCCACAACTCACCATCCTCATGTAACATGGAGGTGGTTCATGAGTTACAGCCCACCAGGTTCCCTGTCTCAAGGTGGTAAGCTGGCTCTGAGTCTGTGCTTCACCAGAGGGTCTACGGGATCTAAAACTAAGCCGAATTTTGCAGAACTGCAAAAAATATATCAATGTGAAGAATCCTAGATTGCTGTGCTAATTCTTTCACTATGAAGTCTGAGGTCTCCAACATGTGGACAGGACCGATGGCATCCTCGTTGTAGTTCAATATCCAATTCTTTCACCAATGAAGCATATCCTGCACTGGGATTCATACCATAACAAGGGACATTAGAAATGTAGCTACATATGGCTACTTTCTTCTGAAACATCTAACATGGCTGTCAATTTGAACCCTCATCATATTCCCCAATCACAGGGTTTTTGTGATGCCATGACCCATCAGAATTCTCCCGAGGTCAATGCATCACCAGAAGCAAGATTGGAGATGAAGAGATATAAACTGTGCACTGCACACACAGAATATAGAACAACCTGTTCAACATGGTCAAGCAGTCCTGAAGCTCAGGAACATTTTGAAGAAATATGACATGAACAGTCATCTGATCAGTCAATTTCAGTCAATATCACCGTCTTCCAAGAGGCAATTAGCGTCTTACTTTTCTTCATTTAATGGCACATTCTTGAAATGCCTGCCCCTCCTAGTTTGTGTAACCTAATGTCTCAATCCACAACACTTCACTGATCTCAGCTAGTTTTCTGCTTTTTAAGTAGTTTCACATACCTGAACACATAAACTGTAGTTAGTGGCAAACTTTGATGATTTTACGCATTCACCAATCTAACAGAATCCAGTTTAGTCTAATGCTTCGTCAAAGAGTTATTTTTTAACATGCTCATTTCTGGCTGAGGTATCAGTATGCTGCTGATAGCATTCCCAGCCATTCGTCCTGTTGTTCTAGGCATGTGCTGTCATGTTGTTTTCATTTGAATGTTGCTAGTAGATGATGTAAACTAAGTTGGGCATAGGATCCTAGTTCGAATTTGTGGGATTACTATCGTTTTCAGACAGAAATGGAGCTCTTTATCATATGCACAGATCTGAAATTCCAGATGGTAGAGTTCACAAAAATACAGAAATAAGTATACATCAAAAAAACAGAAAGGATCAATTATTTAATTTAATTCATCAACAAATACAAAAACAACTATAAATAAAAAAATTAAAATTATTTTTAATGGGAATGTTGAAGCTTTTCTAAATTCGGTTTTAATTCTAGACTCTAGCATATTACTTTGCCTTGTTTTGCTCCTAATGCATTTTCTTTATGTTGGTACTTCAATGGAGGCCACTCATTGTCCATGCTATATTCTGTTTGTTGTACTTGTGCTGCTCCCACTAATCAAGCTAATGACATCAGCTTACCTTTTAGCCTCCAATTTCAAATCCCTTCACATTTACAGAACGTTTTAAAATGTTCAGCCTTGTATTTTGCTTCCATCGTTTTGAACATGTTATGTAAAGTCAATGCATAGATGGTGGCATACTGGAATACCGAATAGAAAATGTATGCTTACATATATATATTAGGCTGGTATTTCTTGCTATCTCCTATCCACAAAATGCAACTAGCAGTAGCAATGTACCTGCAAATCCTTGATCCCATGCACTGCCAGCACTTACAGTCTAATGTTTGAAATGAAGGGAGATTCTGGCGGGATGTTATGTCTATAATTGTGAAATGCGCTCGGGCATATTAATGTTACCCGGGGCAGAGGAGGGATGTCTGCCTGTGTTGTGGGCAGAGAGGCGTAGACAGACAGCAAGAGAATAAAGGAGCTGCAGGGAGGCCCATTCATCCCATGCTCACTGGGGTGCCTGCTTTCAGGGAAGCAATGCAAGGTTTATGGACCTAGTGGCTGTTTGGCCGATACTGTATGGCTGCAATTAGTTGCAATTGCTGCCATTAACGCCAAAGCATTATCACTCCCAAACACACACAAACACATGCGGTTACTCAATGGAAACAGCCTTTAGGTGCAACAGCCATTCGTATCTCCCCTTTGTTTTGAAGTGTTACTGGCACCTTTCAAGTGTGCTCGCTCTCTAAGTGCTTTGAACTTCATGCTCTACTTCATAAATGCAGAGCTTATATTTTTTTTTAGCATACTTGCTTTTGGAAAAGATGACTTTAAGTTGTTCATTGAAGTTTGTTAGAGCGAAGGTTGAGGAGGACATAGGTAGGCAGCTTGGAAAAGAGGGGCCCCGAGCCAAAGGTTTTGTGGTTTCCTAATAAGAGATGTTTGTGGAAGCTTTACTTATTTGGGGAACAGATAAGTCCTCACCCAGGGGCACTGCAGTGAAAACACCCCTCAATGTAAAATTAGGCATGAGAGAGCAAATCTCTCTCTGTCTGTCCCTTTAAGTTTCTCATTCGGCCGAAGACAGAGAGAAAGAGGAAGGGGGGGATAGAAACAGCAGAAGGATGCAAAAAGAGAGGTAGAGATGAAAAGGATAAGTGGCAATAAGAGAAATAAGAAAAGAGGGAGCCAGTGTAGAGGAGAGACAGACTAAGTGATAGAGAAGGAAAGGTGTACGAAGAGGTATAGATGGAGAGATATATATATCCCTTAGGTTATGGAGTATTTAGGCTACAGCAAGTTAAACCTTTACTCAGAAAGCGTGCTTGTTGTTATTTGGTGTAAATCTGTATAGTCGTTATTGAGAACTTTGCATTTAAAAAAGTAATCAGGGTCATCATGAAGGGTAAAAAAGTTAGGTATATCTGAATGGTTGGTCCAGTGAAAGTATTGCAGGACCGTAATTTAAAAAATGATTTCTGATTGGCCCTGGGAGCTTTTTCTCCCTTAGGCCTTGTCAGTACTGGAGGATCAGGACTGGTCCCTCGGTACTGTGTATTCTGATTGGCTGGATGCAGCTCGAAACAAAATTTCACGGCCACTATTACAGGACTCAGACCCACATGGGCAGTAAGCTGACCAGATAGGGCAGGCAGGAGGAGCCGTAGCAGCACAATGGACCACAGAGGGCAGGGGTTGGGCAAGAGCCTGCGAATGGAGGGCAGGCGGCAGGGGCAAGTGGAGAGGTGTGGTGCAGCGGCCAGGGCAGCTGACTTCGGAGCACAGGGTTCATGGTTCGATCCCCGGCTCCGGCGGCAGCTCAGCTCAGCACCATGTGACTCTGGGCAATAGCTCACTTAATTTCCACGACGGCCCCCAGCGCCTTGAGACCCGTAAGGGTGAGTAGCTGCGCTATATAAAAACGGACTTACTTACATTTTATTTTTACGAGAATGGAGGGAAGAGAGGAAGGGGTGGGGGTATGGGAACAGAGACCAGAGGGCAGGAGGAATGGGGCAGGGGCAGCAGGCTGACCAGAGAGGCAGGTGGAAGAGGTGCTAGTAGCACAACAGGCCATGAAGGGCAGGGTGGAGGGTTTAGGGGCACAAGAACAGAGAACGGATGGCAGGGGGCAGGAGTAGAGGCAACACGCTGACCAGATGATAGGGCCGGTTGGAGGGCCAGTGACACCACAATTGAGCACAGAGGGCATGAAGGTGGGGCCAAGAGCTCAATAAAAGAGAACAGAGGGGGATGGAGCAGGGTCAGCAGACTGACTAGGGATGTCAGGCAGGAGTGGCAGTTCCAGCACAATGGACCACAGAGGGCAGGGAGGAGGTGGCAGAGGCACGAGAATGTAGAACAGAGTGCACAGGGGATGGAGTCAGAGAGGTCAAGCCGGCAGGGGCAGGGGCAGCAAGTTGACCAAGGAAGGCAGGAGTGAGTGGGCAGGGGCACGCAGAAAGAGAACGGATGATATAATTTAACATTAGTAATGTCATTTGAGATGTCATCAGTGATGCCATCAATAATGAAATGTACACTGTCATGACTGATGTAATATGTGAGGTCATAAGCAGTGTACTGCAGGGCGCAAGTTATAGTTAGCTCACAGAACTGCAACTGGCGAATGTCACAGGTTTTTTGTTTGTTTTTTAAACATTAGTTTTTAATTAATTTCAACATCTAACTATAGTGTTACTTTAACCTTTGTTTTTTCTGGGAATCATATATATAAATATATATATATTTATACACACATATATATATATATATATACCGTCGAAAAACTCTCCGCACTTCCACAGCAGCGCTGGCAGCAACAGCAGCGGCGAACAGAGGGAAACAGACCCAAATAGCTATGGCAGGTAAGATTTATTTCCTCACTTAGTGACGCGTTTCGAGCACAGCCGTGCCCTTGTTCACACACCAAGAACCATTCCGCCATGACATTTTTAAACTGCTGGGTGTGCACCTTCCCATGTCACATGACCATAGATATAGAAGAAACATTCATGAATACTCTTAACATTGTTTTCTCTTTGTTTGCTGGTTAAAAAATGTATATCATTCCTGCTTATAACCTGAGGATTACAGCCATTCCAGTTAAATAAAACTTAGCAGTGTCACTAAATTCTTTTCTATCTTGAAAAATGAATAAATAAATCGGGTTTAAAAAACGACATCAATTCCAACTTTTCACTATGAGACATATAAATAGACCCATATTTCAAATGTATATAAGTATAAATATGTTTAAAATATACACCAACTATAACATGTATGAAATATCTACACAATAAAAAAAAAAAAAACTTTATATGCGTATACATATTCAGTTAAATACAGCTTATTTATCATTGTAAATATTGTTACTATGGTCAGTCACAACTCATCTTGATTTGTCGTTAAAAAACCCTTAAAATTTCATTTCATTTCTCAATCACATAATTACTGATGTCACGCAATTGCCCCAATGTATATCTATTCAGACCTTGCTATGTCAGCTTAAATGCTGAATATGTGTGCTATACTGCGGAGTTTCACAACGTGGCTTACCTTTGACTATTGCATGCATCTAATGCCTTGCTTAAAAAAATTTTCCTCAAAGGTTTTAATGTCCAAGAGAATTTTGGCATTTGCTTACTTACAAACTATGGTCAACATGTAAAGTGCTTCAAGTGCCTAAAAGTGCAAAATGTAAAGTGCTAATGCTAATAAAAATACACTAAAATTCTAAATGATTAAAAAGCACCACCCTAAAAAATCCCATTGATCCATAAATATCAAAAGTGAATTGCGGCTAAAAAATCCCATTTAAAAACCCTTGAAAAAGTGGATAAAAGTGATTTTTAATATATATGAGAAAGTGGTAAAATGCATAAAAATGGGTTCTATTTGACAATAAAGTTTTTAATCTCTCTCTCTATTCTGTCAACAACCCCTAGTTAATATGCAAAGCACATATTGATCTGAAACCGTATTTATAGCGAACACAGAGGAGCATTCAGCTTATTAATTACAAAAAATTGTGCATATCTTCCGTTGTATTTAATCCAAATGGAGTCTTGCTATCTAACTCAAGAATGGTACGAGTTTCAAGTTGTCTTAAAAGCTTTTCTCTATTGCCTCCTCTTCTAAGGGGTGGAATCGCATTAATCACAAAATACGTGAGGCAACTTAACTCATTATCATGTGTATTCTTGAAATGTCTCGCCACAGGGTAGGACGCATCATTATTAACTATGGCCCTAATGTGCTGCAATATCCTGACATGCACCTGTAGCTTTGTGCTTCCCACATAACGCAAACCACAGGTGCACGTCAGGACATACACAGCATACTCCGTCCTGCAGCTGTAATTCCCTTTAATGACGATGTCAACGTCTGAAAACGGGGTAGTATATTTGGTGGTATTAATACCAAACTTACAGGCACGGCAGGAAGAACATTTAAAAAAACCTTGCCTCGGTTTTAACCATGTGCCTGAAGTTTCCAATTCCGGACTGTTTTTGACCAAAATACTCCTCATGGATTTCGCCTTTCTATAGGTAATAGTTGGAAGATTGGGTAGACGGGGTCCCAAGACCCCATCAGTTAACACTATAGGCCAATTTTTTCTTATAATAGATTTAATTTTTCTTTCTTGCCTACTGAATGTTGTAATTAATCTGGGATTATTTTCCATCTCATCTGGAGCTCCCGCTTGTTCTTTACTTTGTAGGAGAGTTTCTCGTGACCTGCTCTGTGATTTCTTAAGAGCTTGTGTCAACACCTTGTCAGTATAACCTCTTTCTTTCAGCCTCTGCATAGTGTTAAGTAAACATTTTTCAAATTCATCACCAGTGCTGCAAATACGCTTTAGCCTAAGAATTTCCCCATAGGGAATACTGTCTATGAGATGTTTCGGATGACTGCTACTGGCGTGCAAAGTACTATTCCCAGCTGTGGCCTTTCTGAACAATGTAGTTTTGAGTTTCTTATCATCCACCAAGATACGCACATCTAAAAATTCTATTGTAGTATTACTGATCTGGGAGGTAAAATTTAAATTCATGGAATTATTGTTCAAGGTGGCAATAAACTCATTAGCACTATCCTCATCTCCCTTCCAAATGATGAAAACAACATCAATATACCGTAGCCAGTATACCACATGCTGATCATAACTATCTTGGTGGACTTTTCTTAGGACCTGTTCCTCCCACCAGCCAACATGCAAACATGCATAGCTGGGGGAGAAACAGGATCCCATGGCCACGCCCTTAATTGTTGCAGGGTATCTTTTTCCAAATAAAAAGAAATTGTTATACAAACACCATGAAATCAAATTTAAAAGCATTTTGTTATGTTCATAAAACTCACAAGATCTAGTATCGAGGAAATGTTTCACTGAATTTAGCCCAACCTTGTGATCAATGCACGTATACAATGACTCAATGTCCAAAGAAATTAACAAATAACCCTCCTTCCAAGTAATGTTCTTGATCTTATTTAGAAAGTCTCCTGTATCTTTCACATAGCTTGGAAGTTTTTTTACGAAGTCTTGTAGAAAAAAAATCGACATATTGGGAAATATGGTCACTGGCGCTATTGATAGCCGAAATTATAGGTCTCCCTGGTACTGGTTGAATATTTGAATATTTTTGAATATTTTTGTGTACTTTGGGAATTAGGTACATGATTGGAATAACAGGATGTTCTATATTCATGAATTTATACTCATTTGTTGATATTAAATATATATAGGCAGGTATCCCCCATCTTAAAGAAGCCAACAGCTGACCCTTCAGACTTAAATAATTATCGCCCAATTTCCAACATCCCCACACTGGCCAAACTCTTAGAAAAATGTGCTAACAAACAGCTTAGCAACCACATTGACCATTTCAACCTGCTTAACCAACACCAATCCGGCTTCCGTGCAGGGCACAGTACCGAAACAGCCATGACCCACATAATAGATGACGCATTAACAATCCTTGACCAAAACGAAGCCTGTCTGCTAATCTTGTTGGACCTATCCTCGGCCTTTGACACTGTCAAACATGACAACTTGCTAGATCTCCTGAAACAAAGAATGGGTCTATCTGGATCAGTTCTAAATTGGTTCACCTCCTTCCTTCAAAATAGATCACAAAGATTCAAGGTTAATCAAGCACTGTCCAAGCCCGTCCCAGTCACTTTAGGAGTCCCACAAGGATCATCCCTCTCTCCTACACTTTTCAACCTATTCATGGAACCGCTCACCGAAATTCTTAGCTCCGCTAATGTCCACTATCACATGTACGCAGACGATACACAAATATATTTAAAAATCCACTCATTAGAGGACATCAAATCTCTCAATCTAACGTTACATAAAACCCAGATCTGGCTGGCTGAAAACCATCTGAAACTAAACACGCTCAAAACGGAATTCCTACTAATCGCTCCTCCCAACCAATCGACCATCGTTCAAGACTGGATGAAACACCTAACAGCACTCAACTGCCAACCCCTTATTATCGACTCAGCGAAATCGCTGGGAGTTACTCTTGATAAAAATCTAAACATGCAGAAACACGTTAGCTCTGCAACAAAAGGAGCAAACTTTCAGATGAACACCTTGAGAAGACTCAAACCCTTCCTTCCCGCAAATGACTTCAAACTGGCAGTTCAAGCACTAGTAATCCCAAGAGTGGAATATGGGAGTGCCTCTCTTTGCGGTCTCCCCAGATCAACGACTGCCCCCCTAAGAGCTTCAATCAACGCAGCTGCTAGATTCATCACAGGCTCCAAAAGAAACTGTCACATCTCCCCGGACCTTAGAGCCCTCAACTGGCTTCCTTTCAAAGCCTGGATTCATCTATAAAGCGCATGTATGACACACAAGGCCATACATCACAACACTCCAAGTTACCTGGCACAGAAGCTGGTACTTTCTTGTGGCAACAGATCCTCCAGGAGCTCTAGTAACCTTCTTCTGAAACCCCAACGATTTGCCAAGAAGAAAACATACAACCGGGCCTTCTCGAGTATGGCGCCTAGGATCTGGAATGCACTGCCCACAGAAACCAGACTGAAACCCTCTTTTGTATCTTTCAAAAAAGAAGTGAAATCTATTCTCTTATCTAAATTCACATGAACTTTGTATATAACCTGTAATACGATTGTGTAGTTTCACTGAACTGTTTTGTTTCCTATATCTGCCTTGTAAAGCGCTCTGATACCCACAAGGGTCTTGTTCACGCTATATAAAACCTTCAAAATAAAACCTTCAAAATAAATATATATATACACACTACACACATTCCAGTTGTTGAAGATGCTTTCTGAAGATGTTTCAAAGACACAATCATGACTGAGTGTAATTCCCAAATTATTTTACTCTTCTACACGCAAGATAATAGCACTTTTCAACCACTGTAGGTCTTGCTCACAGTTGCACTTACCTGCTAGAGAAATGGATACATTGATGTGTACTCTGCGAGATACGTTTACTGAAGTACAATAACCTACATTTTAAAATGTAAAGTAGTAAAATGAAAATGAAAAAGGGCTCAGCTGATTCCACTGTACACGTAGCAAGCTAGTTTGGAGAAAATAGACTTGCTATATGCCATTTTTCATTTAATCTCTTTGAAATTGCTTTCTTCTTCATCCAGAACTGAAAACAATATTATGTAATATGCTGCGTGTCTGTCTCCCCGTTTCAATGTAAAGTTAAAAATGAATGAATTCCAACCTTAATTTGCTCTTTGAAGATTATATTCATTTTAAATTTATGTTGGCTTTCCATCAGAACGTTCTGCTACCAATTGATAAAGGCATACCAGCTAAGCTGGTGACTGTCAGAGCACCAGCAGCTGCCATGTGTGAGCCCCGGATGTATAATGCATGATGCTTTCAATGGTTTTAGACCAGGCACATGGTGCAATGAAGTGAAAATAAATGTTCCGCTCAGATGTAGGCCACTAGTCACCGACCCACAGATTAATCTGGTAATTTTTCAACTCCAAGGTCTGCTTTCAGGTTCTGGTGAGGTAGACCTGCTTCATTAAGACAAGTTTTTACATGATGAATCATGATATAAATATATAATTTGGACAAATTAATCTTATCACAATTGAATTATAGTCATTTTATTATATAGGGCCACTTAGGCATCAGATATGCAAACTTCTCACATGCACACAGGACATCTACAGCAGGCATCTGTAACGAGTGGCTAATGAGCTTCTGGTAGCTCTCCAGCTACCTGTAAATAGCTCTCCTGTGCGCAGCCTAGCCAACTAAGGGCCTGATTATTATGGCGGTCGGACGAGCATCCGACTGCCATCCTGTTGGGAACGGGACCCAATTAGTTATCGGCAGTCCCATTAGCTAGTTGGGACTAGCTGTCTGCAGTCCCGCCATCGTGATTAGGATGAGACCGCCTTCAAGGTGGTCGTAATCTGTATATTTTGTATTGCGGCGTGTGCTGTGGGCTGCAGCACACGCTGCAGTCCAAAATAAACAGATTGCACACATCCCTGCACTATGTAGCAGGCACCATGCGGTGCCTGCCACATGGTGCAGGAATATGTAGGGGGGGCACCATAGGTGCCCCCCAGGGCCCATATCGGAGGGCCAGGGGGGCCCGCTATGGGCCCCCAAGTCACTTTCCATCTGCCCTTTCATGGCGGGTTAACCGCCATGAAACGACCGGCAGAAAGGGACATTGTAATCCCTATGGTGGTGCCTGAGCATTTGTATTTTACATTTACTGTGGTAGTGTGAGAATGCATTTTATGAAAAGGAATATAAAGTAGGGTTGCCAAAAGAAAAATGCCTGCCGTGTGCACCCTGCATTCAGACAACTCACTCCTCATTCTCGCCCTTCACTTTCACGCTCATCCTGCACTCACAGCGATCACAATCAACTCACACTGATCACCATGCACTCACACCATTCACCCGCTCACCGTGCACTCACAGTGATCACTCTGCACTCACAATGCACTTGCGCTGTTCACCCTATACCTTACCCTGAAGTCACACGAGCACACTACTCACCCTGCACTCATGTGACACTTCACTCACCTGTCCCCCTCACTGCTCAATCTGCAACTCACTCAAACAAGCCCATCACTAACCATGCATTAATTCGCCCCACTCTGCACTTACATCCGCACCCAAATTCATATGTTCATCTCACTCACCCTGCAGTCACTCCTCTTACCCTACTCTCACACTGTTGCATCGCTCACCGTGCACTCACATGGGCACTGTTGTCACCCACACAGTGCACAGGGTTAATGTGCCCGCTACAAAGAACATGTACCATGCAGATCACAGAACTGAGTGTGAATAAACTATGAGTGGCGCTATAAAAAAAATTAAATGTTTGTCAGAAAGGTGCTATAGAGAGATGAGGTGCATTGATGGTGAGTGGTAGTGAGGGAATTCATGGAGAAGGAGGAAACGGGTGCGACCAGTGCTAGAGCCAGCCCTGGCTGGGAGTGCTAGCCCCCCGAGTTCGGGCCTAGTGGCTCCCCTGCTTCTGCCTATTATTATTATTATTATTTACATTTGTAGTGCGCTACAGTTACCAAAAGGTGTCCTGGGGCTAATAGCCATCTGCTGCCTGAAGGCAAATGAGAAACACACAGAAGGGGAAGGAGAACCAGCCAAATGGGGTAACCTACAGAGCATAGAGCCAGGTTTTTATATCTTCCTAAAGGATAATAGATTCTTGGTGGAGCGAAGCAAAGGAAGGTGCAAGTTCCATAACTGTGAGTACTGCACCAAAACAGCGAGACAGACAATTCATGCCTTCCTGAATTCGGAAACAATAGGCAGAGTGGCACAGGCCGAGAGGAGCATACAGGTCTGACCCGTGTGCTCAGTGAAGAGAGATGAGAGGATGAGAGAGGACAGCAAGGGAGTGAGAGAATTCGATTGAAGAGGTCAGGGATGAGGAGAAATGTGAAGTGCCGAAGGGAACTGCGGACACTCAAGAAGTGAGTGTGAGCGAAAGGTGAGGGCACAGAGGAGGGCTACTTTTAAACTGTGAGAGAAGATAGCTGAGAGATGACCTGTGACCTAAAAAGATAATTTGATGCAACATGGGTGAGGGACAACAGTGATAGGGGAAGAGAGGGAGTACTGGGGTGGGTGCTGAGCAGTGATTAATTTGTAATAAAACATGTGCCAGGGCCCTCACCAGTAGGCCACTGCAACTTTAACCACCCACCCATTGCCTTGCCTGCGTGGCCAGTGACAATACCTATGCAACTACCAACCATAACACTTGTACAAGTGTGACTATTCAGACTATTTCAAGCCCCAAAGCTATAAGAATGGCATGGGTGTCAGGAGTTTATCGTTTTTATTGAATTAATAAACAGCTGTTCTGCTCATCTCTAAATTACACAGACAGAGCCACCATGTGGCAGACTGTCATAGTGCGGGTGTGCACAATTAGGTGCCAGTGCGGAGCACCGGAAACCACCTGCTCAAATTAAGCACTGGTGCTGAGGTAACAGGGGAGAGGCACGTTGGTTCAAGAAGGTGTGGAAGAACAAAGGGGAGATGTGAAAGATGAATGGGGGGGACTGGAGAGGTGAAGATAAAAATAGACAAAAATTTGAATGGAGAGACTTGAGGTGAATGAGAAGTGCTGAGGGGCACGGGAGGTGACGGGGCAAGAGAGGCCATGAGCTAAATGCGAGAGACTGTTAGAGATGAGGGCAGTGACAAGAGGTGAAGTGAGAGGTTGAATGGGGAAAGTTCAGAAGTTGTAAAAAGGGGTGAAAGAAAATGGCCTGCAAAGTGAGAGAGGGATCCGGGGTTGGGAGAGGAGAGAGGGATGGAAGGGAGGGGGTGAGAGGAAAGCGGCATGGGTAAACTGCTTAACTCTGCACAAGACCGCTAGGGTTTTAAGGGACCCCTGCTGCTCCCGGCCAGGGCCAGGTGAGCTTCTAATGTGGCAGCACGTATTCCTGCGGAGTGGAAGGCCCTTCACAAAGGTTGACTAGACATCTTTCTGATGTTAATTGCTGTATTTTGGTTATAAACTAGTACTGATGGGGTAAACCTTTCCTCAATGTTACTATGTGTAAAAAATGCCAAAAATAATGAAGCAATGCCATCCCAAAATACATGGCATCACATAACATTATTTACATTATCTTCCCACACAATTTAGTTAAGCCTGTCGTGTAATTTGGTCCTCGCCTGCCTCATAATTCCAGTAGCCCTGCCTACAGGTTTAGAAATTTTTGTCAGGAGGGGGTCCTTACACCTGAAAATGTTGACAGGGGGGTCTCGGCATCCAAATGTTTGAAGACCTCTGATGTAGAGATTAATTGTTTGGTGAAAGAGAAAATATCTATCCTGTATCAAAAAAATTAAATGCTAGTGTTTGTCAATTTCTGCAATAGTTATTAAAAGGAAAGAATTAATCTAAGTACAATACAGTACAGTACTGGAGTGGTGCTCGATTGCAAAAAAAGATAAGGTTGGAATAAAAGGTGGATCTCAGGGCTAAGGGACCAGGAAAACCGATTTCCCTCATTTTCTAAGTGAGAGAACGTGAGAAGAAGAGCTATTGGTATCCTTTTTTGGAGAGCACCATAGCACTCGTTGAGAGACAGATAAAAAGAGAAGACAACGCAGATGTAAGCTATATCAGGATAGGAATGGCTGAGGAGCTAGAAATAATTGAAATGGGAAAAAGGACCACTAAGGTTGTTCTATGAAGCATTATAATGGGTAGGCTTCAATAAGTGACAGAATATGTGTGGTTTGTAAATGCAAATCTGAAATAATGGAGCACAAAATATATTATCCGCAGTACAAGGGACATAAAAACGAAGATGGATTGAGCCACAATGCCGAATGCTGATGAAATAGCGGGCATGATGGGAAGAAAGGATCGTGTATTTTGCAGAACTGAGTAAAGTACAAATGTAATTTTAAAAGGAGCAGGGTGCTTTCTAAATGTAGTCGGGGATCCGGGCTAGGAAGAGAAAAAAGGGAATTTAGGTTCATTTAAGAAGACAAATGCAGATGCGCAAAACGGAATGAAAAAGAAGCTAGGAGTTGGAGTGAAAATTGGCCAGAATTGAAATTTTGTTTGTAGGTTTCTAGAGATTGTGCTGAGGATAAAACAAAATACAGGACATGGTCTGTGTGAGATACATTATTACTCTCTAAGGTCTGAGGCATGTGAGAGGCTCAGCGATTGCTTCAGATAGGTCTCACATAAATGGAACAATAATCATGTATTTCTTGGTCAGTATGTGGTAACCTTCTTAACGCTAATGCTTCCTTTAAAAGCATGAAGAGATTATGGACATTCGTAGTAGAGTATAATAAAACATGATAAAAATATACAAAAACAGACATCAATAAATGAAGACGGAAAAAAGGCCCAGGAGGCTTTTTTATTCAGGGAAATATGAAAGTTACTGAAAAAAGGATAATGTGTAAGTAGACAAAGGGGAAAAACATAAAATCATAAAAATAGTTATAGGTGGTGAGGCATCACTATTTCTTTTAAAAGTTATAGGGCCAAATTAAGATTGTCATGAAAATGGGACAGTCACTACTAGTTGGCCGATGTCCTATTTCTTAACACTTGCAGTTCCTGTGACTCACTTAGAATAGAGGGAACACCAAGGGCCATATTCACCAAGGTAATTTTACACATGTGGATGTACTCACATGTAAACTTACTACTGCACCTAGTAGTAACTTTACAATATTTTGCTATTCACCATTTCCGAGTGTAAATCTACTACTAGGTGCAGACATACAAATCTCCACACCTTCAAAACTGTGGGTGGAGCCTGCTAGAACAGGATTTATATGTGTAAAGTTATTACTAGTAACATTGCACATAGAGGCAGAGGTCTCTCCCACCAGGTCGAGTCGAGACCCCCTTCCCCCCCATGGTAAAGTATAGGGAAACATAATAAAGTTTAATAATTATTTTAAAAGAAATTGGAAATATGGTAATACAAAATAAAAATGTTAATTACCCTGATATAATTTTTATGAACACAGGACTAAAAATATTCAATTTCTACAACACAGTAACTCATCAAATTAAATGTTTAATAAAAAAATAAAAAATGGTATTTACATTTATAATTATTATTATGTGGATTGTAAATAAAAATCCCACCCTCAATATAGTTTTTATATTTGTTTATTAAATAGTAAATATTATTAGAACTCAATTAATTTTCTTTTTTAAGTTCAAAGGTTTTATTCATAAGTTGTATGTTTAAGTCTCCGCCTCCATTATTTTCTAGAGGCGCATGTGGCAGTACCTGTGAGTGGGCATGCGTTGCACAGGGCTTACTCCAATGCTGAGCTGGAGTGCATTTTCTAGTCATTCCCCCAGGTTTCTCCTACTTTTACTGCTAAAACGTATACCAATGTGTGTGTCAACCTCCGCAACTGAGGCAGAGAACTGTACATCGAAAAGACCACCAGAGGGCCACCAGCTTTACAGCATTGGAAGGGCAGTCTATTGAGTGAGAGACTCAGCACTGATTAATTCCTTATCAGGTCCTCTACCTAAAGTAGAGTGTCTGTGATTAGGAAAAAAAACACAATGTCACAACAAACAGGGAGATAACTCCCTGCATGTCAGGGGCAATGTTTTTGTTGTATTTCAGCAACAGACTCTTGCTTAGGGGGTTGTTTCTGATAACCAAAAGCTAATGCTGAGCGGGCTGCCACAACACGGTGGCCCACCAGGCATTGTATTTTCACTATGAATGCTACTTTTTTGGTAGGCATTCTTGATAAAAACGTACCACCAAATCAGAGTGGATCTCTAAGTATGCCTTTGGTTCGCTGATTGGCCGTTGGGGTTAGCGTCTCTGCTGCCCCTGACCTAATTGGTGGAAAGCCTGGTTTTGATGCCTTGCAGTAAAAAGACAATTTGGAATGTATTCAAGGGTTTTCTGCAAAACATAGTATTATTAGTCTCTCTGGGATACCCATCTGTAATTAAGTTAAATAACATTTACTAGGGTTCAGATGGCAGGGGAAAACTAAAGGAGATTAGACCTGTTGATTAAGGCTGTAAGGTTTTGCATCATGCCTTCCAGATGTGACTCATCCACTTGAAATGTTATGTGGCTTTATCTCCCTTTGAAGTTGGAGCATTTCCATATCATACTAGGTGACATTCTATTATGCAAAAAAATATTTAGATATAATTATGGAGAGAATCGTGATGAAAATGCAGTAGTGCACTGCATCTGTCAAACTAATGACAATCTTCACAATTTAGTAATTTTTCCATCATTCAAAGAATTTCACTTCAAGGCGTTTTGACGTTTGTGTAATCCATAAACGACAATTTTGCAAAGAATGGTTTTAGCACAGAATGACTTTTGAATTGAGGATATCGTGGTGAGTGCCTATCGCTGAAATTATATATGTAGTTGTTTTCCATTTTTCTTTTCATTGTTTCATTCTCTGCCCTTAACGAAAGAAGCACAACAAATAATGTTTGCAATGTTTCTAGTATGCTCCTATTAAAGATTTAGAAGGGAATGGGTATTTTTCTGAAATTTTGACTTTTTTACCATTTTGGAAAGTTCTTTGACAATGCATCATCAGTAGAAATGATAAAATCACAACCTGAGTTCTGATCTTTCTTTTGTTCGAAGGGCAACCCTCAAGGCAGTTCAGTTTCAAGTGTGAATGTACTGTGAAAAAATAACTACAACTGTGTTCTCCCTCTCTTCGGTTTCTGGCACTACAAACAGCACAGAGCAAGACAGAAGCCAGGCACTTCACTTAGCTCTCCACACTACGCTGAGAACAGAACCTGACATCCTTGGCGTGCTACTCCTCCGATCATTTTGCCTTCACCCTTTCTGTTGTGCTGAATTGTTTTTTTGTTCGCTTTAGGACTGTGCACTTTATCACTGCTAACCAGTGCAAAAGAGCTTGTGGTCTCTCTTTCAAATACGGTAAAATTAGCCTACACCTAATTGCCACATTTAATTTATTTATAAGCCCCTCCTTAGTGGCACTACATTCAACGTGCCAAGAGAGGCTGTTGCACTCATTGTGCCATCCACTAAAGTAGCCTTGTAAAACATGTCTCAGGCCTACCACTGCAGCCTGTAGTGAAGTTTTAAACTACCATTTTGACATGGCACAAAAAACATTTTGCCAAGTGTACGCCTTCCTTATCAGTCACTCCCAAGCTCATAGGGCAGGGTGCATTGTATTTAAAAAGAAGAGCATGTGTAGTTGAGTTTTACATGTGCTGGCAGTGAAAAACACCTAAAGGCGTTGTTCACTGTTATAAGGCCTATCTCTCCCATTGACTAACACTGGTTTTCCTTAGTACAGCAAATGATCTATTGATCTCAACATTTTATATAGTGTTTTGTATAGCACTGTACATATTATCTTCACTCAAAACACCTGGTCACTTTTAGATCACTTATTCACTTAAAAGTCACCCTTTCGTCGCATTCAACTATGAATATTTTTTATGACAAAGCAAACACAAGGAGATGATGGACAGAGCGCTGAAACTTTTCAGACACTCACCCCCAGTCACAGATCTGGGTTGAATCCATCATCGTTCATTAGCTCACTTCGCCACCCCAGTTCAGACACAGCTATATGCAAATCAGTCTTGACCCTCTGCCTCATGGGAACAGTTCAGACACTCACCCCCAGTCACAGATCTGAACTGAGGTGGCAAAGTGAGCTAAAGAACGATGATGGATTCAACCCAGATCTGTGACTGTGGGTGAGTGTCTGAAAAGTTTCAGCGCTCCGTCCATTATCTCCTTGTGTTTGCTTTGTTCGTCCTAAGTTGGCAGGGTATGCCCAGACATGGGTCCCTTGCTCACTTTGCCACTGGATTCAAGCTAGCCTGGCTGATGAGGGGTGTTACCCCGAAACCAGTCCCCGGATGCTTGTTTCTGGTTCAGGGAAGACCTGGCTTTTGGCAGTTTGGGTTGGACTGTTCCCATGAGGCACAGGGTCAAGACTGATTTGCATATAGCTGGGTCTGAACTGAGGTGGGGAAGTGAGCTAAAGAACGATGATGGATTCAACCTAGATGTGTGACAGGGGGTGATTGTCTGAAAAGTTTCAGCGCTCCATCCATCATCTCCTTGTGTTTGCTTTGCTCGTCCTAAGGTGGCAGGGTATGCCCAGACGTGGGTCCCTTGCTCACTTTGCCACTGGATTCAAGTTAGCCTGGCTGATGAGGGATGTTACCCCAAAACTGGTCACAGGATGCTTGTTTCCGGTTCAGGGAAGACCTGGCTTGGTAGTTCGGGCTGGACTGTTCCCATGAGGCACAGGGTCAAGACTGATTTGCATATAACTGGGTCTGAACTGAGGTGGCGAAGTGAGCTAAAGAACGATGATGGATTCAACCCAGATCTGTGACTGGCGGTGAGTGTCTGAAAAGTTTCAGCGCTCCGTCCATCATCTCCTTGTGTTTATTTTTCATGACAGCCATACAATTTTGTAAAAGAAACCGTAAAAACAAAAAACAAAAAAGGTTATAATATACCTACTTTGATTGACTTCATCCATGTCTGTTTCCATTTTATTTCTGTACATTTATTGATGAAATTGTAAAGAAATGTCTTTCACCCGACAGAAACAACTGTAGTATAATTTCTGGACGCCCAGGTTCTGAGGGATACTGGGTCACCCCATTATATTTTATTTACTTTTAGAAAGTTGGCATATTTTTCTCCCAACCGTTTGTGTCCTCTGTCAGTGTACTGGGTCACATGACTGTTAGTGGGTCTGCTGTTGGGTTCTGTGTACTGGTTCCAGACAGTAACACAAAGGGGGCTTAGGTTTGGACAGGGTGGGCTATCCTAAAAGAATGAATAGGGAGAGACTGTACTCAGCCTCACGAAAATATCAAAGGGCTTTGCCTCCTGCACATATAAAGGAATCTGACACCATGCCTGCCCTGTCTTTTGTCACTCCAGACTGTTTGGAGCCTTGACAGGGAAAAGGAAAGACCTATCAGCTCTTCATGGTATAGTGACTACCATCCGCGATGCTCAGACTTTTCCTTGTGGCCTTCCTCAGTGCTAGCGAAACTCTTTGCACTGTACTTTGAAGGTAACTCTTCAGCTGGACTATCCTAGTCACTGTATCCGACCCACGCACCACCGCATTTGGCCTGAACTTGTGACTCTTACCCCGTCTAGCGTGACACCAGATGACTGCGAGTAGTGATGGTGCTTTTAGGTGCTATTGAATATTAGTTGTTTTGGTATCATTTTATTTATTAAAATGTACTCTATTTTTCTAAATTGGTTTTGGCAGGCCTAACCGTTCCTTTTTAATACATATAAATCACCACTAGGGACATGTGCTTTTAAGTTTTACATGTCCTGTTAGTGAAAAACTCCTAAATTCATTTTTCACTACTGTAAGGCCTACTTCTCTCATAAGATAACATAAGGTTACCTTATTACATTTAATAAGTGCTAACTATGATTGGAAACAGGTAGAAATGTCATGTTTAGACTCAAATGAATTGTAATCTAAAATCCTCTTTAATTGTAAAGTTGGTCACAATTCTCAAAGTGCCTCTTTTAGAAAGTTGGCATTTTCCTGCTCTAAACATTTTTGTGCCTCTGTCAGTGTCCTGGGTCACATGACTGTGAAAGGGTCTGCTGTTGGGGTTTGTGTATTCCTGCCAGACTGATACAAAGAGGGCTGGATGTATGCAGGATGGGTCATCTTGCCTGGATTGCTGGGGGTGCAGCTGCTCCCTGCCCCCACTTAAATTTCAAAGGGCTGCTTCCAGCACACACACAAAGGAGCCTGACACGTCTTTTGGCAGCCCAGACTTCGCCAAGCCTTGACAGGGGAAGGGAAGCACGTTCCACAGCCTGGTGTCGGGGTAGCTTAGAAGATTCCCCACTTCAAAATCTGGCACCAGGTATAAATATTAGACCCTCAGAGAAACTCTTCAGTACACTCCTGGACATATGGAAGACTTCAGAAGGACTCCCTGGACCTCCAGATGCCTCCCCTGCTGCTTGAGGCCTGCCCTGTTCTCTAGAAGTCTGCTCTGCTGCTACCAGAGGACTGCCATGCTGTTTGAGGGCTGCCTCGTTCCCCAGAAGACTGCAATGCTGCTAGAGGCCTGCCTTGCTGCTTGAACTCAGGACTACAAGAGTGACTTCAAGACTAGTTGGGAGGCCTCCTGTGAGAGCTGCAGGGACATTACAAGCTGCAGAGACCTTGATCTCTGCACCTGATCTCTGCTGGAGTGAGTGCTAACCCCCACAAGTGGTACCCCACCCCTATGCCCTGGACTTTTGTAAGTGGTGTTAGAGGTGTTGCTTCTGCCTAACTCTAAAAGTTGGGACTTAAAAACATTTTCACCAAAAAGTACCTGAAGACCGGGACCTACCTGCCAGCTGAGCTGCCTAAGGTGCATCGCTGGTCAGCCTGACCACTGTAGACCTTGCTACGTTC
Source organism: Calotriton arnoldi (assembly GCA_963921515.1). Lineage (NCBI taxonomy): Eukaryota > Metazoa > Chordata > Amphibia > Caudata > Salamandridae > Calotriton > Calotriton arnoldi. Next base: position 329,527 of record CAWUFW010007754.1, on the reverse strand, counting down.
TTCTCCACAGCAGCAAGTCCTGTTTAGTATGACTTCTGAGCTTCGGTATCCAGCCTTGTGGAGCCCTTTTCTGCTACATCTTCGTCCTTCTGGAAGTTTTCAAGTTCCAAAACTCTGACCAAGTCCAGAGGTGAAAATCTTCACTGGACTCAAAAGCGACAGGCTCTCTATCGACAACGAGGACCTCTTTGGCTTGTAAATCCGGCTTCTCCTGCTAAGAGCTTTTTCCCACCACCATCAACCACTACACCAAGACCTGGTCCAGTGCTCCCCAGCAAGGGCGACTCCTCCTCGGACACAACCTGCTGCCTTGCTCCACTGAACTGTACCTTCTCCTGAACTTTTCTTCAAAATGTCTTCCGTAGTCCCAGGGTAAGGCAAGACCAGAGCCAATACACCTTGTCTTACCGCCCTCCATCGCAGTCAGCCTTAACTTTTGACTTTGCCAGGTCTTGGGAGACCAGATACCCACTGTTGGCGTTGCAATCTTATAGGCGCAATATTGCACTAAAAACTTCTAACATTCATAACTCTGGTTCTACTGACTGGATTTAATTTGTTTTGGTGTCATTTTATGTGTTAAAATGTCCTCTGTTTTCCCCAATTTTGGGGGGATTTTTCTTGTGTTGTGTTTTCACTTTATTACTGTTTGTGTGCTGCATTAATACCTTATACATTGCCACTAAGTTAAGCCTGACTGCTTTTCTGCCAAGCTACCAGAGGTTTAAGCACAGGTTAATTTAGTGACTTTTGTGATTCACTCTGACAAGGATTGTGGTTGTTGCTTCAGAAGGGTTTTCACCCCTTTGAACCAATAATGCAATTTCTTACACTTATTAGCCCTATGTGGCACACTGAACTTTGTCCTCACACTAATAGCATGGTACACTGTGTATGGTGTGTGGTTGGGAGGGTGCTGTATTTGTTTTGAGCATGTATGGGAAGTGCTATCATTTTGTGTGTGATGACCACTGATTTGCATTTATCATAGTAATGAGACAGATGACGCTATGTGAAAGACAGAAGTGCAAATTATAATTATAATAAGGACTAATGAGCCTAGCCACAGGGGTTAGTATGTGAGATGTTGTGTTCATCCGCACAACAGAAGGGGGAGTAATCAGAGTAGCCTTACTAGCCCATACAAAGTAATGTACCAGGCAGAGATGCTGTCAAATGAGTAAAAGGATATCAAAATGTGCAAAAAGGGAAATTTGTGAGATAAGCAGTAGCTAGCACCATTTCATATTATGTACTCATTTTTCAAAGCTAGGGACACTATCTGCTGCTGAACAAATAGACTCCATGAACAAGGAAAGATGTGGAAAAGCAATCATGTCTGGCAACCTGAGCAAAAACTACACAACCTTTAAAAGGCCCAAATTCCTCCTTCCTGTAACATTTTGGTCAGGGGGGCCACAGCTCAAGCCCTTCTCAGGACCTCAAAGGAGGATGAGCCCTAGTCGGGTCAAACGCTAGACCCCAGCTAGATGGGCACCATGCTCATACAAGGGTGAGAGATGAGGTACTTAGTAGATTGCTGTCGTAACAACGCAAAAGCAAATTGATTTGAAATGTGTTAGCCTGTTGTCCTCACCCTCCCATGCGTTCCCAGAACTTTTTGTGTGTCCCAGAGGCCCTTGTTCTTTCTATTTTACACCATGAGGCATTCTCCTGATCTTCTATAACTTGCTTCCACTTTCATTATTAGTAGCGAATGACATTTCAGGTTAAAAAAAAGACAAGGAAATTTACGCTGCTTGAAATATTTCGGCAAGGGCAGAAGTATGCCATTGATTTGGTAGATCACAACTTTTCCCTGACTTGTGGGACTTGTGAAAAACACTTTTTATGTATGCCTCCACACGTTAACGTTCCCTTCTGAGCTCCTTTGTCTGGTCTACTTTCACTCTACCTCCTCTTCTCCCCGCCATTTACACTGCTCTCACCTTTAGCCAGAGGACTTGAACTAAAACAATAGTAGCCAATAGGGGGTCATCTCCTGTCCTGGACAACTCTTAATTCAACCCCTCTGAGTGTTGGCTCCAGCCAGCAGAGTGTGTTGATAGAGTCTACTGGATAATTCAGCTTTAGTCTGCTCTAGAAGAGCATAGCCTTTGCCTACCTTGTTCATTGAAGAACTCTAACATATAGCCAAACAGGCACATTGTAGGGAAAATTTGAACTGCTCCTAATTACTTCAAGGCTGGTCGCTATGTCTTCTGCTAACCTCACTGATTTCTGGGAACTTGGCAACATTCCAAAATCTGCACCCTTTAATGCTTGGTGTGACAAGATCAGTCTAAAACCCTACTGTGGCCCTCCAGCCCCCTGGTATATCTTTGCACCCACTCCTTCATCAGGTGGTTGCCACCATATATAAATGGAGGGCTGCTAGTTTGCAGAAGGTGTGTTTGTATAAATGCTGTTGCCTGAAACATTTCTGTGCCTGTGTAAAGGCGTGCTATAAACTGTTGTAGCCATTTTAGATCCTGTGAGAGTACGAAATGTCTGACAGGATTAACTGAGAAAAGGACGGCGTCTCGCTATAAATAGGGGCCTCTCCCAATGACTCACCGCAGGTTAATGCAGGGATTCTTCTAAGAAAGGTGGCAGTGGTGTGAGGAGTCTCTGATTGGAAAGCGGCATTCTACCCATTGACAGTTTCCTGGTAAGGACATTTCCACTTTGAAAGGGATTTTTATAGAGGGAAATGAGGCCCTCTATGTTTAATTTTGAGATCTCAATCCCTTTCTGACAAAAGTTAAGCCCTCACTAAATTAATCTGGAAAATGTCTGGAAAAAAATTAACTTTGGAATATTATGCTCTATCCTGGCTATGGTCTTTAAAGTTCTCACTCAGTGGCTTCAAAATCCCTTTAATTACATTCCTCCACTTATACGTCACTCACAAGCCCCCTGCGACGCAGGAGCATCACGTTTTGTGACGCTCCAGCCGTGCAGATTCAGTGGCGTAACAAAACTTGAGGGGGGGCCCCCCTGCAAGGTACATGGAGGGACTACCGCTCTGGAATTAATCAGGAGCTCTCAGACCAGAGTACCGTGCTGAGGGGACCTCCTGTAGCTCGGGGGCCCCCCGCACTGCAGGGGTTGCTGGGGCCTGTGTAACGCCACTGTGCAGATTAAAAAATCATATCTATGAGGCCACGCAAAGCCACTATGCGTGGCTTTGGATAGCATCACAGATATGGAGTAAAACAAAGCAGCACAAATCGCTGCGTTGCCTTACTCTGCATTTGGGAGGATTCCATGGGCGTTGCGGTGGGTTTTCCCATGAAACACCCATGGATTTTGACGCTGCACCAGATTTCCAGGGTCAAATAAACCTGGGGAAGCGCCAATCCTTATGCCTCCATAGGTGAGCCTTGTTATTTCCTCTTTCTATGTGTGCTGCAGAATGGAGCATACATAGAAAGAGGAAATCACCTCTTAGGATTGTTTCTGTGCAAGAAGGTACCCCTTCCTGCACAAAAACAATCCTGCCTAGAACACAGACACCCTTGCACCATGGTGCAAGGGTCCCTGCGTTGCTGTAAGGCAGCCGAAAGGCCAGAGCAGAGAGAAAGGACACTAATGCACCGTACTGCATAAATACGGTGCATTCCTGCCCTTTCACTTTGGCGTAGGGTAGCACGTCAAGATGACTTGCTGCGCTGCACTACGCTAAATCCCTTTCAGACAGACCGTAAAAGATGAAATGCTTTCATGACAAAAATACTGAATTGGATAAATAAATCAGAAGAAAAATAAAGACATATATAGAAAACAAATTTCGATTATGTTAGAAAAAAACATTTATACGGAACATACATGGAAAGATTAATTCGTTTGCATTGTTTGAAACTTTTTTTTCAACGGATTTCCAATCAAGATTGCAACAAAAATCATTCTTCCGAAAAATGAAAGAACATGAAAATCCAATCAGCTAAAAAATGTAGTACAGTAATCTCAAACTCTTTTGCGACTCTATTGCTATATTGTTTATGTAAAAAAGTACTCATTTATAAAGACATCAAAAGGAAAAATAAATATCAAGCACTGGCAAAGACAATAGGTCTGGCTTTTATTTTCAAGTTTTGCCAGTGGTGCTGGCAGGATGGGGAGCGGATGGTGATAGCATACAGAGAGGCTCTGGTGGAGGGACATGGTGGCTCAAATAGGCGGGCAGTGGCATAAAGAGGAGCTGCATGGGGAAAGGCAGCCTACAAAGTTCTTCATGGGTGTTGGCTACAGGGGATGAGAACAGCACACAAAGAGTGAGAGTGGAGCATGGTGGCACATAGAGGGGTTGCTGGGGGTGGGCACACAGCTGCTGCTGAGGTATGGTGTCGTACAGTGATCTGGGCAGCATTCACACAGAGAGGCTGTGGCAGTGGGGCAAAGCTACACACAGTGATGCAGTGGGGGCAAAGTCAAATAGATGGTAGCAAAGGTGAAACAAAGGGCTTCAGGAGCAGAGAAGGAAAGCAGAGTGAAGGGCTATTGTGCGGTCGCAGGAGAGGATCTTGGAGGGGGCACACAGAGGGGCTGTAGAGCTGGGTCAAATCAACAAAAATAGGGTCCGCAGGGGACACAAAAAGGCATTGCAGTGGCAGGACAGGGCAACACACAGAGGGACTGCAGGGCATAGATAATATGCAGGGACTAGGGAGAAGACAGACAGGATATGGTGGCAGACCAGGGTGCATTAGTAGAATGGAGGACACACAGTTATACAAATGAACTACTTTATGCCTAATCACCAATGCCATAATTTAAAGTTAATGCCTACATCCACAAAATGCTATGGGCTTGACTGACAACCCATCCAACCAAAGTCTAACATGGAGAAGCAGCGTACCCAATGTCTAGTGAATGAATGATTGTGGAAAATGCAGACAGCCTCACAGTTAGGCCCAGATTTACTAAGATTTTGCATCGGAGCTGTGTCACTTTTTTGGCATAACCCCATGCAAAATCTATTTTGGGATTTGCAAAGCCATGCACAGCCTGATTTGGGAGGCTTTGTAATAAAAAAGCAACTTAGCACTGTCTTGCATTACTTTGTACCAGGTAGGCGTTACATGGGTGGAGCACAGGCAGTTCTGCGCATTCACCCATGTATTTTGAAGCAACCACATATTGACAAAGAGTTGTAAACATTGATCTGCAACAAAATGGTGCGCCTTGTTGAGGCTGACATAACGAGAAGAAGTATCTTTATTTCTCTTTGTTTTCTTCGTCTTTGCCTATGTGTTGTATTCTGTAACACACATGCAAAGAGGAAATAGCCTCAAAAAATAGTTTTTGTGCAGGAAGGTATATTTTCCTACACAAAATGTATCCTGACGACAATGCAGGCACCCTTTCAACATGATGCAAGAGTGCCTATGTTGACTCTAGGCAGCCACAGGTGCACCAGTGCTAGAAGATAGCAGAACTGTGTGTTATCTTTATAAATATGACACAGTTCTCCTCTCTAACTTTCACACAACACAGTGCAGTAATATTCCTTGCTACGCTGCGTTGCATTAAATATTAGTAAGTACAAGCCTTAATCTCTGGGCTTAAAAAATGACTCTGAGGGTTAACCGGAATCTCAGTGATGCAGGACATGATTAATCTGTAGCTTTCTGTGGAACCGACTAAATGGAACAACAAAAACGGATATTGCCATTCCCAATAACCTCATAATATGAATGCGCTGGGGCTGCACAGTCCCCAGCAACTGTGAGAGGCCGGATTTAAGCTCAGGAATCCCAAGAGGAGGAGCAAACATCCCTCTGGTATAAGTGTTGCAAAGGCATTTTATGAACTCAAGAGACTGAATGGGTTGAATATGGGGTTTTTCCAGGTTTAGAAGAAGGCTCTGAGATTGGAGAAAGTCCGAGGCCCTCTCTGTGTTATGGCCTGTCAAAATGGAGGAAGTGGCATATACAACCAGTCATCCAGGTATGGCCGAAACTGATTGCACTCCAAATGAAGGATGACCACAACTGCAGCCATGACATTCTTGTACACACAGGCAGACTTCAGTACAAACAGAAATGCTGGAAATTTGAAGTGTACATCCAGGAGAATAAACCTCAGGAATTGCTGAAGTGAAGAAAATATCAGAATGTGAAAATACTCATCCCTATGTTAATGGAAACCCCATGGAGCTGGAGAGTGAAAGATGAGCTTGAAGGTGTCATGTTGAATGGTAGTATTATGAACACACAATATCTTTTTCTTTAGATTGATGATGGTGATGGTTGTGGCACCAGCAGCAGGATTGCGTAGGGATCCAAGCCATGTTCAGCACCAGAACAAAATACAACAGAACTCTTGCGAACAAGATCCTGGACAGCCAACCAAAAAGCCTTCCATTTCATAACAGTCTGTGGCCAAGAAGTGAACGGGATTGTCACTGGAGGAGGTGCTTTTGCGAATTTGATAGCAAATCTTCAGCAAAGGATGTCTCGCATCCATCTGAGATGTTTTGAAGCCATATGTTGAGGAAGAACCAAAGTAAGAAGTTTTGTGTCTCAGAGGATGAAGTGGTACAACTCTGCAGGGGACAGGCACTTTGACTTAGAGATTTACCCCTGAAGAAATGTTTACAGGTAAGAGCAGGCCAGAGCAAAGGATATTTATAAAGGTTTGCGCATGTTTTACCAATTTTTCCTGATGGGGATCAAACAGATGCTGGTCCAGTAAGTAGGGGTTACGGACGGTGCAAAGCCAAAAATTGCATCTAGTGGCCACTGCAGGTGCAGCTCCGAAGAAAGGTGCCTTCAGGGTACTGATCCAGCGCCAATCCAATATTAATCAGGGATCAATACTCAATACATCATGATACAATGGCCCATACACATTCATCCAGAATCCCTGATGCGCTGGGGTCAATTTTTATGCTCGATCAATCCTTTTCCTTTCATGGGTCAAATTTTGACATCATAACTAATGTTATCAACTTTCCCTCTATTTGGTCGAAGGACCAATTAGTTGAATAGTTGATGGCAATGATTAACTTCTAACTTACCAACCATTTAATAAATCTAAAATGATCACAGACTCTCGGTGAAGTTAATAATGAATTTTATCTCATAGAATTAAAGATTATGCTCAACTGCATTTTGTTACACAATACAAACACTGAATCTCACACGAGGAGGAATTTTCACTTATGCAGTACAAATGGAAACGTAAATCCATCTAAACATAGCAATGACTTTGTGCAATGAAGGAGTGGATTGAGTAAGAGACAAAAGTTTCAGCAAAAACTATATGCGAAACATCATATACCTAACGGAGGGGATAGATGAAGAGACAAGAGTTTCATCTAATAATCATGCATATCATTGACGGAGTGGATAGGTAGAGAGACAAAAGTTTCAGTAAAAATTATATGCGAAACATCATATACCTAACGGAAGGGATAGATGAAGAGACAAAAGTTTCATCTAATAATCACGCATATCATTGACGGAGTGGATAGGTGGAGAGACAAAAGTTTGAGGGACAAAAAATGTATCAATGAGGTAAATTCTGAGAACAAGTTAAACCAAATACAAACCTATTGGTCTTTAAGAAAACCAACCCTGCCACCTAGGGGATGATGGGGATTCCCCGACATAGTATCAGGAAACAAAGGATAAGAAGAAAACAGGATCGGGACAGGTCAGGAACAGCTAGGCTTCTCTGCAAACCGACGAACAGCGAGGCGTTCCCCCCCTTTCTCTCCTGCCAGCCTAAGCTCTAACCACACCCCTAATGGCACCCCAATTATACCCTTAAACTAACATGTCCATCCCACAATTGTTGCGAACATCACTAAATCTCGTAGAGGGATTGGTGGGTTTGGGAGGTGGTGTTGTCACACCATAGTGACTTCACTTTTCTTTCAACTGCCCTATTGTTCATGTCCTTTCCAAGGGTATGATTCTCAGTTCGTTCTCACTTTATTACATATAATACAAAGTTTATCTATTTCATTCTTTTCTTTAACATCATCAGCAGTCTGTTTCTCCGGTCCCACGCTTGGACACTGGTTTTGGCAGTCATTCAACATTCTGGCCTTCACCCTCCTCATGTCATCTGCGGTGTACTGCACGTTTGTCTTGCTTCTGACAGAGCAACTCGCTCCTTGTGCTTTCCCCCTCTATTTTTTTAGCCATCTTTAATAAGATGGCTGCTTCATCTAGCAGTCTAACCACAAAAAGCTGCTCCTAACTGAATTGCCACTACGAGGTTTGGGATGTATTTGTAAGTGAAGGCATCTCACAAAAAGTAACGGACTGGTCTCACACCACCTGGTGTCATGCTTCATCATTGACCAGTCCTCGCCCTCTAAAACCTTGGTTTGATAGAGGGCGGGCATCACCTGACGACAGGGATGCACTTCTAAACTAAGTGGGGCCCATAAACAAAAGTGTGGTTAAAAACATTATAGTTATCTTAATCGTGTTTTTAATGTTAAAGGTAACTATATGATATTAAAATCAAGTGACGGTATGTGGGGGAATTAATGTCCCCTATCCGTTATGTGAGAGGTCAACATGAGCCCTCTATGTTCTTTTTAGGTCCTGACGAATGCCCTGGACCCAAGCGGGCCATTAAGGCAGAAACATGTTGACCTCTCACATAACGGATAGGGGACATTAATTCCCCACATACCGTCACTTGATTTTAATATCATATAGTTACCTTTAACATTAAAAACACGATTAAGATAACTATAATGTTTTTAACCACACTTTGTTTATGGGCCCCACTTAGTTTAGAAGTGCATCCCTGTCGTCAGGTATGCCCGCCCTCTATCAAACCAAGGTTTTAGAGGGCGAGGACTGGTCAATGATGAAGCATGACACCAGGTGGTGTGTGAGACCAGTCCGTTACTTTTGTGAGATGCCTTCACTTACAAACACATCCCAAACCTCGTAGTGGCAATTCAGTTAGGAGCAGCTTTTGTGGTTAGACTGTTAGTGTTGGAGGCTGCTAGCTCCTAAGACCCCGTGCCTCTCGTTCCCTTCTCCACACAACGTGGGGCTTTTGTGGTTATTGCTTCATCTAGCACACTAAAGTAAATAAAAATGAACATATATTAATTATATGATAATGAAACTTTCACTGTTTACCACCCACTTTGCACTATTCCCCATTAATGTTACCTAGCATAAGCTTTGTGCAAAAGCGGCATTATTTGTTAGTGTAAACAGAATGCAACATGCAATTTACTGAAGCATAATGCGGCCTATTTATCCAAAGTTTCTCGTTTTCCAAAATCACAAATGTTATTACAATATCATTTTGTTTACGTGTTAGTTCAGACATGCGCAAAGCAATTTCCCTCATGTTTGTGTGGGGTGTACATTAGTTTTCAACAACGATTTACTGTTAGTACGTATTATGGGGGTATCAGATCCGAGCAGGTTTCATTTTTGCGAAACCCTGCTCCATCAATTCCCCCCTCTGATGGCTTAAAGAAGCCATCATAAAATACCTACCATACCGAGTGCCATCTTTAATCATTTATATTTCTGTTTTCTTCTCTCTTTTTATGGCACCCTCATCCAAATCTTTCATCAAGTCATAGTACTCTCCTTTCATTTCCTCTAATTCTATTTCTCTCTTTTTCTCTTTCTTGCTCTTCGTTTATTCTTTGATTCTATCATTTCTTTTCTTTTGTTCTTACTCTTACAACACTTATATGTTGTTATTATTACTAAAATTATTAATGCTACTGAAACCATTGGTATTATTATTCTTCCTAATATACTACTTCCAAAGGTAGAAAACCATCTACCTATAGTGGAAAAACTTTTACTCAGTCTCTCCCAAACAGCATCAACCTTCAGTTGGGTCAAATCTTCATGTAATTTTGTAATATTCTTTATATATCCCTCGATTCCTTTGCTTTTATCAGAGATATATGTGCAGCAATGTTGGACTTTCAACATTCCACAGACTCCACCCTCTTTTGCCAATAATATATCAAGGGCAAGTCGATTTTGCAAAACCATTGATCTGATTGCAACCATTTCCGTGTCAATCATCAAGAATCCACCTGCGGTATCTGTAGATAACCGATCATCCACTGTAGACAATTTTTGAATTTTATGTGAATTCAGAACGACTCCAACTGAGGGTATCAGTGCACCAAAAATATCTCCTACTATTTCTGAAAAACTTGCTCTTTTGCTACGTGTTAGTCCTTGCTTTACTTCATTGAGTTTATGACTGTTTCGATCCATGTGATAGACCTAGGGGAAGACAATGGCAAAATAACAACTACCATACCAATGTGCAGGCAGCTTATAATAGGCTTTCTTACCACACACATAATAAATCCCTGGAAAAACAGGATCAGTTCCACCTTTCAATCCCCAACCTCCAGTGATTTGAAAAGTATGCTCACATTCACTAGAACCAATAAAATAATTATTATAGTTAGTTTTCGTTCTAAGGAAACACATTTTTCCCTTCTGTGACCAGTCCAGGGACATTGCAGCGTACCCTTTGCCTTTTTCATAACTTCCTTCCCTAAAGTCCCATGGTGGTACCCGTGACTTCTGTTCAGCAGCTTTCCTTTTAAAACTCTCTCTTCTATCTTCTACCATGTCTATGAAAATTCTCTCTTCTACCCGCAAGCTACAGGTTAAATTATTCTTATAAGCATATTCTAAGTCTAAGGTTTTAGTGATATGGGAAAATTCCCCCCATATATCGCGCATTTTTAGCACTCAAAACCTTATTTAGTTCTTTAATAATAGGAATTTCAGAAAATACTAAATCTATATTCGAAAAATAGTATTCGAGCTTTCCCGTCATGTAAAACAGGCTTGTGAGTATACTGCAAGACACACCATAGGTTAACGGAAGGTGATGATAAGTTACCCCCTCTGAGACAGACGAAGGTAATTGCATGCACACATAACAATCACTTACATTCATTGTGTTAATATACTCGGTGAGTAATTTTGTAAAGACATTTAACGAGAAATCACTAATTGATTTATCATGATGGAGAATACTTCCATCCAACGGTTCTAAGTTAGTATTAGGAATCTCAATAGTAACTTCACTCATTCTTTCTTTTGTTACATTATTAGTATTGTTTCCATTATTAGTTATCATTAGAATAGGTACAAGGACAGTTAATATTAACCATATAAGACACCACAGAAGCAAGCTTTAATACATCTATTCAGGACCTAAGGCAGCATCAAAATTTCACTCAAAAAGCATGGACAGACCGATCCTCTAGAGCAATTAAGAGAGCCTTAACATCATTGATCAGAGATAGTGTGGGGTGAGTGGCATATGTCTGGGTTCAAACACAGCAGCTACATCTTCAAACCAAAAAGTGTGTTGTCTTTGGGGTCAAGGGTGGTGCATTTTGCGAACTTATGATTGACAAGGAAGACGGGAATCCCTCTCTAAGATGGCAAGGAAGTCCTGATCAGACTCTTGAAGAGGATAGAGTTTTGACTAGAAACATAGTACACATGACTGTTCAGGTTACTTCCACTCTTGTAAGAACACTTGATAGCCACCTCGATGTGAGACCAGGTGTCACAGCAGACAAGAGGCCATCAAAGAAGTTGGGAAGGCTAGAGAACAAGGTAGAAGGTTATGAAGGGATGGAAACCCTATAGTACAGAGTAGATGAGCCACATCCTCCAGCAACAACGTTTAATATATTTCCCCTTAGACTAAATATTAGCGATATCATCGATTTCAGCACAGGAGAATGAATCATCACTATCGCCATATTCAATCCCAGGAACTTTGAGAATGTCAGTTCCAGGTGTAGCAAGCGTATGAGTCGTATCCAATACAGCAGGAATCAGAGGACTAGTGGGAGTGCAGGAGCAACAGGAGTATGTAACAGAAGCCTCTTGATAAAGACCACATCTGCTTAATCATCCGGAGCAGGAATAGGATGTGACACCAAATACAGTGACCTGTCATGTCTCTGCTTCTTATGCCTGGTATTTTAGCAGTCAGAAGAAAGTCTCCTATCCCCTGAAGAGAGATGTCACTGTCATCAGCAGTGTTTGAGAGGTCAGCTCACAGGGGAGCCCCAGTCGAAGCAAAGCAAGCACAAGCAATAAGAAAAATGAAATACCAAAAGTACAATAATGGCAGAAGTAACAGATGATCACTCACTCAGGCACAGAAGGTGTCCATGTGTATAGCACTCAGTAGGTTAAGGTAGATTGGGCACCACTCCTGCTCAGTTCAAATCCACAGTTCGCCTGACATCCAGTCTCAACACAAAGTGGAAATTGGACATGAATGGAGAAGCGGAAGTCCCACCCACCTGTACCAGGCCATGCAACCCAGCAAAACAAGCCAACCTTCAAGCTGCAAGTATGATGGATAGGGTACTAATAATCCGAATAATCAGGAAGGAATAGATGATGGGAACTCACTTTCCATCCTCAAGTGCAGGAGCTAAAGCGCTCAGTCCGCTGCATGTTCAAATTTGTGACCCTCTTATATCTAATATTTAGAGGGAAGAGTTTAAAAATAGATTGGGCTTTTAGGTGCCTGTCTCTGGGGGCATGCCATCCCTCATTCATAATGACTGGGACAAGGATCGGGGACAAAGTATTACTAAATGAAAAAGATAAAAACATGAAGGGCCTCATTTACAAGGCCACTGCGCCGCAGGAGCGTCACTTTTCTTGACGCACTAGCGGTGCAGTATTTCTGCCCATTATTTCAAGGCCAAGTAAAGTCAACCTGCGTGACTTTTCATGACCCTGTAAATATGGGCCTCTTTCACACATTACTCTGTGTAAAAGGGGCGTTCCATGGGTGGTGCCACGAAACATCCATGGACCCTGACACATTCACAGATTTACAACGTGTTGTAAAGCTGGGAATGCGTCAGAATCCTACGCCTCCCCTGGGGAGGCATAGGAGTGGCGCAACAAGGAGAAATACTTTTATTTCTCCTTGTTTTTTCCTTTTTCTACATAAAAAGAAGAAAATACCATCAATTACTGTTTTTTTGCAGGAAGGTGCACCCGTCCTGTACAAAAACAATCATCCCCGCAACGCAGGCCCCCTTGCAACATGACACAAGGATGCCTGCACTTGCGCATGGCAGCCAATTGTGAGCCAGCACAGGGGAAAGCACACGGATGCGTCATACTGTTGTTAATACGATGCATCCCTGTGCTTTTAAAATGACGCAGTTCGGCGCAACAAAATAGCTTGTGTTGCTCTGCATCATTTTTTTGTAAATGAGGCCCTTATTTTTTTGTTTTACATCGTGACATGAATATGTAAATGTTACTGACCCTTTACGGATTTATTATTTTGAATGCACCATACCTACCATGTGTATCACTCTGGCATTAAAGCAATCATAAAATGATCAAATCAAGAAAGACTTGGCCCTCAATGTAAGCCTGACGCAAAACACGATTCAGATGGAAACAGGTGTTTCTGCCCTAATCAGTATTTCAAAATGCGTAGAAAAATCCAGACCTTGCATCGTCCCCAGATTCATCTCGCTTCTGAAAAGCAGGGAGAATATATCCAGTAAGAAGTGCCTGGAGTGGAGTAAACTAGAGGAAAGCAGCACGCAAACACCCAATTCGGAGGTAATTAATAATCCCTTAGGTCAAAACCTATGCTTTTAAGGCAATACTGTATATGGAAGGTATCAAACCAAGATATATCCATAATTTTGAATGCAGAAGGCAAGGACACTCATAATAAGGATTTTTGTAGACTGAGTCTAACTAGTAGAGTCATATTTACCCCCTAAGCACAAGGAGTGGAATCATGAAATCAGGCTATATTTTACTTTGCCAAATGCATGCCCTATATATTTTACTGTAAATACAGGCCTTTCCATGCTTCTCCACACTAACAGCAGCAGGGGGACTTCTGCTGAACATGTTTTGAGGACGCAGCGTAGGCAGCGGCATGACGTAGCCTATTCACTTATTTAATGGCTCTTCCTGGGTTTACACACGTCATTACTCCTGGTAATGAGGCCATCGCTCCGTCTCCACCCGTAGCATATTTACTGCTGAGCATTATTGAGCAGCACGTGCCACGCACCCGCCAGTGCTGGGAGACTCAGCTGTGACCCAGTTCGAATTCCAATTCTTGTATAAATCACCTATACAAGCAGCGTCATACAGAGGGACATCATTAAAGTCCTGCGCTATAGCGGAACGTGTTACTTTTCTACATAAAATGGCCTGAAGAAACGGGAGCGAGTCGGTTCGCCACGGAAGTAGCTCTGTGGTGAGAAAATATGTGCAAGGCAGACTGCTTTGCTGGTCCCACAAATTGAAACTTTCACCATGCTGAGAGATGCTTATCAGCAAACTATGATTATTGTAAATGATTCCAGGGATAGAAAAGCAGTGAACTACGCGCCTCGAGGAATTTATAAGTGGATTAGCGAGTGGGTTAGAGTGTATTCGAAATCCATACAAGCCCACTGACTGCAGCATCCTAACTCTGACGCAATATTTTTATAAATCCACGTTCGTTGTGTGTAAAAACCAGACTATTCAACTACAACAATTATTATAGCTTGGCAAAAGGCTTTCCGTGAGGAGATACTAAAGTGGCATTGAGACCAACGGCTCAACAATGCACTTACAGCACTACCAAGGAAATGCTGAAAACATGTAGGCATAGCTGCCAAGGTTTCAGATTGCCATGTGTGACATTTTTATAATTTCAGGGTTATTATGAGTGACATTTCAACGAGTATGAGTGACACTTTCTCGCGAGCAAAACAAAGCAATGAAGACGAGAGAAACATATAAATATTGCAAATTACAACCATTTACTCAATGAGAAACCATGGACTAGTTCCTCAGTGCACCCCTGCTTCCTTTGTTGCAGGAGTGAAATGTCTGGCAGGCATTACTGCACTGTGTGAAATGGACATCAGTGAAGCTTCAATGGGAGCATCTGAAGGCTGTGAAAGGCCCCTATGCAGTGGTACTGTGCACACTTCAACTGAGAGACAAGGAGGCAGAAAGAGATGGATTAACTGACAGTGGGACACAGATACAGAGAGATGACACGGGGGCATAAAGACATGGGCAGACTGCCACTACAACTTAATGCAGAAACTGGGTAGAGAGGCAGAGGGAACTCGCACCAAAACGTAGGGACACATAAATGGGGCAGCTTAGCATCACTCCAGGCTAGGCCTCTCTCCCGCGTCTGGGACCCAGCCCCGGCAACAGGATGTGTGAGGCCCCAACAACTGCAACAACACACTGGTGCCTAGTGTTGCCGAGCGGGCAACAGAAAAACAAAATACAGTTTGCAAGCCAGCCAATGTCCCCCCACGCCCCCTCCCGCTGCAGGCAAAATCAATCTCAGGACTCGGGCCGGCCCCTCTCTGTGATGCGAGTGACTGGCGTGACCCGGCCGGCCCAACAGCACCGTGAGAGTTTGGAGTCCCAACAACATTATGAAAGTAGTAGTAAAAACACTTACTTGAACTAGAAGAGTTCAGAGACTTTTCCCGGTCCGTCCGGAGGGCCGCAGGCCGCACAGGGACCCCCGCACAGCTCAGCTGCAGCACTGACTGCTCTTCAGTGCACAGCACTGCATGATGCACTCTGCGGGACTACATCAGTCTTGTTCTTCGAGTCCGACCCCCAGACACTGGCTGCTGACACATTCCTCATCCCCCCGCTTGGCCGCAGTTTAGTTTTCGCCGCCGCCCGCGATCACCAATGCCTCTTCTTGCGCGGCGGGCGGCGAGTCGACACTTCAGTGTCTGTGTGTCCTCCTGGCACTGTTGTCGCCGCGCCGCCGCCGGTGACAGTGAATTTCACTCGAGGTCATCATGGTCACTGTCCCCGCCGTCCGTCTCTGAGCTGGCCAACGCGGTAATTTGCGGCGCTCAGCTGCGCACGAAGAGACAGCAGTGCAGCACGCCACGGCAAGGACTCCCTGACTCGATTTGAGTCCCCCGCCACGGCCGCTTCTGCCTCAGTGTGCTCACTACTTCCTCTTCCTCCGGACATGACGGCAAGTACGGCGTCACATCCAGATTATAGCCACCTGGGCGCCCCTGGTGAGTGCCTGGCTGTGAGCCAGTTACAGCATCGTGCTGAGAGGGCGGCCCCCCCCCTAATTAATTGGCAGCAACTGTGTGTCAAACTTAAGTCGCGCGGCAGGAATAATTGCAGCGCCAGCCTGGAGCCAGCACGAGGATTGTTACATTGTAGCCGCCTAGCGCTGCCGCGCTCTCACTCAGTCACGAGCTGAGAGCAGTCATGACATGTGATTAACTATTTAGGAACTAGAGCAGCTGCTGGCACTGGCAGCACGTCTCTCGGAGCAGCAGGAGCCGTGCACAGGCGCCGCCGCCGGTGGCGCGAGCTTTCAGTGCGGTGATGCGGAACACCGCACTGAAATGCGTGAGTGTCACACCTGAAGCGTGATACTTAGCAGGACTGTGTAGGGGCATATTTATGTAGGTTTCGCTTCATCTTTGCGGGAAGCAAGGAGGCATAAGGGTGACGCACATTCGACGTAGAATTTATCAAGCCAAGCAAGGCCACCTTGTGTGGCTTGATAAATCCAGAGTAACGTAACGCAGTAAAATCGCTGCATTGGATTACTCTGGCCTGGGTAGGCATTCCATGGGCGGAGCATGGGAGTTCCCACTCATTCACCCATGGATTCTGACGCATTTCCAGATTTACCGCTACTAGTAGACCTGGGAATCTGTCAGAATGCTACGCCTTTCAAGGCGAGGCGTAATGGGGAGAAATATCTTTTTTCCTCCTTGCTACTTCCTCTTTCTATGTGTGCTGCAGTCGGCAGCACACATAGAAAGTGCTGCCGACTGCTTATGACGTAGGCTCCCTTGCGCCATGGGGAAAGGGTGTCTGTGTTGGCGCTAGGCAGCACATTGAGCACCAGTGCTGGGAAATTACAGAAATGCGCTGTATATTAAGTATGGCGTATTGTGTGCTGTCGCTGGGAAATGACAGGAATGGGCTGTATATTGTTAAGTAAGGCGCATTCCTGCCCCTTCCCTATCACGCAGCGCAATTCAGCAAGGTGACTTGCTGCGCTGTGCTGCGTGATACCTTAGTAAATATGGCCCTAAGGTTCTCACATGCACATCAATGAGCATCTTGACTAAACATCTATGAAATACTGTAAAATGTAGTCTGTGTTGGCGCTAGGCAGCACATGGTGCGCCAGCGCTGTATATTGTTAAGTACGGCTCATTCCTGCCCTTTCCCTATCAGGTAGCCCAGTGCAGCAAGGTTCTCACGTGCACATCAATGAGCATCTTGACTAAATGTTTATCAAAAACCGCAAAATTTAGTAGCAATATTCACAGGTCTGTCTCAGAAATCCTGGGTGACACATTCTGGCCTAATGTGGGCTCCTTGCTACTCTCTGTTTCACATGATATAATTAAGGGAGCTGAGAATTCATACCTCTTAAACCTCTGCATATGAAATGATATATTTAGGGTGGGCTATCCCTGGCAAATAATAATTGATATAATGTTCAGGTTTGGCTCTATTAACCCTTCCTGGTTAAAAAAAAAGCATGGGATGGTATTCTAAGAGGGACTGGGCTGCCGACTGAAGAAGGAAGATTAGACCTGCTTGCCTTTAAACCAGGCTATCCAGAGTGACTCCAAGGTTCAGTCAGTGGCCCTCCTGTGTGAGCTACAGGGAGACAAAAAGCTTCCAGAAGCCTCCCTGTAACTGCCCATCTAACCAGCACCAACTGGACATGCTTAAGCTGTGCTTCTAGCCTCAACTGGGATAAAGCGCTGATTCCTGAGAGGAATCCCCCAGGGCCTGGACCCTTGTCGGGCATCAGTGTGAGCTCCTCCTTAATAGAAGGTGAAAATCCTTAAGTTTAGGATCCTTGTGACTGTGAAGTGACCTCTTAGCGCAAAGAATCGGCTACCTGTGTCATTCGCGAATGCAAAGCATAAGCAGGACCTTCTCTTTGCGCTGACAGTGACCATTCGCAACAACTACCAATGTGAATCTCCAGCGAGACCTACTCTTCACGCTGACAGCCTGCATCAACCACCAACTTGAAACTCCAGTGACAACCAGCTATTTGCGCTACAACAGCGACCATCCACAATGCCTGACCTGCTCCACACGACAACAACGACCTCCTCGTTGCCCCTGTCAGTGCGAAGGTAACTCTTCGTGCTGGACTTGAGAAGGTAACTCTTGAGCTGAACTAACCTCAACCCTGTGTCTGACCTGTGCTCTATCGCAGTCAGTCTAAACTTGTGACTGTCCCCCTCTCCAGCGCAACCAGATGACCGCGAGTAGCGCTTTGTGCTTTTTGGCATAATTTTCATCTAAAACTTTAAACACCTTGTTAGAACTGGCTTTTTCAGCGGGTTTATCCCCAGACTTTATGCTTTTTGGCCTCCTGTTTTTGACCCTGTTTTTGTTGGTTTTATGACACTAGGCACTTTAATTCTGCTGATCAGTGCTAAACTGCACATGCTCTCATAAAAATTGTTAATATGGTTGGTATTTCCATGATTGGCTTATTTGATTTACTACTAAGACACTAGTACAGTGCACTGTGTGTGCCCAGATCCTGTAAATCAATTGCTGCTAGAGGGCTTGCAGCACAGAGTGTGCCACCCACACAAGCAGCCTTGCAAAAGGTTCTCAGATCTGGCATTGCAGTCTCTGTGCAGTTCAGTACTGCCATGTCGACCTGGTGAGTGCAACCACTTGCCAGGCCCTAACCTTCCCTTTTCTTTCATGTGAGTCACCCCTAAGGTAGCAGGGTGCAATGTATGTGAAAGGTAGGACATGCCCTGAGGTGTGTGGCATGTCCTGATGGTGAAATACTGCCAATTTCATTTTTCACTATTGAAAGGCTATCTGTCCCATAGGATAGAATGGGAGTTTATTTATACCATCTTATAAATATAACTTTCCATTGGGATAAGATAGGAAGGTAAAGTTTAGTATGCCTGAACTCAGAATATAAAAATGCATCTTTCAGTAAAAATGATTTTTATATTGTGTGTTTGAAAATTCTACTTTTAGAAAGTGGTTATTTTCTCGCTTAGCCATTCAGTGTTAGGTTTGTGTATTGACTGTCTGCCTTTGGAGTGACAGGGGCTGGGGATGTGCATTCAGACAGCCACCTGGGGGGTGAGGTGTGTCCTGCCTTTCCAGGATGAGTCAGGGCTGGGCTGAATAGACCTGGGCTGCATTCAGAGTAGGGGGAGGAGATTTCTTTCACACCTGAATGGGCCTGGTCTGTCAAAGACAATGCTGTCTCCACCTCCTTACAGGAAGCTGCACCAGAGAGGACAGAACTGGCTTTGGCTGGGCAAAGAGCTTCTCTGCCACAAGAGAACAAATACATTTGTGCTATAAAAAGTGGGGCCCAGACCCCTGAACTTTAGATTACTTCTGGAATTCAAGAGGAACCTTTGCCAAGAAGAGCTGGAGAAACTGAAGGAGAAGTACTGCCCCTTTGCTGTGTGCTGTTTGGGGTTGGCCTGCAGTAGCTGTTTCTACCAAGGAGAGGTTAAAGACTTTGCTCCGTGTTGTGTCTCCTGAATGAGGAAGATCTCCAAGGGCTTGAAGTAGAGCTTGCCTCCTGTTTTGAAGTCTGAGGGATATAAAGACTTCACCACCAGCTCCCCTGAACTTCATTGCTGGGAGTTCTGACCTGCCAAGAGGTGCCTGTGACTGTGTTGGGCCTCTGGAGGTTGTTCCTGCTGCTGGGAGCTGGAAAAGTAACGCAACTACAAGAAGCACAACGCATCCGCACCTGTTTCCGACGCATCGCCGAAGAAACTGACGCAGCGCCTGCCCATGGATGGAAAAACCGCTGCATGCCCAATCCTGTGCACCGATCTCCAAAGTCCAAGATCACTGCACTGATTCTGGCGCAGGCCCTGCTGTGCGGCTGCAAGAACCAACGCATCATGGGACCACGGCTGGAGAAACCAACGCAGCAACGTTGCCGCCGCATTTAGAACCGACTCATCCCCGATCTTCACGCATCGCACCAGGGTGCTGAGTCTACAAGGACACCGGGCTGCAGTAAGAAACCGACGTATCACCTCCCCGCACAGTAAAGAACCAACGCATCACCTCCCCGCACAGTAAGGAACCAACGCATCACCTCCCATGCATGGCAGTAAGGAACTGACGCATCACCTCCCCTGGAGAAAGGAACCAATGCATCACATTCCCTGGGCATAAGGAACCAACACATCACCTTCCCTGCGGCTGTGTTTGTTTGTGACTATGACGCATCCAAGGTACTTTGTGTTGAAAGTGTTGCAACTATAGTTTGCTATGGACAGAACTGTTTCTACCTTTTAAAAGTCATATTTTGATTACTGTATCGTGGATTTTTGTCGTTTTGGTCTTGTTTGGTTTAGATAAATTACTTATTTTTCTAAACTGGTGTGGTGTCCATTTGTAGTGTTTTCACTATATGACTGTATGTGTGCACAAATGCTTTACACACTGCCTCTGAGATAAGCCTGTCTGCTTGTGCCAAGCTATCAAGGGGGTGAGCAGGGGTTATTTTAGTAGTGTATCCCCCTTACCCGGACTAAGATGCAAACCATTGCCAACTAGAGACCCCCATTTCTAACAGACCTCATATCTGTAGTTATACTGCTTGGATGTTTGTCCTTTTGGTGTCATTTTATTTATTAAACGTTACTCTATTTTTGTCAATTGGTTTGTTATTTTTCTTGTGCTGTATTTTCACCATATTACTGTTTGTGTGATGCATAAATACTTTACACATTGTATCTACGTAAGTCTGACATCTTTGTACTAGACTACTAGAGAGTTAAGCACAGGTTTATTTAATGACTTTTGTGGTTCACTTGGACAGGATTCTGGTTTTTAACCCCTTTCCCAGCACCCTGCATTCTACACCATCGGCATCCCCCTCTACTTACTGCTAATGCTCAAAGGGTTTCTGAGACCATCCTAAGTCTGGTTCATTGTGAGTGCTAATGGTCTAGAATCACAAATAGCGGTGATTCCTAAAAAAAATGTAGGAGACACTTTAAGTAGGCAACGAAGAGTGAGCTGCTGGATGATGATTTCTGTAGCATAGGCTTCTCATCATCGGTGTGCTCCTATGCATGCATAGAAAAATGGCCATGCACCTGATCTTGCAACAGTCCACTGTAATCACTCTTACACTAATGGGATCTTGATTTATTTAGGTACCCGCTTGGTTAAGTATCTTACCTGGTCATTCATTCTGAGTGCCATTCTACACCCCATAAGTCTTGTGACAGTCAAAATTAAAAATGAGTCCTGGGACCATTAAAACTTTATTTATATGGTGCTAAGGCGCATGGATAAAACATGCTAATACATGCTATGACATGTGGGTTATGTACCAGCCAGGATTGCTATAGGCTGGGCAATTATCTGTCCCACTACATGTGGCAGTGATGTGAATGCTGAAATATTTATTGGCAGATGCTAATGGAGAAAACTCGGTCTGTAAATTTGCTGTATGTGCTAATTAAATATGGATGATTTTTATTGTTAATGTGGGATTGCTCTGATGGTTTATTGCTTTTATGTGTGCATTGTTTATATTGTACAAATGAACCAAATATATAAAATGAAAATGTAAAAGTATTTTTTCCCAGCTCTTAAAAAACCAACCTGATGGTTCTTAGGAGCCACCTAGGGATTCCCTGAAATTGGGTGTGCACTTCATTGTTATCCGCACCCCATAGTCTTGAAGGAGTAGACCCCCAACCTCTTTCACAGTTGCTGGCTGGTGGAAACATGCATAGAATTGTGAGATGCAGTAACTAACTGCACCCACTGGAGAGGACCTACTGGTGCTCCCTTTCAAATTGATTGAAGTAGCCTGCATCAATTTTCAACATTCATTCTTTTAACATAAACACTCAAAATATATGTAGAATCAGATGACTATTCTCTAGTTTCCTTTATCATTTCTTCTACAAAGCTTTCACAGGTCAGATGTTCTTAAGAGTTTATACATGAATAGGTTTATACACTCAAGAGATTTGACATATGTAGGTTTCAATTTTCAATAAAAATTACAATTAGATCATCATAGGTGCATATGAAATAAAATAAACAGAGATGATGGAGCAGTGTGGCAATGAGGGTGAACTATTGATCAATATATTCTGGTTCACCATGAAGTAAGCCACATATCCAATGCTGAGTTGGAGGTAGAAAGCTGGCATAAGGTTGGAAATGTCAGATAAGCAGATTTCGGTTATTAAATTCAGTCCACTGGGATATCTGTTCAGTTTAGAACCTTAAACAGGGTCCATGGGTCATAATAGATCATCATTAAGACCAAAAAAGGCATAGTTTGCTGTCTATCCCCAGGATCAAGAGAATAGGCATTGATATATGCGAAACAGTACCTGAGATTCCCATGGTCCAGTAGGATTCTGATGGGTAAGGCCAGGCATCTGAGGAGGAAGACTTGTCTGCAGAGGAATACCTGCATAGCGTTTCGAGTTGTAAACTGCATAATGACCCATCCAAGTCCACATCTGTGGGGCACAGTTCCTACATTTTTCCTCTCCAATGCCTTCATTGCAAGGCTGAGGCACATGTAAAAACAGAAGCCAGTGGACTGTTTAGTATCTACTGGTAGAATGGTGTCTTCTATACTGAGTCAAAATACTCAGATCCTGGGTCGCTTGTAGGCTAGTGGTGTACCATCTCTACCAGAGCTTACATAAAACAACCCTATAGCTGGAAATCTTGGTGTGACTTAAATGCACAACTGGCTAGTGAGCCACTTTGATTGGCACCAAATGGGGGCTAGAGTACAGAAGGGCTGTCACTCATACCTCAACTGCTTGGCCAGAGGCAAGTTAGTAAACACTGTAAGCCCTCCATTATTCCACTGCCCAAAGGCAAGTCAGTAAACACTGCCAATGGAAGGGACATCATTAGCCAGCGTGGGAATGAACATTGTTGGAACCGTAAAATCTTAGATTAGCTCCGTAGCAGGTTTATTCTACTTTTGATAGCTAGGGCCTTGCTGGGTATCATAACCCGAGTATGGTTCTAGTGGTTTGTAAAGAGATAGGTACCACCAGGGGACAAGCTTCATGTCAGTGTACCTGAAGGATATGTGAGGAGAGCACTGAGTTAATTATAAGGTTTAAAAGACTTATTATCCCCTAGGTCGATGGGCTCATTGATAGATTCAACAACACCCTAAAACTCATGATTGTGAGCCTGGAGAACCCCTCAGGAGAAAGTGAGATATCCTGTTACAATTCCCTTTGTTTGCATAGAGGGATTTTGCAGAAAGGTGTGGTCTCAAATTCGGCAAACATCTGTTTTGGCACCCTGACAAATGTTTCTTTTGTTTTTTGAGAGAGGTGTGGGAGAATCCTTTCAAGAAATGCAAAGAAGATGAGATGGACTATGCTGGGATTTGGGTCCAAGATGACCTTGAACATAAACAAAGCAAACAAAAATCAGGAGGCAATTCAAGAGACGAAAGAGTGGTAATATCCTTAGGGTTTTATGGTTGAGTGTTAACCTGGGCAAACAGTGTGGGTGGTGGAGCTAATTGACACTCAGGCACCAAGATAAGTGAACTGCAAAAGGTAAATCAAGTGACCGATCTTACCAGTTTGAGAAACCACACAGGACAGTGCATGCCAACAAGATTAAGTTCCACTATAATAGGACTCTAAAGAGAATTTGTGTCAGGTATTTAAACAGTAATAAAGAAACTTTAAAAACAAAGAACCAATGAATAATTTCCAAACCAACTTAGAAAAAGAAAGATTTTTTTAATAAACAAAATGACTGACAGTGGTCTAAATCAGACTAATAGAACCAGCTATATGAAGTTTTAAAAATCACCAGAAAAAAACAGAGAGCCTCATTATAACTGCCTCTGCATTGGCCTGGTAAGTCAATACATTTCCAGAGTTAAAAATTGTTAGGTTATCAGTAACTCTTTACACAAGGGAGTTCACGGTTTGGTTTGGTTTGGTTTGGTTTGGTTGCATTTGTGCATCTATTTCCAAAGTATTATATCCAAATCCAAAATATGTCAATAGATCTACTGGGAGTTGGTATGCCTACCAACTCATTAAGCCCACTCAGGTTAGGTCAAAACACATTTCTGAGACAGCCTCTGCTCAACCCCAACCATATTAGAAAAATAGGGAATAATACAGTTAGTGAAAAGACACCAAGATCAACAAAATAGGTTAAGCGGCACCTGAGATATGAATTTTTAGGGAAAATGCACTAAGAAAAAGTAATGCCCCAATCATAAGTTACTGTTTACGGTTGACTGGGACCAAGGCACGATTTAAGGCCAAACTCGTTGAAGCGGAGGTCAGATACACCAAGCAGGTCATCCCAATCAAAGATTTTACATTCTGACTTAGGGCCTGATTTACATTTGGGAGGATGGACCATTGTTTCACCAGGGTGATGGAGAAAATGAGTCCATCGCCCTGGTGGAGGGACAGCCTGCCAAACTTAACAAGCATTGGTAAATGCATTAGGTTTCACCTATGTGATTAATAATAAGCTGTTTTTTGTTGTAAGTTGTAGATTGTTGAGTAGTTTACAATATGTTACAGAAAGTCTGTTAACGTGTTATGACTTGTTTACGTACAAAAAGGCAATATATTGTGCTGTTACTAGTGGTATGGTGCTGGTAAGTAATAGCTAAATTTTAGAAAATGAAATGAAAGAGAAATAATAAAATTAATTGATGTAATAGCAATATCATATGTTTAGAGGAGTTGTGACAACTTTTGGCCCCATTGTCACTGCACCTGCTACACCACTCAAACCATGACACTATTGCCTGTAAGGTAACTGCACTTGTGACTGCCTGTTAAGTAGTAAAATATTGCAATGTTTGCTGTTTAGAGGGGTTCCCCGAGCTTTGGGCCCCGGTGTCACTGCACCTGCTGCACCATTGAAATTATGACCGTAGCGCCTGCAAGGTAACTGCACTTGTGACTGCTTATTTAGTAGTTAAATATAGAAATATTTGGTGTTTAGAGGAGTTCCGACAACTTTTTGCCCCGATGCCACTGCACCTGAAGCACCATTGAAATCATGGCTCTAGTGCCTGCTAGATAACTGCACTTGTGACTGCCTGTTTAGTAGTAAAATTTAACAATATTCTGCGTTTAGTGGGGTCCCTAGAGCTTTTGGCCCCGGTGCCACTGCACCTGCTGCACCATTCAAATCATGACCCTGTTGTCTGCAAGGTAACTGCACTTGTAACTGTCTGTTTAGTAGGAAAATATAGTAATATTAGGTGTTTAGTGGGGTGCCTAGAGCTTTCGGTCCTGGTGCTACTGCACCTGCTGCACCATTCAGATCATGACTCTATTGCCTGCTAGATAAATGCTGTGTGACTGTCTTGTTTAGTAGTAACATTTAGCAATAATCTTCATTTAGTGGGGTCCCTAGAGCTTTTGACCCAAGTGCCACTGCACCTGCTGCACCATTCAAATTAAGTCCCGTTTAGCTGCAAGGTAACTGCAATTGTGACTGCCTGTTTAGTTGTCAAATATAGCAATAGTATGTGTTTAGAGGAGTTCTGACACCTTTTGGGCCCAGTGCTGCTGCACCATTCAAATCATGACCCTGTTTCTTGCAAGATAACTGCACTTGTGGTTGCCTGTTTAGTTGTAAAATATAGCAATATTAGGTATTTAATGGAGTGCCTGAAGCTTTTGGCCCTGGTGCCATGGCACCTGCTGCACCATTCAAATAATGACCATGTTGCTTGAAGATAACTGCACTTGTGACTGCCTGTTAAGTAGTATAATATAGCAATATTTGGTGTTTAGTGAAGCTATGACAACTTTTGACCCAGGGCCATAGCACCTCCTGCACCATTTAAATCAAGCCCCCTTCAACTGCAAGTTAACTACAATTGTGACTGCCTGTTTAGTAGTAAAATATAGCAATATTAGGTGTTTAGAGGAGTGCTGACTACTTTTGGGCCCGGTACCACTGAACCTGCTGCAGCATTCAAATCATGACCCTGTTGTCTGCAAGGTACTTCACTTTGACTGTCTATTTAGTAGCAAAATATAGCAATTTTAGGTGTTTAGTGGGGTGTCTAGAGCTTTTGGTCCTGGTGTCACTGCACCTGCTGCACCATTGACATTATAACCCTGTTATCTGCAAGGTAACTGCACTTGTGACTGCCTGTTTAGTTTAAAATTTTAGCAATAATCTGGGTTTAGTGAGGTCCCTAGAGCTTTTGGCCTCAATGCCATTAAACCTGCTGCAGCATTCAAATCATGACCCTGTTGTCTGCAGGCAACTGCACTTGTGGCTGCCTGTTTAGTAGTAAAATATAGCATAGCTCTTGTATATTAGTTTTATTTTTAATGTGCAATGTTTATTACAACATTTAGAATTTGATCATAATGACCAAATTGATTATGTTGAAAAAATCAATCTGATAATGCCGACAAAGTGCAAAGAAAGATACTGAGGCATGAATAGGAAATGTCACAAACATTCTAAGGCTAAAGCATCTGCTTTACACAACTAAGTAATAAAAAGCAAGCATTCCAGCATAAAGTTAGAAGCTGTCTGCCCTTTCCATGGGACGAGATCTTATCTTGACAGTGATGGGGCTTAAAGTGTGAACAGCTTTAGTAGAAGTATCGTAAATGCTTGCAGCCTATGGAAGTTAACGGAAAAAAAAGTTGCACTCAAAAGCGAATGAACACAGTAATTCTCGTGAATACAGCGCATCCCGGCATTTAAAAAATGTCAGAGCACGGCATTGACAAATTTGGCGTAGCGCCACGCTCCGACATTTTTTTGTAAATATGCCCCTAAATCTAGTGGGCAAGGTCCAAGGTAGAGGCAGCAAGTGTTCCCCAAAGTCGGATACGTCATCATCAAGCTCTTGCTGAAGCAGTTGGTTTTGGTGCCAAAAGCTCCAGGTTGGCCAAACCTGGATTTCATAGTTGGCTAGGTTGCCTTGCAGCTCAGACAGATTGGCAATATTACCCCAGTCCAAATGTTTACCTTCAAAATGTGTTACTGAAAGTAATAGCTGGGCAAGGCTCTATGAGGCCAGATATCTTTGTTGCGAGTGCTCACTGAACCAGTTTCAGCACAGCAAAAATATATGAGCTGTGAGTGGCATGAACCAGATTTTCTCGCCCAACTGGGGTGTGATCTTATTGTGTAAGCATCAGCACCTCACCCTGCTCCTCCAGAAGTAAAAAAATTACAAAGTCTCAACTTTTTGTAATTTTGCAGAAAAATTTATCTTGGTCGGCCCTCAACCCCCAGCTCCACAGAGCAGGGTACCAGACCCTAGGTCTCTCTTCATCCAGGTCTCCAGCAGAGTCCAATCTTCAGTGGTCAGCTAGATCCCCCTAGAATCCCGAGCCCTTTTGCTTTTTTGTGTCTGTGGAGCAGGAAAACAGGAGTTCAATCACTAGACACTTGGAGAGAGTTGAGAGTTATTGAGTTGTCTGCGAGTCTTCTTCCTCCATGAGGAGTCACAAGTCTTCTTTCAGTAGGGCCCACTTTCTTCAGATGGAATCTTCCCACATCCAGGAATGTTCTAAGAATGTTGGGGTGGAGATGCCAGATTTATCCCGTGCACTAGCCTTTGAATGGAGAAATTCTACAAATCAGTCCTAACTATTTTCTCACAGTCCCACCAGGACAACCAGGATTCACCTGTGAGGCTCAAACAGGATTAATTACATTGGACTATCCACCCTCAATAGAGTAGACTGTCTGGCGTCATAGTCTCATGGCCTAGTGTTAGTCGTTGGCCACAGGTTTCCCCTGACACTAAATAGAGTGGGGAGCCATGAGTTTGGATGTCAGGTTACGCTATCGAGTTTTTGGCTGAGTACCCTGTCCACAAAACTCTGAATAAGCCCTAACTATTGAAAGGATATATAGAATAGTAATGGAATAATTTAGCCAATGCTATGTGAAAAGGATATTGCAAGTCACATGAGAGGTCTATGACCCTGCACTGCAGTTAGAGTTTGGCATTCTTCCTCTGCTTTATCGCGGAACTTCTTGGCCGATTTGCAACATCCTTGATAAATAGCACCCGATACATAAACATTCATCTAGGCATCTGGAATGTCTTTCAATGATTTCATTTCATTAATACAAGTAATACAAAACACTTACCATTAGGTCAAGCTGTCCTATATGTAATATGGTTAGTGACTAGTGGGATCAAACAGTGCCATGTTATGACTTCTTGGTAGGAATTCCCATTAGCTTCATCCCAATTGTCTCCCACCATGTGAACACAATTCATGCATCTCCTTTACAAACAGCTAGGCTAGTGTGTAGTCATCAATCAATCAATCAATCAATCAGGGAATTGTAAGCACGCTACTCACCCGTGAGGGTCTCAAGGCGCTGAGGGGGGGGGGGTCCGCAGATCTGTTAAGCCGAAGAGCCAGGTCTTGAGGGTCTTCCTGAAGGTGTTCAGGGAGGGGGCGCGTCTGATGTCTGCCGGTAGCTCGTTCCAGGTCTTGGCTGCAATGTGAGAGAAGGATCTTCCGCCTGCTCTGGCTCTGTGGATGCGCGGGGTTTCAGCAAGTGAGAGGTTGGAAGATCGGAGGTTTCTTTTGGGTACGTGGAAGTTGATTCTGTTGTTGAGGTATTTGGGTCCGTTGTTGTGTAGGCATTTGTAGGCGTGAGTGAGGATTTTGAAAGTGACTCTTTTCTCCACGGGGAGCCAGTGGAGACTTCATAGGTGTTGGCTGATGTGTTTGTGTCGGGGGATGCCGAGGACGAGTCTGGCGGCGGTGTTCTGTATTGTCTGGAGTTTGCAGAGTAGGGACTTGTTGATGCCGGCGTAGTGTGCGTTTCCATAGTCCAGTCTGCTGGTGATGAGTGCGTGGGTGACTGTCTTCCTTGACTCAGGGGGGATCCACTTGAAGGTCTTGCGGAGGATGCGGAGGGTGTTGAAGCAGCTGGAGGTGACGGCGTTGACCTGGGGAATAGGTTTTGGCAGGATGGGCCATCTCTGACTTGATGAGGGGAGGAGCTGTCACCTACTACACTAACACATCACAAAGGCCATGCCTGAGCACACTCACAAAGGGCTCTTTTGTGACTCCAGGCAAGCTGGGGCCAGGGCAGGAAGGCAAGAAATAACAGACACCTCTTGGGGTGAAAACCTCCAGAACCTTCACCTACTTGAAAGTGGGCACCAGGTATAAATATTGAACCATCAGACCCAACTCTTCAGCACAGCACTGGACCTGTGGAAAACTCAGAAGGACTGCTGTGCTGCTCTGCAAGAAGGACTGCTACTCTGCTGTCCGTTCGCCCTGCTGCCTGAGTGAGAAGTACTTGACCTGCATCTCAAATAAATAATTAGGTGTTAAACAATTTTTGTAAGCTGGTTTGGGATTTTTCTTGTGTTGTGTTTTCACTTTATTACTGTTTGAAATGCTGCATAAATACTTTACACAGTGCCTCTAAGTTAAGCCTGACTGCTTTTGTGACGCCAACTGCCAGAATATTAAGCACAGATTAGTTTGGGTTTTTTTTGTGGGTAGTTTTATATATCGTGAACTTGACACGCTGGTATTGGACCGCTTTACATGAGCACCAGTTACATTACACAAGGACACATTCATTTTTGGTAGACAAGGGGAAGATCAAATGGCCTGCCCAGAATCACAGGATGTTGAGCTGACGCCCAGATTCAAACGTGGTTCCCCAGCTACAAAGTCGACAACTCTGGTTGTTATGCCACATCCTCTCCCCAAGAGGAGATTGCTTATGTTTCACCCTGACAGGAATTTCGGTTGCTGCTTGAGTAGGGTTTCACCCCACTCAACCAGCAGTAACCCAATCTCCTACAAGCATTGTTTTAAAAAATTAGGGAATGTGACGTGGACATAAGCTAAACATTATCCATGATTGAACAATTGCTTTCATGAAAACTTTTAACCAAATATATGGAAAAAGGGGGGTGGAGGAGGCTCCAATGCATCGAAAGATCTACAAGAGAGAATATTTTGTTTTAACCAGCAGCTGTTCCTCTATAAGAGCAGAGGAGCATCACTCCCCATGCTGCGAGAGCAGAAAAAGTGAAAAATGAAATAAAAATAGAATGACTTTATTACCATTGTATTTTTAACTCTGTAGCCCGAGCAGAGTATGAGGGCAGGGTGGGCCAATGGGCCATTGCTGGTGATTGGCAGGAAGGAGTGGTGGCAACTCCAGCTTGAATTACGCATGTTGGTTTGCCTGACTGTCTTGCGACGGCCAGCCCGACATGCGCAATTCAAACCTCTCCAACCCGAGCTAGCAGCGTCGGGATTGGCTAAGGGAGTTGGCTGTGGGAGTGGACCTTGCTCAGGGCCAGGATTGGAGAACATCGCGGACGTGCTGCAGCTAATAGATAAGTAAACATTTCTTTTTTATTATAATAAAATGTTAATTAACTTAATGTAATGCATGCCATGTCAGCCTTTTTCTTCCTTTTGGATGTTAGGTGTTTCCCGCATGCTGTTCCATCAAGGGTTATGATTTACCTTATAGAGGAGAAGAGAGTGTAGTGTAACGGCCAAAGCTGCCGACTTTGGAGCTGGGGAAGCAGGTGATTTGATTCTCCGCGCCAGCTCAACCTCCTGTGATACTGGGTAAATCACTTAATCTCCATGCACAGGGATTCAGAGAAGCTAAACTTCATCCGTCTTTGCTAAGGGAAAACTCTGGAGATTAATTTTAATTCCACCCATACCTAGCTACTGGTGCAGAATGGGGTCTACTGGATTCCGCTTGCAATTTGTGATGTGAGCACTTGAAATTTCCCATGGTATTTCCACTGGTGTGCTGCTGTGAAGTGCTACCTTGTGTGCAACACCTTAAACCAAACCGGATTGCGCTGTTGGTTACTGTGTGAATCCATGCCATCTGGCACACTATCTTTACATCTTGCGAATTCATTTAACTGCCTGGTGCATTTTGGGAGTTGAAGTGCTGGCTCCCCTTAAGTGTATTAAAGCTGTAATGTAAAACTGTAAAAAAAAAAACATGAAGGTGAATGCGTTTAAAGTAACTGGTGCTCTATTTAAGCGCTCTAATACCTTTGGGTTGAGAGCCTGCTATATTAAAATAATATGCTAGTGTTGTGGATTCTTTGAATGCTCGGTGTTTTCATTTATGACTCGTGCACTGTTAGAAACTCGCATTGCCTCCAGACTCAACACCACAGCTCTGAGTCGTGGTCCGTTGTAAACGTTATGAACAGAATATATTCAGAAATCAAGGACTGAGAGCTTTGGCTAAAGACATTGCTGGCATCTCTAGCCACACCATTTTCACGTCACCAACCGCCACTGGTTTTAACATGTTCCTTTTGGCAACTTGCTTGCTATTAATAAGCACAAAAGTGTTGTATTTCACAAGATACATACATTGGTAGAAGATAGGATTGCTTCTATAATGTGTATGTGTTATTTTTAGAAAAATGCTGACGGCACTTTGGTTGTAATGGAAGATTTTAATTAGACACATATTGGATTACATTCTTCAGGGAAAGGCATACGGTTCATGCCGAGTGATGTACCCGGGGACAAGGTGCAAGTGGCACGCCTGAGAAAATGTGGATAGGATTGCCAGAGTGTGTCAAAGCAGGAAATCATTGACTGCTTATCCATCATTTCCAGGAACTGTACAAATCATTTTTTTAACATGAAAAGAGATTTAGTACCTAATGACAACATATTGAGTAGTTTTGAACATGGCATTGATTACACTGTATTTTCTGAAAAATAATTAAAGAACACCCTATGGAGCTTTTCTGTTCTCCTCTGCCCTCGAAGGCGTTTCATTTCACTGTTTTGGTAGTCATTTTCTTTCATACAGAATTCTTGTTGGAATCTGGTATTACAACCCCACGATAGACCACTGTGATGTTCTTCCATCACTCAATGCTGAGGCAATGGAGGCTTGAAAACAGATAAAGAACAATGTATGTTATAAACTTTGCTTTACATTCTTCATAGTCAAAGGTTTGAGGTCATTGATTGGGTTTGCACTAAACATCTTCAACAATCCCGTCTAACTACAGCTCTAAGAAAATGAATTCTACTTTCAATTTGCACAGTTTCTACATTTGTTGTAAAGAAATTGTTAGCATCGGATCGATTTATAAAAAGGTCCCGCTTTTAGGAGTCCAGCACACTGCAGAGCAATTATTGCCTGCACTACCCAAATTCACAATAACATTCTTGTTACAGTTTCAGAGTCACCCTTTATCAGATCAACATAACACAGCTGCCCTCTGTCCACCCCTAGAGCTTCCAGTGATGGAAGCACCCGATATGGAACAGCCTCAAACACAACTGGAAGACTGCAGCAGTAAATCACATATTGCCCACGGATGTAATTCCTAAGAAATGAGTCACATGCACACACTCATAAACACAAACAAAGGGTCAGCAGAGGGCCTGCATTCATTCCAAGGAACGGTGCCAGAGCAACCGGCCAGTTTCATTCATCAGGTAAAACCCAAACAATGCCTAGTAGTAAGTGTCACCCTAGATTACACAAATACAACACATCCGGCCGCCTGGATCACCTAAGAGTGTGACCTCCAGTTGGTATTTATGCCCCCTTCTGTCAGGTTAGTATCAAGCATCTAACATGTAATTTATGGCCCACTCTACCAGGATTTCCTGCCCAAAGGGGGATGAGCTTCTCTTTATTGCACCTGCTGTACAGTATAAAGCATGCCATATACCTAATGCAAGTTGAATTTCAGCACGCAACTGTAAGAGATGTGGCTGCTATTCCCGGACGTTATTGTTTAATTAAACTTAAACTGTTCCTGATTGCCAAGTCTTGCTGTTCTCCTATTTGATAGTCAGAACCTGCTTACAACCTTTAGTGAGCCAGATAGGAGCTGATCACGGCGGATACCCAGACTACAGCCTGGGGAAAGGAGGAACCACCCACCCTAGCCTACTCGGCGCACATTTCTGAAGAAAAGGTGCAGCAGGCTTCTCTTTTTACTGCAAACCTGCCGGCATGTAGAGGGTTGGATCCTTCCACTGGCTGCTGTTGGAAAGGGTAAGACGCAGTGATTAGTTTTTCGTTCCCAAATAATACGAACAGCATAGCCTGTCAAACAGAAGCGGTAAGCGCAAAAATAGATTCACCCATCACTCATAGATACGAGTGTCCTGGGGGTACTTTTTTGTATTATTATTTATTGTGGACTAATCACCCAGCACTTCTGTTCAGAGTGGCCTGGGGGTACTTTAAAGCGGAAAAATAGTTTTACCCAGCATTCCAAATCAGAGTGCCCTGGAGGTACGTGAGCCTCAACCTCATATTTTTTAGTTAACCACGAGCTTAGTGTAGGAGCGTTTCTTAACACCCCCTGTACCTGAAAGAAGTGTTGAGAGGAGAAAAAGAAGAACGGAGTAAACCGTTTTCAATTCGGACCAAAGACACTGTACCTAGGAGACTATGCCTAACTCTAGAAGAGCCCAAGCGGGGCTGCACGACAATTGTGCCCTTGAATTAAGGTAATTATGTACATATATGCCGTATGAACGAGGTATGAGTGTTGTCTGAATGAGAAAAGTCTGCACTGCAGGAACACATTGATATTGTCTGCATCATTGTTGTCTGAAGGACCGAAGGCCGCACTACCGAAGCGCAGCACAGAGGCTAAGCAGGAAAGCAATGATGGGGCACAGATTGGCAATGGAGGGCCGGGGGAGTGGGCAGGGACATCAAGCTAAATGAAGGGAAGTGGCACCACATTGGGCCATGCAAGGCAGGAGGGAGTGGTCTGGTGCATGGACTCGGACAACACCCTGTTTGGAGGAGGTGGATGGGGCAGCAAGCTAACTTTTCCTGGCAGGCGGGAAGGGCAGTGGCAGAACAACGGCCACAATGAGCTGTAATGAGGGATCACGAGCATGGACTTAAACAATGGATGGCAAGGAGGGGGGCAGGAACAGCAAGCTTGGGTGGGGGCAGCACAATGCCAGACCAGGCCCTGTGCCCAACTTCCCCCCCACCGTGTATTGCGATGGGCATTGTACTTAGCATTAAAAAAAAACTAGAAATTAGCTGAAATAAAACAAAGGTTACAGGGACGTTATTGTTAGGAAATGGAATTTAAAAAAACCTTAAAGATTAACTAAAAAAACAAAAGTTACAGGGACGTTACAGTTAGATTCAGATTTTACACGCACAAAACCATGGAAATTCAGCTGTTATACTTAGAGTTATTTCAAGTAACTATAACTCGTGCCCTAAGGTAACAATAAATCACGGCCTGACCAAGAACTGCTATTTACCCCAGATATTACATCACTCATGACATCTTCTATGACATCATTGATAATATCACTGTAACATTTGCAGTAAAATTATTGATGAGAAAACTGTGCATGGCGAGGGCACAGGTTATAGTAACCTAACTATAACGCCCCTATAACTTTAGTTTTTTTAGTGAATTTCTAAGGCTTTTTAATACTATTTCCTAACTAAAACGTCCTTGCTAACCTTTTCCGATATATATATATATATATATATATCTCCACATGCCTGTTGCTGCGAAGCCGCACTGCAGGGATGGGGGCTCCCTTTTGTTGAGACATTTTGCTGGATATATATATATATATATAGATATGGATATATATATATATATATATATATATATATATATATATATATATATATATATATATAGTCACAAAGGGTATATATATATATATTTATATGGGTTTATGGATGGGTATGTGTATAGGGTGGCATGGGTTGCTGTAGGTTGTTTTAGAGTTTAGTGGTAGGTAAGGGTATGGGGCAGTAAGGATTTTTTATGGTTTAGGGGTGGGTAAGGGTATTTTTAGAGTTTAGGGGTGGGTAGGGTATTGGGTTGTAAGTGTGTTTTTAGGGTTTAGGGGTTGATAGGGTGGTAAGGGTATTTTAGGGTTTACGGGTAGGTAAAGGCAAAGGGTAGTAAGGGATTGTTAGAAATGGGGGTCTCTAGTTGGCAGAGGTAGGTACCTTTGTCCAAATAGGGACCCTTGCTTCTAGTCAGGGTAAGGGGGATACACACTTTAGATAACCCCTGCTCATCCCCTAGGTAGCTTGGCACGAGCAGACAGGCTTATCCCAAAGGCAATGTGTAAAGTATTTGTACCAACACTCACAGTAACACAGTGATAACACCACAAATGGACACCATACCGGTTTAGAAAAATAAAGTATCTTTATTTAAACTTAACAAGACCAAAACGGCAAAAAATCCAACATACAAGTATTAAGAAAAATGACTTTCAAAAGGTTTTAGCAACTGAGTCAATAGAAAACTATGGATGCGTGATTTCTTGCAAAGTACCTGTTGTTGTGACAAAATTCACCAAGCCAAACAGCCGCAGCGATGAGAAGCGTCAAAAAACAAAGAGATGCGTCGTCCCTGAGACCTTCGTGGATGTGATGCGACAGTTCCGCTGTACACAGGGGAGCGATGCGTCGGGTCCGGTCTGTAGGGGGAATCGATGCGTCGATTCTGAGACGACTCCGATCCGCGGGTGATGCCTCGGGGAAATCTTGCCGCACAGGGACGATGCGTGGAAATCCGGGATGCGACAGCGAACGATGCGGCAGCGAACGATGCGGCGGTGGCGAGCGGCACTTCGTCGACCTTTTCAGCCGCGATCCCTTGATGCGCCGATTCTTGCCGTGGCGACAGGTGCTGCGTCGGTTTCAGCAGTGGCGCGGCAGTGCAGGGAGATTCTTCTCGCACAACGGCGTTGCGTCGGAAAAACTGTCGCAAGAAGAGCGATGCGTCAATTTTCTTGTTGCGTTGCTTTCCAGTTCCCAGTAGCAGAAACAACCTCCAGAGGCCACAGGCACTCCTGGCAGGTCAGAACTCCCAGCAAGGAAGTTCAGGGGAGCTGGGGGTGAAGTCTTTGTGTTCCTGAGACTTCAAAACAGGAGACTTTCCTCAAGCACGGACACAGCACACAGCAAAGTCCTTCTTCTTTCCTTGGCAGAAACAGCAACTGCAGGCCAACCCCAGACACACAGCAAGGGCAGTACTTCTCCTCAGTTTCTCCAGCACTTCTCCTTGGCAAAGGTTCCTCTTGATTCCAGAAGTAGTCTAAAGTTCAGGGGTTTTGGGTCTAATACTTATACCCCAAAATGTCTTTGTTCTCTTTGTGCAAGGGTCTCTGAGCCCAGTTCAAACCAGTTCTGGGGGGCACTCTGCAAGTGCACAACAACATCCATTGTCAGTGTGATCCTTGGCTCCAGACACACCACATTGGGGCGGAGCCAGCACTGTGGAAGGCAGGCACAGTCCTATTCAGGTACAGGTGCTACTCCTCCCACCACTCCAAATGCAGTTCAGGCCTATTCAGCCTGTGCTGGCTCATCCAGACTCCTGGAGCCACTGCACCTCCCCAGCCCCTGTTACTCCAAAGCCAGACAGTCGAGGGACTGCCAGACAGAGGCACACAGGATGGTTAAACAAGAAAATAGCCACTTTCTAAAAGTGGTATTTTCAAACTCAGAATGTAAAAATCACCTTTCCTAAAAGATGCATCTTTAGATTCTGAGTTCAGGCATACTAAACTTTATTTTCCTATCTAGTCCAAATGGTAAGTTATATTTATAAGATGCAATAAATTAACTCCCATGCTTTCCTATAGGGACATATAGCCTTACAATAGTGAAAAACGAAATTGGCAGTATTTCACTATCAAGACATGCCACACACATCAGGGCATGTCCTACTTTTCACATACATCGCACCCTGCCCACAGGGGTACCTTGGGCCTACCTTAGGGGTGACTGACATGTAAGAAAAGGGAAGGTTAGGGCCTGGCATGGCAGTACTAGACTGCACACAGGCTCAGCAATGGCAGGCCAGAGTTACATTTTACAGGCTGCTTCTGTGGGTCTGTGGATCTTTTCTGGGAATCAAGAGGAACCTTTGCTAAGGAGAAGAGCTGGAGAAACTGAGGAGGAATACTGCCCCTGTGCTGTTTGCTGTCTGGGGTTGGCCTGCAGTGGCTGTTACTGCAAAGGAACGGAGAAAGGACTTTGCTGTGTGCTGTGTCCCCTGCTTGAAGAAGATCTCCAAGGGCTTGAAATAGAGCTTGCCTCCTGTTAAGAAGTCTCAGGGACACAAAAGACTTCCTGCAACTCTGCTGGTGCTGCTGGACTCTGCCATCTGTGAGTCCTACCCTTGCCTGAGGTGCCTCCTGCAGTCAAAAGGCCTCAGAAATGGGTTTTGCAGCTGCTCTCTGCAAGAACCGGCGCAAAGCATCGCGAAATCGTGTAAAGCCTCTCGGAACCGACGCCGGGCGACGAGAAGCCGCGCCGAGTCCCGCCGGGCGACGCGAAGCCTCGCTGCGCAGCCCCCAGCACCGACGACTCACCTCCGGTGCGCAACACATCGCACTGGGGCGCCAAGTCTACAAGAACACCGGGCCGCAGTAAGAAACCAACACATCACCTCCCCACACAGTAAGAAACCGACGCATCACCTCCCCTGCGTGGCATTAAGGAACCAACGCATCACCTCCCCTGAAGTAAGGAAGCGACGCATCACCTTTCCTGGGCATAAGGAACCGACGCATCACCTTCCCTGTGGCTGTTTTTGTTTGTGACTGTGACGGATCCAAGGTACTTTGTGTTGAAAGTGTTGCATCCATAGTTTGCTATGGACTTAACTGTTTCTACCTTTTGAAAGTCATATTTTGATTACTGTATTGTGGATTTTTGTCGTTTTGGTCTTGTTTGGTTTAGATAAAGATTTCTTATTTTTCTAAAACTGGTGTGGTGTCCATTTGTAGTGTTTTCAGTGTACTACTGTATGTGTTCACAAATGCTTTACACACTGCCTCTGAGATAAGCCTGTCTGCTCGTGCCAAGCTACCAAGGTGTAGAGCAGGGGTTATTTTAGTGTATCACCCTTACCCTGACTAGAAGCAAGGGTCCCTATTTGGACAAAGGTACCTACCTCTGCCAACTAGATATCCCCATTTCTAACACATAATAATCAGTCAAATAATACAAAAAATATTACAATTTAAAATTTAAGACTTTAACGATATGACACAACTGCCTTAAGAAAACAGCCCACTCTAAAACATACATCGGTACTGGGTAGAGATTGTAAAACTCTGAGGGCAACCGTACACTGTTTAAAATTGTGAATTTTAAAAAGAGGCAATAAATAGCAAACTCCAAAAGATTTATACAGTGTACAAAATATCATAAAGTGAAACAAAGATTGGGAAGAAACATTATCACAAGCAGATTTCTTCTCTGCCAAGTTCCCATAGTAGCCCAGCGGAAAACACAACATTAAACATATGGAACTAGCTCTAAATTTAAACGGTAGGGCTCTTTCCCATTTATTAGTAACATACATTAAATAAGGTTCTGGGCCAAGACTGATTTTTAAGTGGAATAATTCCAAACAAGCAGTTTGCTTAATTCTAAGCTATTCCTTTCAGCACAATGTTTTTCCATACACAAATGCTTCACAGTATTCTTGTCAGCCTTGCATATGGATAAAAGATTTTCAAATTAAACGGATTTACCCAAAATAGTTAAATTTTGTTTAACATAAGTGAGTCATGGGATATCCAAGCCTTGGGAAGACTGGACACAGTCATTGATTATGGTATGTTATGTTATGAGTGAATGAAGCCCTGGGGTTATTCCGAATAGATAGCCATAACAAATTGTGACAAATGGAAGAAGAGACTCTTTTCAGACAGAAACTCAAGACGTGGCTCTTTACACTCTAGCTTCCTTTTTCCTCCCTTTGTTTTCCTACTCTACGCCTAGTACCGGGACACTCTTTTTGTGTAGCCGTGCACTTAACAAATCATATCATTCATTCATAACAAATGGGGGCCCATCTTAGTAGAATCCTCAAGATACGGCAAGGCCATCTCTTCATGACAAAAATAATGGGGGGGATGTAGAGGAAGAGAGAGAAGATGCCTACAAAAGCGATGCTCCTTTATCAGCAATAAACAACAATCCCCATAACCTCAAATTCCACTCCCATAGCTAGCAACAGGAACACATTGCTTAAAATATATTTCTATGAGTGAAGCTATCGGTTTTCTCCCTACTGATTTACAAACGTTAAATAGAGAACAAATAGCTTGCTTGTATTTAGTGTTTCTATAACTAATGTTCTCTGCCCAAGAACCATTAGCATCAAATACTAGCCAAGATATGAGAACTTTGAGACACTCTCTAGGCAACTCTCATTAACCAGTAGAGTACTTAACAAATAATGCTTGAGGTCACATGCCATAGTTTGCGATTTGGTATAATTGGCAGACAAATCTAAATTAAGCATAAACTCAGAAAAAGCTTGTACCAGGCACCTCAAAGCATTTGGGGTCCTTGCTATAAGCACAGCATCATCAGCGTACAGCAGTATGGGTAAGGGAACAGAATTAATGTGGGGAACATCATGTGTAATAGTGCTTAAAAAGGCATTACATTTATTAATGTATAAAATAAATAACAGTGGTGCTAAACACATCCTTGCCTAACTATGCGATGTGCGTTGAAAGGATTATATAATTCACCGTTAGAACAATGCCTCACTCTGGCACTTAAATCTAGGTGGAGGTGGGCCAAAAAGTGCAAGTGCACAAGCGTGGTGTCTATTCCCATCTGCAACATAATAGCCCACAACTTACTACTATTAACCTTATCAAAGGTGGTTGATAGACCCCTGAAGGCAAGGTATAATGGTAATTCTTTAGATATAGGCCCAGATTGAGAACACTGTCACGCAACGCAGCGCAGCCTCCTAAGAGGCTGTGCTGTGTTGCGTAACAGGGAGAGAGCAGAAAAGCGCCATATTCACAGAGAAATCGCACTCCTCCCATCTCTCAAGCACCGGTGCTGATTTCAGCTGCCGTGCGCCAGGCACACACCTTAGCGCCAAGGCACTAGGGTGCGTGCCTGAGTCTAGCATAGGTTTTGTACAGGAGGGGACCCCACCTTGGAATAAATACTGTGCCTAGACATGTCCAAAAGCATGGGCTAAGTACTCCTTCCGGTATATCTCGTTTCAAAAATGTAAAATACACCCTAGGTTGGAGAGAGCAAAGTTTTTTAAACCTGAAAAGTCTGAGTTGATTTAGCCTATGGACCTCTTTCATAAAGGGGAGATCAAATCTTTTGACTATGTTAATCAGGGATTCACAGTTTCAGAGATGGAGAGGTTTTGGTATCTGGAACTGAGGTACCAAACATTGCAATCTGAAGCAAAAATGTGTGTTGAACAACAACTCAGCCTATATGAAAAACGCCTACAATCACAAGCCACAGCGCAATTCTCTAAAACTCTATTAGATATGAACCACACAACATGACCATATGTTCCTGACCATAGGTTCCTGTTTCAGCTTCAGTGGGAGAAGGAGACAAGTATTATCACTAACCCAATGCAAAATTTTCCAGAGAGCTTGAAACTATGACAGGCACGTTTAAAGAAAATAAATCCACAAAATTCTGTTGACTTTGCATTACACACCGGTTTGCATGCAGTAGATTAAGCAAGACTTTCAAACATCTGCTGTAAGGGATGTGGTGCTGTGGATACAATATCCCACATCCTTCGGATTTGCATCAAACTAGCAAGTTATTGATTCAAAATCTAGGGAAATATTAAACAGGAATCATGAAAAAAGAGGTGGAATAGTGCCTGATGTAGTGCTACCAGTATGCCGATCACAAGGGAACTTTCCCTTGCACTCTGGGAGGAGGGAAACAATCACTCACCTCTTACTAGCAAGCCATACTGTCAGTGTAGGGAAGAGACCAGCTTCTGACAGTGGATCTACAGTTACGAGTATGACTACTGTTGAGCTGTAGGATATTGGTATACAGTGCACTAGATATGGAGCGTAAGACTGTGGAACTCATGTTGTATCTCATATGTGATCTCATATTTAAATCAAGACTACGGGGAGATAACATGCCACAAGAGACTAACTTTTAGACAAGGAGAAATATCTAATATGAATCTAGGTGGTATGAAAAGGCCAGAAGAAAAGCCCAGTTCCTTGATGGGAAGATGGTACGAGATGCCATAATAGGGCGCATGGAGGGGGAGGAATTTAGGGTTGGGTGTTGAGACAATGGAGGTGAGTAGGTGTTTGCGTTGAGCTAAAGGGACAATTCATAGATGGGAGTTCCAGCATTATGTTGTATTTTTTTTCCTAATCAAAAGCCAATACAAATGATTGAAGTCCAACAGGGGATCTGCAGCGCACTAGCCCGGTCATGAAGAAAGCAGTGCAGCGTCTGACATCTTTCTACCCTGTGACACTTCGAAGTCGCCGCACTGGCGGTGAGGCTATGAACCCAGTGTGCAGACTCCCTCACAAAGCCTGACTCTTATGGGTGTAGTGTTCATTTCCCAGACCGTGGTAACTGCTGTCTCGAATCACTGTACTCTGCCTTGCACTGCACACAGCACCAGGCATCCAATATGACCACCTGCAATCGCAGCACTGGCATGGTAGCACATGAATGCAGTTATATGAGAGAGTGCAGGATGCCAACTAGCTAGCGCTTTGTTAGTAGGCACACATTGATAATGATAGATGATTTCTCCTGCATGCTGTGGGAAAGTTACACTTGCAATACAACACAGGGTGTGAAAAGACCAGCATCTGGGTTGAGTGCAGTAACCATGTACTGATATTGGACACATCAGGTGAAAGTGGACAGCTACACTCTGTACCATATCTACCCACTCAGAGGCACCATAGGAAATTACAAGTACCCAACTGAGGTGGGTAATTCAGACTAGTAAATACATGTACACTGTTACACCTGTCAGCCTTAGGCTGGTTCCCCCCAAGCTTTTTGCCTACTTGCCTCTATTTTTGTGCTGAAATTCGTATTTGTTGGCCTTAGGACCAGTGCTAAAGAGCATGTGCTCACTCCTCTAAACATGGTTTGATTGGCTTACACCGGAATGACATATTTAATTTACTTATAAGCCCCTTCTAGAGTGGTATTGCATATGCAGAGGGTCTGTAAATTAAATGCTACTAATGGACCTACAGCATTTTATACACTTTAAGCAGCACTTTAAAACATGTCCCAGGCCTGCCATTGTAGCCTGAATGTAGTTTTAAACTGCCAATTTGACTTTGCAATATAACCCCCTTGCCAATTCTTAAACTCCTCTTTCATTGCATATGTCACCCCTTAGGTGGGCCCTAGGTACCTCATACTCTAGGGTGCATTGTAATTAAAAGGTTGGATATGTTTTTGGGAACGACAGGTGGCACAGACTGAAGAAAAACGTCTTTATTAGCCTAGGTATATGGCTTCTGGGAGCTACAGCAGTTCCTCTGCAACTGTCCTTCACTCCTCTGCTCTAACGTTCCTCTCCAGGAGCTCGAGTAACAGGTTGCATTGGAACATAGCAACAGTCACCAGGATACTAACATTCTATAATTACACAACATAACATATCTCCTTTTCTTAATAAAAAAAACAACATAACTAAAATACCTATAACGATAATTAACAATGGAAAAATATAACATAGTTTGAGCAATTGGTTCACCATATGTTATTTGCCCACATAATCCTTATGCCACGCTGGTTTTTGTTTCAAACGCCCACTTGGGGCCAGATGTACAACAGTGGAAATAGCGCCTCGCAAATTGCGAGTTTTTTGCGACTCGCAATTTGCGAGGCGCTATTTCCAATGTACAACAGTGTATTTCACACTGTTAGCGATTCCCAATGGGGTCGCAAATTGAGAGGCTCATGAATATTAATAAGCCTCTCGCAATTTGCGACCTCATTGGGAATGGCAGGCCCTCCAAGGTGTGGTGGCCTGCTGGGCTCAGCAGACCACCATGCCTGGGACTGCTTTTAAATAAAGCGCTTTTTTTTTTAATGCAGCCCGTTTTCCTTAAAGGAAAACGGGATGCATTTAAGAAAAAAAAAATTGAAATGCCTGCCCTTAAAAAATATTTTCCCCTGCATTTGCAAAGGGAAAGGGGCCCCCTGGGGACCCCTTCCCTTTTGCTAGTGCATTACCACCCTCTTGAAGAGGGTGGTAATTTGCGAGTGTTTTGCACCCACAATTGCGGACGCAAAACATTCTTACATAGGGTTGCGCTCGCTATTAGGAAGGGAACGCCCCTTCCTAATAGCGAGTCGCAAAACCCTATTTTGCGAGTCGCAAAAAATTGCGACTCGCAAAATAGGGTTTGTACATCCCCCATGCTGTTTTTGCATGCGTAAGCGGGTTCGCACACCCGTTTGCACATGCAAAAATGGTCGTACATCTGGCCCTTAGGGCCAGATGTACGACCGTGGAAATAGCGCCTTGCAAATTGCGAGTTTTTTGCGACTCG
This sequence comes from Calotriton arnoldi, assembly GCA_963921515.1. Lineage (NCBI taxonomy): Eukaryota > Metazoa > Chordata > Amphibia > Caudata > Salamandridae > Calotriton > Calotriton arnoldi. The sequence continues at coordinate 286,104 of CAWUFW010007754.1, read as the reverse complement.
CAATTTGCGAGGTGCTATTTCCAATGTACAACAGTGTTGTTCACAATGTTAGTGATTCCCAATGGGGTCGCAAATTGAGAGGCTCATGAATATTAATGGGACTGCTATAAAATAAAGCAGTTTTTTTTTTTAATGCAGCCCGTTTTCCGTAAAGGAAAACGGGATGCATTTAAAAAAAAAAAAAAAAAAAGTTTTTGTTTAATTTTTTAAGGGCAGGTAGCAGTCCCTGGGACCACTGCCAGCCCTTACAAAATATTTTCCCCTGCATTTGCAAAGGAGAAGGGGTCCCCTGGGGAACCCTTCCCTTTTGCAAGTGCATTACCACCCTCTTGAAGAGGGTGGTAATTTGCGAGTGTTTTGCGACTGCAATTGCGGTTGCAAAACATTTGTACATGGGGTTGCGCTCGCTATTAGAAAGGGAACGCCCCTTCCTAATAGCGACTCGCAATTCCAAAATAGCGAGTCGTAAATAAATTGTGACTTGCTATTTTGGAATGGTACATACCCCTATAGGTTTTTGCATGCGCAAAAACCGTCATACATCTGGCCCTTAGTCTCCTATCACTAACACCAAGTCTTTTTTCTCCACACCTACCCCTTCTTCTTAAATCACGCTCCTCCTCATAAGGACACTTCCCTACTCTCCTGGCATTCCACCATTTACCATCAGACAACAATAGAGAATTTCCCCTTGCTTTCATCACCTTCGTAGGATCAGACAATTTGAAGAATCCTTTCTTCACCACATTTCCTGGACACACTCTTACCCACATACCTTCTGAGAAATTCCAATCCAACTTGATCACTCTTTCATTGTGTCTCTGCGTATATCATGCTTGATCATTTTCAATTTTCTCACTCAAAACACCCTTCTGTATTCTTTTCTCCCCATATCTCGCCATCCACGCAGGAACAGCTACTGTACATGGTACTCTACCCTTCAACAAACAGAAAGGCGTCTCCCCTGTCACACTATGGGGTGTTGTTCTGTAATTCCACATCTCTTTTATTTGTTTCTTCCAGCAAATGTTATTCACCATGGCCAATTGCACACTTTCACTTAAAACGCGATTTAAGCGCTCAATAAGGCCATTACCCCAAGGATGATAGACTGGAGTCCTACTTTGCTTGATGCCCCATTTCTTGAGGAAACCAACGAACTTTGCTGACACAAATTGCGGACCATTGTCCGAAAGTATCTCCCCCAGACATCTTTCCCTGCGGAAAACATCCTCACAAAATGCAATTACATTTGCAGTTTTCACTTAACTCACAAATGTCACTTCTGGCCATTTAGAATAGTAATCCATTAACACAATGGCATACCTTTCCTTTAAACTAAAACATTTGAACGGCCCACATATGCCCATGCCTACTTTCTCCCATGCTTTTTTTGGCCACTCCACAGGACTAATTGTGGTTTCACTTAGAGAATGCGATTTGTCGCTACACATGCATGAAACACAGTTTCTAACATACCTTTCTATCTGACTGTCAATCCCAGGCCACCAAAAATCTATCCTGATCTTCCTCTTCATTGCTGCCATACCACCATGACCTTCATGCATTATTCCTAACAACCTACTACGCAATCCTTCTATAACCACAAGTTTGTCACTCCTTCTCACAATATCATCTACCACTGATAACTCCTCCCATATGTTTTTATACAGAAAAAAATCTTCATCAGATTTCCATCCTGACATCTCAGGCAACGTATCCTTAACCTTACCTAATACAGGATCAGCCATCACTGCATTTTTCCATTCAATCTCTTCGATAGTCCGACACACTTCAGATATTTCCGCCACTGCCCAGTCATCTTCATCCTCGCCAGTATAACTCTGAAGCAGCAACCTGGACTTGCAATCTGCATTTATATTTCCTATGCCTGGAACATACTTCACAGAAAAATTGTACTCCTGTAGGCGATGCAACCACTTTGAAATGCGTGGAGTAGCTTTCGCAGCACCTGCTGTGGAGAACAGCTCAACTAATGGTTTGTGGTCTGTACGCAGTTCAAATTGAATACCCCAAACAAAAATTTGAAAATGTTGCACTCCCCACCAACATGCCAAAGCTTCCTTTTCCACCACAGAGTATGTTTTCTCTGCTCCTCTTAGAGTCTTCGACGCAAATGCAATGACTCTCTCCTTACCAGCATGCTCTTGCATAAGAACCGCACATAGTCCATACCCACTGGCATCGGTGACCACAATGGTCTTATCTGCAGGAACAAATGATTTCAGTATCACAACTCATACAATTTCCTTTTTTATATCATCAAATACATTCTGGCAGGCCTCCATCCAAACATACGTCACACCTTTTTTCATTAACTCCCGTAAAGTGTGTACTGTCTCAGCAAAATGATGTACAAATTTGGAATAATATTCTGCCAGCCCTAGAAATGATCTTAATTGATCCTTATCTTGTGGAGCGGGAGCCCGCTCAATGGCCTCTATTAAATTGTGTTTTGGCTTGACCCCACCATATGTCAAGGTATGTCCCAAATATTCTACTTCCATTTGACCAAACATACACTTTTCCAACCCAATCGTGACACCTGCTTCCTCCAACCTAGACAGTACAATCTTCAGTATCTCATCACACTGCTCACGTTCTCACCCCAAACCAATACATTGTCCTGGAATACCAAGACTTTCCTCATATCCCCCAAAATACCCTGCATCACTCTCTGAAATACTGCAGATGTGGATGCTAGACCAAATGGCATTCGGACAAATTGAAATGCCCCTTCAGGTGTAATAAATGATGTCAAATGTCTAGATTTCGCATGTAACCACACTTGATGGTATGCATTGGATAGGTCCAAGGTGGAAAAATACCTTCCTCCAGAGACACTTGCTAACATCTTATTGATGCAGGGTAAAGGATGACGATTAACCCATATACATTTGTTAAGGTCCCTCAAGTCCACACACATGCGGATACGGCCATTGGGTTTCTCGCAATAACGATGGGACTAAGCCACTCTGATGCTTCAATGGGCTAGTTAACACCATTTTTACACAACCTCTGCAACTCCTCCTTAAGCGCACTCCTCAGAGCTAATGGCACATTCTGGACTTTATGCACCATGGGCTTGGCATCTTTCTTAAGAATAATTTTATGTTCTAATTTCCTCAAACAACCTAACTCCTCACCAAATAACTTGGGAAATTCTTTTATCCATTCACTATTATCCTGAGTTAACAACACCTGTTGTGGATGATTTGGATCCAAACTTATCCCTAATGCCCGCTGTTCTTTCCAACCTAATAGTGATTTCCCTCTTTCCACTACATAGACCTTAGCAGACGTGTACCTACCCTGGATCTCCAATTCTGTGGCTAGATATCCGAGTATGGGTAATTTGTCGCCACAATAACCTTCTGGTTCCACATCTTTAGGACTTAGTTCCGGGGAATTCAGCTTCTCCCAGATAGGCTTATCAATGATTGTAAAAGGTGAACAGGAATCTGCCCAAAACTGTACCTCCATTCCACTCACACCTATGCAAAACCTAGGTGGATGATAATTATCATCAGACACAGCTGCAACTACATGTGGCTGTGCTACATTTCCATTGATCATTAATACCTCCACTTGTTCTTGATCACTGTTGTCAAATTCTAGCCCTTGAGAATACTGCCCCATGACTCTCACCATATTTACTGAGTTTCTTCCTCTACTAGCTGCGTTCATTCTGCAAACTCTTGCAAAATGTCCCCTTTTCTTACATTTAAAACATTTACTCATAATGCAGTGTGTCTATCACTTCCACACCTAAAGCACACTTTCTTCCTCGCTACATTTCCCCTTCCCGTGAATTCGTTCCTTGGTTTCACATTTTGAGTTACCCAATCTTCACCTCTAACTTCACTTATTTTTTCAGCATCAGATGTATATTTAGACTTAGCACCACCCATCTCCTTTACATAACTCAACGTATTCTCGATGCGTTTGGCCACTTCAATAGTTTTATCTAACTTGAGATCTTTTAAGTCTAGCAACTTCTCTTGAATTCTCAAATCACTTAATCTGTTTATCATTTGATTTCTTCTCTCATATCTTTACATTTTCATGTAACAGCTAACCCCGTAAAGTATCTACATATTTTCCAATTGACACCCTAGCTTCCTGACCAAGAAAAAAACATGTGTGCCTTTCTACCACAACACTCACTTATTTCCATAGTTCTCTTCCAAAGCATAAAGAGCATCCTCATACGTCTGAATCATCGTCATCTTATCCGTCAGCAACTCTGTTCATCGGACTTAGCAATGTTTTTAAGACTTTCCTCCCCTCCACTCCTAGACAGTTCTTTAAAATGGCTAACTTCCTTTTGCTATATACACATCTCCCCTATTGCCTCAATATATGTCAAAAATGTTTCCTTCCAGTCATCCCAATCCATGGAAGGCAAACACGGATCTTGAAGGAAATATGGTGGGGGAGCTATATTTTGTACAGTTTAATTCAAGCATCCAGCATTGGAACCACAAGTGTGCCTGTCACTGCGAGGATCACCAGGTTGACAGACCTCATAAAAGTCAAACGTGGTTCTCCACATAGTATTGGCCAAGGTACAGTCGTGCTACACACATCAGATGCCTACCGCCACACTGGATTGGCATCCACATATTGTATCTGGTTTGTGCTCACTCTCTGCCTTGTTGCGATGCACTTCCTCAACAAAAATAGTGGTACGTAGCGCGGAGGCGTGATCACGCCACGTAACTACGTCGCTAGCGTATGTAACTCCTCCCATGAGCTTACCATGACAGCTTCCTCGTTCAAGAGCAACGCCTCCACTCTAGATGAACGTCATAGCTCTCAGGATCGCGCCGAACACCACACGTCTCTCGTGGAATCAGTAAGTGCACGCGCAGTCTCCTGCTGTCTCTTGCTGTGATCCAACGACTCTCCTCGCGACACGCACTAATGCACACAAAATCGCATATTTACGACAGGCACTGCTCCAATCGTCAATCTGTGTGCCAAGCAAAGCGCATCTCAGTTGTCACCCTTAAATTCCAGGGGCCGCACGATTCCTTCAGTTTCTTCTCCTGATCCTCGAAAATTAATTTTCCTGTGCCTTCTTGTCTTGTCATTTATCCCATCCTCCTTGCCATTTTTGGGAATGACAGAAGGCACAGACTGAAGAGAAACTTCTTTGTTAGCATATGTATATGGCCCCTGGGTGCTCCATCAGTTCCTCCGCAACTGTCATTCACTCCTCTGATCTAACGTTACTCTCCAGGAGCTCGAGTAACAGGTTGCATTGGAACATGGCAACAGTCACCAGGATACCAACATTCTATTGTTACAGAACATAACATATGCACTTTTAAGTTTTACATGCCCCGGTAGTGAAACACTTCAAATATCGTTTTCCACTACTGTGAGGTCTACCTGTTCCATAGGATAACATTGGGTTGCCTAATTACATTTAATAAGAGCTAACTTTTGATTGGGACCAGGTTTCCAGTTCATGTTTGGTATCTATGAAATTGTAAAGAAAAATCATCTTTAATTGTAAAATATGATTTTAGATGACGATTTTGACAGGGTGTAGCTGACAGTTAGAGTTTGTGAATTCCTCAGAGACAGTCACACAATAGAGGGATTCAGTGTGCCTAAATGGGCCATCCTCCGGCAGGATGGGGGGATGGAGCTGAGCACAGCCCCACCTGCAACTGAATAGGGTGTGCTCTGCCTACACACAAAGGGCCTATTACCTCCATATTGTCATTACAGCCAGCTTGGAGCCAGGGCAGGAGTTTCAGGAAATTCCATGCACTTCAATGAACCTTTCTAGAATTGTCTCCCATCTTCTAGAGGAAGGACACCAGGGTATAAAAATAGGACCTTTAGACCCACTCTTCAGTTCACTGCTGGATCTGCAGATGGACTCTCAGATAGAGGACTTCCTGGTGTTGTGACCTGCTGTGCACTCTGCAAGACTGCTTTGCTGTACCTGAAGGACTGCTTTGCTGTCTGGAACCTGCCTTGAACCCTTAGAGGCCAGCCCTGCTGTTGAGCCCTGCATCTTCACCTGAGCCCAGCACTATCAGAGTGACGACCACAAGGGCTAGTTTGCTGGCCTCCTGTTCAGAGTCACAAGGACACAAAAGGCTTCCACCATCTTGAACCCACACCTGGACCTAGCCTGAGTGAGTCCTGAACTCCGAAGTGGTGCCTCACCAGTCCTGGACCCTTGGTTGTGGTGCTGAAGGTACCCAGCTGGCCAAAACCCAAAACTGAGGACTTACAACATTTTTCGCCAAAAACTGCTTTGAGAACAAGGAGGAGACCTGGACTAACCTGCTCGCCTCTATGCCCGAAGTGCATCACCAGTTGGATTGACTTCACTGCTTTTCCTGCTACATTCTTCTCCACAGCAGTAAATCCTGTTCAGCATGTCTTTGCCAAAAGGGTATCCAAGCCCCTGGAGCTGTCTTATACAATAGCCTTCTGCCTCATCCTGCAGGAGTTTTCGACTTTCAAAAAAGAAACTTAGGGGTCGATTCCGATCTCGGCCGGTAGGGCTCCGAATCGGATTTGGCTTAACCGGATCCGATTCGGAGCCCTATTTCCCGACCGATTCGTACGCGCGTCCGGGCGAGCGAGTACGATGCGAATTCGCCGACCGACTCGTCCGGGGGTCCCGACCGCTCCGACCGACTCGTTCCCGGGTCGAACCGCACCGACCGACTCGCTCGGACTCGACTCGCACCGCGCAATGGAGACGTTCCCTGGCCGGGTAAGTATGATGCGCGCCGCGAGCAGTCCGACCGAGCCACGCACTCCGGCTCGAAAGAGCAGTCGGAGCAGTACTTTGGGGGTCCGTGTCGGACCCCCAAAGCACGTAGCCGCGCGAGTCGCACACAGGGGGGACCCATGGGTCCCCCCTACCTGTGCGTGTACGGCGCGAGTCGCTTCGCCGCGTACACGCTGTAGGGGGCGCCCTTGTCCGCCTCGCACCCATTGAGTCAATGGGAGCCCGCGTACGCGTTGTACGACCGGCTCCCATTGACTTCAATGGGAGTCCGACCGACTCGAGTCCGATGGCATACGTGCGCATCGTACTCGTTCGGTCGGGCTGCCAGAGTCCGATTCGGTCGGAAATCTCTCCGAGTCCGGCTCGGTCGGAGAGATTTCCGGCCCGAATCGGAATCGGCCCTTAAGTCTGAATGTAGAAATCTTCACAGAGGCTTTTACCCAAGGCTCCCTGACAACAATGCTCCATCCTCAAACACCTTCTGCAGCCTTGCCCTGCCAACCTTTTGCTTCTCAGAACATTTTTACCCAGTCTCGCGTGACTAGATATCCGCGGTTGGCGCTTTGATCTTTTAGACACTAGTTTTTACAAAACACTTTAAAAATTCATAACACCGGTTTTACTGATTGGATTTTCATCTTTGTGTCAAACAATTTATTAAAATTTACTTTACTAATTTTTCTAAATGGGTGTGGGAATTTTCTTGTGTTGTATTTTCACTTAATTACTGTTTATGTGCTGCATAAATACCTTACACATTGCCTCTAAGCTAAGCCTGACTGCTTTTTTGTTCCAACCTACCCAGAGTTAAGCACAGGTTAATTTAGGGAGTTTTTGTGTTTAACTCTGCAAGGGATTGTAGCTGTTGCTTGACCGGGGCTCACACCCTAGTCAACCAACAACTCAATTTCTCACATACACCAAATAGAATGTTGCTAAGATGGATGGCGGGGGGTCAAGCTTACAGCAATCTCCAACCTGGTTGGCCTGTGTCTACCATTATGCAAGCTGCTCCTCCACTAAGAATACACATGATCATGTGTACCGTGATTCAGCAAACCGAGTATTCCTGTGTCTGTGGTGCTCTGGAGGGTAGTGTGGATTGGTCATTTCACTAACTATGTTGCAGCCAATAGAGAAGCCAATCCCAGAGTCAACCCCACCTTCTTCTCTATGTAGAAGATATTTTTTAGTTGTTTCTGAACCTGTCAATCACAGCAGTGTAATGCAGCTGTTGCCCTTCAAGGCACACTTAAACCCTCAGCTGAATCCAGGCTTTGAAAGGTTTGTCTTGCACCTTTACCTAACAAAATGAAGTCAAATCAATTCATAATTTTTACACTAGGCTGAGGAGCTGGCTAGCTAGTATACCAAAGATGACGCTTCGAAAGAGGTGCAGGCCTAAGTGATTGCAGTCTGTCTTTTATTGGTGCTGAGACGTCTTATTCTCTGTGAACCAAGAATGGCTCTAAAGACATTCTTACCCATGGCAGGCCACAGTTATTATCTAATTGGAGAACGGTGACCATGAAACCAGTACAAATCCTGCATGACAGTAAAGATAGAACTGGCTGACTCCAAGGCCATCAAGATGAAGGCAGTGGATGCCATTACGAGTAGGCCCAGTGCTAAAGGCACGCCTAAAAATTGGAGAGAAGAGCTAGAAGACTAAATGCTATGTGGATACCAAGGAGGTGAACTTCCCCCCGCCTCCAAGACTATGTTTTAGTGTATCATCATTAGTGGACGTTTTTCAGGATGCCATAAGAGAGGCTTTACCAGTATAGACTGCATCATGAATATAAGCAATGACATCCTCATCCATGAATTAGGCATTGCTGAACACCATCACAGACTAAAAGCCACTCCGCAGTGCATAGCTGATTCTGATCTTATCCTGCACTGGGAAAAATGCTAATTTCTGGACCTTATTAATTTATTTTGCTGTGCTTTCTCCAACCAGAGTGTGAGCATAGACCTGAAGAAATTGGAAGATATACACCATGCTTTTGCTTCTCAAAGTGTGACAGATATGTGTAGTTTCTCAGGATTGGCAAACTACTGCAGGAGATTTATTCTCAATACAACCACACTGAGGGAACCCTCTTTCAACCTTACTAAAGTTGCACCTGTGCAGCAGTGGAAGGCTCTTGGACCTGGCCTTTTTTACAGGGGCACCGCCAATTTTTTGTCTTCTGTTGCTGCAACCGTTTTTGTTGGCATTAAGACTAGGGGCACTTTTTCCCTGCAAACCAGTGGTAAGCAGGGGCGCTTCATCCGTTATGGCGGAGCAGCGTCACCCCACTAGGTGGCAGCAGATGTAAACATATGAAAAATAAAATGACAACAAACCAATCTTATTATCATTTTATTTTTTCTTCTTTCCTCCTGCAGGCTGACAGCGAGTCGCGTCATAGGGTGGGGCCATGAAATGCATGACAAAAGTGGAGAGGAGGGGTGATGGGCCCTACTAAGTGTGTATGATGGTTTGGCCGCCTGTCTTAAACCGGCCAGACCGGCATGCACACTTAGCATTTCTCCACCGGGCTGTGTTGCACAGCTGGGTGGAGATAAGCCACAGGCTCCCAGGCACTGTCTGAGCGTCAAACCAGGCCGCTCAGACCTGAAGCATAAGAGCAGCGCTGGGATTGGCATCTGGGAACCTGCGCAGTGTGCAGTAGTCGAGGATCGGGAGAGCAGAAAGACGGAGTGGACACAGTGTCAGGTAAGTAAAGTTTTATATTTATGTTTATGTTCTTGTCTGTGCTTCATTTTGTAATCCCCCCGCCCTACTGCTTCGGATCCCGAGCAGCCGCCACTGGTGGTAAGGTGCTTGTGCTCACTCCCTAAGACATGGTACAATAGGCATCAACGTGATTGGTACATTTAATTTACTTGTAAGTCCTTCGTAAATCATACTACATGTACTCAAGGCCTGGAAATAAATGCTACTAGCGGTCTGCATCACTCTTTCTGCCACCCACTAAAGTAGCATTTTAAAACATGTCTCAGGCCTGCCACTATATCCTGTAGTGTGGTTTTTAAACTGCCATTTCGTCCTTGCAAAATAAACCTTTTGCCAGGCCTAAACCTTCATTTTTAATACGTATAAGTCACCCCTAAGGTTGGCCGTAAAGGCTCATAGGGCAGGGTGCCTTGTATTTAAAATGGAGGACATGTGTACTTAGGTTTTACATGTCCTGGCAGTGAAAAACTCCTAAAGTTGGCCTATCTCTTCCATTGACTAACATTGGATTATTTTATAATATTTAATATGTGCTAACTTTAGATTGAGAGCAGATATAAATATTCTGCTTATACCCAAATGAATTGAAATTTAAAATTCTCTTTAATGGTAAAGTTGGATTTTAAGTTAGAAATTTTGAAAATGACACCTTTAGATAGTTAGGTTTTTCTTTCAGAATTGGTGGTAGGGTGGAACCACCTCAGGGACTGCACACCAAGTGAGACTATAATTGGGTATTAGATATATTTGGTTGAAAAGGTATACTCGAGTGCACTATAGCTGTGCTAGTATTTTTATTAATTCATTTTTTCTACCCGACACAGCAACTGGTTGCACCACATCATGTCTTTTGAAGAAATTCTGCACCTTGCAGAAACTAAAGTTTATAGCGCAACAGAGGCGCAAGAAATATATGGCCTTATCCGGGAGGTTCGAACTTTTGATGTAACACAGGGCTCGGTTGTTCAACAACTGAGGCAATTAGAATATTTGATGCGACGTGAAATTAATCAACGTTTGCATGCTACTACCTTAGTTCAATATCATAAGGCAAGTAGAATTCCGAGAGGGTTGAGATTACCACTTAAACCAATGATGTTTAAAATGAATAAAAAATTCATGGACAAGTGGTACTCCATCTTAAATAAGTGTTCATTAGACCTCATTCTTTTAATTGTGGAAGAACTTTCGAGTGTTTTAGTAGGCCTAGAGCAAGAAATAGAGGAACTACAGGATTCCCTAAAAACACGCATGCAGGGGGAAGAATGGTCGACATCATTAGCAGAAATCAACAAAAAACTAGATTCTTATGCAAAAGAGATACACGAACGCAAGGTGCGCAAGTTCAGACGGGATACTATAGATTACAAATTGGATGAGGTATACTCTTGGGCGGAGGTATATGCGCAGAAGCGCACATACCAGAAACCCGGGAACACCTCATCTGAGGAAAGCATAGCTTCTATTAGTGATACCCGTTTAACCAGACCACCCGTACCATCGACAGTTGACTTAACATACACTGAGGCACCATCGACATCTGTCACTAAGGTTTCTTTTTGGAGACCAGTCCAGCTGCCAACAATCGACCAATAGAACAGACTACATCTCAATCAGGCACAATAAAACCCGCAGAGGAAGCGGAAAGCACAAAACAAACCAGCACAGGTCGCAGACAGAAAAAACACTAGTGGTAAATATTTCTTCTGTTCCTTTAACGGAAGCGCAAGTTGCGGTGCTGAATAAGGGCACATCCTTTGTGCCCACATTTCACACCTCATCTTTCAATACAGAAATAGAGTTCTACAAATTTATGAGAAAACTCAGGTTGCGATATTTCTTTCTCAATCAAGGTCCCACAAGTATAGACCCTGACATTACTGAGTATACAGAGTTTAAACCCAAAAGCACGTTCATCGCCCCCACTTCACATAAAGTCCTTGATACATTTGAGGCACTAGTGAAGAGAGACTTGTCTCTTTTATCCACTCCATCAAAGAAACGTCATAACTTGACAGCAACAGACAGAAAGGCATTAAAATCTCTAAGAACCAACGGGTTGCTAGTATTCTCTCCTGCAGACAAGGGTGGTGCTTTAGTGGTCATGGACCGTAATTTTTATGAAACTAAAGTAAATGAGATGCTTTCTGATGAATCCACATATTTACCACTCAGTCAGGATCCTACTTCAGATCTTCAAGCTACTCTTTTCAACATACTATCACATGCCAAGGACATGGGTTGGATTAGCGGTAAAACGTTTGACTTTTTGTACTCTAGATTTCCACGTAGGCCAATCATATACATGTTACCTAAGATACATAAGAGTCTTTATGATCCTCCACTTCGTCCTATTGTGTCAGGGTGTAGCTCAATACATGAACCTTTGGGGTATTATTTAGATACTTTTTTACAAACTTTTGTGCAGTCAGGATCGACTTATGTGCGAGATACCACTCATTTTTTGAAACTGCTAGGTGATCTTACTTTACCAGTTGGAGAAGAGATTTGGCTCGGGACAGTGGACATTGTGTCCTTATATACTTCTATACCACATGCAGAGGGCATTGAAGCCATTGAGTGGGCCCTGCTACAGCAGGGGGACATATCAGCCAACAAAATCTTTCTTCTAGAATTGCTCCAGTTCTGTCTGTTTAACAGTTATTTCAAATGGCAGGAGAAGTATTTTTTACAAACCAATGGTACTTCCATGGGTTTTGCAGGGGCACCTAGTTATGCGAATATCTACATGATGAAGTTTGAACAGGAGAACATTCTTAATGACACGATATGGAGAGATCATCTCATTATATATCGGCGATATATTGATGATATTTTCATCATGTGGCGAGGAGAAAAACAGGAGTTGGAAAGAAAATTAGTCTCCCTCAATGACATTAACCCTAGGATTCAGTTTACTTTTACTCTGGATAGGCAGACAATATCATATTTGGATGTGTGCATTGAGTTACAAGACTCTAATATTATCACCAAGGTTTATAAAAAATCCACAGATCGCAACAACACATTACGATTTGACAGTTTTCATCCAGAGTCTTTAAAAAGACATCTCCACTTTTCTCAATTCTTGAGGATCAAACGCATCACATCTAATCAAAGTCAAAGATACATTAGAAGTTGCTAAACAGAACTTCCTTGAACGGGGATACCCCAGAGAAGTAGTGGAAACATCAGCAGAAAGACTAGATGAGTTTCCCAAATCAATGCTATTGGATGAGAAAGTTAAAGTTACAGAAAAGAGAGAAGTATTTGTTTCCACATTTTCCACCCAATCACCAGCTATCAAGAAAGTGATTTTGAACAGATGGGATTTGCTACAAACAGAACCTGATTTTGGGAATCTTTTTAAAGACCGGCCGATTTTTGCATACAAACGATCCAATAATTTGAGAGAGTTATTAAAGAAAAAAGACACACATGTGAATTATCAACACAAGGGTATGTTGAAATGTCATAACTGTTCTCATTGCAATAATGTGATCATAGGCACATTTATCTCACATCCCTGGTCAGGTAAACCCATTAAACTACATTTTACAGCCAACAGCCAAATGTCATTTACATAATACGGTGTCCATGTGGCATGTATTATGTGGGGAAAACTGAAAGATCCCTACGGATTCGTATAACGGAACATAAAAGTAGGATCCGTACAAGAACGCTGAGTTCACCTTTAGCAAGCCACTGGGTTGATGCACATCATACTATTGCACAATTGAGATTCACTGTGATAGAAACTGTGGAGAATCGTAATGATAGAGATATGTCGAAGTTCATCACTCAGAGGGAAACATTTTGGATCAGACATCTAGACAGCATGAGCCCCAAAGGTCTGAATGATAAGTTGGAACTATCCTGCTTCCTGTAGGGGCACCAATTGAATATACAATGAGAAACTGTTAGTTTGCATTAAGATCAGCAGACATAGGGTACAGTAAGGTGTTACTCGTCACATTGCCTCTTATATTTTTCAATTTTTCAATAATGTATTGGCATTACTTCATTTGGCTGGTTGGAATAATTTAGGTAGAATGGATTATATACACGTGTGATCATTGTTATTACTGCGAGGGAAGGTGAGATTTGTCAGATCACTCTTTATGTATATTTCTATTTGTGTTTCTTTGTACTACATGAGTTAATATGGTTTGTGTAGATAAATATAATGTTTTCATGTCGAGCAGGTTATTGTAATGTTCATTAGAAGGATTTCATCATATGTATCATGTACTGTATGTATTTATTGTATATGATATGTTGTGTCAGGTTATAACGTTGTACTAGTTTATGATGTATCACTGACACTATCGATGGGCTGATTATACAATACATTTATATCATGGTGTTAGTCATGTTTATTAATACCATAGATAGTCGTTGTTCATTTATTTATTGACTGAGTAATGTTGTCGATTTAATTATTTAGTCGTTTCATTCAGGGATTGTTTAATGTAATCACTTTTATTGTGTTTGATGTTGATTATGGTCATGTACGTATTTCTTTTAATTTGTCCTTTTTTCTTTTTCTTTTCTTTTTTCTTTCACAATTTTTCATCTTCTAATTGCACTTTGTTTTGGTGAGCACTTTTAATAGCATTATTTGAGTATATTTTTCCGGATTTTTCACTTTTTAATATGGCCGCTATTGCAGCACAAAGATTCGTGCACATAGGAGTCCTTTCTCTATTTTTGACTTGGTACATCACGTGGTTTAGCTTTGAAGTGATCGGGCGATTACGAGTTAGTGATTTGAAAGTGGCGCAGTTGTATTCCGGTGTCCGTAGTTAATGGAGAAGGGCTGCTTTCCTGGAGTCCGGTTCAGGAAGCATTATCAGTGAGTATTCTCATTTGGGGGACAAGCCAATGTAACAGGCACATTGTTATTGTTGTTATCATAGCGCTTTAGTAACCAGTATATATTACTTACAGATTTTTGCTTACTGTCGGTTGGGCATTTCACTTGCACAGAAGAACTAGGGTTGTCCCCGGCGTGTCAGAACGCCTGGTGAGTTTTGTTTCATTTATTTTTTATATTTTTGTGTAATTTTTGTATTATGGTTTACACTCATTGGTACGTATTATTTACAGCATAACCGAGTTTGCCAGATTGGCGCATTGCATTGAATTATTCACACAGAAGGATTCTGCTTGTTGATGGCGTATTTAGACGCCCGGTGAGTTTTGTTTTCATTCACACGTTATTGTTTTCTTCACATTGGGGCTTAGTTGTTTTGTGTTTTGGATATGTTGTAAACCTATTATTGAAGTTTTTTACGCATTTGCTTTGACAGGTTTTTTATTATATTGTGCAGTGACTGATTTTCTCTGGGTTTGGTCCCAGGCTCCAGTTGTTCTTTTCGAAGGTAGATTCATGCTATTCTTATGAACTTTGTATCAGCCACTTTCACAGCTAGTTATTATACTAGCCATACAGTTTTTGAAAAGTGCACTGGTGAATTTGGGATTCTTTTTCTTTTTCTTCTCTTTCAATTGGCTTTGGTGTTCTGGTATCATCTTACGCCTCACCTACTATGCATATTGCAACTTAGTGTTCAATTTCATGTGACACTGCATACTGGCTATGCATATTATAATCCATCTATCATCTTACTTCATGTTGCTCCTTTTGAACCTTCCCGGTTAATATGAGTCCAGTATACAGTCGTATATATGCTTTAATTATGAAATATTGGTTTATAATGTGATATATTTTGCTTGTAGATATCCCCTGACGAAGGGTGTAGGATACACCCGAAATGCATTGGGATTGGGGAATGAGTCCATCCACGATCTTTATGTTGTATTGAATGGACTTCTTGAAATTGATTCTGGATTTGGATCAACACTTTAAGTGCAAAATAAAAAGAAGCACACAGCGCGTCAGGATTGAAGTTTCTGGTTTATTGTGATTAATTCATGATATAATTTGTGTTGCGAATTGTGATAAATATTGTTTCTCTTTTTGTGAAAATTACCAGCATTGTAGAATTGTTTATATACACTCATTCTTGAGTGTTATAAGGTAGTGCACACTCTGTCTAGAACATCTTTGCTCTAGTTTGTTTTTACCTTTAGATAGTTGGCATTTTCTTATCCTAACCACTTTGCCTTCTGCCAGTGTCCTGGGTCATATAACTGTTAATGACTCTGCTGCTGGGGTTTGTGTATTGCCTCCAGACAGTAACGCAAAGGGGGCTTAGGTGTGGACAGATTGCACCATCCAGGCAGGATGACTGGGGAAGGACAGTATCCAGCGCACTTGCACTCAAAGGACTTCGCATCCTGCACACAAATGTACCTGACATGAGGCCTTCCCTGTCTTTTGTCAAATCAGACAATTCAGAGCCTTGATCAGGGGAAAGGGAAGATTCCAGACCCAGTTGTGGGGGTAGGACGGGGAATCCCCTCACACACAAAGGCTGGCACCAGGTCTAAATATTGTACCTCCAGAGCCACTCATCAGAACACTCCTGGACCTGTGCAAGTTACGGAAGAAGGACTGCCATGCTTCCAGATTATTGCCCTGCTGCTTGAAGGACTGCCTTGCTGTCTGAGAAGGATCTGCTTTCCATTAGCCCAGGCTAACCAGAGTGACTCCAAAGGTCAGTTGGCGGACCCTCTATGTGAGCTACAGGGACACAACACGCTTCAGAGGCCTCCCTGCAACTGCCAAGCTGACTTTCTGGAACAGGACCTGCCTGGACATGCAACTGGACCTGACAGACCACTGCTGGTCTCTGCTTGACTGGGACCCTAATCCCCAGGATAAGCCTCCATAGGTCCTGAAACCCTGGCTGGCATCAGAGTGTACTCCTCCTCATGAAAAGGTGAAAATCCTGAAGTTTAGGCTCCTCACTACCACAAATGGGCCAGGTTGCACCAAGACTCTGTCGCCATTGATGACCTCCAATGCCTAGCTTGGCGTGAGACCTGCTGTTCATGTACACAGCAAAGCCAGCAACGACCATCAACATGACACTACAGCAATAACTATCTGTGATGCTTCAACGGCTCTTTGCCATACACCAATGACCATATGTGACACCTGACCTGCCCTTCACGCCACAATGATGACAGTCTGCGATGATCAGCCTGCTTCTCACGTCCGTAACGCAAACAGAACTCTTTGCACCGGACTTTGGAGGTATCTCTTCAGTGGACTAACCTCCCTGTATCCGCCCACTCCATCGCAGGTCGGCCTGAACTTGTGACTGCGAATATGTGACTGCGAGTGGCGCTTTGTGCTTATAGGCACTATTTTCACTAAACACTTTGAAATTGTATAGCTCTGGTTCTACTGATTGAAATTATGTCATTATGGTATCATTTTATTTATTAAATCTTACTCTATTTCTCTAACTTATATGGGATTTTTCTTGTGCTGTGTTTTCACTTTATTACTATTTGTGTGTTGCATACATATTTAACACATTGCCTCAAAGTTAAGCCTGAGTGCGTTTGTGCCAAGCACTAGAGGGTTAAGCACAGGTTAACTTAGTTATTTTTGTGGTTTGTCCTGACAGGGATTGTGGTTGTTGCCTGAGTGGTGCTTCCACACAACTCAACCAATAACCTTGTTTCTTGCCAACAAAAGAAGGCCTTCCTATACACCAGGTTTTCCATTCTGAGTGGAAACATAATGAGATATTTAGATACGAAGACTAACACAGAATTGGTGACAAACTCTGGTCATTTGGGTTTAGGTGGAGTGTGTCTGCAAAACCATTCTCTAGACCAGTGGCATTTGTTAGTTGAGCACTAGGAGACTTGTAAAACAACTATTCACAGGTATAGAAGTAAACCCTGGCCATTAAATGGGTCTGTGTCCACTTTCACCTCTGTTTATAGGGACATGAATTCTGTATGCTAACCAACCACAAGCCTCTTGTTGCCCTGTTCCAGATTAGCTACTCATCACCCACTGCAAATATAGAAAAATGGGCCCTTCAACTTCAAAAATATAACTTCTAAACAGCATACATGCTAGAGTCAGATAGTCACACAGACTATCTGTTGCATAACCTAGCTGCCCATGAGGATCTTTAATCTTAAAAGTCAGGGAACACAGAAGAGCTTCTATGTCTGTGACACAGAATGCATGCCGAAAAGCAATGAAGTTGGAAGATATCCCAAAATCATCAGCAGTTGACGCCTGCCTACAACTGTCAGTACCAGCGACAAAGTAGATCTTGTAAAAGATGGTCCTGTGAGGGCACAAAACATAGATGCCAATCTGTGCTCACTTTGCGGTGGACAGTGCATCCAAAGATGTCCTAGTGCTGTGAAGTGACAAAATACAAATTCCACAGGAGTGGTGCATAAGGCACATCTCACCACAAGGGAATGGCCAAAACTAAAAGACGACATTAGGAAAAGGGTGGATCCTTAGGATGGTTGAAATTAATGGATATGAACTGTATCATGCACCAGATACTGAAATGAGGCCTCCCGACAGATGACTAATCAGTTTTCATGGACACCTGCTCAAAATATCTGATGCTAGAAACAGTGCCATCCTGAGTCTTTGAACAAGTTAAATCCAAGATAGAGAAAGAGTTGGCAGCATATGGGTTTCAGACAGTCATCAAAACAGACAATGGTCCTCCGCTCATTGGGATGGAGAGTAAGAAATACGTTAATACACTGGGACTAGGCCATTACCAATTCACAGTGGGATGACCCCAAAGCAAATGGTGAAGTAGAACATTTCTTGCCGACACTAACTAAAGTTCTCCAAATTTGGATGGGAAAAGGTAAAAATACAGAGGGCCTGATTCACAAAGATAAACTTACACTTTTGAGTAAGTTTATGATTGCTATTTGCAAATGGATTTACAAGTAGTAACTTTCCGAGTGCAGAGTATCCACACATGAAAAAAGATCAATCGTAAAAGAACACATAAAAGAACAATAATAAACTTACACTAAAGTATATGTTTACCTTTGTGAATTAGGCACTGAGTGGTTGATTTACAATTTCTTGAGATTGCACATGAACACACCTCATTGCACCCCTCAATGCGCACCAGCAGTGATAATATTTTGCTGTGATATCAGGAATATTATTCCACCAGCTCCTCAATGGGTGTCTCAACATCATGACCCCAGTCAAGTCAGCTGTGGAGATAATGGAACACTGAGTTAGAAAGTCAAAAATGAAAGGTTAAATAAACAGATATTTGTGGATGGGATGAAGTTCTTGTGAGAGATTGAGATCCTGGAGAGAAGTCCTGCACCACCTTCGAGTGTGGCCCTTGGACAGTAATAGTATCATAGGCAGGATGTACAGGCAAGAGAAATTGGCTCATAGTGGCAGTCCTGTGATGACCTAGAATGGAAGCAATAGAACTCCATTCCAGTGAGTCAGTCTTCCTTAACAGAGGCAGTCTTTCCAACAAGCCCAGAGGCATCTGGTGCAGCAGACAATCACAGACAAAACCTGTGGACTCCTCCAGAAGGGGAGATAGAGGTATTCACTAGGATACCATGCTCCATTTTCCTAAAGACTGAGAGACTATGTGTAATAAAGATATGTTAAAACAACTGTAATTTTGTTGTCCCTGTTGATCAGGTTGATCAACGTTAAGCTAAGGAGGGATATAGTTTACCATCTGGTACAGAAGCACCCATTGCAAGCAAGCACCCACCATCACAGTAGGCATGTTTCCACTGTCAGTTGATAGGGATCTGAAGCACACACGTCTAGTCTTGAATAGAGCAACACAGTGTCTTGCATTTTTGCTTGCAAGCTTCTTCTTAGCCACTACTGCCATGGAGGGTCCCTGACATTTGCAGCATACTTATCTATTAGGGGAGGAGTGAGTTGAAGGGGTCTACTCAACTAAGGACAAAGTCACTCCATGGGTGCAAATGCATAATTCTACTCTAAGCGACCCCTGACCTTGACTGGTAGGTCGCTCCCCCACCACACAGCTCCATCTGTGTGCCCTGCTGCTGCCCCTGATTGTGCTCGTTTTTCCTTTCTGTGCCCCCTTGCTGCCCCTGATTGTGCTCTGTTTTTCCTTTCTGTGCCCCCTTGCTGCCCCTGATTGTGCTCGTTTTTTTCCTTTCTGTGCCCCCCTTGCTGCCCCTGATTGTGCTCGTTTTTCCTTTCTGTGCCCCCCTTGCTGGCCCTGATTGTGCTCGTTTTTCCTTTCTGTGCCCCCTTGCTGCCCCTGATTGTGCTCTGTTTTTCCTTTCTGTGCCCCCCTTGCTGCCCCTGATTGTGCTCCTTTTTCCTTTCTGTGCCCCCTTGCTGCCCCTCATTGTGCTAGTTTTTCCTTTCTGTGCCCCCTTGCTGCCCCTGATTGTGCTCGTTTTTTTCCCCTTTCTGTGCCCCCTTGCTGCCCCTGATTGTGCTCGTTTTTCCTTTCTGTGCCCCCCTTGCTGCCCCTGATTGTGCTCGTTTTTCCTTTCTGTGCCCCTTGCTGCCCCTCATTGTGCTAGTTTTTTCCTTTCTGTGCCCCCTTGCTGCCCCTCATTGTGCTAGTTTTTTCCTTTCTGTGCCCCCTTGATGCCCCTGATTGTGCTCGTTTTTTTCCCTTTCTGTGCCCCCTTGCTGCCCCTGATTGTGCTCGTTTTTTCCTTTCTGTGCCCCCCTTGCTGCCCCTGATTGTGCTCGTTTTTCCTTTCTGTGCCCCCTTGCTGCCCCTCATTGTGCTAGTTTTTTCCTTTCTGTGCCCCCTTGCTGCCCCTCATTGTGCTAGTTTTTCCTTTCTGTGCCCCCTTGCTGCCCCTGATTGTGCTCGTTTTTCCTTTCTGTGCCCCCCTTGCTGCCCCTGATTGTGCTCGTTTTTCCTTTCTGTGCCCCCTTGCTGCCCCTCATTGTGCTAGTTTTTCCTTTCTGTGCCCCCTTGCTGCCCCTCATTGTGCTAGTTTTTCCTTTCTGTGCCCCCTTGCTGCCCCTGATTGTGCTCGTTTTTTTCCCTTTCTGTGCCCCTTGCTGCCCCTGATTGTGCTCGTTTTTCCTTTCTGTGCCCCCCTTGCTGCCCCTGATTGTGCTCGTTTTTCCTTTCTGTGCCCCCTTGCTGCCCTCATTGTGCTAGTTTTTCCTTTCTGTGCCCCCTTGCTGCCCCTCATTGTGCTAGTTTTTTCCTTTCTGTGCCCCCTTGCTGCCCCTGATTGGGCTCGTTTTTTTCCCTTTCTGTGCCCCCTTGCTGCCCCTGATTGTGCTCGTTTTTTCCTTTCTGTGCCCCCTTGCTGCCCCTGATTGTGCTCGTTTTTCCTTTATGTGCCCCCTTGCTGCCCCTCATTGTGCTAGTTTTTTCCTTTCTGTGCCCCCTTGCTGCCCCTGATTGTGCTCGTTTTTTCCCCTTTCTGTGCCCCCTTGCTGCCCCTGATTGTGCTCGTTTTTCCTTTCTGTGCCCCCCTTGCTGCCCCTGATTGTGCTCGTTTTTCCTTTCTGTGCCCCCTTGCTGCCCCTCATTGTGCTAGTTTTTCCTTTCTGTGCCCCCTTGCTGCCCCTCATTGTGCTAGTTTTTCCTTTCTGTGCCCCCTTGCTGCCCCTCATTGTGCTCGTTTTTCCTTTCTGTGCCCCCTTACTGCCCCTCATTGTGCTCGTTTTTTTTTCCTTTCTGTGCCCCCTTGATGCCCTGATTGTGCTCGTTTTCCCTTCTGTGCCTGTTTCCCGCCGCTGCGCTCTGCGGCCCCGCCCCCTCACTGCCCATTCGCTGCCCCATTCCCTGCTCCTCCCTCCCACCTCCCCATTTATGGCGGCCGCTGTGCGGCCGCGCAGCGGACGTGCGCAGCGGGCGCGCCGCTGGCGCGCCGAAGGCGCGCCTAAGGCAAGCCCGTCTGCGCCCGTCCGCGCCGTGACCGCGCCCAGCGCCAGACCCCCTGGTCCGGGCATCCCCCGCACCCGCCACATCAACAGACGCCGATACGACGCCAGCACCCTCCACGCACTCAACCCCGGAAAAGATCACGCCTGCTACCAGGCCACCCCGAAGCGCACCCAAGGGCCCTTCACCTGCCGGAACTGCAGCTTCGCCAGCACCCGCCCCGCCAAACCACCGCCCAGGAAAGAACCCAACTACCTCAGATGCATCCTCCTCAACACCCGTTCCGCCCGCAAACACGCCATCGAACTCTGGGACCTTCTCGACTCAACCTCCCAGGACGTCGCATTCCTGACGGAGACCTGGCTGAATCCCGCTTCAGCCCCCGACATTGCCATTGCCATCCCGGACGGATACAAGATCACCCGCAGGGACCGCACCAACGGAGTCGGAGGGAGGCATCGCCATCGTCCACAGGAACACCCTCAGAGTCTCAACCAACACCGACAACACCCTCAGCACCGCCGAACACATGCACTTCCAGATCCACACCGATCCCAACACCACCCTCAGATGAACCCTCATCTACAGACCCCCGGACCCCGACCACAGTTCAGCGATTCCATCGCTGACTTCGTCAGCACACACGCCATCGCCTCCACGGACTACATCCTCCTCGGGGACCTGAACTTCCACCTCGAGAACAACAAGGACACCAACTCCACCACCCTGATCGACAACCTCGCCACCCTCGGACTCAGACAGCTCGTGACTACACCCACCCACGCCGCCGGCCACACGCTCGACTCCATCTTTTCCGCAAGCCCACACGTCTCCTTCAACCACACCTCCGAACCCCACTGGACTGACCACCACTGCATCCACTTCACCTACAGGAAGCCCACCACGCACCACCGCACCGAACAAATGCCTCGCCGCTGCTGGAGCAGAGTCACGGAAGACCAGCTAACCACAACCCTCGCCCTGAGCCCACCCGCCGAACCCTCCGACCCCGACACCGCCGCCCGCAACCTCAGACAGTGGATCGACGACTGCGCCAACACCCTCGCCCCGCTCAAGAATCCACCCAACAGCCACACCAGCAAGAAAGCCACCTGGTTCACCGAAGACCTCCAGGCCTCCAAACGAACATGCCGAAAACTGGAGAAGATCTGGCTCCACGAACGGACAGCGGACAGCTACGCCGCCCACAAGAGCGCCACCCGCAGTCACCATCACCTCATCAGATCCGCCAAAAGGGCCTCACTCAAAGACCGCCTAAACAACAACGCACACAACAGGAAAGAGCTCTTCAACATCGTGAAGGAACTCTCCAACCCCAGCTCCAACACCAACGACATCCAGCCGTCGCGAGACCTGTGCGACTCACTGGCCACCTTCTTCCACCGCAAAATCGCCGACATCCACGACAGCTTCAACACCACGACCGCCCCGGCAACAACCGAGACCACTGCCCCCACAACCACCAACCGCCTGCTCTCCTGGACCAACATCAACGACGAGGACACCAGCGAGATCATGAACACCATCCACTCCGGTTCACCGCTAGACCCGTGCCCTCACCACATCTTCAACAAAGCCAGTACAGCCATTGCGCCCCATCTCCGAAAAATAATCAACATCTCCTTCGAGACAGCAACCTTCCCGGAAAGCTGGAAGCACGCCGAGATCACCGCCTTACTCAAGAAACCCAAGGCAGACCCCAAGGACCTCAAGAACTTCCGACCCATCTCTCTGCTCCCGTTCCCCGCGAAGGTCACCGAGAAAATCGTCAACAAACAACTGACCCGCTACCTCGAGGAGAACAACATCCTGGACCCTTCCCAGTCCGGCTTCCGCAGCAACCACAGCACCGAAACCGCCCTCATCGCCGCCACCGATGACATCAGGACCCTGCTAGACAACGGAGAAACAGCAGCCCTCATCCTCCTGAACCTATCAGCCGCCTTCGACACGGTCTGCCACCACACACTACGAACACGCCTTCATGACGCCGGGATCCAAGAGAAGGCCCTGGACTGGACCACATCCTTCCTTTCCGGCAGAACACAAAGCGTCCGCCTCGCCCCCTTCCGATCCAAGGCCACCAAGAACATCTGCGGCGTACCCCAAGGCTCCTCCCTCAGCCCAACGCTGTTCAACATCTACATAGCGATACAAAAGGGGATGATGGACGGAACGTTTGAGCCAATCAAACACTCACCCCCAGTCAACTGATCTGGGTTTAATCCATCATCATTCTTTAGCTCACTCCACCACCCCAGTTCAGACATGGCCATATGCAAATCAGTCTGACCCTGTGCCTCATGGGAACAGTCCAGCCCGAACTGCCAAGCCATGTCTTCCCTAGACCGGAAACAAGCATCCTAGGACCGGTTTCTGGCATTCCAGCCGTCATCAGCCAGGCTTGCTTGAATCCAGTGGCAAAGTGAGCAAGGGACCCACGTCTGGGCATACCCCCGCCAACTTAGGGCAAACAAGCGATACAAAAGGGGATGATGGACGGAGCGTTTGAGCCAATCAAACACTCACCCCCAGTCAACTGATCTGGGTTTAATCCATCATCATTCTTTAGCTCACTCCACCACCCCAGTTCAGACATGGCCATATGCAAATCAGTCTGACCCTGTGCCTCATGGGAACAGTCCAGCCCGAACTGCCAAGCCATGTCTTCCCTGGACCGGAAACAAGCATCCTAGGACCGGTTTCTGGCATTCCAGCCGTCATCAGCCAGGCTTGCTTGAATCCAGTGGCAAAGTGAGCAAGGGACCCACGTCTGGGCATACCCCCGCCAACTTAGGGCAAACAAGCGATACAAAGGGGATGATGGACGGAACGTTTGAGCCAATCAAACACTCACCCCCAGTCAACTGATCTGGGTTTAATCCATCATCATTCTTTAGCTCACTCCACCACCCCAGTTCAGACATGGCCATATGCAAATCAGTCTGACCCTGTGCCTCATGGGAACAGTCCAGCCCGAACTGCCAAGCCATGTCTTCCCTGGACCGGAAACAAGCATCCTAGGACCGGTTTCTGGCATTCCAGCCGTCATCAGCCAGGCTTGCTTGAATCCAGTGGCAAAGTGAGCAAGGGACCCACGTCTGGGCATACCCCGCCAACTTAGGGCAAACAAAGCGATATGTGGGTCCCTTGCTCACTTTGCCACTGGATTCAAGCAAGCCTGGCTGATGACGGCTGGAATGCCAGAAACCGGTCCTAGGATGCTTGTTTCCGGTCCAGGAAGACATGGCTGGCAGTTCAGTGCTGGACTGTTCCCATGAGGCACAGGGTCAGACTGATTTGCATATGGCCATGTCTGAACTGGGGTGGTGGAGTGAGCTAAAGAATGATGATGGATTAAACCCAGATCAGTTGACTGGGGTGAGTGTTTGATTGGCTCAAACGTTCGTCCATCATCCCCTTTTGTATCGCTTGTTCGCCCTAAGTTGGCGAGGGTATGCCCAGACGTGGGTCCCTTGCTCACTTTGCCACTGGATTCAAGCAAGCCTGGCTGATGACTGCTGGAATGCCAGAAACCGGTCCTAAGATGCTTGTTTCCGGTCCAGGGAAGACATGGCCTGGCAGTTGTGCTGGACTGTTCCCATGAGGCACAGGGTCAGACTGATTTGCATATGCCATGTCTGAACTGGGGTGGTGGAGTGAGCTAAAGAATGATGATGGATTAAACCCAGATCAGTTGACTGGGGTGAGTGTTGATTGGCTCAAACGTTCAGTCCATCATCCCCTTTTGTATCAGCTTTGTTCGCCCTAAGTTGGCGGGGGTATGCCTAGACGTGGGTCCCTTGCTCACTTTGCCACTGGATTCAAGCAAGCCTGACTGATGACGGCTGGAATGCCAGAAACCGGTCCTAGGATGCTGTTTCGGTCCAGGAAGACATGGCTTGGCAGTTCAGTGCTGGACTGTTCCCATGAGGCACAGGGTCAGACTGATTTGCATATGGCCATGTCTGAACTGGGGTGGTGGAGTGAGCTAAAGATGATGATGGATTAAACCCAGATCAGTTGACTGGGGGTGAGTGTTTGATTGGCTCAAACGTTCCGTCCATCATCCCCTTTGTATCAGCTTGTTCGCCCTAAGTTGGCGGGGGTATGCCCAGACGTGGGTCCCTTGCTCACTTTGCCACTGGATTCAAGCAAGCCTGGCTGATGACGGCTGGAATGCCAGAAACCGGTCCTAGGATGCTTGTTTCCGGTCCAGGGAAGACATGGCTTGGCAGTTCGTGCTGGACTGTTCCCATGAGGCACAGGGTCAGACTGATTTGCATATGGCCATGTCTGAACTGGGGTGGTGGAGTGAGCTAAAGAATGA
The DNA here is from genome assembly GCA_963921515.1 of Calotriton arnoldi. Taxonomy (NCBI): domain Eukaryota; kingdom Metazoa; phylum Chordata; class Amphibia; order Caudata; family Salamandridae; genus Calotriton; species Calotriton arnoldi. The sequence continues at coordinate 260,419 of CAWUFW010007754.1, read as the reverse complement.
TGATGGATTAAACCCAGATCAGTTGACTGGGGGTGAGTGTTTGATTGGCTCAAACGTTCCGTCCATCATCCCCTTTTGTATCGCTTTGTTCGCCCTAAGTTGGCGGGGGTATGCCCAGACGTGGGTCCCTTGCTCACTTTGCCACTGGATTCAAGCAAGCCTGGCTGATGACGGCTGGAATGCCAGAAACCGGTCCTAGGATGCTTGTTTCCGGTCCAGGGAAGACATGGCTTGGCAGTTCGTGCTGGACTGTTCCCATGAGGCACAGGGTCAGACTGATTTGCATATGGCCATGTCTGAACTGGGGTGGTGGAGTGAGCTAAAGAATGATGATGGATTAAACCCATATCAGTTGACTGGGGGTGAGTGTTTGATTGGCTCAAACGTTCCGTCCATCATCCCCTTTTGTATCGCTTTGTTCGCCCTAAGTTGGCGGGGGTATGCCCAGACGTGGGTCCCTTGCTCACTTTGCCACTGGATTCAAGCAAGCCTGGCTGATGACGGCTGGAATGCCAGAAACCGGTCCTAGGATGCTTGTTTCCGGTCCAGGGAAGACATGGCTTGGCAGTTCGGGCTGGACTGTTCCCATGAGGCACAGGGTCAGACTGATTTGCATATGGCCAAGTCTGAACTGGGGTGGTGGAGTGAGCTAAAGAATGATGATGGATTAAACCCAGATCAGTTGACTGGGGGTGAGTGTTTGATTGGCTCAAACGTTCCGTCCATCATCCCCTTTTGTATCGTTCAACATCTACATGGCACCCCTCGCCCACGTCGCCCGACAGCACAACCTCAACATCATCTCCTACGCCGACGACACCCAGCTGATCCTCTCCCTCACCAAAGACCCTCACACCGCCAAAGCCCACCTCCACGAAGGAATGAAGGCCGTCGCCGAATGGATGAGGACCAGCCGCCTGAAGCTGAACTCGGACAAGACGGAGGTCCTCATCCTTGGTTCCAACCCTTCAGCCTGGGATGACTCCTGGTGGCCAACATCACTGGGAACAGCCCCGCCACCCACCGACCACGTACGCAACCTAGGGGTCATCCTCGACCCCACCCTCTCCATGACTAAGCAGGTCAACGCCGTTTCCTCATCCTGCTTCAACATCCTCCGAATGCTCCGCAGGAGTCTTCAAGTGGATCCCCACCGAAACAAGAAAAACAGTCACCCAGGCCCTCGTCACCAGCAGGCTGGACTACGGAAACGCCCTCTACGCAGGAACGACGGCTAAGCTCCTGAGACGGCTGCAACGCATCCAGAACGCCTCTGCACGTCTTATCCTTGACATCCCCGACGCAGCCACATCACACCCCACCTGAGAGACCTGCACTGGCTCCCTGTCAACAAGAGGATAACCTTCAAGCTCCTCACCCACGCACACAAAGCACTCCACAACTCCGGACCAGCCTACCTCAACAGATGACTCAGCTTCTACACCCCCACCCGCCAGCTCCGCTCGACCAGCCTCGCCCTCGCCACAGTCCCCCGCATCCGGAAAACGACCGCCGGCGGCAGATCCTTCTCCCACCTCGCCGCCAAGACCTGGAACACCCTACCCACCAACCTCCGACAGACCCAAGACCTACTGGCCTTCAGAAGACTCCTCAAGACCTGGCTCTTCGATCAGTAGCAGCACCACCCCCCTCTTCCCCCAGCGCCTTGAGACCCTCGCGGGTATGTAGTGCGCTTTATAAGTGACATGATTGATTGATTGATTGATTAAGTAGGCATTGCCACACAACTGGAATCAAGCATGTGCATCCCTCACCTGACATTTGAAGGTAGCCTGAGTTCAGATCACCTACCATATTGGGATTGCACCCACTGACCTGGAGTGAGATGGTCATCTTAAGAGGCCTCTTTGCATTTAGTGGAGACTGTTTCAACACCGTAATTTCACATACTTTTCACAACATTTTCATAAAATTTCACAAAATGCTATTTAGCCCATCCTAGCTACAACCTTTGTGTTGATGTCCGTCACTTGAACTCTTGTCGTGGAGGCAATAGGGAGATGTCTTCCCAAACGGTCATAAGCTGTGGCCAGATTTAATACCACTGTCTGTGGAACATAATATGTGCATGAAAGAGCAACTCTGGAACAAATCCTGCTTTTGCAGCAGTAATGACGCAGTTTTCTTCAGGATTCTTCTTTAGGTTCCATTTATCAAGCCATGTTATATGTGTACCTCCTGAGCTCTTTCCTTTTTCTCCTAGCACAGAGTGAAGTTGTTGAGGTGACTATGCACCTACTCCAGTGAAAGCAGAAGAGAGCCTCTTTAGCCTCTTCTTTAATAACATCCCCATTTGCCTGATGGCTTGATGGTTGAGTGGATACTGGGATATGTATAAATTCGGTGGAAAAGTAGAGGTCCTCTCAGAAGCACAGCAATGGTTCTGCAGTAAGCCCAGCTAGAGACTAGCAGTTTCCATTGGATGCTATTTGCTGTTTTGTTCATCCAGCTGATGACAGTTGCTGAAATCAGCTCTTTTGGAGATGGCAGAAGGAAATAGTGTTAGGCCAACTACTTGACGCGGCATTGGTTTTGCAGATTTAATATTGCCAGGTTTAAAGTCTTCATGTTTGTGCGTTGTGCCTGGTGTTGCAAGGAATATGGCCCTTTACAACGAATGCTTTTATTACGCATTCCATTACAACGCGGTCGTTACAACGACCGCATTGTTTCTACGCGATACATTACATCGCAAGTCGCATGTTCCATGGGTGGAGCGTGGGTGTTTCCACACATCCACCCATGGATGTTGGTGCATTCCCAGATTTACCATGAGTGGTAAACCAAGGAATGCATCAAAATGCTACTCCTCCCTAGGGGACGCGTAACGAGGATAAATATTTTTATTTCTCCTCGTGACTTCCTCTTTCTATGTGTGCTGCATTTTCCAGCACATATAGAAAGAGGAAAATGCCTCAGGGCATAGTTTTTGTGCAGTAAGGTGTCCCTTCCTGCTCGAAAGCAATACTGCTTACAACGCAGGCACCCTTGCACCATGGTGCAAGGCAGGGCTGGACTGGGAACAGCAACCAGCTCTGGCAGATTGCTGCTCGACCGTCCCTGGGAGTTGGGGGAGGGGGAGTGGTGCTGGTAAGAAGCACCGCTCCCGCTTTTGTTACACGGGACCAATATTGCAGCACTGCTGCAAAACAGGTCCCCAGTGGAAAAAACGGCCACCACAATGGCCCCCACCCCTCCGGCCAACTGGGTAAATGCCTGGTGCCTGCTATGGCCAGTCTGGCCCCGGTGCAAAGGTGCCTGCGTTGCCACTAGGCAGCACGTTGTGCGCCAGCACTGGGAAATGACAGGAATGCGCAGTATCATGTTAAATCTGGCGCATTCCTGCCCTTTCCCTATTGCGCAGCTAAGCATGGTGGCTTGCTGCACTGCGTGATTATTTGATAAATATGCCCCTATATTTTTCTGAAACTTGGTTTTGATATTAGTGTTTTATCCACTAAGCGCGCGCATTAGCCCTGGTTTACCATGCAATTCGGTTATCTCCAATCGTACATTTTCACTTCCCTGGCGCCATTACGTCCCAATTTGTTTGCTGTTTTTGCTCATCTCAAATCAATCCTTTAAATCATACAATTATTTAAGAACCCTTGTTAAATACATGTGGTCCTCTAAATCAGATGAACTAAACTAAATTTCTATGCGGACCATGAACCAAAAATATTGGATGTACGTCAATTTAGAGCTCATTATGTATATGCTTGCACAAGTGTAAAAAAAAGTTTGGAACAATAATTGTATGAAAATTATATATTGTTGAGAACGCATAATTTACCAACAACCTATTATGAAAGGATGCCATTGTCTTAAGAAATAATAAAGCATTGACGTATGTTTCTAAAGCATGGTTTTCGATTGTGGAAAAATAGCAGGTGTTTTCGCTGTAGTCCACATCTATTGCCCTAGTAATGAAAACAAGTATTTCTTTTCACAGGACCGCCTCAGAAGACAGTATCTTCTAAGCAGGAACTAGACGAAAAGAAGCGGGAGAAAGCTGCAGACAAAGGAAGTGAAAGTGGGACTTCCTGCAACGAATTGTCCACATCTAGCTGCGACAGCCATTCAGACGCCAGCACCCCCCAGGAGGACGCATCCACCATTGGGCAGTCAACCCCGCACCAGCCAAACACCCTCACCCTGGACCGTCCTTCCAAGAAGGCCCCAGGGCAGTGGATGCCCCAGCCAGACAAACGGAGAAACAGCGAGCTCTTTCAGACTTTAATCAGCAAATCCAGGGAAACAAACCTTTCAAAAAAGAAGGTTTGTGAGAAGCTTAGTGTTGAGGAAGAGATGAAAAAATGTATTCAGGATTTTCAAACCATCAAAATTCCGGATTGTTTTCCAGAGCGCCAGCGTCCCTGGCAGTCTGAACTGTTGACAAAATATGACTTATAGTGACAGACTGCTTCAGTGGGTTTACCCAGTCAGGTTCATTTCTGAATGGTGACTATCTACTGATGCTCTTCACAGATTTTACTCTTGTTTGTAAAGCATTCCACTGAGTCCACCTGTGGTGCATTATGACTGCTGGACAAAGGTGGCCTCTTCCAAGAAAAAACAAAAATATACAGCAGCCCCAGAGGTCATACCACTATTTCTCTTTGAAAGCTGCGTGAAAGGAGAAAACTGCATGATGAAAATCTGTGGTCTTCAAAATATAGTCTTCTAAGCCTCGTTGTCACGTTGAAGCCCAAGAAAGAATTTTTATCAAACTAGTCTCACTTTACGTCATCAGAAAATAAATTTAAAATGTCTTGTTAGTGGTCAATGTTACTATTACATTGGAACTGGTTCCGCTATGAAAATACCCCAAATGCATCATTATGAATGCAAGAAACTAAATTATTATTTTGCATGAGCACAATGTTACGAAAAGCACACGAGTTAGGAAAAGATTTATTTGTTGCTGAAATCAAGATTGAGGAAGACTTTGAACCTACCCAGTAGATGTAAATGGCACTGGGAGGAGTCGAAATTGCTTTGTTCCATGTCTGTGTTTCCTGTGTATGTGGGTGTGTATGGTGTTCTGTATGTAAGGGTGGCGTAGACATGCCTTATACTATCTTATTATAGCACCAGTATTCATATACTAGTACTTGTCAGGGCTATTTCTGTGAAATGCAAACTGAACTTCAGAGTGTGGAAACAGGTTAGATGGTTTTAAACAGTGATCCTGTTAGACCAGTAATTTACAGCAAAACTGGATAATTTATTTCAAAATATCAATTAAAAAGAAACATCTGTTCGATTTGCTTTGTCGGTTTCCATCGCGTGTCTGTTTTCCTAATAGGATGGTGCACCTTTACGTGTTTGTAGTAAAAAATAACACTTCTTAATCAAACCTGAAGATTTTGTTTCTTCAGGACAAATCCCTCATTTATCCAGCAAATACCTAACAGCTTCATCGACAAGTCGTGTGACCAGGTATAATTTACACTTTAATATTCAACTCCTCACAGCACAACCTTACCTGCGTTGACTATCAAATAAATTAGAATGTTTGAAATAAAATATATGACAGCACATATTTAAGTTAAAATTGAAATACATTACACAGGGTCCTACTGCAAACAGATTATCATTACACTAAATAAAAAAATCAAGTTAATATTGTAGTTTTTGACTTGAAGAGGATGCACTTAAGAAAAGGTTCTACATTGAGACCAGGAAATAAAAAGGGCAGACAGATGTACCTAATGGAGCAATACTTTATTCATCTCCGATGGATGAAACATGGCAATGTCAATTGATATACATACAGCATTTAGGCAAGTCAAAAAACAACATTATTACATATGAGACTGGTACATAGAGCTTGCAAGCATCCTGATCTGAAGTAGGTTTGATTAAGGTCAACATTTGGATAAAACTATTCGATGTGTCACAAGTGATTCTGAAGGCATTGATGGAAGTTGAATGTAGGTATGCGGCCACAGAAAGTACTGGGAGAAAAACAACACTGTGGTGATGTTCTGCTATTTGGACACAAATCTGCTGAGCAGTTGCTGCCTAATTAAGGAATATTGAGAATATTTGTTTAACTCACCTAAACCATATGATAAGCCCACTAGAGACAGAAGGAGTATGGGCAGAAATAGTCTCCAAAGCATTCACAACTTACATTAAGGGAGGGAGAACTGTCCCAGAAGAAATTGCTCCCTGGACAGAGGATAATGTTTGAAAGCAGTCGAGAAATTATCACTAAGTGTTACTAAAAAATAATTTTTAAGGCAGCACATTGAAAAGGCTCCACAAAGGGAATATACAGCACCTGCATTGGTCAGTATTAAAGTTAAGTGGAGTATTGGTTGGAAAATATATGAATGGTTGGAAATTATAATATGGCATAAAATAGGTAATAATTTAAGAAAAAGGTATCACTTTTAAAAGAAACATATGTATCTTGAGTGGACAGAAAACTCATAATGCAGAAGTGGCACCAGAACCCTTGGTTGTTTAACAAACTAGTCATACTGGAGGAACCACAACTCTTTTCCTGAAAGATAGTCCAGCAGAATGAATTGCATCTACAAATGATGAAATCACTGAATTGATGTGAGCGTTTACCATACCCTGAACCTCTGGTTTACTGTCTTCTAGATCTGGACTTTCAAAGCACAAGTAGAGTACCACCTTCCTTTCCAACCTGTGCCAAGTCACATAAAGGCATAATAAGCTAAACACCATGCCCCCGGAGCCTCAGAACGTTTCTATGTTGCATGCCTACCAGCTATGAATCATGTTCTGGGAGAGGTGTTCCACTCATACACTGCCTACAAGAGAATGCTGTGGCCTGTGATTGAGTTGAGCAGACGTTAGATCATAGTTGCATGCTTGAAGATGTGGAGGGTATCCATTCCTCTACTCTGGGTGGTGAGTTCGTATTCAGGGAGGGGTTTGCTGGCTGGAGACACTTTTTCCTTGCAAAGAATACAAAGTTCTTTCTGATAATAAAATATGTTATTGACTACGCTTAGAAATAGCAAAAGTGTGCTATGAAGGGCTGTATGCAAAAAAGTTACTATTCACATTGAAAACCTTGATGGTCTAATCCAAGCCTTCTTTGGCTTGATAATTTGTTTTATCTCTCAATTTCCCTAACAGTCTGAATTTTTCGCTCATGCATCCTACTCTATGTCCCTTTATTCCGAAATCCCCTGTTCTGAAATTATATATTGTCTGTTGTTTACTGACACCCCTTTACTGTCCCTCTGAATTGCTTGGTCGCAACTGGAACAAGATGGAGCTTCAGAGTGATTGAAAACCTGATCAGACCCATGAACAATCTAACCATTGTATTAGCAATTGAATAGTACCAGCCAAACTAGGCTATGTTGTATGGCATCAAAAATGTTTTTGGAAACCTGCATTGAAGGCTTGCCGTGGGCCATGACATCACTTTGCTGAGCTTCTAGGCTTTGAATGTGTATTGATGATTAAGCCAGCACCCCAATAAAAGAAGAATGTCAAGTCACTGAAATATCAGAAAGGAGGAAAGTGTATTGGTATGTGTTTATGAATCTGTTTTTGTTGGCTTTTAGGACCATGTGCACTTTATCACTACAAAAGTGCTTGTGCTCGCTCCTTTAAACATGGTAGAATGGGCTTACACCCAATTGGTCTATTTAATTTACTTGTAAGTCACTAGTAAAGTGTTAATACATGTACCAGAGCTCTGTAAATTAAATGCTACCAGTGGACCCGCAGCACTTATTGTACCACCCACTTAAGTAGCTGTGCAAGCGGGTCTCAGGCCTGCCATTGTAGCTTGTGTGTGCAATTTTAAAGTGCCATTTCCACCTGCCGAATAAACCTTTTGCCAAGCCCAAACCTTTTTTTTAATTACATATAAGTCACCCCTAAGGTAGGTCTTGAACAGCCCAGAGGACAGGGTGCAGTGTATTTAAAAAGTTGGAGATGCATTTTTAAGTTTTCCATGTCCTGTTAGTGGAAAACTCCTAAATTTGCTTCCCACTGCTGCAAGGCCTGCTTCTCCCATAGGATAATATTGGAGTTACCTTATTACATTTAATAACCTTGATACGGGACCACAAACACCACAGCATTTTTAACTCACCTGTGTAAGGTTATTTATTTATAAGTCCATGGGAGGTCAAAACAAGGAACAGAGAAAAAATAAAAAATAAGGTGTCTCATTATATATTGCAGGATTTTCCAGAGAAGAGAAGTCATCTTGGATTAGTCCAATGATTGTAGGTTTGATGTGGAGCCCAGGGCATCTATGTCGTGTGGACAGCTAAATCCACCCACAGAATCAGATATAGGACAGACCGTTATTAATGAAAGAGATGTTCCCAATCATGTCATGGGGGATGGGTGGCATTATCTCAGAAAAATTCAAATACTGAACAGATGCCTCCAATAGCATATTTCTCTAAAAATATTTTACCAACCAACATAAACTATACCATCAGTGATGCGACCCTTGACCTTGCCAGGTAGGTCGCTCCCCCACCACACAGCTCCGCCTGTGTTGTCCGCCCGCTGCTGCTGCTGGTAGCTCGCCCCTCCGCTTGTGGCCTCGGTGCCCGTATTTCTTGCTTTCTGTCTCTCCATTTTTCCTTCTGTGCCCCTCGCTGCCCCATTGTACTGTGCCCGTATTTCTCTGTTTGTCTTCTCCCCATTTTTCCTTCTGTGCCCCTCGCTGCCCCATTGTACTGTGCCCGTATTTCTCTGTTTGTTTTCTCTCCCCATTTTTCCTTCTGTGCCCCTCGCTGCCCCATTGTACTGTGCCCGTATTTCTCTGTTTGTTTTCTCTCCCCATTTTTCCTTCTGTGCCCCTCGCTGCCCCATTGTACTGTGACCGTATTTCTCTGTTTGTTTTCTCTCCCCATTTTTCCTTCTGTGCCCCTCGCTGCCCCATTGTACTGTGCCCGTATTTCTCTGTTTGTTTTCTCTCCCCATTTTCCTTCTGTGCCCCTCGCTGCCCCATTGTACTGTGCCCGTATTTCTCTGTTTGTTTTCTCTCCCCATTTTTCCTTCTGTGCCCCTCGCTGCCCCATTGTACTGTGCCCGTATTTCTCTGTTTGTTTTCTCTCCCCATTTTTCCTTCTGTGCCCCTCGCTGCCCCATTGTACTGTGACCGTATTTCTCTGTTTGTTTTCTCTCCCCATTTTTCCTTCTGTGCCCCTCGCTGCCCCATTGTACTGTGCCCGTATTTCTCTGTTTGTTTTCTCTCCCCATTTTTCCTTCTGTGCCCCTCGCTGCCCCATTGTACTGTGACCGTATTTCTCTGTTTGTTTTCTCTCCCCATTTTTCCTTCTGTGCCCCCGCTGCCTCTCTCCCATTCCCGCCGCTGCGTCCCTGCGGCCCCGCCTCCCTGACTGCCCATTCGCTGCCCTTGCCTCCCGCCTCCCAGCTGCTCCTCCCTCCCACCTCCCCATATATGGCGGCCGCTGCGCGGTGAGGAGAGCGACCCTTGACCTTGCCAGGTAGGTCGCTCCCCCACCACACAGCTCCGCCTGTGTTGTCCGCCCGCTGCTGCTGCTGGTAAGCTCGCCCCTCCGCTTGTGGCCTCGGTGCCCGTATTTCTTGCTTTCTGTCTCTCCATTTTTCCTTCTGTGCCCCTCGCTGCCCCATTGTACTGTGCCCGTATTTCTCTGTTTGTCTTCTCCCCATTTTTCCTTCTGTGCCCCTCGCTGCCCCATTGTACTGTGCCCGTATTTCTCTGTTTGTTTTCTCTCCCCATTCTTCCTTCTGTGCCCCTCGCTGCCCCATTGTACTGTGCCCGTATTTCTCAGTTTGTTTTCTCTTCCCATTTTTCCTTCTGTGCCCCTCGCTGCCCCATTGTACTGTGCCCGTATTTCTCTGTTTGTTTTCTCTCCCCATTTTTCCTTCTGTGCCCCTCGCTGCCCCATTGTACTGTGCCCGTATTTCTCTGTTTGTTTTCTCTCCCCATTTTTCCTTCTGTGCCCCTCGCTGCCCCATTGTACTGTGACCGTATTTCTCTGTTTGTTCTCTCTCCCCATTTTTCCTTCTGAGCCCCTCGCTGCCCCATTCTACTGTGCCCGTATTTCTCTGTTTGTTTTCTCTCCCCATTTTTCCTTCTGTGCCCCTCGCTGCCCCATTGTACTGTGACCGTATTTCTCTGTTTGTTTTCTCTCCCCATTTTTCCTTCTGTGCCCCTCGCTGCCTCATTGTACTGTGACCGTATTTCTCTGTTTGTTTTCTCTCCCCATTTTTCCTTCTGTGCCCCCGCTGCCTCTCTCCATTCCCGCCGCTGCGTCCCCTGCGGCCCCGCCCCCCTGACTGCCCATTCGCTGCCCCTGCCTCCCAGCTGCTCCTCCCTCCCACCTCCCCATATATGGCGGCCGCTGCGCGGTGAGGAGAGCGACCCTTGACCTTGCCAGGTAGGTCGCTCCCCCACCACACAGCTCCGCCTGTGTTGTCCGCCCGCTGCTGCTGCTGGTAAGCTCGCCCCTCCGCTTGTGGCCTCGGTGCCCGTATTTCTTGCTTTCTGTCTCTCCATTTTTCCTTCTGTGCCCCTCGCTGCCCCATTGTACTGTGCCCGTATTTCTCTGTTTGTCTTCTCCCCATTTTTCCTTCTGTGCCCCTCGCTGCCCCATTGTACTGTGCCCGTATTTCTCTGTTTGTTTTCTCTCCCCATTTTTCCTTCTGTGCCCCTCGCTGCCCCATTGTACTGTGCCCGTATTTCTCTGTTTGTTTTCTCTCCCCATTTTTCCTTCTGTGCCCCTCGCTGCCCCATTGTACTGTGCCCGTATTTCTCTGTTTGTTTTCTCTCCCCATTTTTCCTTCTGTGCCCCTCGCTTCCCCATTGTACTGTGACCATATTTCTCTGTTTGTTCTCTCTCCCCATTTTTCCTTCTGTGCCCCTCGCTGCCCCATTGTACTGTGCCCGTATTTCTCTGTTTGTTTTCTCTCCCCATTTTTCCTTCTGTGCCCCTCGCTGCCCCATTGTACTGTGACCGTATTTCTCTGTTTGTTTTCTCTCCCCATTTTTCCTTCTGTGCCCCTCGCTGCCCCATTGTACTGTGACCGTATTTCTCTGTTTGTTTTCTCTCCCCATTTTTCCTTCTGTGCCCCTCGCTGCCCCATTGTACTGTGACCGTATTTCTCTGTTTGTTCTCTCTCCCCATTTTTCCTTCTGTGCCCCTCGCTGCCCCATTGTACTGTGCCCGTATTTCTCTGTTTGTTTTCTCTCCCCATTTTTCCTTCTGTGCCCCTCGCTGCCCCATTGTACTGTGACCGTATTTCTCTGTTTGTTTTCTCTCCCCATTTTTCCTTCTGTGCCCCTCGCTGCCCCATTGTACTGTGCCCGTATTTCTCTGTTTGTTTTCTCTCCCCATTTTTCCTTCTGTGCCCCTCGCTGCCCCATTGTACTGTGACCGTATTTCTCTGTTTGTTTTCTCTCCCCATTTTTCCTTCTGTGCCCCTCGCTGCCCCATTGTACTGTGACCGTATTTCTCTGTTTGTTTTCTCTCCCCATTTTTCCTTCTGTGCACCCGCTGCCTCTCTCCATTCCCGCCGCTGCGTCCCTGCGGCCCCGCCCCCTGACTGCCCATTCGCTGCCCCTGCCTCCCGCCTGCTCCTCCCTCCCACCTCCCAATATATGGCGGCCGCTGCGCGGCCGCGCCGCTGGCGCGCCAAAGGCGCGCCTAAGGCAAGCCCGTCTGCGCCCGTCCGCGACTGGACCGCGCCCAGCGCCAGAACCCCTGGACCGCGCGCCCCCCGCTCCAGCCTCGAGGACCGACGCCGATACGATGCCACCACACTCCACGCCCTCAACCCCGGACGGACGCACAACTGCTTCAAGGCCGCCCCGAAACGCACCCATGGTCCCTTCAGCTGCCGGAACTGCAGCTACACCAGCCTCAGAGCCACCGGGCGCCCGCCAAGAAGGACCTCAACCACCTCCGGTGCATCCTACTGAACACCCGCTCCGCACGCAAACACGCCGTCGAGCTCTGGGACCTGCTCGACACATCATCACCAGACGTCGCCTTCCTGACAGAGACCTGGATGAACGACTCCTCCGCCCCCGACATCGCCATAGCCATCCCAGACGGCTATAAGATCACCCGCAGAGACCGCATCAACGCAGTAGGAGGAGGAATCGCCATCGTCCACAAGAACACCATCAGGGTCTCGACCAGCACCGACGACACTCTCAGCACCGCCGAACACATGCACTTCCAGATCCACACGGACCCCAACACCACCCTTAGAGGCACCCTTGTCTACAGACCCCTGGGCCCCGACCCCAGTTCAGCGACTCCATCGCCGACTTCATCAGCACGCACGCCCTGACCTCTACCGACTACATCCTCCTCGGAGACTTGAACTTTCACCTGGAGAACAACAACGACAGCAACTCCACCACCCTGATCGACAGCCTCGCCAACCTCGGCCTGAGCCAGCTCGTCACAACACCGACCCACTGCGCTGGCCACACGCTTGACCCCATCTTCTCCTCAAGCTCCCACGTCTCCTTCAGCCACACCACGGAACTCCTCTGGACCGACCACCGCTGCATCCATTTCACCTTCCAGAAACCCACCACACACCACCGCACCCAACAGATCCCACGCCGCTGCTGGAGCAAAGTCACCGAAGACCAACTCCGGGCAACCCTCGCTCTCAGCCCTCCCTCCAACCCATCCAACACCGACGATGCTGCCTGCAACCTCAGACGATGGATGGACGACTGTGCCAACACCTTCGCCCCGCTGAAAAAGCTCACCTACAGCGACACCACCAAAAGAGCCAGCTGGTTCACCTCGGAACTCCTAGCTTCCAAGCGTACCTGCCGGAAACTAGAGAAGAAATGGCACAGCGATAAGACACCGGACAGCCACACAGCCCACAAAGACGCCATCCGTAACCACCACCACCTCATCAGGTCCGCCAAGAGAATCTCCTTCAAAGACCGCCTCGACAACAACGCACACAACAGCAAGGAGCTTTTCAACATCGTGAAGGAACTCTCCAATCCCAGCTCCAACACCAACGACATCCCGCCGTCGCAACCCCTGTGCGATTCCCTCGCCACCTTCTTTCACCGCAAGATCGCCGACATCCACGACAGCTTCAACACCCAGACAACCCCAACTAAGATCGATACACCAGACCCGCCACACACCATCGACCACGACCCCCTGCCAGCCTGGGCCAGCGTGAACATCGAGGACACCATCAAGACCATGAGCACAATACACTCCGGCTCCCCGTCAGACCCTTTCCCGCACCACATCTTCAACAAAGCCAGCAGCTCCATCGCACCCCACCTGTGCAACATCATCAACCTCTCCTTCGAGACCGCGACCTTCCCAGAGAGCTGGAAACACGCAGAGATCAACGCCCTACTCAAAAAACCCAAGGCGGACCCGAGAGACCTCAAGAACTTCCGGCCCATCTCTCTGCTTCCGTTCCCAGCCAAGGTCATCGAGAAGATCGTCAACAAACAGCTAACCCGATACCTCGAAGAAAACAGCATCCTGGACCCATCCCAATCAGGGTTCCGCAGCAACCACAGCACTGAGACTGCCCTAATCGCCGCCACCGACGACATCAGGATCCTGCTGGACAATGGCGAGACCGCAGCCCTCATCCTGCTGGACCTCTCCGCCGCCTTCGACACTGTCTGCCACCGCACTCTACGCGCACGCCTCCACGACGCAGGGATCCGAGACAAGGCCCTGGAATGGACCACCTCCTTCCTCGACAGCAGAACCCAGAGAGTCCGCCTCCCACCTTTCCGATCCGAAGCCTCCGAGATCATCTGCGGCGTACCCCAGGGATCGTCCCTCAGCCCAAAACTGTTCAACATCTACATGGCCCCGCTCGCACGCATCGCCAGACAACACGACCTCAACATTATCTCCTACGCCGACGACACTCAACTGATCCTCTCCCTCACCAAGGACCCCCTCGCCGCCAAAGCCAAACTCCATGACGGAATGAAGGCCGTCGCCGATTGGATGAAGATCAGCCGACTAAAGCTGAACACGGACAAAACGGAGGTCCTCATCCTCGGCTCCAACCCCTCAGCCTGGGACGACTCCTGGTGGCCAACGACGCTGGGAGCAGCCCCGACACCCACCGACCACGCACGCAACCCGGGAGTCATCCTCGACTCAACGCTCTCCATGACCAAGCAAGTCAACGCTGTCTCCTCCTCCTGCTTCAACACCCTCCGCATGCTTCGCAAGATCTACAGGTGGATCCCGACAGACACAAGAAGAACAGTCACCCAGGCCCTCGTAAGTAGCAGACTAGACTATGGGAACGCCCTCTACGCGGGAGCCCCGGCCAAGCTCATCAAGCGACTACAACGCATACAAAACGCCTCCGCACGACTGATCCTCGACGTACCATGCCACAGCCACATCACCCCCCACTTGAGGAACCTGCACTGGCTCCCCGTCGACAGGAGGATCACCTTCAAACTCCTCACCCACGCACACAAGGCACTCCACAAAACTGGCCCAGCCTACCTCAACAGACGACTCTTCTTCTACGTCCCCAACCGCCAGCTCCGCTCCGCCGACCTCTCCCTCGCCACCGTCCCCCGCATTCGAAGAACAACCACCGGCGGCAGATCCTTCTCACACCTCGCCGCCAAGACCTGGAACACCCTTCCACTAAGCCTACGAAAGACCCAAGACCTGCTGACCTTCAGGAGGCTACTCAAGACCTGGCTGTTCGACCAGTAGCAGCATCCCCCCCATCCCTCTCCCCAGCGCCTTGAGACCCTCGCGGGTAAGTAGTGCGCTCTACAAATTCTGTGATTGATTGATTGAGTGATAAGACGTTTTGTCCATCAAGAGTTCTTTTGAACACTGGAGACTCTAGTTCTTGGGCTCCAAAACCATCACAGAAGTGTTAGAAGTGTTAACAGATCACAGAACTCTGCACTTCCTGCAATAACCAGTGCACTTACTTTTAGACAACTCAGATGGACCTTGTTTTCTGACTATGATGTTGCGATAAATTACAGATCAGGTTCTAATAATGGTAAAGTTTGTGCTCTGTCTCCACAGTGAAAGTCAATTAACAGATGATCCACCATTAATTTTGTCCCCCAAGATTTCGAAATGGCCATTCTATTGCCTTAGTTAATGTGGATCATTTTTGACAAATCGAACAGAAAGTCAATCTATAGATAAGGAGAATTGGTTAAAGGAACAAGAGCATATGCATGAATGAGATGGATTGTTGTATTAAGGGAAAAGTGTATATTTGCTAAGAAAAGAAGGGTATGCAGTTCCTTAAAAGTGCTTAGAGAGAGGTGAAGTGAGACACAGAGACTATGATGTTGTCACTAAAGGGCATCCAACAATTCGTAGGAGAGGAATTGCTCCTATCGGAACTAGGACCCTCACACACCTAACCAGTTAGGTGTCATGCTTCATCATATGGGTCTGCTCCTCGTCAGGTCGGCGCTGCAATACCCGACAGGCACCCATAGAGGGGCTCTTTAACGGAGATCTTTTGTTCCTTGCCGTTAGGTGAAGTGTGGGTGTGGGGCCTAGGGAAGTGTAGATGTGGTGTAGTGAAAAATAGGTTAAAACAGGTTGGGGAGTCCAAGAAGTGACTTTATTCAAGATGGCTCTCCACCTGAATTAAAATGCAAGAGTGGCGTCTATCTGTAGTGATGATACAAGATAAAAGCACTCTACTCTGAGTGGGTCAACATGTTTCTTGCCGTTTTTAGTCAGGACGATCTATGGCAATTCTTCTGGACCTAGAAAAAACTATCTACACAGCGTGGAAGGTGAGGAACCTACCTACCACGGGTTATACTGTGAGTTGGTTACCCACAGTTGTTGAGGATGACCTAAATCAACGCAAATTGTTAAAAACCACAGCAACATGTCGGTGGTGATCGTGAAAACAGTGCTATCTCTCTCTCAGGCGTTCGTGCGTCACCCATAACGTGTGAGAAGGTGACTTCATATAGCAAAAATCGTAGTGTTAAGTGATACACATTTCTGAACACATTATGATCCATGACCCATGTTGTGCGGGGCTCTCTTATTTAAACAATAAAACTGTTAAAAATAATTCTGGCAAAATGCGGCGATGAAAGGGTTAACACACCCAGCCATTCACTGTAGTGGTAAAAGGACTCACCTAACTACTATTAGGAGTGATGCCTCAACAGTAACCGGCAGGCGTTGGGGACAATCATGAAGTAATGTCCTACAAAGAAGGCGAACAGAAAACACAAAGAAACTACCCAGGTGAGGGCGATCGAAAATAAGGCACTGTCGCCCACCCCAAACATACCAGTGATTACTTGGTAGCAAGCGTGAGTGCGTCTCAGTGAGCGTGGTGTGCCTCTCCCTGTCGGCCAGGTGAAATGTACACAGGAGGTCCGAGCTACCACTGGCCACGGCATCAGCAATCCCTGCCAACCCCGGGACCCCCCACGGGCGGGTTTGGGAGATCGTAGGCTGGTGGGAGTGACGCCCCAGCTAAAGTGTGCTCGTTAGAGGCTCTCTGGTCATTTTAAGCACCTGACAAACTCTTGGAATTCACCCCGCGTTATACTGAAATGTGACCCGCCAGATACCAGCGTTGCTGGATGTAGGGTCGGTATGGAACATATCGCAGTCTACCACTCACCGTAAATCCAACGTTTCAGGCGGAGTGACCTACCCTCACTGCCGGGACCGGTTGGTGAATTGCTGCATTTCATGAAAGCAGTTATACCTTCCGGTAACTTGGTCTGGGAGTGGTCGGTTTCCGAAACGCCCCTGCTGTGATTCGTAGCCGGTGCGTAGAAACAGGAATGGTAGTATTATTAGACCATCGGCCATCTTGGAGTGTATCTTAAGACCCCTTTCTGGTAGGAATAGAATGAGCGTCAGGGACGGCTCGGTAAAGGACCCACTGTGATATCCACATGTTGTTTAGTATGGAATGTGTATCATCCGCTATGTTTTGTGGTCCTAGTTTGTATGAAAGACTTGTGCGACTAATCAATCGATTACCGGGGGCATGGTGGTCACACAAAGCCGGAAGCGGTTACTATCATGAGAATGGCGGCCATCTTGTAATGTGCAAAAGCCCATACCGGGAAAGCCTTCGAGTATTGGTAAAGGAGTGATAAAAAGTCAACATGGTTAGTAGTGTAGTAGCTCAATGCGATGTAAACGGCTTGTTCAAATGTCTAATATAATTGCAAGTAATAACTTGTGTGTAAGATGTATGGCTTTATCAAGCACATGATGTCACACCAATAAATACAGCCAGTGACTAGTGTGAAAGTTGTACGGCTTGTTAAAGCACACAATAGTGCAATCATTTGAAAAAATCAAATGTTGGTGAAGTTCTGAAACCAAAAGGGAGCTTAACTCCTTTGCTGCTTCGAACGTTCCGCGCCAGTGCGGAACGTTCTATTAAGCGGGCGGGACCGCGTCGGCCAACGGACGTGCGCAGCACTACCGAGGTAGTGCTCGCGACGGCCGTTGGCCGACGCACGCAGCAAAAGGGTTAAGTGCGATAGCTGTTGTCCATGCAGTAATGACTAAGGGATATGGACAATATTGTCGTCAGTCAATGTACGCGAGACAGTGTATGTTTGATAGCATGGTACTTTCCTTAGGTCAATTTACGTAAGGGACCCCCAGGGGATATCATCATTTGATCCCAACCGATCAGTGGAGAGGCGATGTATCCATCTCTGTTCAAGCCTAAACAATGCTCTCTTGGTGATCTGGGGGTGGGACTCAAGTACCAACCAACGGAGGGAATCTGGAGAGTGGTTGAATTCCTTGAAATGAGTGTACAGCTTAGTCGTTACCCGTTGGCATCGGATATTGCTCTTATGTTCGGTGATTCGTGTTTTAACTGTTCTCATGGTCATGCCTATATATTTCATGTCACAGGGGCAGCGGATGAGATAGATACAGTGTGTGGTATTGCAATTTGTATGTCTCGTCATCTTCCATAAGAATGTATCTGAAAAGGTTATTTCCTTCGTGGGGGCAGTCTGACGGCACACAGCGCACGACCAACATGGATAATGGCCCATGACAGGTGGAAGATCCCACAGGAATCTTTGTTCATTATTGCTTTGTATCTAAGGTCTCGTGTGTATGAGAATATCCTTAAGATTTTGTGTTGGTTAAAAGCGAACCTAGGTGCTTGTAATTCTAGGGAGCCGGTGGACAGTATTCCCCAGTGTTTATTAATGATGCCCTTAATGCGGTTTGAGTCTGGAGTAAAGGAGGTTACGCAGGTGATGGCATCTGTTGGTTCTTTTGGGGGGGTTTCCAGAAGTGCCTCCCTGGGATTGTTTCTGGCTCTCTTCATGGAATTCATGACATGACGTTGGGGATATTCTCTCTGTCTCAATTTGTTAGCTAGGATTTGTGCCTCTGTTTTTATAGTCAGCTATAGAGCTACAATTTCTCCTAATGCGCAGAAATTGCCCAAAGGGCAAGTTGTCTTTAAGGGCTCTCGGGTGGTGACTACTGTACAATAACAAACTGTTCCTGTCTGTAGGTTTCTTGTAGAGAGTAGTGTTCAAGTGTCCATGTTGGAATCTGATGTTGATATCCAAGAACGGGACACAGGAGTCTGATATGGTGTGGGTGAAATTGAGATATTCATTCTGTGTGTTAATCCATTGGCAAAGGTTTTGGCAGGTAGTTAGATCTCCTTTCCAAAAAATGAGAATATCATCTATGTACCTTTGCCACAACCTCAAGTTGTTGATATATGGGTTGCTTGGGTGTAGGATGACCTGCTCCTCAAAAGGAGCCATATAGAGGCAAGCTACACTGGGGGCGAAGGTACTACCCATGGAAGTCCCTTGAGATTGATGAAAGAGTTGTTTTTTGAACTCGAAAAAATTCTACTCTCTACAAGAAACCTACGGACAGGAACACTTTGTTATTGTACAGTAGTCACCACCCAAGAGCCCTTAAAGACAACTTGCCCTTTGGGCAATTTCTGCGCATTAGGAGAAATTGTAGCTCTATAGCTGACTATAAAACAGAGGCACAAATCCTAGCTAACAAATTGAGACAGAGAGAATATCCCCAACGTCATGTCATGAATTCCATGAAGAGAGCCAGAAACAATCCCAGGGAGGCACTTCTGGAAACTACCCCAAAAGAACCAACAGATGCCATCACCTGCATAACCTCCTTTACTCCAGACTCAAACCGCATTAAGGACATCATTAATAAACACTGGGGAATACTGTCCACCGGCTCCCGAGAATTACAAGCACCTAGGTTAGTTTTTAAACGAACACAAAATCTTAAGGATATTCTCATACACACGAGACCTAAGATACAAAGCAATAATGAACAAAGATCCCTGTGGGATCTTCCACCTGTCATGGGCCATTATCCATGTGGGTCGTGCGCTGTGTGCCGTCAGACTACCCCCACGAAGGGAATAACCCTTTCAGATACATTCTTATGGAAGATGACGAGACATACAAATTGCAATACCACACACTGTATCTATCTCATCCGCTGCCCCTGTGACATGAAATATATAGGCATGACCATGAGAACAGTTAAAACACGAATCACCGAACATAAGAGCAATATCCGATGCCAACGGATAACGTCTAAGCTGTACACTCATTTCAAGGAATTCAACCACTCTCCAGATTCCCTCCGTTGGTTGGTACTTGAGTCCCACCCCCAGATCACTAAGAGAGCATTGTTTAGGCTTGAACAGAGATGGATACATCGCCTCTCCACTGATTGGTTGGGATTAAATGATGATATCCCCTGGGGGTCCCTTACGTAAATTGACCTAAGGAAAGTACCATGCTATCAAACATACACTGTCTCGCGTACATTGACTGACGACAATATTGTCCATATCCCTTAGTCATTACTGCATGGACAACAGCTATCGTACTTAAGCTTCCCTTTGGTTACAGAACTTCACCAACATTTGTTTTTTTCAAATGATTGCACTATCGTGTGCTTTAACAAGCCGTACAACTTTCACACTAGTAACTGGCTGTATTTATTGGTGTGACATCATGTGCTTGATAAAGCCGTACATCTTACACACGAGTTATTACTTGCAGTTATATTAGACATTTGAACAAGCCGTTTACATCGCATTGAGCTACTACACTACTAACCATGTTGACTTTTTATCACTCCTTTACCAATACTCGAAGGCTATACCGGTATGGGCTTTTGCACATTACAAGATGGCCACCATTCTCATGATAGTAACCGCTTCCGGCTTTGTGTGACCACCATGCACCCGGTAATCGATTGATTAGTCGCACTAGTCTTTCATACAAACTAAGACCACATAACATAGCGGATGATACACATTCCATACTAAACAACATGTGGATATCACAGTGGGTCCTTTACCGAGCCGTCCCTGACGCTCATTCATTCTATTCCTACCAGAAAGGGGTCTTAAGATACACTCCAAGATGGCCGATGGGCTAATAATACTACCATTCCTGTTTCTACGCACCGGCTACGAATCACAGCAGGGGCGTTTCGCAAACCGACCTCTCCCAGACCAAGCAACCGGAAGGTATAACTGCTTTCATGAAATGCAGCTATTCACCAACCGGTCCCGGCAGTGAGGGTAGGTCACTCCGCCTGAAACGTTGGATTTACGGTGAGTGGTAGACTGCAATATGTTCCATACCGACCCTACATCCAGCAACGCTGGTATCTGGCGGGTCACATTTTAGTATAACGAGGGGTGAATTCCAAGAGTTCGTCAGGTGCTTAAAATGACCGGAGAGCCTCTAGCGAGCACACTTTAGCTGGGGTGTCACTCCCACCAGCCTACGATCTCCCAAACCCCCCCCTGGGGGGTCCCGGGGTTGGCAGGGAACGTTGATGCCGTGGCCAGTGGTAGCTCGGACCTCCTGGGTACATTTCACCTGGCCGACAGGGAGAGGCACACCACGCTCACTGAGACGCACTCACGCTTGCTACTAAGAAATCACTGGAATGTTTGGGGTGGGCGATGGTGCCTTATTTTCGATCACCCTCACCTGGGTAGTTTCTTTGTGTTTTCTGTTCGCCTTCCTTGTAGGACATTACTTCATGATTGTCCCCAACGCCTGCCGGTTACTGTTGAGGCATCACTCCTAATAGTAGTTAGGTGAGTCCTTTTAGCACTACAGTGAATGGCTGGGTGTGTTAACCCACTTATCGCCGCATTTTACCAGAATTATTTTTAACTGTTTTATTGTTTAAATAAGAGAACCCCGCACAACATGGGTCATGGATCACAATGTGTTCAGAAATGTGTATCACTTAACACTACGATTTTTGCAATATGAAGTCACCTTTTCACACGTTATGGGTGACGCACGAATGCCTGAGAGAGAGATAGCACTGTTGTCACGATCACCACCGACATGTTGCTGTGGTTTTTAACAATTTGCTTTGTTTTTAGGTCATCCTCGACAACTGTGGGTAGCCAACCCACAGTATAACCCATGGTAGGTAGGTTCCTCACCTTTCACGCTGTGTAGATAGTTTATTCTAGATCCTGAAGAATTGCCATAGATCGTCCTGACTAAAAACGGCAAGAAACATGTTGACCCACTCAGAGTAGAGCGCTTTTATCTTGTATCATCACTACAGATAGTCGCCACTCTTGCATTTTAATTCAGGTGGAGAGCCATCTTGAATAAAGCCACTTCTTGGACTCCCCAACCTGTTTTAACCTATTTTTCACTACACCACATCTACACTTCCCTAGGCCCCTCACCCACACTTCACCTAACGGCAAGGAACAAAAGATTTCCGTTAAAGAGCCCCTCTATGGGTGCCCGTCGGGTATTGCAGCGCCGACCCGACGAGGAGCAGACCCATATGATGAAGCATGATACCTAACTGGTTAGGTGTGTGAGGGTCCTAGTTCCGAGAGGAGCAATGCCTCTTCTACGAATTATTGGATGCCCTTTAGTGACAGCATCATAGTCTCTGTGTCTCACTTCACCTCTCTCTAAGCACTTTTAAGGAACTGCATACCCTTCTTTTCTTAGCTAGTCTTGGGCATGTATGCTGGACCTTTCAAAAAAGCCCACCGATAATGTCTCTCTAGTTGTTGAAAAAAGTGTATATTTGCCATCAGCTCAACGAAGACAACAGAATTTGAATTGGCTTCATGATTCAAAGGTTTCTGGGTATCCTGGAATAACTAATATTTTAGCAGGGGTCAGGAGAAATCTTTGGTGGACAAGTCTATTTTCTGATGTAAAGAATTATGTGCAAGCATGTTCTATTTGTGATCAGATTAACAGTTTTCACAGTAAAAACACATAGGCTTATTGGGGTTTTTACCTTTTCTGACCTGGACCTAGATATACATCGTCAATGGATTTTATTATAAAATTACCCTCAAGTCCAGTTGGACAGTAATCCTACTGTTTGGGGAGCATTGCCTAAGATGGGTCATTTTATATTCTTGCCTGGGAATGCTGCTTCTAAAGAGTTAAAAAAACTACAACATATGGGGTATGCTGCTCAATATTATCACAAGGGGCTGGGGTAACCAGTCAAACTGCCATATCAAAAAATTACCCCTTGGACGTTACAAGATTCATTATTGGGGTAAACAATCCCACTTATCTATTCATCAGAGTCAAGATCAAAAGAGAGCAGCTAAATACACAAAATCGATTTACATTTCATATACAGAATAAAACCCTATATGTGCCCGCAACCGTGTCACAGTACCCGACCGCACATCCCTTCTAAAAAACATAAATATGCAAAAAACATTACATTAGAAAGATCTATAAAGGGAAGTAAGCCTGAGGGCATAAGGGTTCAAGCAGAGGGGATAAACACCCTCATCGTGTTGCAATATAATGAACCACTAAGCTTTGGATAGTAACACTATAATGCACTAAAGAGCTTTTGAACTATCAATGTTTTGGTCCCACTCATATAATTTCAAAAACCCATCCTCAGGACCTGATGGGGGTTATGTGTCTATAGGTTACTGCAACTTGATCTGGGTTTTGTATCTATAGGGTAACATTTACTGCAAACGCATAGGAACAAAACATACAACAGAGTGTGAGTGACTCTTGCTCGTGGTATTTTTGTTTTATTTTTAGCATGAAATGCAATCTGTTATGCATTTCACATTAAGTACAGTGGCAAATGCCAGTTTTGCATTTTGCATAATTGCGCATAACATCTTGTAATTTTGGCAACATTTAGTGTCTTAATAAAAGTACCTCAGTCCTGGGACCGCCGTACTTGAAGTGGCAGTCCGTACGCTGTATTAAAATGGTGGTGGTGGGACCACCACAAAACCACCACCAGGATCCCGCAGCTGCAACAGTGGGGAAAGCAGTATGGAATCGCGGTGGTGCCGATGCCGGCACCGACGAGCAGATTCCGACCTGCCTTTCCACCAAACATTTCAAGGCAGGGACGCCGTCATGAAATGCTTGGTGGAACGGCATGGAAAGGGGCCCCCTGGCAAATGTGCCTATGGCAGTGTGTGCGAGGGGCACATGATGTGCTCCCCACAAAAGTGCACAGTTGTGTGTTAACTGTGTGGGATGCACAACTTGGTACATGCCACACTGTGCACGGACATGCTGGAGGCGCTTTCACAGCGGAGTTATGTTGTTTAGGCTCTACTATGAGCCACACATACCCACCGCCATGACACCGCCGCACTGCCAGCCCTGGATTCAATGCGGAATTCGGCAAGTGGGTTCACCACAAGCTTGGCGGTCTTCCTGGGATCACCACAGTGGCGGTCCTACAGGAAGACCGCCAAACTCGTAATCAGGGCCTTAGCCTAATGTTTGTAAAAGCAAATTACGTCATATTTGCAGCCCCCTTCCTTTTTGCAGTTAAGTAGAAACCAATTAAGTAATTAAGTATGGCTTATTTGGTTTCCCACCATGGAATAAACTTCAACTTCCAAATAAGAAACAGATAAGCAGCATTCCAAAATCATCGAATTTACAACCATAGAGTTAGTTTCCAAATAATTAAAAGTATACTCTGGTAATTAATATATATATATATTTATTTATAATTGTTGGAGCAGCGCCATATGACTGACTCCTGCGGCATGTGTTTGTGAACTGCCGTGGTTTGGCGTGGGGTTGTCATTGTGGGACATTTAAGAAGCAACAGTGCACTTTTTTGAGTACAAGGGAGAACTGCTTAAAATTAACCCATCTATGGGAACATTTACGGTGAGTGCGCCGCAGCGGGCATATTTATTGTCATTCAGACGGGGATTTTGAAGATCGCGGGAGCCCCGCTGTGTTACTGAGAGACCTGGAAACAGCAGATCTAAGGGAACTGGACATTGGTCTGGAAGCCTAAAAATGGTAGTCCTCTCTTTGTTTCCAATGTTTTCCTCATCCAATGAGGTAAATTTTTGTAATTTAAAAAGTGCAACGTTGGCAATGTTTCATTTGTAATGCGAGCTGGAAGAAGGCTAAACGCCGAAACGCGTCCTTGCTGAATAAAGGCCATCAAATAACCCCGAGAGTGCAAGGAATTTCCTTTTGGAGATGTGAGCGTGATTCATTTACACGGACCCACCACCGTGTACCAGTGCACCCGCCTTGAAGAGTGCAGCCGTAGCCTTTTGGTGGAACAAGGAGCAGAGCGTGTAGCAGGCTGATTGCACCGCCATGGCAGATGGAAATCACTACCGTCGATAATGATCGGCAATTATTTAATTGCTGGAGCAGCGCCATATGACTGACTCCTGCGGCATGTGTTTGGGAACTGCCGTAGTTTGGCGAGGGGTTGTCATTGTGGGACATTTAAGAAGCAGCAGTGCACTTTTTTGAGTACAAGGGAGAACTACTTAAAATAACCCATCTATGGGAACATTTACGGCGAGTGCGCCGCAGCGGGCATGTTTATTGTCATGCATACGGGGATTTTGAAGATCGCGGGGGCCCCGCTGTGTTACTGAGAGATCTGGAAACAGTAGATCTAAGGGAACTGGACATTGGTCTGGAAGCCTAAAATTGGTAGTCCTCTCTTTGTTTCCAATGATTTCCTCATCCAATGAGGTGAATTTTTGTAATTTAAAAAGTGCAACGTTGCCAATGTTTCATTTGTAATGCGAGCTGGAAGAAGGCTAAACGCCGAAATGCGTCCTCGCTGAATAAAAGCCATCAAATAACCCAGAGAGTGCAAGGAATTTCCTTTTGGAGATTTGAGCGTGATTTATTTACACGGACCCACCACCGTGTAACAGTGCACCCTCCTTGAAGAGTGCAGCTGTAGCCTTTTGGTGGAACAAGGAGCAGATCGTATAGCAGGCTGATTGCAGCGCCATGGCAGATGGAAAGCACTACCGTCGATAATGATCGGCAATTATTTAATTGCTGGAGCAGCGCCATATGACTGACTCCTGCGGCATGTGTTTGGGAACTGCCATGGTTTGGCAAGGGGTTGTCATTGTGGTACATTTAAGAAGCAACAGTGCACTTTTTTGAGTACAAGGGAGAACTACTTAAAATTAACCCATCTATGGGAACATTTACAGCGAGTGCGCCGCAGCGGGCATGTTTATTGTCATGCAGACGGGGATTTTGAAGATCGCGGGGGCCCCGCTGTATTACTGAGAGATCCGGAAACAGCAGATCTAAGGGAACTGGTCATTGGTCTGGAAGCCTAAAATTGGTAGTCCTCTCTTTGTTTCCAATGATTTCCTCATCCAATGAGGTGAATTTTTGTAATTTAAAAAGTGCAACGTTGCCAATGTTTCATTTGTAATGCGAGCTGGAAGAAGGCTAAACGCCGAAACGCGTCCTCGCTGAATAAAAGCCATCAAATAACCCCGAGAGTGCAAGGAATTTCCTTTTGGAGATGTGAGCGTGATTTATTTACACAGACCCACCACCGTGTACCAGTGCACCCGCCTTGAAGAGTGCAGCCACAGCCTTTTGGTGGAACAAGGAGCAGAGCGTATAGCAGGCTGAATGCACTGCCATGGCAGATGTAAAGCACTACCGTCAATAAGGATCGGCAATTATTTAAATTGCTGGAGCAGCGCCATATGACTGACTCCTGCGGCATGTGTTTGGGAACTGCCATGGTTTGGTGAGGGGTTGTCATTGTGGGACATTTAAGAAGCAACAGTGCACTTTTTTGAGTACAAGGGAGAACTGCTTAAAATTAACCCATCTATGGGAACATTTACGGCGAGTGCGCCGCAGCGGGCATGTTTATTGTCATGCAGACGGGGATTTTGAAGATCGCGGGGGCCCCGCTGTGTTACTGAGAGATCTGGAAACAGCAGATCTAAGGGAACTGGACATTGGTCTGGAAGCCTAAAAATGGTAGTCCTCTCTTTGTTTCCAATAATTTCCTCATCCAATGAGGTGAATTTTTGTAATTTAAAAAGTGCAACGTTGGCAATGTTTCATTTGTAATGCGAGCTGGAAGAAGGCTAAACGCCGAAACGCGTCCTCGCTGAATAAAAGCCATCAAATAACCCCGAGAGTGCAAGGAATTTCCTTTTGGAGATGTGAGCGTGATTTATTTACACGGACCCACCACTGTGTACCAGTGCACCCGCCTTGAAGAGTGCAGCTGTATCCTTTTGGTGGAACAAAGAGCAGAGCGTATAGCAGGCTGATTG
Organism: Calotriton arnoldi; assembly: GCA_963921515.1. Classification (NCBI taxonomy): domain Eukaryota; kingdom Metazoa; phylum Chordata; class Amphibia; order Caudata; family Salamandridae; genus Calotriton; species Calotriton arnoldi. The sequence continues at coordinate 233,788 of CAWUFW010007754.1, read as the reverse complement.
CACCGCCATGGCAGATGGAAAGCACTACCGTCGATAATGATCGGCAATTATTTAATTGCTGGAGCAGCGCCATATGACTGACTCCTGCGGCATGTGTTTGGGAACTGCCGTAGTTTGGCGAGGGGTTGTCATTGTGGGACATTTAAGAAGCAACAGTGCACTTTTTTGAGTACAAGGGAGAACTACTTAAAATTAACCCATCTATGGGAACATTTACGGCGAGTGCGCCGCAGCGGGCATGTTTATTGTCATGCAGACGGGGATTTTGAAGATCGCGGGGGACCCGCTGTGTTACTGAGAGATCTGGAAACAGCAGATCTAAGGGAACTGGACATTGGTCTGGAAGCCTAAAATTGGTAGTCCTCTCTTTGTTTCCAATGATTTCCTCATCCAATGAGGTGAATTTTTGTAATTTAAAAAGTGCAACGTTGCCAATGTTTCATTTGTAATGCGAGCTGGAAGAAGGCTAAACGCCGAAACGCGTCCTCGCTGAATAAAAGCCATCAAATAACCCCGAGAGTGCAAGCAATTTCCTTTTGGAGATGGGAGCGTGATTTATTTACACAGACCCACCACCGTGTACCAGTGCAGCCGCCTTGAAGAGTGCAGCCGCAGCCTTTTGGTGGAACAAGGAGCAGAGCGTATAGCAGGCTGATTGGACTGCCATGGCAGATGGAAAACACTACCGTCAATAAGGATCGGCAATTATTTAAATTGCTGGAGCAGCGCCATATGACTGACTCCTGCGGCATGTGTTTGGGAACTGCCGTGGTTTGGCGAGGGGTTGTCATTGTGGGACATTTAAGAAGCAACAGTGCACTTTTTTGAGTACAAGTGAGAACTGCTTAAAATTAACCCATCTATGGGAACATTTACGGCGAGTGCGCCGCAGCGGGCATGTTTATTGTCATGCAGACGGGGATTTTGAAGATCGCGGGGGCCCCACTGTGTTACTGAGAGATCTGGAAACAGCAGATCTAAGAGAACTGGACTTTGGTCTGGAAGCCTAAAAATGGTAGTCCTCTCTTTGTTTCCAATGATTTCCTCATCCAATGAGGTGAATTTTTGTAATTTAAAAAGTGCAACGTTGGCAATGTTTCATTTGTAATGCGAGCTGGAAGAAGGCTAAATGCCGAAACGCGTCCTCGCTGAATAAAAGCCATCAAATAACCCAGAGAGTGCAAGGAATTTCCTTTTGGAGATGTGAGCGTGATTTATTTACACGGACCCACCACCGTGTACCAGTGCACCCGCCTTGAAGAGTGCAGCCGTAGCCTTTTGGTGGAACATGGAGCAGAGCGTATAGCAGGCTGATTGCACCGCCGTGACAGATGGAAAGCACTGCTGTCGAAAAGGATCGGCAATTATTTAAATTGCTGGAGCAGCGCCATATGAATGACTCCTGCGGCATGTGTTTGGGAACTGCCGTGGTTTGGCGAGGGGTTGTCATTGTGGGACATTTAAGAAGCAACAGTGCACTTTTTTGAGTACAAGGGAGAACTGCTTAAAATTAACCCATCTATGGGAACATTTATGGCGAGTGCGCCGCAGCGGGCATGTTTATTGTCATGCAGACGGGGATTTTGAAGATCGCGGGGGCCCCGCTGTGTTACTGAGAGATCTGGAAACAGCAGATCTAAGGGAACTGGACATTGGTCTGGAAGCCTAAAAATGGTAGTCCTCTCTTTGTTTCCAATGATTTCCTCATCCAATGAGGTGAATTTTTGTAATTTAAAAAGTGCAACGTTGGCAATGTTTCATTTGTAATGCGAGCTGGAAGAAGGCTAAACACCGAAACGCGTCCTCGCTGAATAAAAGCCATCAAATAACCCCGAGAGTGCAAGGAATTTCCTTTTGGAGATGTGAGCGTGATATATATATATATATATATTCCTTTACAAAAATTTCCCACGTAGCTGCCGCACTCCTTCATGGCGGGTGACCTGATCACCTGATGTTTGCTGCTCCTTACTCTTCCCTCATGACGACATAGCCACGCCGTCCACGGTTGAAATTAATCAATGTATGGGCTCCAACGCCCTATCTATTGTCCACCCTAATGGGCTAACCTGGGAATGCGCGACATAGTCCTCTGAGACAGGATCGTGGGCAAATGTCATTTCAATTTATTACGGGTCCTCTAAACATTTGACTGAAATAGTCTTGAAACCTCTGTATGGGGTGGGCCGTGCAGCGCACTCAAGTGACCCCTCGCCAGCCGCTGGATGTAATCATGGAAAACAGTCATAGGTGTTGGTCCAATGACACGCATCCTCGAGTTTGCGTAACTCGCGTCCTCATAGGTAGACGGGGAAACCCAACAGCGGCGGTGCCGGCAACGTTCAACTATTTTCCTTTACAAAAATTTCCCACGTAGCTGCCGCACTCCTTCATGGTGGGTGCACCCACTCGCGAGGCAGGAACTCGCCTGCTACACAACAACAAACACACAGATTGTGGAGCACTCGCAGGGTCAGAAGAGATTTATTAATTGCAGTTACTTCTGCATGACACGTTTCCGCGTTCTGCCTTCCTCAGATGCCTTCCACTGCATGCAACTTGGTACACTGCCAATTATTGGTACAAATACCATATCGACCATCGTGATTGGTCGATTCTCGGCCAATAAGAGGACCTGATCACCTGATGTTTGCTGCTCCTTACTCCTCCCTCATGACGACATAGCCACGCCGTCCACGGTTGAAATTAATCAATATATGGGATCCAATGCCCTATCTATTGTCCACCCTAATGGGCTAACCTGCGAATGCGTGACATAGTCCTCTGAGACAGGATCGTGGGCAAATGTCATTTCAATATATTACGGGTCCTCTCAACATTTGATTGAAATAGTCTTAAAACCTATGTATGGGGTGGGCCGTGGAGCGCACTCAAGCGACCCCTCGCCTGCCCCTGGATGTAATCATGGAAAACAGTCGTAGGTGTCGGTCTATTGACATGGCATCCTCGAGTTTGCATAACTCGCGTCCGCATAGGTCGACGGGGAAACTCAACAGCGGCGGTGCCGGCAGCGTTCAACTATCTTCCTTTACAAAAATTTCCCACGTAGCTGCCGCACTCCTTCATGGCGGGTGCACCCACTCGCGAGGCAGGAACTCGTGTGCTACACGGCAACAAACACACAGATTGTGGAGCACTTGCACGGTCAGAAGAGATTTATTAATTGATGTTACTTTGGCATGACGCGTTTCGGCATTGTGCCTTACTCAGATGCCTTCCACTGCATGCAACTTGGTACACTGCCAATGATTGGTACAAATACGATATCGACCATCGTGATTGGTTGGTTCTCGGCCAATGAGAGGACCTGATCACCCGATGTTTGCTGCTCCGTACTCTCCCCTCATGACGACATAGCCACGCCGTCCACGGTTGAAATTAATCAATATATGGGCTGCAATGCCCTATCTATTGTCTACCTTAGTGGGCTAACCTTCCATGGGCTGAGGTTCCCAGAAGGAGTATCTTGCACTTGATATATATATATTACCTACTGGAGGACGCCAGTAGGTAGTTATAGTTAGGACCTTGTTTCTATTCAAAAAACGTTTTTTCTTTTGCCAATATCTTTGGCGCCGTTTGACGAATCTTCGCGAAATTTTCAAAACTAATGGCTCACTCAGGTCAGCTGCTGTCTTGAAAGTTTCGGGGTGATTCATCAAGCGGGGGCCAAGAAAAAAGGGGGGTCCCAAAACACGTTTTCTCCATGTTAATTTCAATAGGAACTTTATACACGGCTACAGCTGGAACCGCTGAACGGAATTAGACCAAATTTGGCAAAAAGGTAGCTCTTGGTTCAGAAAGCGACCTTATTTTTAAATGGTGTAAATCCGTTCAGTAGTTCCTGAGAAATTCAAATAATAAAAATATCGATATCTGAGGGCCGAGGAGGATTCGCGAACCCTCCCAAGCACAAGCTTCATTCTGATTGGCTGCCAACACTCCAAACCAAAATGTGTCGGCAGCCATCTTGTGACTCGGTTAGTAAAACAAAAGATAAAAAACAAGAAAAAGGGACAGGGTAGAAACACCCTGATCCCCTAGGCCTGCTCAAGGGGTCCCACAGGGACCCCCAGGGCCAAAAAAAGCATTTTTTTAAATATTTTTGGACAAATCCAGGCTGGGTGCACGAATCCGGCTGAAAAAATAAAAACAAAACGAAGCGCTGGCTCCCGCGCTTCATTTCTTTGAGCCCCCAGGTGGGCCAGGTCCAGGGGGCAATGAGGAAATCAAATGTGGGGGCCCGTGGGGGACCCCACAGCCCCGGGGACCGCCACGTCCCTGGGCTTTTTTAAAAAAAGCGTGGGGGGGCTCCTGCCCCCCCACACTGCCCCGGAGACTGCCACCTCCCCGGGGCTGTAAATTATCTTGGGCGGGGGGGCCTCGCAGGCCCCCCAAGCCCTGGGGACCACCACCTACCCAGGGCTACATGATTTAAATGCGGGGGCCACGCGGTCCCCCGCAGCCCCAGGGAATGCCACCTCCCTGGGGCTACTTTCAAAAACAAAGTGTGGGGGGGCTCGAGCCCCCCCACACTGCCCCGGGGACCATCACCTCCCTGGGGCACTGTTGTTTAAAATGCGGGGACCACCACCTACCCGGGGCTTTAATCAGTTGGGAGGGGGGCCGCGCAGACCCTCTCCTTGAGCCCTAGATGGCCCTGGGGACTGCCACCCCCCAGGGCCGGCTCCTGCAATGTCCCGGGGTGACCACCCCCGGGACATTGCCGTTTGCTATGGCTGGGCCGCCCGCCCTGCCATAGCAAACACTGCTTTGTTTCTTGGAAGCGAGAGCAGGTTTCCTGCTCTCGCTTCCAAGAAGCAAAGCAGTGTTTGCCCAAAAGCAGAATTGCTTTTGGGCAAAGGGAGCTGCATGTCAGCAGCTCCCTTTTCCCAAAAGCAATGCCGGCTCCCGCAGGAGGCGGGGTGCTATCTGGGACCGCGGGGGCATTGGGGCTCCCCGCGGTCCCCAACATGAGGGCCGGCCCCAGGGGATGGGGTCCCCGGGGCCAATAGTGGCCCAGGGAAGGGGGGCCGCACATCCCCCCTCCTTAACAATAATTTTAAAATAAATATGTGGCCATGTCCTGGGGGATGGGGTCCCCGGGCCGAAATCGGCCATGGGAGAAAAGCCGCGCGGCCCCCTTCCTGTTTAAAAAAAAATGCTCAGGCCCTGGGTGATGGGGTCCCCAGGGCCCAAAAATAATAAAGGTAAGGGGGGGCCACACAGCCCTCCTTCCAAAAAGCAAATTAAAAAAACAGCTGGCATCTCGCCGGAGGCCCCGCCCCCTCCCAGCACCACTGTGCAAACGCGCCTCCTGGTGCATTCTGGATTGGGGGATTAAGCCCTCTTGAATACTAAGGATCCTTAGGGGCCAACTAGACCACCAGGTACCTCCAGTAATCCCCACTCAGTGGGATTGCTGAGAGGTCGTCCAAGGCCACGCCCCTTTTTACACCACTCTGCAAACGCGCCTCTTGGTGCACTGCTGGTGGGGCGATGAGGTCCTCTTGTATCCTGAGGACCTCAGGACTAAAGTGGACTTCATCCCCTGAGCAGCAGTGCACCAGGAGGTGCGTTTGCAGAGTGGTGTAAAAAGGGGGCGTGGCCTCGGACCACTCTCAGCAATCCAGCTGTGTGGGGCTTACTAGAGTTAACAGGAGGGCTAGTTGGCCCCCAGGGACCCTAGGAGGCAAGGGGATTTCATCTCCCAACCAAGAGCGCACCAGGAGGCGCGTTTGCAGAGTGGTGGAGAAAGGGGGCATGGCCTGTGTCCATCTCTCAGCAATCCCACTGTGTGGGGCTTACTGGCGGTAACAGGTAGGCTAGTTGGCCCCTAAGGGCCCCCACAAGCGAAGGGGACTTCATCCCCCAACCAAGAGCGTGCCAGGAGGCGTGTTTGCAGAGTGGTGGGCAAAGGGGGCGTGGCCTGCTATGAGAACTTAGCAATCCTGTTGTGTGGGACTTACTGGAGATAATAGGAGGGGTAATTGGCCCCCAAAGATATCCTTGGGGGCCGACTACCCCTCCTGTTACCTCCAGTAAGTCCCACACAGTGGGATTGCTAAGAGGTCTTCGGAGGCCATGCCCCCCTTTCTCCACCACTCTGAAAGCGCACCTCCTGGCACACTACAGGTTGGGGGATGAAGTCCACTTTACTCCTGAGGGACTTTGGGGGCCAAGAAGCCCTCTTGGTACCTCCTGTAAGTCCTTTCTGCACCACTCTGCCAACGCAACTACTATGCTATAGTTATAAATTAGCATTTAAAAAAACCTTAGAAATTCACTGAAAAAAACATAGGTTTCAGGAACGTTATAGTTAGTAATTAGCATTTAAAAAACCTTAGAAATTCACTGAAAAAACCATAGGTTTCAGGGACGTTATAGTTAGAAATTATCATTTAAAAAACCATAGAAATTCACTGAAAAAACCACAAGTTTCAGGGACGTTATAGTTACTTGGACATTTCACTCGTACAAAACCAGAGAAATTTGGCCGTTATAGTTAGTTGAGCTAACTATAACTTGCGCCCCCGCAATGCACTGCTGATGACATTACATATTACATCACTCATGACATGGTCAGTGACATCACTGATGACATCACTGATGACATCTCAAATGACATCAATGATGACATCACTGATGACATCATCCACATGATAATCTGATGCACCTCCTCACAGCCTAATATAACCTTTGATACACCCACTCTAAAAATACAGACTGCCATTCTTAAAACCATAGACACACCGATACCAGTTACTACATACCCACTCACTGATTCCTAGATCTACACACACATCCACTCCCTCATCCATACAGTCACTCATACATGCAGTCACTCATCAATACAGCCACTATCATATGCACTCATACACCCATACAGACACTCACACACTGACACTCACCCATAGAGTTACTCACACATTGCATGAGTGCAGCAGAAGTGCCTCAATGCATGTATGAGTGCATGGGTAGTGCCTGAGTAAATGCATGAGTGCATGGGTAGTGCCTGGGTGATTGGAGAAGTGCATACCTAGTGCCTGGGTGATTTTATAAGTGCATGGGGACTGGCTGGGTGATTGAAGGACTGCATGGGTAATGCCTAGGTGATTGTATGAGTGCAGGGATAATGACTGGGTGATTGGAGGAGTGCATACGTTCTACATGAGTGATTGAAGGAGTGCATGGATAATGCCTGGGTGATTGCATGAGTGCTGCGGTAATGTCTGGGTGATTGGAGGAGTGCAAGGATACTCCCTGAATGATTTGAGGAGTGCATGAGTAATGTTTGGGTGATTGCATGTGTGTAGGAGTAATGTCTGGGTGATTGCAGGAGTGCATGGATACTGCCTGGGTGGTTGGAGGAGTGCTTAGATAATGCTTTGGTGATTGCATGACTGCTGGGGTAATGTCTGGGGAATTAGAGAAATTCATAGGTAATGCCTGGGTGATTGCATGAGTGTACGGGTAATGTCTAGGTGATTGTATTAGTGCAAGGGTAATGTCTCGGTGATTGGAGGAGTGCTTGAGTAATCTTTGAGTGATTGCATAAGTGCAGGGGTAATGTCTGTGTGGTTGCATGAGTGTAATGGTAGTGCCTAGGTGATTGGAGGAGTGCATAAGTAGTGTCTGGGTGATTTTATAAGTGCATGGTACTGGCTGAGTGATTGGACGAGTGCATAAATACTGCCTGAGTGATTGAAGCAGTGCATGAATAATGTCTGGGTAATTGCATGCATGAGTGCATGGGTAGTACCTGGGTGATTGTAGTAGTGCATAGATAGTGCCTGGACAATTTCAAGAGTGCAAGGGTAGTACCTGGGTTATTGCACAAGTGCACAGGTATGAGTGGGTGATTGCATGAGTGCATAAGTACTGCCTGGGTGATTGGAGGACTGCAAGGGTAGTGCCTGGTTATTCCATGAGTGCATAGGTAGTGCCTGCGTGATGAGGGGAGTACATGAGTAGTATGTGGGTGATTGCATGAGTGCTGGGGTAATGTCTGGGTGATTGGAAGAGTGCAAGGGTACTGCCTAAATGATTCAAGGAGTGTATGAGTAATGTGTGGGTGATTGCATGTGTGCAGGGGAAATATCTGGGTGTTTGGAGAAGTGCATGGATACTGCCTGGGTGATTGGAGGAGTGCATAGCTAATGTATGGATGATTGCATTAGTGCAGGGGTAATGTCTGGGTGATTGGAGGAGTGTATAGCTAATACATAGATGATTGCATGACTGCAGAGGTAATGTCTGGCTGATTGGAGTAGTGCATTGATAGTGCTTAGGTGATTGGAGGAGTGCAAGAGTACTTCCTGGCTTATTGTATGACTGCATAGGTAGTGCCTGAGTGATTACATGAGTACAAGAGTAGTGCCTGGGTGATTGGAGGAGTGCAAGGGTACTGCCTGATTGATTATATAAGTGCAGGAATAGTGCCTGGGTGATTGAAGGAGTGCATGGGTAATGCCTAGATGATTGCATGAATTGAAAGGTAATGTCTGGGTGATTGGAGGAGTGCTAGAGTAATGTTTGGGTGATTGCATAAGTGCAGAAGTAATGTCTAGGTGATTGGAGTAGTACATTGATAGTGCTTAGGTGATTGGAGGAGTGCAAGAGTACTGCGTGGGTTATTGTATGACTGCATAGCTAGCACCTGAGTGATTGCATGAGTACAAGAGTAGTGCCTTGGATGATTTAAGGAGTAGAAGGGTACTTCTTGATTGATTATATAAGTGCAGAAATAGTGCCTGGGTGATTGAAGGAGTGCATACATAATGCCTAGGTGATTGCATGAGTTGAAAGGTAATGTCTGGGTGATTGGAGGAGTGCTTGAGTAATGTTTGGGTGATTGCATGAGTATAGGGGTAATGATTGAGTGGTTGCATGAGTGTAGTGGTAGTGCCTTGATTAGAGGAGTGCATAAGTAGTGTCTGGGTAATTTTATAAGTGCATGAGTACTGCCTGGGTGATTGGAAGAGTACAGTGGTAGTGCCTGTGTGATTGGAGAAGTGCAAAGGTAGTGCCTGGGTGATTATATAAGTGTATGGGTAGTGGCTGGGTAATTCCAGGAGTGCATGGATAATGCCTGGGTGATTGCATGAGTTTAGAGATGATGTGTGGCTGATTCCACAAATGCATAGGTACTACCTGAGTGTTTGAAGAAGTGCACGAGTAATCCTTGGTGATTGCATCTGTGGAGGGGTAATGTCTGGGTGATTGGAGGAGTGCATGAATACTGCCTGCATGACTGAAGGAGTGCAAGGGTTGTGCCTTGGTGATTGGAAGAGTACATAGTTATTGCATGGGTGATTGTGTTAGTGCAGGGGTAATGTCTGGGTGATATTATAAGTCTATAGGTACTGGCTAGGTGATTGGAGAAATACATGGATATTGCCTGGGTGATTGGAGGAGTGTTTTAATAGTGCTTAACTGTATACATGAGTGCATGGCTAGTGTTTAAAGGATTGGATGAGTGCAGTAAAAGCAACTGTAAACATTATTTCACATTATCATGCTTATTACATTATTTCATCTTACCTTTTTTACTAATGTAGATACAAAGCTCTGAGGAACTATTTTACAGTAGTTGTAATCTGAATTTAAAATCTTTTCAAACTTCACCATTACCTTCTGTAAAAAAGAAGAAAAACTGTTATTGAATATAATATTATAGTTTTAAGATCACAACATAATTTTAGAATTACATAACATTTTCACTTTCCCTTTCTTGCTGTTCTTGGATTCTACTGAATTTCCCCATACACAGTGATTTCCAAGTATATCATCATACAACAGCGGGGGGAAAAAACCAATCAATTAGATTGCAGCGTTGAACGTTATTTAGAACAAGTATAACTATCTGTTTACCTAGCTACAGTTTCTAAATTACATTCTTCAACCACATTAAGGGGCTGATTACGATGGCGGACGGACTGGAGTCCGTCCGCCATCGTGGTGGAGACCGAGACCGTCCACAATACATCGCGCACACCAAATCAGGATGCGACCGCCACCATGGCGGTCGCATCTTGCATTTTAACATTGCGGCGGGTGCTGCTGACAGCAGCACCCGCTGTGAAGTTAAAATGGCATGTTGCGCATTTCACTGCACTACGTGGCAGGCACCACACGGTGCCTGCCACTTGGTGCAGTGAAATGTTGGGGGGTACCATGGGTATCCCCCCAGTGCACCCACACCTCCCCCCAGCACAAGGGGGGCCTGCAACGGGCCCCCGAAACCAATCTCCACCAGCCTTTCAATGGCGGTTTACCCACCAGGTAAAGGCTGGCTTCCGCCAGCATCGTAATTTGGCGGACGGTGCCTGCTAGGCACGCCACCATTTTAGGCATTCTGACCGCTCCGCCAGGCAATCGGAACGATTGCCTGTGGCGGTTCCGTGGTGACGGTCTTTGCAACCGCCGCGGTCCGAAAGCGATTCCCACCGCCATCGTAATTTGGCGGTGGGAAAATTGCTGTCAGATGGCGGAAGGATCCTTCCGCCATTGTAATCAGCCCCCAAGTCTTTTTCAAATGCAATATGAATTAGCACAAACAATAATCCAAACACTAATTGTTCACATCTTCTCAATAGGCCGAATAATGTTTCCAAATCCATTTGCATTGAAAATATCCAAAATACATTTGTTAATTCGTGTTCACATCTTCACAATAGGCCGAATGATGTTTTCAATACTTTGGCATCAAAAAATATGAGATATGAATTTGGTAATTCATAAGGCAGCCTACATTTAAATTCCAAATGAGCATCATTGCAGTGTGTCCATCCTTTATTGCACTTTAAATACACAGTATAGTGTCCAGATGTTGTAGTAGGTCCATCATGGAAAATAATAGCCACCGCTTTAAAAGTTCTTCCTGACATTGATACTTGACTTGCCACAAAATTTTTAATTTTGGTTTCCAATTTTGTTCCATTTGCTCTACAACGTTGTCGCATTAAAAGTACATATTTTCCATATCTGTCTATATGTAATGTTGACAACATGTCTGATTTACAACGAGAACATTTCATATTCTGATTAGCTGTTTTTTACTAATTTGTTAAAAGACACTGATTTGCAATCTGGTATCGTCAAGTATATGAATCGTTCAGTGTCTATTTCAGTAGTAGAAGAAAAGAACACTCTTCACATTTATGATCCCATCTGTAACTTACTCCAAATACATTTTCAGTTTCTATTCCTTCATCTTCCAATACTCCAAGCATAAACATAAGAAATTATTGTGCATCTTGTTGTACATTCAATGTAAATTTCAATGATCCAGTACATATATCCAAAAGATGCCGAATGCCAGAAGCAGTATGGATTTTAGTTCTATCAGTTACCAACTTTTGAAAAATATAATGCAATAAAGAACAGAATCTTTTTTCTCGATTTTCCATTATTTCATGATGAAGATCCTCTAGAAAAAGACAACATTTACAATTACATTAGCATAGCAGTTGATACCTGAACTATTTTCTAACTGGTATCCTACAATATCAACAGTGTCCATTTTCATTTTATTTGCAGCTTCATCATTCTTTTGAATTGTTTTCTTTTTTGAATCACACTAGAATGTTTCTCATATTTCTGTTTTGGACATACTACACGTTTCTCATGTATATGGGATATTCACCTAAGTTAGGAGCATAAAGTCTTCTTAACCGATTATACTCTCTTACACAATTTTCATCAGCACTAATATTTTTCTCGTCAAAATCAATTAAATACAAACCAGATAATGTTCTTACTCGAGACAATGCAACCTATGCCATGCCCTCTTTAAACACTGTACTTCCAATATTTACTAAAGCACTGTTTACACTTAAACCTTGAGATTTATGAATGGTTACTGCATATGCTAAAGAAAGAGGAAACTGTTTTCTACGAACATACAAGTCTTTTACAAGCAAAAAACGAACAGCACAACGTCCAATCTGTTTTACCTCTTCAATCTGATCAAATTTAATCTTCAAAAATTCAATTCCATCTCTGTTCTGATAATTAACAAAATCAACAACTTTTCCCATTGCTCCATTTACTACCTTGTTCTACATTCAAATTACGCCGTAAAATTACCCAACAATTATACACACATATAAAGTTTTTTCTAAACCTGCAGTCTTAGACTCCGACTTATCCAAAGAATCTAATTTTGTCTGTAATTTCTCTGAGAGAAGAATAGTAACTCCTTCGTGTTCCATTTTATCAATAGCTTCCATTTTCACTATTGTTGTTTTTCCAATTTCAAAAGTTCTTGATTGAATGTAGAACACTCTTGCAGTGTAGGCATTAGGCAAACTATAGACTTCTTTTCTCCAATTTGTTTGTACATTATTTCAGCTGGTATGTTTTCATTTGCAAACAAGTTCGTTAAAAGCCGACTTTGTAAAGCTTCTTTACCATGTTTTCTCAAAACACCAATTCTTATATCTTGAAGAATGTTTCCATAATGTTCATCACTTGCTTGTCGCATATTCCTAATAAGTTCTTTATATTCAAAATGAGACCAAATGTTGACGTTTCCAATACTTCCCAAAGATTTCCTAGTGTCTTCATGGACAAGTGTTTTAAAAACAGGTTGCCCTTTCACAGGAGTAAGTTGTAGTAGATCGCCAAATACAATTACATGTTTTCCTCCAAATAGAACATCATAATCTGTTTTTAAAATCTGTTGCATTCTTAAAAGGCAAGCATTATGTTTGAGACCATGCTCACCTCATCAATGATTAGAAGTTTCATTTTCTTCAGTACTCTTGACACTTCATAACAAGCTGCTCCAGATAGTTTGTGATATTCCAATTTATTTTTATGTTCAACTGGTAGCATGAGTAATCGATGTACAGTAATCCCTTTAATGTTGTGTGCTGCTAATCCAGTTGGAGCTGATACAACACAAGATAAATTACATCCAGTAGTTTTGTGTAGATAACTGGTGAAAACTTTAATTAAGAAACTTTTTCCTGTTCCAGCTTGACCACTGATGTACATTCGAATAGGTTTAAATGATGTGCATTGGCATTCTTTTTTTTCATGTAGCAAACCATGCTGTATCTGTAGTGTCACTTGCTCATATATTTCTTTTGTTCAATATTTAGTAGTTCTTCGAACTTTCTCAAATCAATAATTTCCTGTTGTGCTTGTTGCATTGTCGTTTCTACTTCATTCATGGCTACTGCTGCTTCATTTTCAATAATTGGTTGTCCTAGTGGATCTTGACTTAGTGGAGCAGAACTCTGACTATCTTGAGTACTGTCTCTAGCTATTTCAGCTGCAATTTTAGTTTCTTGTTCAGTCTCTTCATTTAACATTTGTAGATAAGTAGGGAAAATTGTGCATTGAATGTTATCTTTACATGCATTAAAAGAATCTTCATAGCAGTCGAAATCTCCAAGTAATTCCAATTCACTACGCCAAGGCTTGAAGAGTTGCAGTAGTGCTAAATAGAAAAATTCCCTTTTTCTGGAGTTTCACATCTGAGTTTTCTGTGATTAATAAGATTTCCTTTGGCATGTTTTACCAAACATCCATCACATCCAATTACTGCATATTTTTCTTCATTTATATTTTCAATAACATTTCTCTTAAAGCTGTAATGTTGCAGTACTTCATAGAAGCATAAGTTTTCCATATGTGGACTCCTTTTGGGATAGTACTTATCCAACATATTAGTTTTAAGAATATCTGTACTTTGTGGTTCATTCAATGCTAAGAATTCAATTTCTTCTACAGATTTCAAAACTCTATTTCATGTAGCCGCAAGATCTAGACATACCCAAATGATTCCTCTTGACTTTGAGTATAAACTAGCAGAGCTCAACCGATCCAAACATTCATAGGATCCAATTTCTCGATGTGAAAGCATTTTCAAACTAAAGCTGTACAATTTGTTACTAAGACTCTTCTCTTGTGAAATTTCTTCCCACATTTCCTTCAACTCTGTCTTTTCAGATTTCGTTATATATGACGTAACATAGCGAGTATAGTAATTGAATTATCTGCAACATACTGGATATCCATGTTTTCATTCCACATTGTCAAAATCACTGGATTGTAGTCATTAATATATTTTGAATCTTCAGTTCTTCTTATGTTGAATGTATTCTTTGGAGATTTTCGTGCTATAGTATGTCTTACTGCTGACATAAAACTATTGACTCTTCCTTTTTAAATTACTGGACGTGGGAATCCAAAATGACATTTTGTATAAAATTTTCCCTTAGACTTGTATTTTGGTCGACAATATTTTCCACATCGATGACTTTGAAAACGTAAAACTTGTTCTCTTAGGCTCTCTTCTCCTCCTTTTTTTGGAATGGCACAGGTAACATACTCTTCGATAAAAGACAAAACAGTCTCATTAGAATCGGTTCCAAATTTAGGTGCATCCTTGATCCATAATAACATGTGTATATGAGGAGCACCTCTGGCTTGGTACTCCTTTCTCCAAAAGAAATCAGTAACTTCTCCAAGAGGTGGATTATCTTTATTGCAGATAAAATACATCATAGCTTGAAACCTATGATTAAAATATCTGCACACATTCACAGGATCCAGAGAACACAATTCTCCAGCTGTCTTCAATTCAATATTCTTGACATTTGAATTTGCTTGTTGAAGAAATTCAAGTAAATTGTTCCAAGCATATTCAGCACAGCTAAGTGTTAGAAACCAGGTAGGAGTACCTAAGTTTCTTGACATACATTTAAGTTTACCGTGATGACGATAGCAATATTCATTAGTACCACATTGACACGCCATCATATTATTTAACTGAGATTCCAAATGATCGTTTCTTTGTTGAACTTTGTCCATAAATTCCTTTGCAGAAACATGTGTAAGATGTACTCCTGTTATTAATATGTGATTCACTGCATATGATATTCCAGACAAGTCACTTTCAAATAGAAGATGAAATATATATGGAATACACTGTCGAAATCTTGGATCTTCTGAGTACAATCTTGTCGTCCGGTATTCTGAAGCTGGAATCTGTACTTCTCGTTCATCATATCGTCCACCTTCTCCAGTGGGAAACAGTTGTGGAAAACAACGAGTTTCTAAACTTTTTTCCCATACACTCATGGGAGTTCCCTTTGCTTTCTTCATTTGAAATAATTCAATAGTGTTTCCAATCACTTCTTTTGAATGTAGAGGATGTATACTGTAATGTTCATAAATCTCTTCACTCCTGGAGTTGTCCACTTTTTCTATTTGGCC
The DNA here is from genome assembly GCA_963921515.1 of Calotriton arnoldi. NCBI lineage: Eukaryota > Metazoa > Chordata > Amphibia > Caudata > Salamandridae > Calotriton > Calotriton arnoldi. The sequence goes on along the minus strand of CAWUFW010007754.1, from coordinate 218,536 downwards.
AGTTGAAATTTCTGTATCTTCTTCTAAACATATCTCCTGTTCTTCCACATTTACAGTTTTATAATAAATATTGTTCTGTACAAGATATAATGTAGCCTTTTGAAGTTTGGTGACATCTACTAACTCTTGCCATATTTTCCGACTCTTTGTTGGTACACCATTAACTAGATTAACTACAGGCTCACTTTCCTCTCTCTCTATACCAACAGTTTCAATATTTTTCTTAAAATCTAAAGGTAAGTACACAACTCTTCCTTTCAAACCTCTTAGTAAATCTGTTGGAGGCAGCTTACCTGTTTTAGGCTCCATACGAACAATAGCCTGAAATGGGTGCACAGATTGAATAAGAATGGACTCATATGTATTTAAATCTGCCAGTTCCGGAGGAATAGCTACCAACTCAAAGTTGTTATGTACTGCTCTTGCTGGCATTTTGTTCTCTTCTAATTTGTTGTAACAATATTTACAAATACGTTGATCAGTACCCAACTCAAAACGACCTTCTACCAACAAATAAGCACCAAATTGCTCCCACTTATCATTATTTTCCTTTTCACTTTTTAAATACACATCAACATTCCTAGTTTGACTTCTATAGTGGGTACGTCGACAACAAATACAAACATAGTTTGGTTTTTCACATGAAAGTATGTTAAACTTTGTAATTTCTTCTGCAAACTTCTCAGTACTAATATTTTCCAGCTGTTCTTCAACATTTACTCTTATCAAGCTCTCACTTTCTCTAGTCTCCTCTTGTAAACTAAAAAAACGAAACTGTATATCATCACTAACTTTTTACATCCGATACTGAACCATGCAAAAGAGCTGGGTTCATTTCACTTAAACATAATGCTGGACTTTTTACATAATACAATCTCCTTACTAACTTTCACATTTCTGAGTGATGTACTGCTAACATTCTTAAATGATGAAAAGTACTTTGACACACTTTTGTAGAAAGACTAGCCAGAGAATGACCCTGCAACTTAGTATATTTTCTCACTTTACAAGGATCTAGTCCTTGCAACATCTTAATCTTCTGTTTAACACTTTTTTTGGTATATTCTCATAAGAAAATTTGTAATATATTGATGGATTCCTGTTGAATACTACAAATACTACTACAATCCCACTTATACATTGGAGCTTGAGTACGTCTCCCTTCAATTTCTTCAGCTATTATTTCTTCTACATTTCTAGAAACCATCTTTTCATTTTCAATTGGACAACCATCTTTAAATTCATCACAACGACCACTGGTATCAATTGCACGAACTAATGAATTTTGTTGAAAATAGCTTTCTTCATTAAAGAAAGGCTCAGTACTAGAAGTGTGCTTCCATTCACCAGTAACAGTTTTCCAAAAGTTACTTCTATTAACCAGTCTTTTTCTTTTGCTTTTCTCCTTCATAAAGTGCATTGTTTTATTCACTGTTTTCATTCTCTTCAATACCAATATAAATAATTTCCGTTTCAATTCAAAAGCAGTATCTACTATACTTTCAATCTATTGCTTCTTCTTAAATGCTGCAGATCTTTTTTTTATACTTTTTACAATCTTTTAGTAAATTTTTAATTACTCTGTTACGAAACATACATACACGCATATCCTTAAATTGTTTTTGTCTTTTTGTCACATGTGCTTCTTTTCCATTGTGTTTCTCTATTTGCTTCTCCTGTGTTCGAAAAATGTCTTTCCTCCTTTGGTTCGTATTTTGATCGTTCAATCGCTCCACAACTTTTTTAATAAATTGTTTAGTTCTCTTACCAGAAGCCACTTTATCCTTGGCATCCTTTTGGTGTTTTTCTACTCCACTCGTTTCAGTTTTCATTAAGTACTTCTGTTTCCTTTGTTCTCTTCTCCTTTCATGTTTTCTTGACATCTTTTATTTCTAATCCAAATAAAATATCTTCCTAAAAAACAAATAATAGTTTAATTATTTTAGTACATTAATTAAAATTTCAAAATTGATAACATTTCAATTTTGAAAATAACAACTAAGTACAAAATTACAATTAAATTTCTATTGCATGTATAACTCATAAGAAGAGAAAAGTATCAAAATGAGCAAAACATCTGGAAAAACACAAGAATAGGTGGTCACACAGTCAAAAGGAGAAAGGAAAAAAACAAAAAGGTTTATAAACAACAAAATAAAATACTCAAACAACACAGCTACTGAAAAATGTAAGAAATGCAGAAAGAAGCAACAGCTGTACAGAAAGAAGCAAGACATGTGCAGAAAGAGACAAGAGAAGTGCAGAAAGAGGGAACAGCAAAGAGGGAAGAGAGGTGCACAAACAGAGAAGAGGGCTGCAAAAACAACCAAGATGGGTGCAAAAGAGACAAGAGGGGAGCAGAAAGACACAAGTGAAGTACACAAAGAAGTAAGAGAAGTGCAGAAAGAAGCAACAAACATGCACAATGAGACAACAGTGGTGCAGAAAGAGGCAACAGAGGTGCAGAAAGAAGCAAGAGAGGTGCAAAAAAGTGAAAAAGGATACAGAAAGAGGCAAGAGAAGTGCAGAAAGAAATAACAAAAATGGAAAAAGAGACAAGGGAACTGCAGAAAGAGGCAAGAGAATTCCATCCAAAAACAGGCAACTGTGGTACACAAAGAAACAAGAGGGATGCAGAAAGAGGCAAGAGAAATACAGAAAGAGGGTAGAGGGGTGTAGAGAGAGCCAAGAGGAGTGCAATAAGAAACAAGTAAGGTGCAGAAAGAGGCAAAAGAGGTGCAAAAAGAGGCAAGAGGGGTGCAGAAAGAAGCAAGAGAGGTGCAGAAAGAAGCACTTTTCGGCTGCAGCTTCACTATTCAACAACTACTTAGAGTGTTGAGCCTACCAAATACAAAGCAGCAAGTTTTTCAATATGTCTCTTAAAAGACTCACAATATTCCAGAAAGCATGCATGCAAGCGTCTGTACCTTTTAAAAGTGCCATCATATATCAAAGAAGCATGCAAATAGATTGCTAGTGGGCAGTGCTTGACAAAATAGATGACTAGATGGGTAGTGCCTGAGAGAATAGTTCCCTGAAACACTACTGCCTGGATGATTGCATGAGAGCAGCAGTACTAAATGGATGATTAGATCAATGCAGGAGAAATACCTTAAACAAACCATGTGCGCAAGGCTAACACATGGCTGAAGACATGAGTATATGAGTATTGCTTGAAAGAATAAAAACATGCATAGGTACTGCCTGAGTGATTGTATGACTGCAGTGGTAGTAACTGGATGATTGTATGAGTGTATGGGAAGTACCTGAGAGAAAATAAAACTGTAACGGTAATGCTACAGACAATCTAAAAAGACCAAATCAGGATCCCCTTTAGACCTTATCCCAGCCAAAATCTCCAGATCACTTGCCACTCAGCTCGCTGCCCCCATTTGTTCCATTTTAAACTGTTCCTTAAAGGAAGCCAAGCTTCCCAATGAATGGAAAGCAGCACAGATCTTGCCCATCAGGAAAAATGCAAAGCTGCCTCCAGACGCCATCACCAACTATCGACCCATCTCACTACTCCCTCTACAAAGTAAGCTACTTGAGAAGCACATTAACACACACCTGTCCAAATTCATTGAATCCTCCAACTGCCTCGACTACTCACAGTCAGGATTTCTGTTGCATCCTCTTTCCCCTTCCCTGTTTCCCCGCCCCTCCCTTGCCTGGAACATGGAACTCTGTACCTGCGTTGTACAATTTACGTTCCATGTTCCAGAGCTCTTGAGTTGTCAGTTACTGATTTAGCATTGCTTGGTTATGCTTGTACTGTGCCTCACTTCAAATAAACCTTGGATTTTTACTTACCACTTGGAGCCTCATCTTTACAAATTGGCGACGAGGATGGGATACGAACCCACGTGTGCAAAGCACAATTAATGCAGTTTGATCCACCCTCTAAATTTTTACAAACAAAAGGAGAACCACCCATTCCATGGACAAGATGGAAAGAGGAATTTATCACCTACCTAAAGGCTATTGATGGAGAACGCATGTCGGCTGAGAGGAAAAAGAACATCTTCCTTCACTGCTTAGGTTCTGAGGGACAGGTAGTTTATAGGACTCTTCCTCCTGTCAGATCGGGAGGTGATCACAATGTGTATGATGAGGCCATTTTGCGTATAGAAGGTAGATTTAAACCAACGACAAGTGTTGCCCTTAATAGGTTTAAATTTTATACTAGGGCTCAAGAAGAGGGCGAGAGCTTTGATGAATTTCTCACCGCCCTAAGCGCGTTATCTTTACATTGCAACTTTGGTTTGATAACTGATTAAATTATCGGGGACCAAATCATCGTTCACGTAAGAAGTAAGAAGGTACAGGAGCAACTGTGGATAATGGGCGACCCTAATTTGGAGGCTGCCATCAGCACAGCCAAGGCCTTAGAGCAGTCCAAAAAGTGGATGAAGTCACTTAACAAAGAAACTAAATCTCCCACGTCCAGTGAGGTCAACACTATCAACCCTAGCACCTCTAAGGGTTACTCCAATTACAGAAGTGACTCTAGTACCAAACAATTTTACTGTTATAGATGTGGCAATCCCGACCATATAGCTTCTTTTTCACGTTGTCCTGCTGTTGGTAAAGAGTGTAGTAAGTGCGGACGTTTGGGACATTTTTCAAAAATGTGTAAGAATACTATGAGTGGTGCCCCGAACTCCAAGAAGTCTGTACCGCCTTCTTCCAAATTCTCCAAAGGGAAAGTTTCTTGTGTCTCTTGTGACTTTCCGTCTTGTGATCATTCTCAAGGCGATTTAGAGTCTGGTATTGTTGTTTCGATCCAAGATTCCTTTGATGTCCCCGAGGCTGATAAAATTTGCTCTCCTAAATGTATTGTATGCATCATGGGGAGGGAGTTGGAACTAATGGCTGACTCGGGATCGCCTTGGACTATAATCACAAAAGATTATTGCTTAGAATCCTTGGGAGAATTAATTGATCTCAATTTATTATGCAAACCTGATATTGTGGCGCAGCATTTTGATGGCTCCAACATTGATTTTATGGGTTTCAAGGAAGTATTTATTGAATTCAAGGGTAATTCTGCCACCATCAAGTTATACGCGGCTTTCAAAGGTGTTAATGTCTTAGGCTGGCGTGACCAGGCCAAATTGGGTATTGTGTTGAACCCCAGGAACAAAGATCCTGTTTCTGTCCTTGCTTTATCTTCTGCCAGTACTGATTTCACTAATTTGTTTCCTAATGTATTCTCCGATGATCTTGGCAAACTTATTGGTTTTAGTCATAGGATCAAAGTCAAAGAAGGTTCTGTTCCTGTGAAACAAAAATTAAGAGGAGTTCCCATTAGCATTAGGACTGAGTTAAAGAACATGTTGGATGAGATGGTTGAGAGTGGCATTATTGAGGAAATTGAGTCCTCCGAGTGGGTTTCTCCCATCGTTTTAGCCTAAAAATCCGATAAGAGTATTAGGCTATGTGTTGATTTGAGGGCGTTGAATGCTAATTTGGTTGCTGATTGCCACCCTCTTCCAAATATTAACGAGATGGTATGCATGTTGGATGGTGCCTGCATTTTTTCCACCCTTGACCTTCGGTCGGCCTACCACCAAATTGAACTCACTGAGGATTCCAAACACTATACTGCTTTTATCACACCCCACGGCCTTTTTTAATTCAAGAGGATGCCTTTTGGCCTTGCCTCGGCCGCATCTGTGTTTCAGAGGGCCATGTACCACATTTTTAAAGATGTCAGCAATTTTGTTAAATGCTTCCAGGATGATATCCTAATTTTCTCCAAAAATGAGGAAGACCACTTCCATCATGTAAAGGAAGTTTGCCTTAGGTTAGGTAAGTGTGGTTTGACACTTAAAGCTGGCAAGTGTACATTTTTTTGAAAATCGGTGGAGTATCTAGGCCTTACGCTCTCCGGTGATGGTGTAGTGCCCAAGAAATCTTTGGTTGATGCCATCATCAATGCACCCGCTCCTGACAATAAACAGAAACTCCTCTCTTTTGCGGGCCTGTGTGAATACTATAGTAAATTCATACAGAACTTTGCCACCAAGATGGAGCCCCTCAGAGAGTTGACCAGAAAGTCTACTGAATTTATCTGGTCAGATAAACAAGAGACAGCTTTCAGACAGATCAAAAACGAGATTAATGCTCCCACCCTGAAGTCCTTCTGCCTTAATAAGAGATGCGTTATCACTGTGGATGCCAGTCTTTATGGGCTTGGAGGAGTTCTTAGCCAGTGTTCGGGAAAGGGAAAGTGGTGTGTGGCTTTTGCTTCTAGGACCCTTTCTGTTACTGAGAGGAGATATGCCGTGATTGAGAGAGAGATGTTGGCATGCATCTGGGCCATCGAACACTTTCGCAACTATGTGTGGGGAAACAGATTTACGCTCAGAACCGATCATAAGCCCCTTGTTGGCATATTATCTCCAGGGGGAGGATGGAACTCTACTGCCCGTATATCCCGCCTCACATCCAGACTACAGGAATACGATTTCGAAGTTGTGTATGTCCCCGGCAGGAGCAATGTCACGGCTGATTTTCTTTCTAGGTTGCCGTGTTCCGATGAGTGTGTTTCCCGTGATGAACAAGAAATGGACATTGTTGCTACTGTCAAGGATTTTGTATCTCAGGAGTTCTTGTGCTTGTCTGAGACTGAGTGGATGACAGAGATGAATAATGATGTTGTGTGTCAATGGATCATTGAATGCATAAAAAATGGCTGGCCCAAAGAAAGGTCTGCTACTGCTGATATTGCTCCTTTTTGTCGTGTCTCTGGTGAGATTGAAGACCTTGGTGGTTTGCTTTTCAAAGGTGGAAAGATCATCCCTCCTGTCTCTATGCAGAAAAAGATTTTACTACTTGCCCACCAAGGACATTTGGGTATGTCCTCTATGAAACGGCTTATCCAAGCCAATTTTTGGTGGCCTGGGCTTGACAAAATGGTAGATAGGGCTGTTAGAGAATGTCCCGAATGCATCAGCAGTGATAAAATGCTTCAAGTCTCCTCTGCCCCTCTTAAACCGGTCTCTTGGCCTGAGTGTCCGTGGCAAAAGGTGGCTTTTGATATTTCAGGTCCCTTTAAACATTTACCTTCAAATGCCCGTTTTGCTCTTGTCGTGGTGGACTACCACTCTAAGTGGCCGGAGGTTAAGTTCGTAGCTAATGCCTCTACTCAAGTCATCATCACCTTTTTCAAAGAAGTTTTTGCACGTGAGGGGTCCCCTGAGGTTCTTGAAACGGACAATGGGGTACAACTCACGTCACAAGAGATGGAAAGTTTTCTCCATATGTGTAATACCAAACATGTGACCACATCCCTATATGAACCGAGGGAAAATGGCCAAGTGGAACGGTTTAACCGTGTTCTTAAAGATTAAAGATGGCATTCAATCAGCTGGTATGTCCAGTGAGTCTTGGAAGGATGTTGTAAGAAAGAAGTTGTGGATGTATCGCATCACTCCCCACTCGATGACCGGGGTAAGTCCCTTCAGGCTTTTGAAGGGCAGAGAACCTATTTCGGAAATTTGTCCATGGTGGATCAAAAGAGTTATTAAGGTTGATGACAGTGTTGATGTGAATCTGGTTGCCAAACGTGTGGAAAGCAAGCAAGACAAGATGAAAATGTTGTTTGACTCCAAAATGAATGTTAAAGTTCCCGACTTTGCTGTTGGAGACTGGGTTAGGATCAAAAACCTGGTTTCTTGGTGAAAGGCTCTTCCAAGTTCAGTCCTCCTATTAAAATCGTTAAAGTTTGTAAGAACAGTGTCATTACTCAGGATGGTAGAGTATGGAATGTAAGGAGGGTTGCAAAATGCAAGTCTTTAAGACTCACTGCAGATAGTGAGGAAGATTCACTGTTACAAGATTTTTCTAATTCCAATAGTAACTCTTCTCATTCCACCCAATCTGTGGCATCTAGAGTCAAGAGTAATGACCGACCCAGATTTTTACCTGCCAGGTATTTGTCTTGATTTTGTTGATTTTATTTTTTCTCTTCCCCTTTTCTTTTCAGTGTTAAGGGTGAGATGTGTTGCATCCTCTTTCCCCTTCCCTGTTTCCCCGCCCCGCCCCTCCCTTGCCTGGAACATGGAACTCTGTACCTGCGTTGTACAATTTACGTTCCATGTTCCAGAGCTCTTGAGTTGTCAGTTACTGATTTAGCATTGCTTGGTTATGCTTGTACTGTGCCTCACTTCAAATAAAGCTTGGATTTTTACTTACCACTTGGAGCCTCATCTTTACAATTTCGTCCCAGACATAGCACGGAATCGGCACTGGTGACAGTCACAGACAACATCAGAATGCTTGCAGACAATGGTAAAGCAGTGCTTCTTATACTGCTTGACCTGTCTGCAGCATTCAACACCATCTCCCACCATACCCTGCTAAAGAGACTCAAAGCCATAGGAATACAGGGCAACGCACTAAAATGGTTAACTGATTTCCTGGCAGGGAGAACCCAAACCGTCAACCTAGGCCCTTTCAAATCACAGACCACCATGGTTTCTAAGGGTGTACCCCAGGGCTCATGTTTGAGCCCTACCTTATTTAACATTTATGTTACACCACTTACACAGATTCGCAGCTTGGATCGCATGGTGGACTTCAGGAAAGCAATCAAAACGTTTCTCTTTCCTTCTGTCTAGTCCTTTTTGGTTCTGTTTATTCCCTTTGCCTACTTGTTGTGTTCCTGGCCCTGTTCCTTCTGACGCTGGTAGCGCCGGGACGCCTCTTTGCTGGGGCAGCTGTGCGCTTTATAAACTCAGATAACATAACATAACATAACATAACTTGCGTCACTTCTGAGAAACTTAGGATTTATACCAATATCCTACGCTGACGACACACAACTACTTCTCTCCTTTGACAAGAGCAACACTAACATCCAGGCCACCTTCTCGGAGGGCATGAAAACCATCACTGAATGGATGAGTAACAACTTCCTTCAGCTGAACGCGGAAAAAACTGAAATGATGTTGTTCAGGGATGCAATAACCAGGTGGTCACCCAACTGGTAGCCTGGTGAGCTGGGCCCAGCCCCGTCCTCAAAACAAGTGGTCAAGAACTTAGGGACCCTAATCGACCAGAAACTAAGCTTGGAGGGGCATGCTACCTCAACCACAAGGGCATGCTTCCATGCATTGAGCCTTCTTCGCAGAGTCTTCCCCTTTCTCCCATCATCCACATGAAAAACACTAATACAAGCATTGGTCCTAAGCCGCCTGGAATACTGCAACGCTCTGCTGATCTCAGCTAAGGAAACCTCCCTGAGCAGACTACGGGTAGTCCAGAATACAGCAGCCCGCTTAGTGACCAATGCTCCACCCAGAACAGCTTCACTCCCCCTACTCCATAAATTGCACTGGCTACCCATACGTAAAAGAATCAAATTCAAGATTTGCTGCATGGTGTTCAAAGCCCTAAACAATATGGGGCCAAGATATATGTCGGACAAGCTGGTTAAATACACTCCCTCTAGAACCCTCCGCTCGGGGTCCAAAGATCTCCTTCTCGTGCCCCGAATAAAACAAGCTAGATTAGGAGGCAAATCCTTCACTCACCTATGTCCTCAACTTTGGAACCAACTACCCCGTCACATCCGTCTCTGTGCCAACTACCTATCTTTCAGAAAAATGTTAAAAACTTCACTGTTCTGATCTACCTATTCTGGCGGTCCAAGACTGTTACAGCACGGAGATACCCCGATTTGGGGTGATTCATGCGCTCTATAAATGTTATAAATAAATAAATTGGTGCATCAGTTGTACCATATTTAGTTGATCTGAGCATCAGTACTGCCTGACTAAATCTTTGACTGATATAGTAGTGCCTGCATGATTGCACAAATCTATGGTCAATATCTGAGGGATTACATAACATGTATGTATCTGTGTCTTTTCCTACTGCCATCATATGTAAAAGAAACATACAGATACATTTTTACCAGAGTTTTACACCTCTACCATCTCTTCAACATAACACATGAGAGAATACATGAGCACATACCTCAATCATAACACTATAAAATCCCTTAAACTTGACAGACTACACTTCTCATTTTAAAGAAACACTTACAATTCTGCAGCATACTTGAAGTGTACATCTCAATAGACCAATACAAGCAAACCTAATCACTAACCCCTCTGCCAACATATTTTAAACCTCACTTTTGGGCTGCACCTTCACTATTCACTAACTTCTCAGAGTCTTGAGCCTAAGCAAATACAAAGCAGCAACCTTTTTAATCTATCTGTTAAAAGTCTCACAATATTTCAGAAGCATGCATGCATATGTCTGTACCTTTTAAAAGTGGCATCATATATCAAAGAAACATACAAACAGATGCGTAGTGCATAGTGCCTGAGAGAATGGATGGCTAGATGAGTAGCACCTGAGTTAATAGTTCAGTGCAACAGTACTGCCTGGGTGATTGCATGAGAACAGTACAACTGAATGGGTGTTTACATGAGTGCAGGGGAAATACCTTAGACAAACCATGAGTGCAAAGCTAACGCATGGTTGAAGACAAGAGTGTATCAAAAATGCTTGAAAGAATAAAAACATGCATAGGTACTGACCGAGTGATTCTATGACTGCAGTGGTAGTAACTGGATAATTGTATGAGTGTATGGGAAGTACCTGAGAGAAAATATAAGTATAAAGGTAATGTTTGGACTATTCTATGAGTGCATCAGTAGTACCTGACTGAGTAGATGAGAGCATGGATAGTGCCTGACTAAATCTTTCAGTGGAATAGTAGTGCCTGGGTGATTGCACAAATCTATGCTTAATGTCTGTGGGATTACATTGCATGCATGTGTCTGTGCCTTTTCCTAGTGGCATCATATAAAGGAAACATACAGATACATGTATACCAGAGTTTTATACCTCCACCATCTGTTTAGGCATAACACATGACAGAATACATATGCACGCAGACATATACCTCACTCATAAGACTAAAAAGTCCCTTAAACTTGACGGACTGCACTTCCTATTTTAAAGAGACACCTCAAATTATGCGGCATACTTAAAGTGTACATTTCCACAGACCTATACGAGCTAACCTAACCACTAATACTTATAACAACAACTCTTAAACCTCACTTTTGGGCCGCAGCTTCACTATTCAACAACTACTCAGAGAGTTGGGCCTAGCCAAATACAAAGCAGCAACTTTTTCAATGTGTCTGTTAAAAGTCTCAGCATATTCCAGAGAGCATACAAGCATGTGTCTGTACCTTTTAAAAGTGCCATCATAAATGACGGAAACATACAAATAGATAAGTAGTGGGTAGTGTCTAAGAGAATGTATAACTGGATGGGTAGTGGCTGAGTGAAAACTTCAGTGCAAAAGTACTGCCTGGGTGATTGCATGAGAGCAGCAGTACTGAATGGGTGATTAGAACAGTGCAGCAAAAATACCTTAGACAAACCATGAGTGCAAGACTAACGCATGGTTGAAGACAAGAGTGTATAAGTAGTGCTTGAAAGAATAAAAACATACATAGGTACTGCCTGAGTGATTGTATGACTGCAGTGGTAGTAACTGAATGATTGTATGAGTTTAAGGGAAATACCTGAGAGAAAATATGAGTGTAAGGGTAATGCTTGGGCTATTGTATGAGTGCATCAGTAATACGTGACTGAGTAGATGAGAGCATGGGTAGTGCCTGACTGAATCTTTGAGTGGGATAGTATTGCCTGGGTGATTGCACGAATGTATGATACATGTCTGAGGGATTACATGGCATGCATGTGTGTGTGCTTTTTCCTAGTGGCATCATATATAAAAGAAACATACAGATACATATATACCACAGTTTTATACCTCTATCATCTATTTAGGCATAACATGTGAGAGAATACATGTGCACGCAGACACATACCACAGTCACAAGACTAAAAACTCCTTTAAACTTCACAGACTGCACTTCCCATTTTAAAGAGACACCTAAAATTATGCAGCATACTTAAAGTGTACATCTCCACAGACCAATACGAGATAACCTAACCACTAATCCTTCTACCAACAACTCTTAAACCTCACTTTTGGGCTGCACCTTCACTATTCAGCAACTACTCAGAGACTTGTGCCTAGCCAAATACAAAGCAGCAACTTTTTCAATGTGTCCCACCATATTCCACAGAGCATGCATGCATGTGTCTGTACCTTTTAAAAGTGCCATCATATATGACAGAAACATACAAATAGATAAGTAGTGGGTAGTGCCTAAGAGAATGGATAACTGGATGGGTAGTGCCTGAGTGAAAACTTCAGTGCAAAAGTACTGCCTGGGTGATTGCATGAGAGCAGCAGTACTGAATGGGTGATTAGAACAGTGCAGTAAAAATACCTTAGACAAACCATGAGTGCAAGGCTAATGCATGCTGAAGACAAGAGTATATGACTACATTTTAAAAAGACACCTAAAATTATGCGGCATATTTGAAGTATACATCTCCACAGACCAATATAAGCTAAACTAATCACTAATCCCTCTGGCAAAATGTCTTAAACCTCAGTTTTGGACTGCCGCTTCACTATTCAGTAACTACTGAGAGTGTTGCACCTAAGCAAATACAAAGCACCAACCTTTTCAATCCATCTGTTAAAACTCTCACAATATTCCAGAAAGCACACTTGCATGTGTCTGTACCTTTTAAAAGTGGCATCATATATCAAAGAAACATACAAATAGATAGGTAGTGGGTAGTGCCTTAGAGAATGTATGACTAGATGAATAGTTCCTCAGTGAAAAGTTCAGTACAAGAATACTGCCTCGATAATTCCAGGAGGCAAACACTAATCCTACTGCCATGTTACTATCTACAAACTATTTAAAAACTCTTTTCATTACAATAATACAAAGTACAATAGAGAGCTGTACATTTCATAACATATTCTATACATCATATTTATTTTACAATTTCAACACTTCGATTTTTATTTATTTTTTAAAGTAAAAATATCACTAGAAACAATAAAGTAGTATTCAATAATATATAATACACCTTTTTACAAATTGGATACTCACGTTTGAGTTAACGTTGTAGAATACCACATATCAGAAACTCTTAACAGATTTTCTTTTCCAGACAAGAAATCTGATGCACCTCTCTCGGAAAGGTGAAACCAGAAATGCCAAACTTTCCCTCTCTTTTTGCACTCAAATACATGAAAGTATCAAATCACATTGCTTCCATCATTATTTCAAATTGTAAAACACAATTCTATTGGTTAGACATATTAACCCTTCCTAACTGTCTTGAAATGGTACCCAAACTGCTTCTGTAATTTTCTGAAGTCGCGACTCCACCACGGTGAAGCCGCGACTCCACACAGGAGTTCAAAAACCTATTTTTAATAATACTAGTATAGATTTTCAGCAACACACTACTCTCCACATACTACTCTGTTAGAAAACCTTAATGTACTATCTTTTCACTTATATTTAAGTATCCATTTCACATTTTGAGTCAACAGTTAAGTTTAAACCCTTTCCCCATTCTGTTTAATGCCAGTTTCCATAGTAACAGTTCATGGAACATTCAACTGTACTGGCAGGTCACAAGTTCACCGTAGTTTCAAGTTCAGCACACAAGCTTACTAATGCATACAGCAGGTGTGGTTGATTTTTGCAAAATATTACCTTATATACTATATATGCTGGAAATAGAAACTGATTGACAGGAAATGTAATGGCAGAATGATCACAACAATGATGACCAAATGTATAATGAAATGAATAGGCTGTTTGATGGATTTATTATAATTTTCTATAGTTTTGACATGTTCCAAGATGGTGCTCACAGAAATGTATTATGATGTTTGTCCGTTTTGACTGTGAATTAATCAATCACATGTTATATACTGCCATGACAACGGCGCCCACCGACATTGACAAAGGCAAGATGCCGAAACGCGTTTGTTGTTCGTAATATATCGCAATAAATCCAAAGGGTGGATTTAACCAACGAGAGTGCTGGTCTGATTTACTTTGCAGTAAGGAGCAAGATATATATATATATATATCTTGTTGAAGGGCAACCAATGGAAGATATATATATCTTCCATGGTCCGGTAGAAGGCTATTGGAGCCGAAACGCGTAGACCTTCCTGTGTTGCTCACTTTTCACGATGGTGTGGAAAATAAAATAATTTTGAACAAATACCCTGCTGTGGTGTCGTGACTTTCGCTGGGGAGAAGACGCGAAGGAATTACAGAAATATATATATATATATATATCAAAAGAATACCCTTGCAGGCATAGAGTGACGCATAAATTATGCAAAAAAGAAGAAGAGAACTCTGGGTAGTACCCAAGTTTAGGTGGAAGGCAGCTTCTGTATAGAGCACCCTCAACACCAGCGACACTCTAGATTTGCTCACCTCAAATGTCTGCTTTTCTATCAAAGTTTTTAAGCATAGGATTAGCACAGTGCTATCTACGCCGAGATAGAAAGGGACAAAGTCTTTTGCCATTTCTACAGCAAAGTCTTTAAGCATAGGAATAGCACAGTGCTATCCATGCCGAGCTGTTAAATGACAAAAGCCATTATCCACTCCAGGCACAGTATTACAGCTTTGGATTGGTAAAATACCATTCAAGCCAACCTGAAATGAATAAAAGCAACCCCTGACACGTGTTTCGCTGTCATTACAGCTCTTCAGAGAGATTTAGCCTTGTCCTGACACATACATTCCAAAACAGCCTTCAATCCTCCCAGGCAAGGAAAGCAGCACAGCCAGGCACCAATGTCCTTGTAAGTCTTTTTATTTCATTATATTCACAATCAGTGCAGACAAACGAAAGAGACCAGATTAATACAACATATGTTTCTTGCATAGAAGTGTTAAGAGATCTTTAGACTTAGTAATATCAAAATTGCATCTTCTGCATTCAGCAACCAAGGACAATTATTTGGTGCCCCGTTGTAGGAGATTCAGACAATTTTACTTGCCCAGCATTATAGTGCTAAAAATGAGAAGCGTTGAACCTGGCCCTTTCTCCAGGGTCATCCCAGATTTTTCCCTTCCTTTGCTGAACCCATTTTTGTTAGCAATTAGGATTCTGCACACTTTACTTCTATTAACCAATAATAAAGTTTGCTCCCCCTTCCACAGATGGTAAAATTGGTATACAGCTGATTGTTCAATTAAATTTACTTATAAATCCCTAGTATATGATACTACAGTTACCCAGGGCCTGTAAACTGAATGCTGCTAGTGGGCTGCAGAACTTATTGTGCCACTCACTAAAGTAGTCCTGTAAAGCATGTCTTGGCAGTATTGTGCAGTTTTAAAATGCAATTTCAACTTGGCAAAATAAACCTTTTTTCCAGGCCTAAACCTTCCTTTTGAATTCTTATGAGTCATCCCTAAGGTAGGCCCTAAAGGCTAATAGGGCAGGATACCTGGTATTTAAAGATAGGACAGGTGTACTTAAGTTTGATATATCCTGACAATGAAAACCCCTAAAGATGTTTTTCACTGTTGTCTTTCATAGACTAACACTGGGTTACTTTATTACAGTTAATAGGTGATAGCTTCAGTTTGGGAGCAGAAAAATACTTCTTCCTCTCATTTAAATTGTAATTTTAGATCCTGTTTAATGGTAAAGTGAGATTTTAAGTTACTCTTCTGAAAATACCACTTTTAGAAAGTTGGTATTTTTCTGCTTAAAACAAAAGTGCCTTTCAGCCAGTGTCCAGGGTCACATGACTGTGAATGGATCACCTGGGGTGTGATGTGTATTCCTTCGAGAAAAGGCACAAAAGGGGCCTGGGTGAAGAAAGAGTGGGTCTTTCTACAGGGTGGCTGGGGAGGAGTTGTGTCCTGCCTATACTTCAAGGAACCTATAGTACACACAAAACAACCTGACACCAGGCCTGCACTTGCGTTTGTCCCCCTAGACAGATTGGAGCCAAGTCCAGGGGAAGGGGAAGAACTTGGCCAGAACTAGTTTGGGAGTAAGGAAGTGACACCCTCAGAACCTCAGAGCACTTTTTGACCTGCTTCGCTTGAACTCTGGTTCCCAGAAGTGACTCCAAGGGTCAGTTGCTAAACCTTCTGGTTGAGATGCAGGTACACAACAAGCTTCCAGCGGCCTTTCCTGCAATTGCCTAGCTGACCAGCACCAACAGGACCTGCCTGGACCTTGACACTGGCCTATGCTGGAGTGAGTCGAGGTGCCTACCCAGGTCCTGGACACTAGGCTGGTCTACGAGTGTACTCCTTCTACCTCAAAACTGTAAGAACTGAACTCCAGGAGAAAATCCAGGGGTTCTATGCTCTTCACCAATGATGGCTCACATCCCCAAGAATGTGAAGCTCCTGCTCTTGACGTCAGAAATGACTGCCCACGTCTCCCACCAATGGGAAGCTCTGATCCTTGACCTGCTCTTTGTGCCAGCAACGGTCTTCTCATGGACAAACTCCACCGGCGACCAGCTCTTCATGCCAACAATGATCTCCTTGCAGGATCCACCAAAGCAAAGTTCTGAATAAGGGTCCGCATTGAACTGGACTGAGTGGAAGGTAAACTTTTCACCGGGATGAAACTAGTCCCTGTATCTGATTTCCTTTCCAACGGGTCAAACTTTTGACTTTGACCTAGTCCAGCACAACCAGAATACAGTTATTGATGCTTTATGCTTGTTGGTGCTATTTTTTTTACCTGAAATTTAAAAATGCATACCACCAGTTCTACTAATTAGATTGTTGTAATGTTGGTGTAATTTTATTTATTAGACTCTATTTTTCAAATGTTGTTTGGAATTTTCCTTGTGTTGTGTTTTACCTTATTACTGTTTGAGTGCTAAATAAATACTTTACGCATTGCCTCTAATGTAAGCCTGACTGCTTTTGTGCCTACCTACCAGAGGGTTAAATACAGGTTTTTTTAAGGACATTTGGGGTTCACCCTGACAAGTATTGTGTTTATTACTTGAGTGAGGCTCTTACCCCTCTCACCTAATAATCCAATGTCTTACAACAAGCAAGTCAGCACAGTCCCATCAGTCATAAGGACGCTATCACATGGAAAGGAAAGGAACCTGCCTACAGGTTCTGCGCCCGTCCGTGCCTGGACCGCGCCCAGCGCCAGAACCCCTGGGCCGTGCGTCCCCCGCACCAGCCTCGAGGACCGACGCCGATACGATGCCACCACACTCCACGCTCTCAACCCCGGACGGACGCACAACTGCTTCAAGGCCGCCCCGAAACGCACCCATGGTCCCTTCACCTGCCGGAACTGCAGCTACACCAGCCTCAGAGCCACTGAGGCGCCCGCCAAGAAGGACCGCAACCACCTCCGATGCATCCTACTGAACACCCGCTCCGCACGCAAACACGCCATCGAGCTCTGGGACCTGCTCGACACATCATCACCAGACGTCGCCTTCCTGACAGAGACCTGGATGAACGACTCCTCCGCCCCCGACATCGCCATAGCCATCCCAGACGGCTATAAGATCACCCGCAGAGACCGCGTCAACGCAGTAGGAGGAGGAATCGCCATCGTCCACAAGAACACCATCAGGGTCTCGACCAGCACCGACAACACTCTCAGCACCGCCGAACACATGCACTTCCAGATCCACACGGACCCGAACACCACCCTTAGAGGCACCCTTGTCTACAGACCCCCTGGGCCCCGACCCCAGTTCAGCGACTCCATCGCCGACTTCATCAGCACGCACGCCCTGACCTCTACCGACTACATCCTCCTCGGAGACCTGAATTTTCACCTGGAGAACAAGAACGACAGCAATTCCACCACCCTGATCGACAACCTCGCCAACCTCGGTCTGAGCCAGCTCGTCACAACACCGACCCATTCCGCCGGCCACACGCTCGACCCCATCTTCTCCTCAAGCTCCCACGTCTCCTTCAGCCACACCACGGAACTCCTCTGGACCGACCACCGCTGCATCCATTTCACCTTCCAGAAACCCACCACACACCACCGCACCCAACAGATCCCACGCCGCTGCTGGAGCAAAGTCACCGAAGACCAACTACGGGCAATCCTCGCTCTCAGCCCTCCCTCCGACCCATCCAACACCGACGACGCTGCCTGCAACCTCAGAAGATGGATGGACGACTGTGCCAACACCCTCGCCCCGCTGAAAAACTCACCTACGCTGACACCACCAAAAGAGCCAGCTGGTTCACCTCGGAACTCCTAGCTTCCAAGCGTACCTGCCGGAAACTAGAGAAGAAATGGCACAGTGATAAGACACCGGACAGCCACGCAGCCCACAAAGACGCCATCCGTAACCACCACCACCTCATCAAGTCCGCCAAGAGAATCTCCTTCAAAGACCGCCTCGACAACAACGCACACAACAGCAAGGAGCTTTTCAACATCGTGAAGGAACTCTCCAACCCCAGCTCCAACACCAACGCCATCCCACCGTCGCAACCCCTGTGCGATTCCCTCGCCACCTTCTTCCACCGCAAGATCGCCGACATCCACGACAGCTTCAACACCCAGACAGCCCCAACTAAGATCGATGCACCAGACCCGCCGCACACCATCGACCACGATCCCCTGCCAGCCTGGGCCAGCGTGAACATCGAGGACACCATCAAGACCATGAGCACAAAACACTCCGGCTCCCCGTCAGACCCTTTCCCGCACCACATCTTCAACAAAGCCAGCAGCTCCATCGCACCCCACCTGTGCAACATCATCAATCTCTCCTTCGAGACCGCGACCTTCCCAGAGAGCTGGAAACACACAGAGATCAACGCCCTACTCAAAAAACCCAAGGCGGACCCGAGAGACCTCAAGAACTTCCGGCCCATCTCCCTGGTTCCGTTCCCAGCCAAGGTCATCGAGAAGATCGTCAACATACAGCTAACCCGATACCTCGAAGAAAACAGCATCCTGGACCCATCCCAATCGGGGTTCCGCAGCAACCACAGCACTGAGACTGCCCTCATCGCCGCCACCGACGACATCAGGATCCTGCTGGACAACGGTGAGACCGCAGCCCTCATCCTGCTGGACCTCTCCGCCGCCTTCGACACTGTCTGCCACCGCACTCTACGCGCACGCCTCCACGACGCAGGTATCCGAGACAAGGCCCTGGAATGGGCCACCTCCTTCCTCGACGGCAGAACCCAGAGAGTCCGCCTCCCACCATTCCGATCCGAAGCCTCCGAGATCATCTGCGGCGTACCCCAGGGATCGTCCCTCAGCCCAACACTGTTCAACATCTACATGGCCCCGCTCGCACGCATCGCCAGACAGCACGACCTCAACATAATCTCCTACGCCGACGACACTCAACTGATCCTCTCCCTCACCAAGGACCCCTCGCCGCCAAATCCAACCTCCATGAAGGGATGAAGGCCGTCGCCGATTGGATGAAGATCAGCCGACTAAAACTGAACACGGAGAAGACAGAGGTCCTCATCCTCGGCTCCAACCCCTCAGCCTGGGACGACTCCTGGTGGCCAACGACGCTGGGAGCAGCCCCGACACCCACCGACCACGCACGCAACCTGGGAGTCATCCTCGACTCAACGCTCTCCATGGCCAAGCAAGTCAACGCAGTCTCATCCTCCTGCTTCAACACCCTCCGCATGCTTCGCAAGATCTACAGGTGGATCCCGACAGACACGAGAAGAACAGTCACCCAGGCCCTCGTCAGCAGCAGACTCGACTATGGGAACGCCCTCTACGCGGGAGCCCCGGCCAAGCTCATCAAGCGACTGCAACGCATACAAAACGCCTCCGCACGCCTGATCCTCGATGTACCACGCCACAGCCACATCACCCCCCACCTGAGGAACCTGCACTGGCTCCCCGTCGACAGGAGAATCTCCTTCAAACTCCTCATCCACGCACACAAGGCACTCCACAAGACTGGCCCAGCCTACCTCAACAGACGACTCCTCTTCTACGTCCCCAACCGCCAACTCCGCTCCGCCGACCTCTCCCTCGTCACCGTCCCTCGCATTCGAAGAACCACCACCGGCGGCAGATCCTTCTCCCACCTCGCCGCCAAGACCTGGAACACCCTTCCACTAAGCCTACGACAGACCCAAGACCTGCTGACCTTCAGGAGGCTACTCAAGACCTGGTTGTTCGACCAGTAGCAGCACCCCCCCCCCTTTTTTCTCCCCCAGCGCCTTGAGACCCTCGCGGGTAAGTAGTGCGCTTTACAAATTCTGTGATTGATTGATTGATTACAGTGGAGGATTTGAAAAAAAGGCGGGAACACACGCCACCCAACAACCAGAGAGAGAAAGACGTGATTTGAATGAATTGGAAATTATGAACAGAGAAGAAATAACACCATGCAAATTAAATCTTGTATAAATGCTCCGATGAAGTCCCTATAAGAGATGAAACACGTTGACTGGGTCTGCCAAAAAGATGTCTGGCAACTGAAATAATAAAGAACTTTGTATGAAAAAGCATAAGCATTTGGCGATTGATTGAAAGAAGAAAAAAAAGAGAAGACTTTATAGTCATAATACTTGGATCAAAAGTGATTACAGCTACCAATAATGGAAGCCTGGATTTTTTTGATTAATGAATTGATAAGATGTTCCCCTCCTATTTGAAAAACAACTGAGTTTATAGGAAGCTTTGTGGGCAGTCAGATCTTTAAGAGTGAGCACAATAGATTAAGAAGTATTGGGGGAATTGACCCGTGCAGTCTGGAAATTACTACTGCCGTGTTTGGAAATTGGGTGTAGTTAGCAGTTGGGCTTTGTGTATTCCTCCTAGACAACCACACACAATGGGAATTTAGGTGTGACTCGATATGCCATCCCAGGATGCTTATTTCCGGTCCAGGGAGGACCTGGCCTGGCAGTTTGGCTGGACTGTTCCCATGGGGAGCAGGGTCAAGAATGATTTGCATATGGCTGGGTCCAAACTGGGGTGCTGTGGTGAGCAAAAGAACGATGGATTAAAACCAGATCATTGTGACTGGGGGTGAAAGTTTGCATTGTTCAACATTCCGTCCATCATTTGTTTCTTTTGCTTGATGGGAACGATGGGAGGGAGTGTGAGAAGTTGGCCTGGCATATGCTGTCCACTAATTGTAGTGGGCACCTTGCACCAGTCCAAATCGACTCTTATGGTAGGTAGGTTAAAGACAACCTTATTGAAAGCTATCCTAGTGGTAGCTATGGAGAGCAGCCTTCAGGCTAAGTCTTGAAGGAATGTAAAGCAGCTTGTTTTACCAGTCTATAATCTCTTGAGTGACCAAATGAAAGAGCACCACACCAGGTATATATTCAAAATATATGTATTTATTACTAAACACACCCCTCTAGTCTCTTTATGAGGCTAGAGTTCGAAGTACATAGGTTATAAGATCTTAAATCACAGTAATAGCACAAATACACGTTTGGGCCCTAGGGGCGTACCAAACCATATACCAATAAAGTGGTATGCGAACCACGACTGAACTAGACACTAGGCCTAGAGCCTCTAGAAGTGCTTGGACCACAAGGAACCACCCAAGGTAGTGACACAGGGGACCCACGGGAGACGCGTGCAGTGTAAATACACGACCGCGATACGCCGTTAACTTCTATGGAGAAAGTCGGGATCGGGAAAATAGAGGAAAGGGACACTTAAAAGAGGACTAGGACAAAACCCTTTGAGATCTAGGACTTTGAAGAGTCTCTACCCACGGGAGCACCGGAGTACTCGTGTTACCTCACCCAGGGAAGCCGGGTGCATAGGTGCCTTTCGGGGTCGGGTTTCGTCGTCGGTTCTTATGGCGATCTGCTGCAAAGTGCTGCTGGCGACCAGGAGAAAAGTGTCCGGGTGGATCTAAGAGTGGATCGGAGTTCTGAAGAACCTGAAAGCAGAGGGGACAGAGTCTGGGTCACTAGCCAGTGACCAGGGAGGTGATGGACAGATGCCCACCGATGTCGAGTGCTTCAGATTCGATGACGGTCGTCTTGACTCTTCAGCCACGAGGTCCGGGAGGCGTTGTCGGCGACCAGGAGCAGGATTCGGGCTGTTGCTCGATGTCTGTCGAGTGCAGAGGTGTCGGCGACCAGATTGGACCCAACAAGCCTTGGCAACGGCAAGTCTCGAGTAAGATGTAGATTGTCGATGATGCAGACCAGCAAGGTCTGGGGAACTCACCCAGCGAGGGTAAGTGAGGGCAGGCCTGGAGCAACCAGACTGCCAAGTAGAGAAAAGATTGGCCTTCGTTAAGGGCTACTAGCCAACGGGCTAGCGACCGTGAAGGAGCCTCGTGACGCCGCACGTGGAGCTGGCTTACAGGACACTCGTGGAGTGGGGGCCAGTGATCTTCGGTGCAGGTGGTGCTGGAGGCTAGGGCTACTCGGAGCCCAAAGCACGACTTCTTGGGAGACCCAGAACATGGTGCACTTGCAAATGTGCTCGGTGTCCAGGGGTCACGGTCTCACGTCACCCACGATAGCCACGGGCCTCAGCTTTGCTGGGGACTCAGGGTAGCCTCGGGAAGTCTGAGAATCCACCTCTGGTGATGCGATGACTTCGGCGTCCGACGGGAGCTTCAGTGATGCGAACCGGACAGATGCTTCTTTGGTGCCTGCCAAGCAGGGGAGTCACTCCTTGACCCCAAGGGAGATTCTTCAGTCCTCTAATCGTGAGTAGAGCGTCGAAGGTCCAGGATTCTGTTTCAGAGTTTCGTCCAGGTATAATCTAAAGTCCTAGGGACTGGGTTCCTACCTTTATTCTAAAAATAGGGGATGGACTATTCTGTGGCCCCACCTATGGGTGGGTCAGGGCAGAGGGGTGGCTACACCCCTTTCCCTTTGTCCAGTTCGCGCCAAAGCAGGGGCTGCAAGCCCCTGATCCGGTTTAAACTGGGGTATGCACAGGGACACCAAATGTGCCCCCAGTGCAGGACTTCAAAGCACCCGAAAGTGCTCCCGCCCAGCCCCAATACACATTGTCCTGTCTGGGGAGGTGGTCACACCTCCCTGGGACAGGAAACCTATTGTCCAGGCCTCCCCTGCCGGAGTTTCGTCCAGCAGCAGGAGGCCAGACTCGTGTCTGTGGCAGCAGCATCCATTTTGTGATGCCAGGCTCTGGAAAGAAGTTACCGGACTCGTCAGAGTTAACATGCCTTTCCCTCTAGAAGGGTGGAATGCTACCCCCGCCGCCAGGATTGGCGGGGGGTAGTATTCCAAGATGTTTGACACCAAACACGACATGTTTAGGTGCAGCCATTCCATAGTTAGCATTTTACCGCGAGGATATAATGCGTTTAAGAGTATATGGTCAGGCTGCACTACAAACAGCATCAGAGATGGTCTCCGAACGCTGCAGAGGGGCCCTGCTCATGCAGGGGCACTCTCTCACATAGGAACCATGCACTCTGCCTTTAGGATTGATAAGGCCTGCCTTAGGAGTGACTTATAGGTTTATATGTGTGTATGCTTTTAGTGATATAGGTGACCTATACCACAGCAAGGGGTGCATGCACCACCTTACCCAGGCTGCAGTAGCAGACCTGTGGTGTCAGTTTGGATGGCCTACCAGGGGTGGCATAATACATGCTGCAGCCCCTGGCAGGCCTCTGAGGTACCTATGCCCTTGGTACATAGTATACCATATACTAGGGACTTACAAGGGCACTCCAGATCCCAATCAGTGATGTGCCTAAGGCACATGGAGACCCTTTTAAAGAGGAAACAGCTAGGCTGGGGTTCTGAATAGCAGGGCCTCAGCCAGACTAATGTCGAAAACCAGTGAAGTATCAGCAAAAAGTGGGGGTACCCCTGTGAAGCAGATCCTACTCTCCTACACAACCCCCCCAAACGTAGGGACATTAAACTAACCTTGCCCAGTTAAGTCTTCATGTTCTAAGTGGAAATACCTAGAGAGTCCATCTGCATTCGCATGGTTACTCCCAGGCCTATGTTCCACTGTAAAGTCCATCCCCTGTAGGGAAATGGACCACCTAAGCAGTTTGGGGTTTTCACCCTTCATTTGTTTTAGCCATAAGAGGGGCTTATGGTCTGTCTGAACCAGGAAGTGTGTACCAAACAAGTATGGCCTCAACTTCTTCAGAGCCCAGACCACAGCAAAGGCCTCCCTCTCTATGGCTGACCAACGTTTCTCTCTAGGGGTCAGCCTTCTGCTAATAAAAGCTACTGGCTGATCCTGACCTTCTTCATTCAATTGTGACAGTACAGCCCCTACCCCCAATTCAGATGCATCAGTTTGAACAATGAACTTCTTGGAGTAATCAGGACTCTGCAGAATTGGAGCAGTGCACATGGCCTGCTTGAGGTCATCAAATGCCTTTTGACAGCTAACTGTCCACTGAACCTTTTTGGGCATTTTCTTAGAAGTTAAGTCATTCAAGGGTGTCACTATTGATCCATACCCCTTGACAAATCTCCTATAGTACCCAGTCAGGCCTAAGAAGGCTCTCACCTGAGTCTGGGTAGTGGGAGCAGTCCAGACCATGATGGTCTGGATCTTGCTCTGCAAAGGTTGAACCTGGCCTCCACCCACAAGGTGGCCCAGGTACACAACCTGACTCTGCCCTATCTGGCACTTAGTGGCCTTGATAGTCAGGCCTGCCTTTTGCAGGGCCTGTAAAACATTCCTGAGGTGGACCAGGTGATCCTCCCAGGTGGAGCTAAAGACAGCAATATCATCTAGATAAGCTGCACTATAGGCTTCCAGTCCTGTGTGGCAGGTGCATTTTTCAGACCAAAGGGCATCACCACAAATTGATAATGCCCACTAGGGGTTGAAAATGCTGTTTTGGGCTTTGCAGCATCAGCTAGTCTGATCTGCCAGTAGCCAGCTGTTAGGTCAAATGTGCTGAGATATTTGGCAGAGGCCAAAGTATCTATGAGCTCATCTGCCCTGGGTATTGGATGGGCATCAGTCCTAGTGACTGCATTGAGGCCTCTGTAGTCTACACAAAACCTCATCTCTCTTTTCCCACCACTGGTGTGAGGTTTAGGTACTAGGACTACTGGACTAGCCCAAGGGCTATCTGAGGGCTCAATCACTCCCAATTCCAACATCTTCTGGACTTCAGTCCTGATACAGTCCCTGACATGGTCAGGTTGCCTATAAATCTTGTTTTTAATAGGCAGACTGTCCCCAGTGTCCACTTCATGAGTGCACCAGGTGGTCTGACTGGGTGTCAGTGAAAACATGTGCCTAAACTGATTGAGGACTTGCCTGCAATCAGTTTGTTGCTGGGTAGTGAGGCTGCCTGCCAAGGCTACACCATCAACTGACCCATCGTCAGGGTTCTGTGAGAGCAGGTCAGGGAGTGGGTCACTCTCTTCCTCCTGCCCTTCATCAGTAGCCATGAGCAAGCCCATGTCTGCCCTGTCCACATATGGCTTAAGTCTGTTGACATGGAGAACCCTTTGGGGACTCCTGGGTGTTCCTAGGTCCACTAAGTAAGTGACCTCACCCTTCTGTTCAACAATAGTGTGGGGTCCACTCCATTTGTCTTGGAGAGCTGCTGGGGCCACTGGCTCCAACACCCACACCTTCTGTCCTGGCTGGTAAACAGTCAGAACAGCCTTTTGGTCATGCCAGGCCTTCTGCAGTTCCTGGCTAGCCTCAAGGTTTTTGGTTGCCTTTTTCATGTACTCAGCCATCCTGGAGCGGAGACCAAGTACATAGTCCACTATATCTTGCTTTGGGGGCTTGAGAGGTAACTCCCATCCTTCCTTCACCAAGCACAGTGGACCCCTCACAGGGTGGCCAAACAGAAGTTCAAAAGGGCTGTAACCAACCCCCTTCTGAGGCACCTCCCTATATGCGAATAAAAGGCAGGGCAAGAGTATGTCCCATCTACGCCTAAGCTTTTCTGGGAGCCCTTTAATCATGCCCTTCAAGGTTTTGTTGAATCTCTCAACTAAACCATTGCATTGTGGGTGATAGGGTGTGGTGAACTTATAAGTAACTCCACACTCCTTCCACATTGCTTTTAAGTAACCAGACATGAAGTTTGCACCCCTGTCTGATACTACCTCCTTAGGAAAGCCCACTCTTGAGAAGATTCCCAGGAGGGCCCTTGCCACCACAGGTGCTGTAGTGGTCCTGAGGGGAATAGCTTCTGGGTACCTGGTGGCATGATCCACTACCACCAGGATAAACCTGTGCCCAGAGGCTGTTTGGGGATCCATGGGACCAACAATGTCAATCCCTACCCTCTCAAAGGGCACCCCCACCACAGGTAGTGGTATCAGGGGGCCTTTGTAGTGCCACCTGCTTTGCCACTGGCTTGGCAGGTTACACAGGAGCGACAAAACTCCTTACTGTCTTCAGACATGTGGGGCCAGTGAAAGTGAGGGACAATTCTGTCCCAAGTCTTGTTCTGGCCCAGGTGTCCTGCTAAGGGAATATCATGGGCTAGGGTCAATAGGAAGCCCCTGAACTTCAAAGGTATTACCAACCTCCTGGTAGCACCAGGCTTGGGGTCTCTACTCTCTGAGTACAGGAGTCCATCATCCCAATACACTGTATGGGGACCACTAGCTTTCCCAGCAGCCTCAGCAGCAGCTTGCTGTCTGAGGGGTTCAAGGGAGGGGCAGCTCTGCTGCTCCTGGCTCAGATCTGCCCTAGAAGGTCCCCCTGTCCCCAAGAACTCAACCTGTTCAGGTTCAAGTTCCTCTGGGACAGTTCCTTCTTCAGGGCTGAGATCATCCCCCTCAAGGGACTGATCTTCCTCCTGAGCCAAGGGGGAAGGCTCTGCCTTAACCCTACTACTCCTCCTCTTGGAAGGCACTTGGTCCCTTCTTCCAGAATCCAAGGCCTGTTCAGTTTTAGACAGTTTAGCTTGTGACCTGGTCACAGCAAACACATCTGCAGGGATCCCCAGCATTTCTGCATGGGTCCTGAGCTCCACCTCTGCCCAAGCAGAAGTCTCTAAGTCATTGCCAAGCAAGCATTCGACTGGTAGGTTTGCACTTACCACAACCTTCTTAAGGCCAGTTACCCCTCCCCAGGAGAAGTTAACAACTGCCAGAGTATGGTCTGTTCTGACATTGCTAGCATTGGTCACTTGGTACATTTCACCAAGTATAACTTGCCCAGGTAGCACAAGGTCTTGTGTCACCATTGTGACACTTGCCCCTGTGTCCCTAAATGCCAAAGCCTCTCGTCCATTGATTAAAGGCTGTTGTCTGTACTTGCCCAGATTACTGGGACTCACAGTGGAGGTCACATCCATGCCTCCATCACAGACTAACACAGCCTGAGTCAGTTCCCTGACTAAGTCAGAGCCCAACTCAGTTCCCAGGGTGAACCCTACTAAACCCTTTGCTGGAGCACCTCCACCAACTGTACTAGGGGGAACAGGTGCCTTAGGGGCATTGGTGGGTGCTGGACTGGAGTCTTTGGACTTGGTGCAATCACTGGTCCAGTGGGTCTTTTGCTTACAGACCTTGCACCATGGTTTTCTTTGGCCTTTACCCTTGGTAGACTGGGAATCCCCACCAGAAGAAGATTTTTGGGAGCCTGATGAAGACTTTTGATCTTTACCCTTCTCCCCACCCTTGTCAGAGTTCTTAGCATCTTGCTTCTTGGTTTCCCCACCTTGGTTCTGTACCTTCTGCTTCACCCTGGTTCTGACCCATTTGTCTGCCTTCTTTCCCAATTCTTGGGGAGAGGTCAGATCAGAGTCAACCAGGTACTGATGCAACAGCTGGTTTTGACAGTTATTAAGAATCTGCTCCCTCATTATCAGATTATACAATCCTGAGAAGTCACACACCTTACTGCCCATCAACCAGCCTTCCAGAGCCTTGGCAGAACAATCCACATAGTCTACCCAGTCTTGAGTCTGTGCTTTTTGGGTGTCTCTGAACTTCAACCTGTACTGTTCAGTGGTTAGGCCAAACCCATCAATAAGAGCACTCTTCAAGACCTTGTAATTGTCAGCATCCTCCTCTCTAACAGTGAGGAGCTTGTCTCTACCTTTGTCAGCATAGGAGAGCCACAAGATTGCTGCCCACTGCTCCTGAGGGACCTTCTGTACTTTACAGGCCCTCTCTAAAGCAGTTATCCATTTGTGGATATCATCCCCACTCTGGTAGGGAGGGACAATCTTGCTCAGGTTCCTATGGTCATAGGACCTTTCCCTATCTCTAGGGACATGGCTGCCACCATGGGACTCTAGTCCCAACTTTCTTCTCTCTTTAAGGAGATCTAGGGATTCTCTATCTAAAGCCAATTGCTTCTTCCTGATCTCCAGTTGAGTTTCCTCATACTGGACCAGTCTCTTTCTTCTCTCATGAGAGGATTCCCTCCTGTGAGAAGAAACAGAGCTCCCTATTGAGGTGCCAGAGTGGTTAGACTCCTGAGAAGGAGACCTAGACTTTCTGAGCACACTCATAATCCTTCCTGGGGGGACAAAGGTGTGGTTCTCCAGATCCTCATCTTCATCTTCCCCAGAAGGGATTGGGTTTTCCAGGTCAGGGTCATTGTCACCCTCCTGGTCAGTTTCAGAGGGGGCTGGGGGTAGTAGTACCCCTGGCCCCTTCCTCATCTGCTGGCCCACCCTCTGCTCCTACCCCTTCAGTCTCTGAGGACTTACTAAGATCATAAGCCACCAACAACTCCTGGAGGTGTTGGGTGGTGGGACTTTGGCCTGTCCTTAATTTCCTCACGTTACACAAAGCTCTCAGTTCCAAGAATGGGAGTGTGTCATACTTGGAGGGGGAAGCTCAATGGCTTCCTGCAGGGCATCTTTGGATCCTGCTTTTAAAGACATTACTAGTGTGGTGTGGTGTATGCACTACCTACTCTAGTGTGGCCTACTAAACTCTCTTGAGTTGTAGAAAGGGTTGTGCTATCCCTTAACACACAACTCTAAGTTCAGTAGAACTTACTGATATTCTAAGCTTAAATTATATGTACCTTAGGTACCTTTAGTGGTTTTCAGTTGATCAATTCAATTGAGATTATCTGGTAAAACAATAGCAAGCTGGAATCCCACACGCTGCACACCAATGTGAGAAGTTGGCCTGGCATATGCTGTCCACTAATTGTAGTGGGCACCTTGCACCAGTCCAAATCGACTCTTATGGTAGGTAGGTTAAAGACAACCTTATTGAAAGCTATCCTAGTGGTAGCTATGGAGAGCAGCCTTCAGGCTAAGTCTTGAAGGAATGTAAAGCAGCTTGTTTTACCAGTCTATAATCTCTTGAGTGACCAAATGAAAGAGCACCACACCAGGTATATATTCAAAATATATGTATTTATTACTAAACACACCCCTCTAGTCTCTTTATGAGGCTAGAGTTCGAAGTACATAGGTTATAAGATCTTAAATCACAGTAATAGCACAAATACACGTTTGGGCCCTAGGGGCGTACCAAACCATATACCAATAAAGTGGTATGCGAACCACGACTGAACTAGACACTAGGCCTAGAGCCTCTAGAAGTGCTTGGACCACAAGGAACCACCCAAGGTAGTGACACAGGGGACCCACGGGAGACGCGTGCAGTGTAAATACACGACCGCGATACGCCGTTAACTTCTATGGAGAAAGTCGGGATCGGGAAAATAGAGGAAAGGGACACTTAAAAGAGGACTAGGACAAAACCCTTTGAGATCTAGGACTTTGAAGAGTCTCTACCCATGGGAGCACCGGAGTACTCGTGTTACCTCACCCAGGGAAGCCGGGTGCATAGGTGCCTTTCGGGGTCGGGTTTCGTCGTCGGTTCTTATGGCGATCTGCTGCAAAGTGCTGCTGGCGAACAGGAGAAAAGTGTCCGGGTGGATCCAAGAGTGGATCAGAGTTCTGAAGAACCTGAAAGCAGAGGGGACAGAGTCTGGGTCACTAGCCAGTGACCAGGGAGGTGATGGACAGATACCCACCGATGTCGAGTGCTTCAGATTCGATGACGGTCGTCTTGACTCTTCAGCCACGAGGTCCGGGAGGCGTTCTCGGCGACCAGGAGCAGGATTCGGGCTGTTGCTCGATGTCTGTCGAGTGCAGAGGTGTCGGCGACCAGATTGGACCCAACAAGCCTTGGCAACGGCAAGTCTCGAGTAAGATGTAGATCGTCGATGATGCAGACCAGCAAGGTCTGGGGAACTCACCCAGCGAGGGTAAGTGAGGGCAGGCCTGGAGCAACCAGACTGCCAAGTAGAGAAAAGATTGGCCTTCGTTAAGGGCTACTAGCCAACGGGCTAGCGACCGCGAAGGAGCCTCGTGACGCCGCACGTGGAGCTGGCTTACAGGACACTCGTGGAGTGGGGGCCAGTGATCTTCGGTGCAGGTGGTGCTGGAGGCTAGGGCTACTCGGAGCCCAAAGCACGACTTCTTGGGAGACCCAGAACATGGTGCACTTGCAAATGTGCTCGGTGTCCAGGGGTCACGGTCTCACGTCACCCACGATAGCCACGGGCCTCAGCTTTGCTGGGGACTCAGGGTAGCCTCGGGGAAGTCTGAGAATCTACCTCTGGTGATGCGATGACTTCGGCGTCCGACGGGAGCTTCAGTGATGCGAACCGGACAGATGCTTCTTTGGTGCCTGCCAAGCAGGGGAGTCACTCCTTGACCCCAAGGGAGATTCTTCAATCCTCTAATCGTGAGTAGAGCGTCGAAGGTCCAGGATTCTGTTTCAGAGTTTCGTCCAGGTATAATCTAAAGTCCTAGGGACTGGGTTCCTACCTTTATTCTAAAAATAGGGGATGGACTACTCTGTGGCCCCACCTATGGGTGGGTCAGGGCAGAGGGGTGGCTACACCCCTTTCCCTTTGTCCAGTTCGCGCCAAAGCAGGGGCTGCAAGCCCCTGATCCGGTTTGAACTGGGGTATGCACAGGGACACCAAATGTGCCCCCAGTGCAGGACTTCAAAGCACCCGAAAGTGCTCCCGCCCAGCCCCAATACACATTGTCCTGTCTGGGGAGGTGGTCACACCTCCCTGGGACAGGAAACCTATTGTCCAGGCCTCCCCTGCCGGAGTTTCGTCCAGCAGCAGGAGGCCAGACTCGTGTCTGTGGCAGCAGCATCCATTTGTGATGCCAGGCTCTGGAAAGAAGTTACCGGACTCGTCAGAGTTAACATGCCTTTCCCTCTAGAAGGGTGGAATGCTACCCCCGCCGCCAGGATTGGCGGGGGGTAGTATTCCAAGATGTTTGACACCAAACACAACATGTTTAGGTGCAGCCATTCCATAGTTAGCATTTTACCGCGAGGATATAATGCGTTTAAGAGTATATGGTCAGGCTGCACTACAAACAGCATCAGAGATGGTCTCCGAACGCTGCAGAGGGGCCCTGCTCATGCAGGGGCACTCTCTCACATAGGAACCATGCACTCTGCCTTTAGGATTGATAAGGCCTGCCTTAGGAGTGACTTATAGGTTTATATGTGTGTATGCTTTTAGTGATATAGGTGACCTATACCACAGCAAGGGGTGCATGCACCACCTTACCCAGGCTGCAGTAGCAGACCTGTGGTGTCAGTTTGGATGGCCTACCAGGGGTGGCATAATACATGCTGCAGCCCCTGGCAGGCCTCTGAGGTACCTATGCCCTTGGTACATAGTATACCATATACTAGGGACTTACAAGGGCACTCCAGATCCCAATCAGTGATGTGCCTAAGGCACATGGAGACCCTTTAAAGAGGAAACAGCTAGGCTGGGGTTCTGAATAGCAGGGCCCCAGCCAGACTAATGTCGAAAACCAGTGAAGTATCAGCAAAAAGTGGGGGTACCCCTGTGAAGCAGATCCTACTCTCCTACAGGGAGAAGTTGGGAACAGCCTCACTTAACACGTGAATAGGCTGTATCCTGTCCCCACAACAAAGAGCTGCATACCCCCTGTAATTAGTATGGAGCCAAGGATGGCAGGGCAGTGCATCTGCACACTTCAAAGGCATGCCTCTAGAAACTTCTTCCCACTTCAAAGGCACAACTGTGTATAAAAGAAGGACCTCAGATGCCACCACTTCAGTACACTTCTGGAGCTGCGGATTCTCTGCCAAGAAGGACTGCTGTGCTGCTGAAATGACTACCACTCTGCTGGACTGCTACTCTGTTGGATTCCTGCCTTGCTGTACTGACCTGCTGCCCTCTTGCCTGGGTGAGAAGGACTGGACCTGCATCTCTTGAACCGGGCTAGTTGGCTGGCCTCCTGTTCTGAAGTCTCAGTGACCTAACAGGATTCCAACAACCTTGAATCTGCATCTGGACTCTGCCATCTGTGAGTCTATCCTGCTAAGTGGTGCCACCCCAGTCCTGGACCCTTGGAAGTGGGCCTAAGGTGTTTACCAGTGGAACAGACACATCTACTCTGCTGAGCAGCGCATCCTCAAGCCAAACTGATGCATCTCCTCAGCTGAGCGGCACATCCTTGATCAGAAGGTCTGCATCACCCTCACAATCCTCTGAACCGTCGTGCCACCAAAGGTACGATGCATCTCTGACCCAGGTCCTCACATCCCTCGGCGATTCCATTGGCCTCCGCATCGCCGTCTCCTAGCTCCTCATAACCGATACATCGCCAGCTGCGTGCTGCATCCTCAACTCCTCGACTTCCCATTGCAAGCCCCATTGACGGGGTCCTTGATGACGACACAACCGGACCTCACATCGCAACCTCGCAGCATCTCGGAACAGATGCATCACTTCGGCTGCACGACTCTTCTTCGCCTCGAATCTACGCAATGCTACACAACCAGGATTTAAAGTACTTTGTTCTGCAGGTCTAACCTGGTCCCTGCAGCCGGCTTGCCCTCCATTGCGGTTGGCATGAACTTGTGGCTTTGTCCCGGTCTGGCATGACCAGATATCCTTTGTTGGCGCTTTGTGCTTTTTAGAGCTATTTCACCCTAAAACTTTAAATTTAAATATCTTCGGTTTCCCTGATTGATCTTTGTCATTTTGGTTTTGTTTTATTTATTAATATATACTCTATTTTTCTAAACCTGGTGTGGGATCTTTTTGTTCCATGTTTTCAGTGTTTTATTGTTTTAAGTGTTGCAAAAGTACTTTAAACATTGCCTTCAAGTTAAGCCTGACTGCTCTGTGCCAAGCTACCAGAGGATGAGCACAGGTTATCTTGAGGTTTGCTTGTGCCTTATCCTGACTAGGATTGTGGTTGCTGTTTGACCATCCCAGTCAACTAGCAACCCAATTTCTTAAACTCCACAATTTTTCACTTTAGTCCACAGCTCTGGATCTGGAAACACAAATCCAAAATGGCACCTCAGATCCACAGCCATGGGAATGGAAAGGGCACATCTGTGGGTTTCCAAGGGCCCAGAGGTCCTTGCATATGAAACTATACCCATATCCGGGTTAGGCCCATTGTTGGAAAGTGGGCTGAGATGTTCGACAAAGTCCATGCATGACTGTGTGTTTATGTTCTAGGTGTCCCTGAACCTTACCCTATCATTATCAGGGGTCAGACCAAATTTCCTGACTAAGCAGTGCCTCATGTGGGAGTAGGATTTTGCCTTATCCCCCTGCAGGGTCAGGAGCCTATCCCTCCCAGCTACTGGGATCAGTTCCCACTAGAGTGAACCCCAATGCTTGCAACAGACCTCCCTCATCTCAAGGGCCCTTTCAAATGCAGTCAGCCATTTGTCAATATCACCCGTCTCTGTGTACCTGGGCACTATTCCCTTGGGGAGCTTGGGGTCCAACACACCACCCCTGGACATCTCAACCTCCTCGTCATTATCGCTGCTACCATTTCTTCTTACTTTCTTCTCCTCCCACTGCTCTTTAACTAATTACAGTTTCTTTTGCTCCAAAGCAATTAGAACTAGTTGGGCCTCAATGTGCCTCTCAGCAAGGGACATCAGTGGTTCCTGTGTGGGGGATCCTGCCCTTCTTCCACAATCTGTAAATATGCACCTAGCACTGGAAGCAATGGCGGAGGCATCATCATCATCACCCTCCTCCTGGGTGACGTTGTGGGGATCAGCCTATCCATACCCTTCATTCTCTGGGGCTGACCTGGCCCAGGCCTTAAGGGACCTAATCAACTCTGACTTCCTAATCTTGATAGTAGTAGGTAGCCCCCTAACCTTAAACAGATCCCTAAGCTCAACCACTTTGAGTTTAGTCAGTTTAGGCAAATCCAGATCCATGGTATTGCTAGTTTGGGGCTCAACAACTATCAATCAGACTGAGAACAAATTTAGAAAAATCAAAATAATGGATTAAAAATCAGTTTAGTCCAAATTTCAAAAACTCAACAATCAAAATTTTTGTTCTAAGACAATTTAGGGGATTTTTAAAGATCTTGCTTAATTACTATATGGTGTACTTCAAACACAATTCTGCATCTCACTGCTGCCACTAAATGTTGGAAAGTGGGTTATTGGTAGGGATAAGAGTACACCTACCACTAGTAACAACACGGTATACGATCCAGTAAAGGTCTCAGTAAATTAATTCCTTGCTCAACCCTTGGTAGCTGACAACAAGCAGTCAGGTCTAACTTAGGAGACAGGAGTGTAAAACATTTAAAAACACCAATACAGCAAATAAGTAAGACACCGCACACAATAAAACTCCCACACCAATTTATAAAAATAGGAAATATTTATATGAACAAATAGACACCAAAACAAAAAAAATCCTATGTAGGGAACCGGATATATGAATTTTTAAAGATTATCCACTTTACAGTGCTTAAAAACATATAGTTCCACTCTGGGACATCTGGTTGCGCTTGAGTGGGACATAGACAAAGTTTGAAACCAACCACGATCGAGCCCTGGTTGAATACAAAAAGCAGGAGGCCACAGTCAAAATATTACCTTCATACTTAGAAACTTTTCTAAAGCTTTTTCTTCCAGCGCCGCTTGACCCTCCAAGGGAGGCCAGATTCAGAGAGGGTTCATCGACTTGACTTTCCACAAGGCCCTGGTCAATTCCTGGAAGTCTGGAGCTCCGGAGCTTTCAGCGGGATGAACCTGAAATATTGGCCGGGTCGCGGTTGAAGTTAGTCAGCTTGCCTCTTGAGGTTGTGTCAGTCACCTCATGGAGCATTTTCACAAAAGTTCTCCAAAGTTCTCCAAACTTCAGGAGGTGCTTCCTGAAGGTCTTCTTGTAGGTTCAAAGTGTCCAAATCTCCAATTCAAAGGTCTGGAATCTCCTAGATAGTCTCTGGGATGTCTGGACCACAAAGCACCTGGCTAAATCCTTAGGATGCACTCCAGGATGGGGACTCTTGGTGGAGATGATGCAGGTGGGTTCTGTTAACCTGTAGCTTGCAGGGAGTCCACTCCTTAATCCTTCTTGAAGCAAGGTACAGTCCATAGGGCTGTAGTACCAGATTGTGCAACAGGCGCAGTCAGTCAGAATGCAGGCCTTTGGGTGCAAATCCAGATTCCACCAGTGCAGTCCTTCTTCTCATTGTAGTTTCAGGCAGCAGATCCAAGAGACTATGCAGCTCTCACATATGTATTCAGTGTTCTGGGATGACAAGCAGTGGGGCTCCTCTGACAATGAGATGCTGGGTACCACCCAAAAGCATGACAACATCTTCCAAAGTGCGGCATCTTCTTGTCCCACAAAGCACTGCACTTCCAAAATTCAACATGGATGATTTCTCTCCAGAGGAGTAAGAGCTAGCTAAACCAACTCACAATGTGGCTCATTTCCATTAGCTCTCCTCTCCCTGACCTCTGCAAATTCCTGTCCTAAACCTACCATCTGGCTGAGGCAAAGTATGTGGGGGTAGGTACGCCTGGTATTCCTTACTGATCTGCTCTCTCTTTGAGCTCAGTTTGATTTACCCTGCCCCCTCTGCAGGACCCATCCTCCTCAACTTCAGAGCTCTCTCCTTCAGATAATCTCTGCTCCGGCCAGGCCACTTATCACCTAATCAAAGCTGCCTGGCTAAGCCTGTTAAGGCTCACCCATCAGCAGAGACTGCTAGTTATATTTACATGGCACCCCACCTCTGGGACACCCAGCAGAGACCTGAGGGGTGCCTAATATGTAACAATAAGGTAGATTATCACTTTTAAAGTTCCCATACCCCCAAAGTCGAGTTTGCACACAATTAACTTTTAAAGACAATCTGCAAAGCCAGGCTGCCTTTAAAATGACAGCAGGCACTCAGCAGTGCACACATGCAAGTGCAGGAAATCTGCTGGGCCTCTAAACTTCTGTGTCCTATTACATATTAGGGACTTGTAGGTAGTTTGAACCCCCTAGCCCTATTATATACTAGGGAATATGCTCTGTCAAAACCAATTGTGAGAATTTACTTTTAAAGACAGGCTGCAAGGCAGTACTGCACACAGCAGCGTACACAACCAAGTGCAGGAAATCTGCTGGGCCTCTAAACCTCGACGCCCCATTTTATGCTAGGGACATTTAGGTAGATTGCATCCCTGGCCCTATTATCTACTAGGAACTTATATGGTCTGTCATAGGCAATTGTAAGGGTACCCTATTGCATGTCCCAATTTACACATAGCACTGGCCCTGGTTAGCAGTGCTCAGGGTACAGTCAGTTACCACCAGTATCCTTCACCAAAAAATGGGGGTGAACAGGGCAAAAGGATGACTTTCTAACACCCACAGTATTGACATTGACTTCCAGATAGAAGATATGAATGTAAGCTGGGCTTTTCAACTGTCTGCTCTAAAAGGATGACAAGAGTGATAGCACTCATACACATGTGTGACAGTAAGGGCATATTTTATTAAGGGTATTTTCCTATCTGTAATTCTCTCATTATAGAAAATGTGTATTGCATATTTTCTTTAAGGGGTGCATCTCAGAACCTGCTACTGTAGGATAATGTTTCATGCAGCACCTATTTGGTGTTGTAATTTAGCATTTATTGGACTTGTGGAATTGTGGTTTCAGAAGCCCAGCAGCAACATTTCGTTTTGGAATGTATTTGGTATACTTTTATGAACAGTGGATACTTGTTACACTATCAGGTATGAAAATAACTCTGGTAGTTCTACAGTAAGAAGTAAGAAGGAAAGGGAAACTGCAATCAAATGTTTACAGTGTGCACATATTTTACGTTATCATTCTGGTGCTTTGTCTCAAATACCTTCACCATATAATCGGAACACACCTTTAAAGCAAAGCATCACGGATGTCGTGTAGTTCCTACAAATCTATATACGATCTGTGCGTTTAGACAACATAAACTAAGGGATTGGTGTCCAGACTGATTCCAGACTCCCCCGAAAGATATGTTAGTCTGTTAGTCAAGCTAGCTCCCAGTGCCAATACTAGCCCCTCTTACCAAGGAGCGAATAGCTTCTGGCAATTATCAAACATGACAACCCTGACCCCTCAGGAATCATGGAAACAGTACAGTACTTTTCACTCAGTCACTCGTGCTTACTTTGTCCAGAGAGATACACAGAATAAACGATGGGGACATTTTCAATAAGCATTTATTGAACCAGCGTCATTCTAGTGTAAAACACGTGTGCTGCAACAACCATAGGACAGAAACATATATATACGGATATAAGCACCAGCAAAGTAAAGAAAAGGTAGCATTCTACCATAGTGCTAAAATAATGACTATATGCAGGCATAAGAATACATGACAGTAATAATGCATACTCCTACGATGCAAACCATAACTAGAGGTGCCTAAATGTACCTAGCATGTTTGTAGGTGTATAGCAATGAATCCCCTTAGGATAGAGCCAACCCCATTACCTGATGTGGGAGAGTGAAGGACCCCGTCTTGGTCTCGAGTTGTACAGCTAGCGAGGGAAATCAGACTACTGCCTGCTGGAGTGTCTGCGTGCAGGAACCTCAGCGACTCGTGCCAGCGTGTCAGCATGGAAGTCTTTTTCTCCTCTGATTTGCCCAGCGAATATGTAGTGCTTACATACCCGAAAGGTACCCTCAGGGGTTCTACCTAGAAGTGTACTATGGGCATTTCAGGCAAGGATGACGATAGAGGTGACCCTTATACAAAGTTATTATGCAGAAGATGTTAATCCTGCTGTGATACTGTGATACTGAGAATCCTCATGCATAATACATGAGGTTAGTTTTTCAGAGAAAACCACACCACTCATGTAGCACCTAACTAGGTAAAAGGTCAGCGCCAGACCTGTTGTGTAGAACAATGGTAGGACAGATGAAGGTAAAAGGTTGTATAACTACCTAGGCCTATATTGGGGTACATTTGGGTTCATAACACAGACATGAGAAAAGAAGTGGCCTTAGCTTAAAGGTCTCTTTAATTCTGATTGGTTAGTAACTGGGCCAATTATAATTATGAGATCTGCAGTAACCCTGGGGATCTGTTTTGGTTTCATCTAAAGATTTCGGCTGCTTAAAGCAAAATGAGGAGTTTCTGTGGAATCGATCTGAAATTACTGATTCCACTTTTAATTTCTCATTTCTAACTGAACCGTCAGAGTTTTAGTTGTAATCCCCCAGTATATATATCCCTCGGAGTTACTTGTACTACCAGTATCGGTAACTCCATGGGACTGAGATACGAAGTGGGATACAGTGGCACTGAGAAGGGGGCCCACGCTTACACAAAGCATATAAGGGAAGAAATAAGAAATATGTTCTTGTATTGCAGAAGCTTACTCAGGCACTAATGCATTTTGAGATCATTGTTAAAAGGCATGAAAAACGAATTATAACACTAACGGGCTTTCTTTAATTGTTGAGGGCCTATTATAAGCTATTCAAATGTGTGCCTCCATATTGCAACGGTAAGATTGACTGTGCACCTCTTCGCTATCTCATTTTTAGACCTAATATAACATATTTCTTTTTTTATATTCAATAATGTTCTTTTCAGAACGTTTGAGGCTGAGATGAATTGAATCCTTTCACCATGCAGCAATGCTGAATGACTGTGTTTTGTAATCTTGAAGCC
The DNA here is from genome assembly GCA_963921515.1 of Calotriton arnoldi. Lineage (NCBI taxonomy): Eukaryota > Metazoa > Chordata > Amphibia > Caudata > Salamandridae > Calotriton > Calotriton arnoldi. Next base: position 179,723 of record CAWUFW010007754.1, on the reverse strand, counting down.
ATATATGGCATACTGAATGTGAACAGTATGCCTGTTTCATGTCTACGAAGGGCAGCATCCAGCTGAGGAATTCTAGTGTGGATGAGGAATTACATGGGTAATGTTGATTTCTACTTCAAACTCTCCATAAACTGGAATTTACTGTACATTTTCAGCTGTAAGCTTCAGCTGGATTGACCCGTCTCAATTTGCCAGGGGAAAACTTTGGGTGGGGTGTTAATAGGAGTGTTAATCAGTGCATTACTCAGGATTTCAGTCCAGTGCAGCACTCCAGTTTCTTGTCATTGCAATAGCTGTTCACAGTTCACTCCAAACAGAGACATATTAGCTCTGTCTGTTATACTTACCCACTTGTCTTCCACATTCCGGCCTGCCCCAATAATCTTACCCTCCTTCAAAGTTCATCACACCAATCAAATGTTACCCTGCTACATACTCCTGTGCCTGATTCTTCTCCTTGTTATTTTTGCTTTAAAGGCATCAAACATGGAAACTGAAAGGAATAATACCTATTTTATTTCTTCCTGCACTCTAAAGTGATTGCCACTATTTCAACAGCTCTCTCCATCCAAGAAAATTGACTTGTGTCCATTTTTGTGAATAGGGCAGTTAAATGTCTTGTCTACTCTACCATTCTTTCCAAAGTCTCTTCTGTATGCATTAAGTGACCCTGCAGTTTTTTTTAGATTCGGTGTGAACGGTACAATACAATGCAATATACAATAATGGCACATTATTGCTACTCTTGCCAATTTTATTGTCACTGAAAAAATTAGGAGTCTCAGGAACCTGAATGGCGTGAGATGTTCTTTTGTTTCACAGTGGCGCTCAGCAAAGAATGTAAATGTCAGTGCTACTGTGTGGGCGTCAGCTAATTCATCATTAGCATGTGACAATTCCTCACGTCATTGGTGTCTACAATTAGGAAAATAGGCTGTACTTGTAGTCATCTCTATTCTGTCACAGCAACATGATTTGTTTAAAGGGAACTTGGAGGCAAATTTACTATTATTTAATACAGCTCAGCAACCAGAGTTGCTGCGCTGTGCTGCGTGAAAGGGAGAGAGGACACAATTAGGTGGCCTTGCGGCATGAAGTTTAGTGGCACCTTCGCACCACAGTGTGTGATGCCTAGAGTAGGTTTTGTACTGACAGGGTTTCCTTCCAGTAAAAAAATATTATGTTGAGACATACTTTAAAACTTTTCCGGCTTTGCATGTGTGCTGCACAGTGAAGCGCACATGCAAAGTTGGGAAAGTTTGAAGAAAGAAATGTTTTCTCCTACTTTGCACCTGCCTCATGCAGGAGTATGTTTTTGGTAAAAAAGCCATGTCTAAAAAAGTTACTAGTAAATAGGTCTTAGGCAGGAGTGGTAGCGTTGTAACACCCATGTAGAACTCATGGGACGCCCTTTGATGCAAAGTAACACAAAGCAGTGCAAAGTGCTACTGTGTGTTAATTTTGAGCAACTTTCCAACTCAAAATAACTTTTGCACTGGAAAGTAAATTGCAATCATCAATTCCGTTGGTTTCTATCACTTTTGGTGACTTTGCACTGGCTCAAGGTGCTGATAAATCTGGCCCTAAATTTGTAATGGTAGAAGATAATTGGATCAGGTAGGCAAAGCTCTGTAATTTAGCCTACATCTAACATATTGCAGCAAACATTGTGGGATAACTAGCCTGCATTACTTGTCTGCAGCAAATATTTACCATATGAGGAAGTTGGTAATAATGCACAAAGTCCATAACCTGTAAAGTAAAAAGAGTGCAAAATTCCAGCAACAAAGGCAACAGAATTACATCTCTTTTATTGAGCTGGATGCGAGACAAATATAAAAATGATGTTTTCACTGCAGGATTTAGGCGGATTGTTTTTAGAAATGGCCGTTCTGGTTGCCTAAGATACACTCACAAGGCAGGCAGAATCCACCACTCTAGTGAGAGTAAGCCAGATACACTACTAGGATACAGAGGTGGCTAGTAACTTTAAAAATTGGTGAGGCGCGGCATGCCGTAAAACTCACTGATATGTTGCCTGTTGCCCTTACCGAGGAGCAGGAAAGGAAGGTGGTTAACTTCCTGCTTCCAAATCCAGCCAATCCTGGTGCTGCTGAGCAGCTCCAGGATTGGTTGGAGCAGGCTAACCCAGCGCTCATTTTTAGGCTGGGGGCCTGTGCCTGCAATCCCTCGGCTGCTTTGCAGCACTGGGATTGCAGGCTCTGAAGTTGGCATGACAGATTGGCCGGCTGTAGACAGTCGGCCAATCTGTCATGGGCACTTGAAGCAGTCATCCTGTAAAATGCAGGAATCTGTCTGCCCCGCCACCACCATCACACTTGTGCTAGCGCGGCCAGCGGCACACAGAATAATAAAATGGTAAGGTAATGACCATTTTATTATTCTGTGTGTACCTGCTGCACTCGCAGCAGGCAGGATGACACTCGTCCGCCTTAACCAAGGAGCCGCCACTGCTAGAATAACCTGTGCAGTGGCAGCTCCTCCGCTATGGTGGAGGAGTGTCGCCCCTCCCCTGCCAGCAGCACTACAAAAATAAAAATTAAACGATAGGGAACACTGGTTTATTATTGTTTTATTTTGTTTGCAGGCCGGGTCTTCGGGGTGGGGTTAGGGCTGCTATCAGTGCGCATGATGGTTTGGCCGGTCGTCTCAGGCCGGCCAAGGCAGACAGACAAACCGCCATGGCCAATGCTGAAGCGGCTCTCTGCAGGGGAGGCTGGGAGCTCACAGAGGCTCACAAGAGGAGCAGAAGACTGCGCCTTCGATACCAGCCGCCACTTAACCTGTGCTCACCCTCTGGTAGCTTGGCACAGAGCAGGAAGGCTTGTCTCAAAAGGCAATGAGGAAAGTATTTGGGCAACACACACAGTAGCACAGTGAATACACCACAAAAAGACTCCACACCGGGTTAGAAATATAGCTTAGTATATTCTGAACAAAACAAGACTAAAATGATAAAAATCACATATATACTTTTCGAGTTATGCATGTTTAAACATCACATTAAATGAAAGGCATGAGCTCTTCATTAAATGCAGAAAAAATACATGTGCTTATACTCGGGGATTTACGGTAATCTTTTCACACTGATAAATCCATCAGGGATCGACAACTGGACTGTCTACGGATTGGAGCTAATGCTCCTAAAATCCTGGGGGTGAGTTTTACTGGTGAAAAGGGGGCAAGACTCTGTCCGGGAGTTGTCGCTGCATGAGTCCTCCCTCGGACCCCTGTGACCGAATACTTGCAAGCTCATCCGTTTGCGTGAGCCAGTGTATCTATGGGCACCACTCGGGTCCCGGTGGTCACAGCACCTTTCTTTGTCTGAAGTAGCGCGTAGCAGATGGGCTACCGGTGTCGCGATCTCCTTCGTGAGGCCACAGCGAGTTATCTGCGTACGGCGCTGGTCTTTTGCGAGCAGGAGCGGCTACTTGCCGCAGTTGCAATTGGAGGGGGGTGGGGGCTGACATTACCTCAGCAACCCTAGACCTCGGGAAGATAGCTATCGGGACAGTCACGCTGTTGCTAGTCCAGACTTCACCTGTAGATCAGCAAGTATGCGGGTCCTATTGTGGCACCCGAAGCACTTTTTGGCTGGCAACTGAAGCATTACTCCTCACAGGTCAGTGAGTATGCAGGTCCTCTGAAGGCACCTGAAGAGCTTCTTGGTTGGCAAATGAAGCGTTACTCCTCACCACACGTGTTTTGAGCAGTGCTGAGCACTGGTGATGCTCTGATTCCCAAGGAATGAGCGCTGGCAGTAGTGAAATGACAAAAACAGGCGAAGCAAAGTCTTTGATGGCCCTGAGACTTTGAGAACAGGGGGCAAGCCAACAAGCCCTTGGAGAACACTAGGAGTGAGCACTGCACAAAAGTAGCAGGCTGCAGGCCAGCACAGCAAGGCAGGTTGCAAAGTGGCAGTCCCTCCTCCAGCTCAACAAGCAGCAGGCCAAAACAGCAAAACAGTTAGCACAGTGGAAGTCCCTCCTGACAGCACAACAGTTCCTTCTGGCAATGTGCAGAAATTTATAGCCGCTGATGTCTGGTTACTGGTCTAAAAAGAGGCCCAGTACTTATACCCAAAAGTGCCTTTGATGTAGAGAGTGACTTCAAAAGAACTCTCTGAAGTGCACAAGGATCCCTTTCAGCCCAGTCCTGTCTGCCAGACTAACCCTGGGGAGTAAGTCAGTGCTTTGTGTGTGTGTTTTGTGCATTCAGATTTAAGAGTTAGCCACCTCTTCCCCTTCCTGCCCAGGAAGGCTATCATAATGCTGTCACCCAACCCAGACATGTATTGGAGACAGGCTGTCAGACACAAAGAACAGTAAGTACAGAGAAATGTCCACTTTCTAAAAGTGGCATTTCTAAAACAGTACTGTTAAACCCAACTTCACCAGTGAGGAGGATTTATTATTACCAATCCAAACATATCAAATATGAAAAAGCTACTCCTCTCTGATGAGGAATTACAGCTTAAAAGTACATTAAGGAATTCCCAATGCTGGCCTATAAGAGGGGTCGGCTTCACAGTAGTGAAAAATAAAACAGGCTTTTTGTTACTATCAGGACATGCAAAACATAAATGTACACATCCTACCTTTTACTTACCTAGCACCCTGCCTTTAGGATTACGTAGGTCCTACCTTAGGGGTGACATATGTAATTAAAGGGGAGTTTAAGGTTTGGCAAGTAGTTTTAAATGCCAAGTCGAAGTGGCAGTAAACTATACACACAGGCACTGCAGCGGCAGGCGTGAGACAGGTTTGAAAGGCTACTTATGTGGGTGGCAAGACTCAGTATGCAGGCCCACTAGTAGCATTTCAAGTACAGGCTCTAGGTATATTGTATACCACTTTACAAGGGACTTACCATTACAAAAAATATGCCAGTCAGGTATACACAAATGACATCATGTTTAGGGAAGACGCACATGCACTTTAGCACTGGTTAGCACTGGTAAAGTGCTCAGAGTCCTACGGCCAGCAAAAATAATCAGCAAAAAGGCAAAATATCTGAGGAAACACCACCCTAAGGATGCCAGGTCTAATACCTGTCCCCTCAGTTGGAAATGGGGCGATCTACCCAACTTCTAGGGAGTTCTCAGCCCTAAGCCGGAAAAACCTAGATAGACTGTCTCCATTGGAGTGGTCTACCCCGGGTCTGTGTTCCACCCTGAAATCCATACCATGTAGGGAAATGGATCACCTCAACAGTTTTGGATTTTCACCAGAATAGGGAAGTGAGTGCCAAACAGATATGGCCTCAACTTCTTCAGTGTCCAGACCGCAGCAAAAGCTTCTCTCTCAATAGCACTTCACCTTTGTTCCCTGGGGAGTAACCTCCTGGAAATGAAGGCTACAGGTTTGTCTAGGCCCTCCTCATTAAGCTGAGACAGTACTGCCCCTATGCCATGCTCTGAGGCATCAGTCTGAACAATAAACTCCTGGGAGAAGTCAGGCACCCTAAGAACAGGCGCTGTGCTCATGGCCTGCTTGAGGGAGTTAAATGCAGTTTGTCATGCCTCTGTCCAAATCACATTTCTGGGCTGCTTCTTATAAGTCAGCTCCGTCAAGGGGGCAACAATGGTACCATACCCCTTGACAAACCTCCTATAGTACCCAGTGAGGCCCACAAATGATCTGACCTTCATCTGGGTTTGGGGGGGCTCCCAGGCCATGATTGTTACAATCTTGGCATGGAGGGGCTGCACTTTACTCCGGCCCACAAGGTGTCCCAAGTACACCACAGACCCCTCCTTTATCTGGCACTTGCCTGCCTTGATAGTCAAGCCTGCCTGTTGCAGAGCATGAAGCACTTCCTGGTGGTGAAAGAGGTTGTCCTTCCAACTACTACTGAAGACAGCTATATCATTCAGATAAGAGAGTGAGATACCTGGTTCCCCAACCTCTGGAAGATGGCAGGGGCGTATTTGAGACCAAAAGGCATTACTCTAAACTGATAATGCCCTTCTGGAGTAGAGAAAGCTGATCTCTCCTTCTCTCTGTCTATTAGGCAATCTGCCAGTACCCTGATGTAAGATCAAAGGTGCTTAAATACTGGGCAGTCCCTAACTTGTCAATCAGCTCATTCGCTCTAGGAATAGGATGAGCATCTGTCTTCATCACAGAGTTAAGCCATCTGTTCTCCACACAGAACCTCAGTTCAGGTGTGGTGTCTGCTGAGGCAGCTTTTGGTACCAGAACCACAGGACTGTACCAAGGGCTAATGGATAACCCCCATCTCCAGCATCTTGGACTCTTCAGCCTTGATTCTGGACCTCAACTTATCCAGCAACCTGTAGGATTTATTCTTAACACGGAGGTTGCCCCCTGTGTCCACATCATGGGTACAAAGGTGGGTAGTCCCATGAATAAAGGAGAACAGAGATGAGTACTGCCCCAATACTTGGTGGCATTCCCTCTGCTGCTCAGGAGTTAGAGTGGGGAAAGGATTACACCTTCCATAGACCCATTCTTCTCCTGGGAGTCCAAGAGGTCAGGGAGACCTCTTGGACTCCATCTGCCACCAACAGCATGGTGTGCTCAGACCTCTCAGTATGTGGTTTGAGGTGATTGACATGCAGCACCATGCGGGGTTTCCTAGGGGTTTTGAGATCCACCAGGAAGGTGGTCTCCCCTTTCCTCTCAATCACCTCATAGGGTCCAGTCCAGTGGTCCTTGAGGGCCCCAAGCTCCACGGATTCCATCACCCACACTTTCTGACCAGGTGTCAATTCCACAGGAGGGGTATTTCTGTCATACCACTCCTTCATGACATCCTGTATGGCTTCTAAGTTGTTGGAAGCTTGTTTCAACAGCTTAGCCTTTTGGCTCCTGAAGGCCAGCATGTAGCTCACTAAATCCTGGGGAGTTTTCCTGGGAGATTGCTCTCAGCCCTCCTTGACCAAACTCAGAGGTCCCCTAACAGGGTGCCCAGACAGATGCTCAAATGGGCTAAAGCCCACTCCCTTCTGTGGTACCTCCCTGTAGGCAAACAGCAGGCGTGGTAAGAGGATATCCCACTTTTTCCTCAAAGTCTCAGGCAGGGCTCTAATCATGCCTTTAAGGGTCTTGTTGAACCTTTCATTGAGGCCATTGGTCTGTGGATGGTAAGGGGTGGAGAATGTGTATGTAACTCCACACTCCTTCCACATTGATTGCATATAAGCAGACATGACGTTTGTGTCCCTGTCAAAAACAACTTCCTAGGGAAGCCCACTTCGGTAAAAATCCCCATCAGGGCCTTTGCCACTGTGGGTGCAGTAGTGGCCCTCAGAGGGATTGCCTCTGGGTACCTAGTGGCATGATCCACCAGAACCACAATGTACCTGTGCCCTGAAGCACTCTGAGGATCCATAAGCCCTACAATGTCAATGTCTACCCTCTCAAAGAGTGTGCCAACTACAGGCAAGGGATTAAGGGGGGCTTTAAGCCTCTGCCTTGTCTTCCCACTAGCCTGGCAGGTCACACAAGTCATACAGAATGCATTTGAGGAAATCTTGATTCTGGGCCAATAAAAGTGGTGGGCAAGCCTTGCAAAGGTCTTGTCTTGGCCAAGGTGTCCTGTCAGGGGAATTTCATGAGCCAGCTCCAGTAGGAAGGTCCTGTAGCATTGGGGGACCAACAAGGCCCATCTCGTACCAGGACCAGGAGCCTTAGGCTCACTGCAAAAGGAGGTTGTCATCCCAGTAAATGTGATGACTCCCAGAGACATCCCCTGCTGTTTGGGCCTGTTGCCTCATGCCCTCAAGGATGGAGCACTCTCTCTGTGCTCTACAGAATTCCTACCTGGTGGGTTCCACCTCCAAATGCCATCTGGCAAGCTCAGACAGGTCACCAGGGGGAGCAATTTCCTCCTCTGTGGACTCTGGGGTGCACTGCAGGTGCCCCACCCATCTCACTGGAAGTACATTCAGGGCATGGAGCGGAGAAACATTCCGAGGCAGGCCTCCCCGTCTTCTCTCCATTGTTTCAGGCTCCAGCCCTTTTTGACTCCCTTTCCGGGCAGCCATGGGCCCTTTGTTAGCACATCTCCACATGAACGTTGAGCTCCAATTCTTTCCAGATAGTGTGCTATAGGTCATTACCCAACAAAGAGTCCACAGGAATGACAGGGCTTACTGCAACTTGCAGAAGACCTGAAACCCCTCCACACTCAAATGGAACCAGAGTTACTGGGAAGTGACCCTCTCTGTTATCAGCCACCACAACCTGGTGAAATGCATGGGGAATTACCTGCTTTGGGGAAACCAGCTGACTCCTTACCATATTCATACTGGCTCCTGTATCCCACAGAGCCTCTGCCCATTGATGGTGACACATTGCTGATACTTTGCACTATTAGATGGCACATGAATCTTAGGCACCATCTCGCTGTCACCCAGGGACACTAGGGTAACACCACTAAACTCCCCCGATTAACTGTGACAAACTCCTCCCCCAGCACTACACTCGCCACCCCAGAACCTTACCTCCAGTGGGATATGATGCTCTTTTCGAACACTCGAAATCCCCCTTGTAGTATCCATATTTGATGCACTCGTAGCACTTAACAGACTTGGGCTGCTGATTTTTTTCAGGGTAAGTTTTCTTCTGGAGCCTCACCTTCCTGTGTTTGTGGCTGTCTAGAGGGAATGCACAAAGTGTAGCTGCCACCTAACCCAGACATGTATTGGAGACAGGTTGTCAGGCACAAAGAGCAGTAAATACAGAGAAAAAGTGGCATTTCTAAAACAGTACTGTTAAATTCAACTTCACAAGTGAGGAGGATTTATCATTACCATTCCAAACATATCAACTATGAAAAAGCTACTCCTCTCTATTCAGGAATTACAGCTTAAAAGTATATTAAGGAATTCCCAATGCTGGCCTATCAGAGGGGTAGGCCTCACAGTAGTGAAAAACGAAATAGGCTGATTGTCACCACCAGGGCATGCAAAACAAAAAGGTACATGTCCTACCTTTTACTTACATAGTACCCTGCCCTTAGGGTTACTTAAGGCCTACCTTAGGGGTGACTTATATGTAATAAAGGGAAGAGGATGTAGCCTTACGGCTAGAGCGGTCGACCTCGAAGCTGTCGAATCAGGTTCGAGTCTCGGCAGGGACGCTCAACTTCCTGTGATTCTGGGCAAATCACGTAATCTTCCCGCACCTAACAAAAATGAATGTGTCCATCTATAACTAAACTGGTGCTCATGTAAAGCGCTCTGATACCTGATATCTTCGGGTTGAGTTTGCGCTATATAAAACTCTAAAAAATAAATAAAAATAAATAAAAGGGGAGTTTCAGGTTTGGCAAGTAGTTTTAAATGCCAAGTCGAAGTAGCAGTAAACTGTGCACACAGGCACTACAGTGGAAGGCCTGAGACAGGTTTGAAAGGCTACTTATATGGGTGGCATGAGTGCTGCAGGACCAGTAGTAGCATTTGAAGTGCAAGCCCTGAGTATATGGTATACAACTTTACAAGGGACTTATCAATACAACAAATATGCCATTTCTGTATACACCAATGTCATCATGTTTAGGGGAGAAGCACAGGCACTTTACCACTGGTTAGCAGTGGTAAAGTGCTCAGAGTCCTAAGGCCAACAAAAAGAATCAGCAAAAAGGAGAGGAAAATGGTAAAAAGTCTGGGGAAAGACCACCCTAGGGATGCCAGGTCTAACATGGATCCTACAAGCATCCACATTTTGCATTTATATTTGTCTTTTTTTAAACCATATCTGCACGCATTCGAGCACACCTATGTCTTTTTTTCATCCAAACATAACAATGCATACATTTATGAGCCCACACCCATGAATTTATCGATCCACCTTCAACCATGCCAAATGTGCTTGAAATTATACCTATAAGGTCAAATGGGAAGTAGTTGCAAAAAAGGTCACTTTAACAGTCATCATTAATTTTACTCATGGAATGGTGGGTAAATTGCATACAAGCGATGGGGAGTGGACATTTCAACACGTGGCTAGTGTTGAAAGTTTGTGAACATCTACAAGCACATGAGCTGATTGGTATTCACGTACTCCTGTCTCACTCACACACTCTGGAAGTGGTCAGAGCTTTACCCTCATCAACATAGTTGAGGTTTAGGGAAAGGGTTCTCTCAACAGGAAAATAAAATGTCCCTGCGGTTCAAAAAAAAAAAATTCTATTGCACAGTGGCAAAGGCAGCATGTAAAATTATGCATTCAGAAACAAAAGCCAACACAAAGGCCTATCCAGGAATTCAAAGCACATATCCTGAGGTATACCTCGAAGTCTGACTCAGTTACAGCTTTCCAGGAGTAAACCTGAAACGTTAAAACTAGAAGACATAAATCTGCACCTCTGTTAGGTGGTAAACTAGTGGATGGAGATGTACAACCTTTGTGAATTTACCCTTCTTTGTTTAAGGCCACCTAACAACTATGACCCTGCCTCTTTTATTCTTAATGGTTCCAAGCTACCTGCATTTGATGAACATACCCTTTACCAGAGGAAAACAGTATACCCTACCATAGCACTCTCGTGCATCCAAAGGTCCATCCTTCCGCAAACATATTTATCTATTCATCCACCTGTGTGTGTGTGCTTTTTTATTTATATATATGGTCGTGCACATATGTGTTTCTGTGGTGCATACACAGGTGTTTGGTGTGCGTTTTTCATGTACGCATGGATGGCTCTGTATACTGTGGGGTAGATCTACAAGAAAGTGCTGCAGCGCGGCATCGCAAGCCCTTTGGCTGCGCCACGCTGCGGCACTTTCAGAGCACAGGAATGCGACATATTTACAATGATATGTCGCATTCCTGTGCTCTCCCCTGCGCTGGCGCACAAACAGCTGCCATGCGCCGGCGCAGGCACCCTTGCACCATGGTGCAAGGATGCCTGCGCCATGGGGAGATTGTTTTTGTGCAGGAAGGGGCACCTTCCTGCACAAAAACAATCACTACAGGCATTTTCCTCTTTTAATGCGTGATGTAGAATGCAGCAAGCATGAAATGAAAACATTTCTCCTTGTTGTCGCTCGCTACGCCGGTGGCGTAGCATACTGACGCATTTCCAGGTTTACAATTTCTCGTAAATCTGGAAATGTGTCTGGTTCCATGGGTGTTGCGTGGGAACACCCACAGCAACACCCATGGAACGCCCCTTTCACGCAAGCAGGGTGGCTTTTCCTGTCCTTGTAAATATGGGGCAGAGAAATGCGCTGCCAGTGCGTCACAAAAAGTGACGTACTGGCAGCGCAAGGGGCTTGTAAATCTGCCCCTGTGTATTTTGATGGTTCCATTGGTCTATTTGGATGAATGTTTGTATGTAGTTTGGTTTGAGAATACATGGATGCTGTTCTTTTGTCAGTGTGTTCGTGGATGCTTCTTTACGTTGTGCTCGGTGTGCATACTTGGGTATGCACTGCACCAAAGAGAAATCTATTTGCTTGGTCAGTTTTTGATTCGTTGCATGATTCCTGGGAAGAAAAGATTAGAATTCGCCACGCCCGACATTAACGCCACTGAATCCTCCTTCTTTCCTATTTCAGAACGGAAATGGATTGCGATGAAAAAGAAAAGAATACACTGCATGAACACATCAATTGTGTGTTTTTCTCTGATTAGATGACATGGTATACGAATATCTGGGGATATGAAATTATGGAAACGTGTTTATTTGAAATGAATTAGAACTGCTTGGGGCTACAAACAGTGCAGGGAGACTCTAGAGAGACAATTTCTGTTTTGCAGAAGTCAGTAGAAATAAGTCAGTTTAATAATTTAGATGCAAAGAGCTTACAGCAAAAGAAATGCAGCACTTTCAAAGCATGTTTGTATGGAACCGGGGAATTACATGTTTCCGGCATCTTAGTGGTTACCCACGCTTTGTCATTGTGCTGACAGACTCTGACGTGCAGGACAAAAGCCAAGAGACCATGAAAAAGAAAGAAAAATGAATCACCAAAGACTGTGAAACGTTCCAGTAAACCAGTAAAGCTTTGTGGCACATATATTTTGTGAAAGAGACAAAGAACAAAGAACGCACTTGCTGCAGACACGTTCTAAGAATTTTAATACAGTTGTAAATCCAAGATCTTTCCCAATGAGCTTTTAGGTGTTTGTAATGTGAAGTAATTGATGCGGCCGAATATAGCACTAAACAACTCCCAAAAATGCAAATATACACTGTCGGGTGATGCCAGAGTGTCAATTGACTAGACATAGTACCGTCCTGGGGTGTGTAACATTTACCCGCCTCTAGGGATGGACTGGCCTTTCTGCCATGCTGGCATTTTCCCGTTGGGCTGCAGGGTTGGATGCTGGTTTTGGAGATGAATGGGCAGCCATTACCCAACAATTCCACAACGGCCGTATTCTAGCCTCTGCTCCTCCATTTTGATACTAGTTTGTACATATTTGCCAGAGCTTAGTTTGGTTTTCAGCCCAGCTCTATTCACCACTTTTCCCATTGGGTGAGATCATCAATACGGTCCTGATAAATATCAAATGTGGCTGGACATTAGGGAAGCGGGGCAATCGAGTGAGAATCAGAATAATCATCTGTCCATCAATTGATACACCTATGGGCTTCTCAGAATGTCTTCGGGAATGTGGACCCTTGATAATCCCAGCTAAAACCTGCTAAAAGGGGTTTACGAGTGTCACAACACTCCACTCACAGAGTCCGTTGTGCTTTTGTTTTGTTGTTATTGATGCCCTATTACTTACCGGTAATCTTCATTACTCCTCGTCCCGTTGTCCTCGTCCCCTTGTCCTCGTCTCATTCATTACAATATGAGAGATATATATATCGCACAGATAGAAAAAAGAACAAAAGGAAGTACATAAGACGTACTTACCCAGCATTCCTTCTGAACTACCAAGCCCCAATATGAAGGCCGGCCATCGGGGATTGGAGGGAGGGGAGTAATGAATGGGAGGAGGACAACGGGACCAGGAGTAATGAACATTACTGGTAAGTAATAGGGCATTACCCCCAGGTCCCTCCAGACCTCGTCCCATTCATTACAATATGAGAATACTATTCCAAGCACCCAGAGTTCATAACAACAGAAAACACAATGGACACAACGACCACAGCAGCACCCAAAGTGATTTATTGCAATAGAAAACTAGGAAATCGGGAGCTAACAGCCTGCAATGCCCCCAATACAAAATTAGTATCCTCACACAGCAAATTCCGAAGCCAGTAATGCTGCACAAAGGTGTTAGAGGAAGCCCAAGTAGCAGAGCTGCAAATGTCAGACAGGGAGACCCCCCTGAATTCAGCCAAGGAAGCCGCCATCCCCCGAGTAGAGCAACCTTGCACCCCTGCAGGAGGAGGAGAACTCAAAAGAGAATAAGTCATCATAATGACCTGCTTAATCCATCAACCAATGGACAAGGGAGAAGCTTTCTCACCCTGGGAGGACACCCTGAAAGAAACAAACAAGGAATCGGACTTCAGAAACGCCTGAATGCGCTCCAAATAGATGAGCAAGGCCCTCTTGAAATCCAACAAGGACCACTGAAGGTTGTCCTCAGATGAACAATCAGCCACCAAGGCAGGCAAAAGAACCTCCTGAGAACAATGGAATTGAGAAGCCACCTTGGGCACAAAGGACGGATTCAACTGTAAAACAACCCCATCCTCAGAGAAGTACAGGAAAGGTTCCCGTCCCATCAGAGACCCCAACTCACCAAGGCGCCTGGCCGAAGTGATAGCCACCAAGAACACAACCTTCAAAGTGACAAACTTAATGTCGACCAGCTCCAAAGGCAAAAAAGGAGCCGCGATCAACGCCTTCAAGACCAAAGGCAAATCCCACAGATGTTTCACCAAAGGGTGAGACAAAGAAAACCCCTTCAGCAAACGGGACACCAAATAAGCCACATCAGACACATTACCCCATGGGGACCTAAATGCCTTAATCGCAGCCCACATGGCCCTAAGGTAGACACAACCAAACTTTTCCAAAAACCGTCCCAAAGAAACTGTAACACAGAAGTCAGGGAACACTCCAGAGGGGACAAAAGGAGAGACTCACACCACCATTGGAAATTCCCCTAGTGCCGCCCACTACAGGACTGCTGAATGGCCAGCGCTAAATGTCGGGGAGCCCCTTGCGCTGCAACCTCCTCCTCTCAACTTTCACACTGACAGGCGCAGGAGAGGCAACAAAGGAGCTAACCGCAGGGGAGAGGGGAAGCAGGGGATCACCCAAGGACCCTGAACAGCCAGAAGCTTTAGAGTGGAGAACCAAGACCTCTGAGGCCAAAAAGGAACAACCACCACCCTGGATTCCCCCACCAGACAAGCAAGGAACATGGAAATCAGAGCCAGAGGCGAAAAGGCATACAACAGGTAGGGCGGCTAAAGAAGGGTCAAAACATCCACGCCCCAAACCCCCTCCTGATGAGACTGAGTACAAATCTGGGGCAGTTGAGCATTTGCCGGGATGCAAAGAGGTCCAGGAATGGGACACCAAACCTCCTGCACACTTGTCAAAAGACCACCCAGGTGAGAGACATCTCCTGCGAGGGTGTAAAGTCCCGACTGAGAGCATCCGCCACCCCATTGTGTACACCCTGGATGTGTACAGCCACTGGACACTTAAGAGGCCCCTCCACCCAGCAGAACAGGGGAACAGCCACAACATTCAAGGACTAGGAACGAATCCCCCCCGATTGTTCAGGTACGCCACAGTCACCAAGTTGTCAGACCGCACCACAACATTCCACCCCACTAGAAGCAGACGGAACCCCATGATTGCCCGTAAGAAGGCCATCAGCTCACTCCAATTGGAGGACCTCCTCCACTCCTGCAGGGACCAACGAGCTTGTAAAGAACTGTCCCCCACTGTCGCATCTCAACAGAAAGCACTGGCATCCGTGGTAAGGACCACTGGAAGATCGGGTTGTAATGGCACCCCCATAGAAAGTTTGTCCAGGACTGTCCACCAGCGCAGATCTGGTATGATGGCCGGAGTCACCGGAAGCGGCCGGTCGAGATCCTGAGAGACCGGATTCAAATGCACAAGCAGATGTACCCACAGAGGCTGGAGATGGAAGCGGGCCCAGGGCACTGTGAACACTGCTGCTGCCATGAGACCCAGAAGCCACAACCACAGCCAAGCTGGAAAAGAAGCACCCCTCAACACCCTCACAGCCAGGGATCTCAAAACCAGAGCCCTGGGGACCGGTAAGAACAGCTGGTTCTTCTTGGTGATAAAATCTGGCCCCAATGAATGTCAAATCCTAAGATGGAATCAGCTGACACTTCAGAAGGTTCAGCAGGAACACTTGATCCGACAGAACCGAACAAACCACCAGTAGATTGAGAAGAAGCTTCTCCCGAGATGGAGCAGCCAATTGTCCAGATAAGGATATAGGTGGATGCCGTGGAGATGCAAGGAAGCCACCAATCGAGCAACCACCTTGGTGAAAAAGCTCGGGGCAGATCGAAGGCCAAAGGGCAGGACACAAAACTGATAATGCGTGCCATGAATGCTGAATCTGAGGGACTGCTGGTAGAGGGGATGGATTGGAATGTGATAGTATGCATCCTGCAGATCCAAAGTGCATAACAAATGATTCCTGAGCACCAACTGGATCACTCTCTGGAGAGTCTCCATCTTGAAGGGTAGGTGGATGACAAACTTGTTCAGTGCCTTCAAGTCCAACAGCAGCCGAAACCCCCGTAGACTTGGCCAGCAGGAAGGTTATCGAGTAAAAGCCGTTGCCCCTCCCCCATGGTGGGACTTTCAGAATGGCACCTTTCTGCAGCAGCGAGCAAATCCCTTCTGACAATGTAGTCCTCTTCACCAGAGAAGAAGGCCAAGGAGTCAGATGAACCCTGGAATCTGAAGGAGTCACAGCAAACTCTATCTTGTAGCAGTGCTTTACAATGTCCAGCAGCCCAGCGTCTGAAGACAATTTTTCCCAGGCCGGAAGAAAGCGCTGAATATGTCAGCCGACCACAAATTCCTGTCCCCCCTCATATAGTCAGGAGCGGGGCTTCAGCAGAGGAGACTTGACCTTCCTGTCCCGACTTCTGCCAGAAGGAAACCGGCTCTGACCACGGGGATACTGCCTCTGAGACGGCTGATGGGAGGGAGACTTGGGCTTCGAAAACCACTTATTCAAAGCAGCCTGCTTCAGAGAAGAGAAGTGATCCTTCTCCTTGAAAATCTTGTGCAGCTTAACGTCCAACTCCTCACCAAACAGCATATTCCCATGGAATCTCAAGGCTGAAGCCTTTTGTGCAGAATCCGTCTTCCAGTCCTTCAAGACCAAATTACAGTGAGCCACCGCACAGGCCCCACCGGACAAAGCAGAGGCCCTCACCAAGTCAAAGGAGTCATGCAACAGAAATTCAACCTGGCATTCGAACTGTTCCAGGAGACCAGAACAGTCAGAAGTGTCATCCAGTGACCTATAAAGGGCATTGACATCCGAAATCAGGGATTGGGCTACATAAGTCCCATAAAGGCCAGCACGTAGGGCCAAATTAGAACCTGAGTACACTTTTCTCAGAGAAGTATCCACCTTTTTATCCACAGAGTCCCGGATCTCAGCCTCCTCAGGTAGAGAAGTCCGTCCCACGAGACTGGCCACAAAAGAATTGATTGGAATAGAATCAGGCAATTCTTTAGGCATGTCCAGAAGAAGGTACAACTTAACCATAAACTTGGGAAGCAGAATCTTATCAGGGTCCCTCCACTCCCTCTTCAACACCTCATGGAGGGAGGGAAGCACCGGAACATCCACAGTGGTCGCAGCCGAAGTCCCCGGGACCTCCTCTTCTGGGAAGCCCATATTTGACTTAACATGTCGCAACAGCTCTGGTAGCATGTCTCTGTCAATATATTGTCACGTGGCCGATAGGGACATTGTCAACATCACTAAGTTAGCATGAGACCTGCAGCCAAGATGCAGCTTTTGCGCACGTTACTACATGGCTTTATTTTTGCAAGACTCTGTTTATGCCTTTCACATGAGAACTTTCGGCTGTGTTTGCTCTCTGCCTGTTCCTGGAGTTTAGTCTGAACATTGCGAGCAAGGTCGATAAACAATGCCCCTTGTTATTCTGCTCTGGCAGGCCCTAGCACCTAGACAAAACACACTAACACAGCTGCTGCTGGAAGCTCGTACTTTGATATTACGGGGATACATATTTAGGTAACACACACTTGGAGAGGGACCTTTCCAGGGAGAAAATCAAAACGCACCTACAATGTAGAAATACCATCTATAGTCTAAGGTATGGGATCTGCTGACAAAGCCCAGAGATCTTCTATTATATAATAATATTTCTTCTTACCAAAGGGGGGGGGGTGTTAGGCATTATAGTCCTTACTCCATTGTCTTTATATGATGGCATCTCCCTTTATGATATATGGCCTAGCTGCAATGCTAACTGTATTAGTTTTATGCATTTTTCTGCTTGTTGTGGCACATATACTGCATGTTAGAGAACAATAGTTAAAATAAATGTTTTAAACTATATTCGTGTCTCAGTCAGATCTTATTGTGGACAGGTACGAGAGTGTGAGCGAAAAAGTGTGTCTTGTTACCGCGATTCCTGAGAGATCTGGGAGTGTTGTGTTCTGGGGTGTCTTATCATTTGCTTCTTCGTGAGTGTGTAGGAGAGCAAGTGAGACACTATAGCTAGTCGGTCCTGGGTTCATGGGCACTAAGGTGGGGGGAAGGCTTAGCCCCTATACATCAAGGTCCCATAATCCTGCGCATAGTTCTGTGTATGTGCAGAATCCCTGCAACATGGCGCCACCAACGTTTGGTTTGGTACTTATTCACGAGCACCATGAGTAGCGCTTGTGCTTGTTCACAATACCCTTTCACCAGTTTTGGAGATGTCTGTGGTGAGTGGGACTTACCTCCCATTTCAGAGATTGTATAGGTTTTTCAAGCTTGAATATTAAAAGGTTTAGTCTTATTAGACCCGGTATTGCGCTATCGTTTTCCTTGCTTCTCATACAAAATCGATAATGGCAGTTAACATTGCTGCACCGAACTGCGCTCCAGTTACAGCTCATTTGACTCGGCATGGAGTCCTGGTTGTGGGAGCAGATTTTATATTTGTGATAGAGGCAGGTGCAGCGTTCCACTTCGTGGTTTTTTACTCCTGCGTAAGGTTTCCCGTTGTTGTTGGAACCAATAACTTGTTTCATGAATATGAACATGGTCCGGTTCCACAAGTTTACCTTCCTTATCGTTTACTTGAAGTTCCATTGTCAGCTTGGGAGCATACTGTATGGTTGGTCGAAAAATTTTAGCAACTCGAAGCTGCTTTTCCACATACGACTCCTGTGGATAAACACAGGATACTTACAATGAGCTTACCTAAAGACCTTATTCACAATGTGGCAGATTGCACCACTTGGGGAAAGGTATTTGCGGTGGTTTATTCACTGTGTTTTGGCAACCCCTCCATGACCATGCTTCCGACGGTTCTTAAGATGAGTACGGGGCAGAGGCTTCCCTGGAGTTGGGGATGAGATTAGTTGGCGTGTTCCCTATAGTCTCCGACATGATTCTTGCTAACGTCAAGGGGGAAGCAGTTAGCTTACAGGTAAGTCAGCGACTAGAGGCAGTTGCTGATGTGGATAAACAACGTGAATTGCCAAAGATTATTGTGAACGTATATAAATCTTTGGGACGCAATAATCTGGGAATTAGACCTTTTACTCAAATGCAGAATAAGCCCCCGCCGGAAAAGGAGGGGCATCCAGTCTTTCCTAAAAAGGCTTGGAATAGAAATCAGCAGCAGCAACAGCAGAAGCCGGGTTCATGTGCAGGTTCACCGACACCTGATGCTTCTGAACGTAGATATGATTTGCGTTACCGCTCTAAAATTAAGACACCAGAAAGATTTCAGGTTCCTGATCCGCGCTCTCCTCGTTCCTTTTCTGGAATCATCGGATCCACAGTTCGGTGGTGGGGAGCGGCATGATCTCAGACAAGGCGAGACCACTCAACAGCGATGTGATCCGCCACGCCAGTTTGACGTAAAATCTAAACCGGCGGGGCAACCTCCTTATCGTGCCCACTTTCAGAAGAAGAAAGATGCCGCTTTAACAGCGAAATATGCCTCAGACGGTGATTGGAGATGGGCGGTGAGACTCCTCGACAGCGCGGCAGAAGTTACCATAGTGCGGGAGGCACTAAATCCTTCCTGGAGGAGAGAGCAACTGATACTTTCATTACAGTGGAAACAGCAGATACACGAGTTGCACCCCATGATAGGCTTTATGAGATAGTCCTCCAAATTAAGGGTGATATAAAACGGACAATTTAGCAGTCTTTTGGGACAACCTTACCTCCTCTTATGACATTTTGTTGGCGGAGGCAAATTGGCCTCCTCCATCCGTTTTGGCTTCTTCCCGAGGGGAGGACGTGATACTCCCAAGTTTTTCCCGTTACCTCCCTGAGGAGGCTAAACAAGCGTACGCGTCGGAATGGGCAATAGCCCTAGCGCCGGCTTTGTATCGTAATCAGGTGGGCTGGGATAAAGATTCACCAGCACATGAAATTAAGATCTATGCCACAGCCACAAGCACAATATCCGATCAAGCGGGATGCAAAAGCACCCGTGAATGAAATTTCGACTCAGTTGGAATATCAGGGTGTGATTGAACCGCGTGCTTCATCAATGAATACTCCTCTTTTTCCGATAGTGAAACCGGACGGTTCATGTCGCATAGTTTTGGATTACAGGAATTTAAACAGTCATGTTCGTACGTTTGCAGTTCAGAACAGTCATAGCTCTGCGTTGATTAGTAACTTGGGGCCAGATGTACGACGCACAAAATGGCGCCTCGCAAATTGCAAGTTTTTTGCGACTCGCAATTTGCGAGGCGCTATTTTGGATGTACAACAGTGTGTATCACACTGTTTGCGATTCCCAATGGGGTCGCAAATTGAGAGGCTCATGAATATTAATGAGCCTCTCACAATTTGCGACCCCATTGGGAATGGCAGGCCCTCCCAGGTATGGTGGCCTGCTGGACTCAGCAGACCATCATGTCTGGGACTGCTTTTAAATAAAGCGTTTTTTTATTTTTTTAAGGCAGCCCGTTTTCCTTAATGGAAAACGGGATGCATTTAAAAAAGAAAAAAATGAAACGTTTTCGTTTCTTTTTTTAAGGGCAGGTAGTTGTCCCTGGGACCACTGCCTGCCCTTAAAAAATATTTTCCCCTGCATTTGCAAAGAGGAAGGGATCCCCTGGGGACCCCTTCCCTTTTGCGACCCCATTACGACCCTCTTGAAGAGGGTGGTAAATTGCGAGTGTTTTGCGACTGCAATTGTGGTTGCAAAACATTTGTATATGGGGTTGCGCTCGCTATTAGGAAGGGAACGCTCCTTCCTAATAGCGACTCGCAATTCCAAAATAGCGAGTCGCAAATGAATTGCGACTCACTATTTTGGAATGGTAGATACCCCTATTGGTTTTTGCACATGCAAAAACCGTCGTACATCTGGCCCATAATACGTAAAAAATACAAAACAACACTGGATATTTCCAATGGGTTTTATAGTCACAGTTTGGCTCCTGGTAGCCGAGACTTGACTGCATTTACTGCAGACGGCAACCAGAAGCGATTTACGCATTTGCCTATAGGCTATAAGAACAGTCCTGGGGCTTTTGCTGCACATGTTGTATCTCTGTTGCACAACATAGATCCATATGCTTTCTCATATGTCGATGACATTTATTTGACGGATGACGAATTGATACAGCATCTTGTATGTGTGGATCGCATCATTCTGTCTTTTGCCGACTTAGGGTACAATTTTAATTTTGTTAAGTCCCACATCGCTTATTTTGCGGTCCTCTTCTTAGGCTATGAGCTCAATAATGAAGGTAGGGGGTTGGCCCCCACTTTCTGGAGAAATGTGCACAATTGCAACCTCCATCTACATTGAAAAATCTGCAATCCTTCCTGGGATTATAAAATTTTGGGAGGACATACATTCCTGATTATGCCCAGCGTATCAAACTGCTTTATGCATTGATACAACCCTCTTTTTCGTCTTCCAGCTGGCTTTCGGAACATACCACGATTCTGAGGTCTTTGCAGTCTGATCTGCTTGTGACCAACTTCTTGTTAACACATGACAATTCTACGAACTTGGTCATAAGAATTGTGCCAGGGACTGTAGGTTTCACTTATTTGACTTTCAAAGAAGGTGACACAGTACCAATAGCTTATAAGTGGCATTTGTACACATCAGCGGAAATGCGCTTTTGCACAGTTGAAAAAATCTTGACAGCTGTCCAGATGGCGATTCTGAAAGAGCGATCTCTGGCGCAGGGGAAACGCATTCTTATGGTCTTGCCTGTACCTGCTTCAGAAGCAGCAACAGAGGCGAGTGTTCCGAATTCTAAAGCTTTACATCCACGTTGGATACAATGGGCAAGTTCTTTGACATCGGCTGATGTCACTTTTATCTTTGATTCATCTTTGCAGACCCAGGAGTTTTTACAATATGAACATGTTCATCCTCCTCCGTTGTCTTTGCTTCCTCTAGAGAGGTACAAATGTATCATCTATACCGACCGTTCTGCTCAGCCAACCGTTGGGTCAAAGCATGCTTATTCGGCGGCTTGCGCTATAGTGGCTGGCTCAATTGTAAATGGTGAGTTTAAGTCTTCCATAGTCCATACACAGGCACTTGGGGACTGTACAGCTCAATTGGCGGAACTGCGTACTTTGATTTTAGCTCTAGGATTCACTGATCCTGATGTGAACACTCTTGTTGTGTGCAATTCCTACTACTGTGTGCAGGCTTTCAATGACAATTTATTCTTTTGGTCTCAGAATGATTATTGAGACTCTAAAGGTAGCGCAATAAAGCATAATACGCTTTGGGTCTGAGTGGCCGAACTTAAGGAACGTTTGCCACTCACACATGTAATCCATACTCTTGGTCATCAGCGTGTGGGAGCACATGCTGTTGGTAAATATTTGGCTGATGAGGCAGCCAAAACTGTAGTAGCCACATGTTCGGTAGCGGCAGTAACTAGGTCCATGACTAAAATAGATAATGATATCCTAGCGGCAATTGCCGCGACGAAGGATGGGACAGAATTCCCACAAGGTTTTCGAAGTATTGTTATCATTTGTCACCTGAGCAAGTCCCATTTGGTACGATACCGTCTGTTGGAGATCGGCTGATTCCCAACGTGTACCGCAGACTTCCTTTGATCATAGCCACACATGAAGGCATGGCTTCTGCACATGCCAGAGTTTCTGCAACTGTTTCCATTTTACAGCAACGTTATTGGTGGCATGGTTTATACAAGCAAACCCGTAATTTTGTACTGTCTTGTGACATTTGTCAGCAGATTAAACCCTCCACGGTTGCGCATCCACCACATACACAGCTATAGATTTCTATTCAACCGTTTGGTTGTATTTATCTTGATCACGGCGCTCCTTTGATATCTGAGACTGCATATACACATATTTTCATTGCAGTTGATACGTGCTCTTGATTCCTTTGGGTTTGGCCTCAACGCAGTGCTGACGCTCAAAATGCCACTAGAGATTTGCGTGTCTTTGTTGGGATTTTTGCCTGTGGCACCTTCCATTCTGACCAAGGTCCTGCATTTGCCTCTAAGGCTCACAAAGACGCAATGAGGTCTCTGAGGGTGCTGGTGCAGTTATCGACTCCATACAGGCCTGAGGGCAATTCTATAGTGGAGCGAATGAACCATGACTTAAAGCAATCTTTAACAGCTAGAGTCTTAGGTACAGGCAGGGGTTGGCTGACTCATTTATATGGGTTCAGCGTGCACTTAATAATCTCCCAAGAAGATCTCTGGTTGGGCAGACCCCATACAAGCTGCTCTTTGGCATTAAAATGTTTGTGCCAGACCTTGATGGTCTAGACGTTGTGGCGGCTGCCGCAACATTTGACGTAGATAACCATTCTACTATGTTACAGGACCTACAAAAGGCCCGTGACACACTGGCTAAAGAACATTCACTTCTTCGGCTGAAGCAGCGGTGCTGATTCCTGTTACTGGCTGGCTTCCTAAAGTTGGTGATCTGGTACGACAAAAGCTGGAGAACAAAAAAGAAGTTGGTCCCTCCTATCGTGCACCTGTCCCAGTTCTTGTAGTGAAGGGTACTCGTACAGTAATTTTGCCTCCTTTGCCTGGCCGTTGGGAAAATAGATTTATCTCAATTGACAATGTCAAGCTACACCATATGGCCAATACTGAATAGTATGACTCCAAGTGTTCCAAGTCGAGATCTTTCGATGAACCTGATGGCTTCAACTTCCTCGACTACTCCCTGCGTAATGGAGGGGGAGTTGGAAACTTCTATTGATTTCTTGCCTGTTGTTCCTTCTACTTCCACTAATGCAGACATCGAGTATGATTCTCCTCCAGTTGAGGTCGTCATTGACATTCCTGACAGTACCATACATAATCCGTCTGATGCTGAACAGCCTCCATTGTTTTGTTTGGGAGCAAGTGGTTATTATATGGATCGAACCAGTTTTTCATCAGACTCATCTTCTTCGCCCTCATCTGTAACAACCTCTCCGACACGTACACTTATTTTCATTGCCTGGTTCAAAAAGACTTACCTAGTCCCACCCTGAACATACATCTGGATGGTGCTCATGCTTATATTCCTTTTCATGTGGATTGGCTTTGTGACAGTGTTCTTCTTGCTCATCAATGATCATTATTTGCCTGAACACTCTGCAGTAAACTTTGTTGACGGAGTTCTGGCTCCCCATACATCATCCCATATAATGAAAAGAGATCAAGCTCTCATGAACATTTCGCTTTCCCTGTTGCTGATGGCATCATTTGGAATAAAGTTGCATTCGATATTCATGGTCCAACGGAGGTCCTAAACATTCCATACGCTTTCCGCGTTTCATTAGGAGATGTGGTATCAACAGACATACACTCAGACAATTGGGATGTTCAGGCTGTTTATTCATTGTTTTCTGATTTAAAATATTATGCTGCATTTGATGCTGGAGATATATATTTAAATACGCCAATTATGCGGATTTATTCTGTTACCAACATTATGGCCATCATTTCTTGCACAAAATGAACATGTTAAGACAGAGTTTTAATTTTACACAGTGGGAACATTGTCCGACTCCTTTACAGGGGAGTTCTAATACTCAAAGCAGTAGGTTTACATACTTTTCCGATTATAATATTTCAAATCCAGAGTCCTTTTTCTTTAAGTTGAAATTGCCATCCCAATCTAAATTCATATTGACACACACTAAATTGATTTATTCTACCTCCTTTAGGACTGATTTGGCCTTACATGGTTACGATCATTGGAAAGACACCATTGATTTAAAATCCATTTGGGGTACTAAACATTGGCAGGTGCAAGGCACTGAAGCTCTGCATCGGGCGTGTCTAATTCCGACTCAAATTTTGTTTTTAAATGACACAGTGCAACAAACTACCTGTATTGGTTTGGCGACACCCAAAAATGTAAATGTTCTTTCTATTCCCTCAGTGGCTGAGTACGATACATGGAGTACGCTTACCAATTGTACGATTGATGTATTGATTGCCCTGTTCCAAAATGGTAGTATAAATTCTTCTGATATTGACCCCTTGGGGTGGTTATTGTGGCCAACAAGTTCCAATGCATGTCAACTACGTTTTCTTAATGCAACGACAGGGTTCATGCAAAGCAGACCAGATCCACGTTTCCTACATTCTCATTCAGTCACCACGTATTCGGTGGGGAAATTGTGCCAGCAATGGTTGGGACACTCCACACTGTCGTCAGTGGAACAACACCTGTCCCTTTTGTCGGGTGACATAGATTTGGCTGATTTTATTTTAGGGCCAAAATCACCTAGATCAAAACAATTTATTTATGAAGCATATAATGAATTGTGGTCATTACCTTTCACCTACATATGTCAGCATGCAGATAAGAAAGTTTTCCTTACAGGGGAGAATTGCGATTCCACGGTAGGACATTCCCTAGTCTGTAAGCAAGTTAAGCTTCATGGAGCCTGTAATATGTCGGCCCCTAATCTAGCTTGCTTTTTAAAAGGTACGCCCGTCCCAGCTATTATTGCCGCATTAACTTTGCTTTCGAATGGCAGTTATCTTATTTTGAAAAGCCACGACTGCTGCGGCTTACGAGCCGGCATCCCGTATCTAGTAACGGTTTCGCAACGTGTTACTTGTTGTAGCAATGTCCTTTTTCCACCCCGCATGGGATTGTAGATAGTTCACTATGGCCTTCTATTCCAACTTTGAAAACAGATTTCAATAAACTAAGCAGACTCAAAGAGCTATTGTTTCAACAAGAAGTGGCTCTCACATCAGCGCAAGAGACCTTCGAATTGCAGGTGGGGAGAACAGCAAGTGAGATACACTCGCTGCTGAACCCAAATCTCCCACTCCATTTTGGAGAATTGATACACCAAATATTTAATGCGTCTGATACTGAAAGCCTTGCTAATTTTTTTAAGCTTGTGGGATCCTGCCTTTTGTCCTCTTTTCAGACAATGTTTGGAGTAATACCGGCTTTTATTCATTCTATATTTTCCAGCGCCTTCGGAGGCTTTCCATTGATCCTCTTGCTGGCGTGCGGCGTGCTGGTACTTCTGCTCCTGCTACGCAATGGCTGCCCTTCATGTGGTACTGCACCGAACTGGTCAATTGCGACTGTACCGTGAACCAATGCAACAACTTTTTGGATGCTTGCCATTGGCGACACTTGGTGTGAGTTATGGAATTACCTTTCGCTTCGCCTATTTTACTTGCGTGCAACCTGTGTTCTATTGCCAACGGTGCCCTTTCTGTTGGGCCTTTGATGTCTGCCTCTCCAATACATCATGCGCTGACCTGGATTATGATCTGTTGGTGGGTCCATTGCTGGCCCATGACCAGGCCTGTTCTGGGGACGGTCGTTTGATGCGTGCGGCTGCACTTGGAGAGTTGGCAGGCTGGAATGCCTGTGAGGCTGCACAGCACCTCTTGCAACGGAGTTTCATCGAATATCACGCAAGTTGCCCACATATGCTCCTGGAAGCATTGGATTATGAGTCACATGTGTGTTCCTTCGACCTGCTCAACTGGATGGCTTCCCTCTTTGCCATGAATGACAGAGATAACCTTTTGGAACGGCTTGCCTTCCACGGTACACAAACTCTGGTGAATTTTCCGGACTCGCCGTAAAAACATTTTAGACTACAAATTTTGGATTATTGTAAATTCGGCCTTTTTAGAGGCGTTTTTGACTCTGCTTACCGTTGCATTCTGTTTTTTTTTATGCTACAACCTGCCCAAGGGGAGGGTGTCATGTGGCCCATTGGGACATTGTCGACATCACTAAGTTAGCATGGGCCCTGCAGCCATGATGTCTCCATAGACAGCTTTTGCGCACGTTACTACATGGCTTTATTTTTGCAAGACTCTATTTATGCCTTTCGCCTGAGAACTGTCTGCTGTGTTCGTTCTCAGCCTGTTACTGGAGTTTAGTCTGAACATTGCAAGCAAGGTCGATAAACAATGCCCCTTGTTATTCTGTTCTGGTCAGGCCCTAGCACCTAGACAAAACACACTAATGCAGCAGCTGCTGGAAGCTCGTACTTTGATATTACGGGGATCCATGTTTAAGTAACACACACTTGGAGAGGGACCTTTCCAGGGAGAAGAGCAACACGCACCTACGATGTAGAAATACCATCTATAGTCTAAATTATGCTGACAATGCCCAGAGATCTTCTATTATATAATAATATTTCTTCCTACCAAGGGGAGGGAGGCTAGGCATTATAGTCCTTACTCCATTGTCTTTATATGATGACATCTCCCTTTATGATATATGGCCTAGCTGCAATGCTAACTGTATTAGTTTTATGCATTTTTCTGCTTGTTATGGCACGTATACTGCATGTTAGAGCACGATAGTTAAAATAAATGTTTTAAACTATATTCGTGTCTCAGTCAGATCTTATTGTGGACAGGTACGAGAGTGTGAGCGAAAAAGTGTGTCTTGTTACCGCGATTCCTGAGAGATCTGGGAGTGTTGTGTTCTGGGGAGTCTAATCATTTGCTTCTTCGTGAGTGTGTAGGACAGCGAGTGAGACACTATAGCTAGTCGGTCCTGGGCTCGTGGGCACTAAGGTGGTGGGAAGGCTTAGCCCCTATACACCGAGGTCCCATAATCCTGCGCATAGTTCTGTGTATGTGCAGAATCTCTGCAACAATATTTCCCTTTGTGCTCCTCTGCACCCAGACTCTCCTCATCAGAATCAGAGGAATGTGAATCTGGCACAGGGACCAAGTTCTTGGACTTCCCAGGGAAGGAGAAGAAGGAGAGGAAACTGAGGTAGAAGAGGAAGACTCCTCAACATGTCCCACCTCCTGGAATGTTTCCCCATGATACAGAACAGTGCTGCCCAGTAACTGCACAGGTCACACTTGCCCCAGAAGAACAGCAAACAACTGACCCACAACAGCAAGAGGTAGCAACACCACTGCATAATAAGGCATCTGGAATCCACTCTCACGATCCCACGCCAATGCCGACTCACACTGCTACAGGCTCGTATGCCTTCCAGCGCACCTGCAGCATCCCAACCGGAAGACAGGCAGAACAACCCAGAAGCACCCTTTACCACGTGTGCCTGGGCAATTGCAGTATTTGCATGAATGTCCACTGCATGCCTCGCATCCTCCCAGCTGATATGGAGACATGCACACTAGCCACCAGCTGCCGCAGCAAAGCATCTTCCTCCCAGCCCAGCCACCAGGAAGATGCACGCCCACAACCCAGACCTGCCTTGCTGCCACTGCTCCCCAGCCGCAAAGGGCCGTCTATACACAAGCATGCCTCCCTGCAAGCCTGGCAGGCTGGGAGACACCACCAAGCACCACCACAGAGAGCCCAGCAGTCCAACGGACAATCCAAGAAGCACACAGAAGAACGCCACCCCTGCCCAGCAGGAGCAGCACCCAGCACATCCTCATCCCAATCTGTCGGCAGACTGAAAAAAGAACGGAAGGAATGCTGGGTAAGTACGTCTTATGTACTCCCGGTGGGAGGGGAGGGGTAGGGGATCCAGGGTTCCTTTTGTTCTTTTTTCTGTCTGCGAGATATATACATATCTCATATTGTAATGAATGGGATGAGGACTGGAGGGACCTGGGCGTAATGCAGTTCATTTTGTCTCGAGTTCACTAAGAATCAAACTTACTTGCTTTCCTTCGATGTCAGTCTTTCTTACATCTAATTGTTTACTTGTGTTTTCCTTTTGCCTATTGTTCTTTCTTTTAGATTGCCTTGTATGAACGCTATATGTTGGTTTGAAATGTATCACTAATTAAGAAATATAATGTCCAGATATGGCCCAAATACCAAAGAATTTGGCTAGTAGTAGCTGCAATGGTGGCCAAAAGAAATATTGCTGAGGCCTGGGGGGCTATTCAACCGCCGACAGTGTCACAATGGAAGAGAGATATGTACTGGTGATGTGCTGCGGAAAAGACAATCTATGAGAGCCGGGGCTGCCCCAAAAAATGGGAGTAAGTATGGCAACAGTGGGAAGTGTACAGGGGGAGCTGGGGGGTACCTGACTGCTAAGGGGGATGGGAGGTATCCTGACTGAGGAATCCACTAACATTATAGATTGTTCTCAAGTATCCATATGTCGAAGGAACTGAAGTAAGATGATAAACTTGTACTCTTAACCATTGCCTTTGTTAAAATGTATATTGATACTGACACATGTTCAATAAAAAGAAGTTTTGAAAAATAAAAAAAAGAAATATAATGTCACCCGATTACAGTATTTTAAAAGTTATTGATGAGCAATGATGTTTGAATGAAATATATGTGGAAAAATGTATTGTTGCAGCCATTTCTGTTTTATTTTTTTATTCTAAAGTGAAAGTGCTTCTTAATTGATTATGGAGTTTGTGTAAGGGCAAGCTGAGGATGCGAGAATGAATAAAAGGCTGGGGGAACAGACATATGAGTGTAAGAATGGATGAGGGAGGGTATGGATGGCTTTATGAGTGTATGGGTGGGTGAATGGATAAGTGTATGATTAGATGCAAGAATGTGACCTGTTCGAAATGTTTACTCTTTACCATCATGAAAGTAATATGCAATTTGCCATTGTTCCTCAGCACACCAAATATGCCAAGTGTGGGCAGAATGCTAAGAATGCCCACAAAATGCCAAAACTTACCACTATTATACCAGGTGTAATATCAGCCATAATTCCAAGAAAGCACATTTTATGCTAAGAACTTGAGGTGGGTGGAACTCGCGGAGTTTCACTCTGCGGAATTCCACGGAGTTACATAAAAACTCTGCAAGATTTGGCAGAGTCCTGCCAACAGGGAGAAATATGCATGTGGCACTGCTCGAGCTGCAATTTAGCTCCAGTAGTACGAGCATCGCTGAAAAATCAATTTGAATGGCACCATGTGGTGCCCAAGAGTGCACAGCCTTACGAGTTGATTTTGCTGCCATTCGAGTGGAAAATCTACTTGAGCAGCAGCAAATCTACTCGAGAAGCAGCTCTCCGACCGCTCACGACTGTCTATGTTAGAAAATGGCACTAGAGGATGCCAAATCTCGCTCGCATTTCTGGAGCCTTGTGGGATAAAATTCTGTCAAGCTGTGATTGGTGGAATTTTGCCGGAACTCTGTGTTACAAGAGTAATGCGGAGTCGCCAAGTGAAACATTCCGTCCGCCTAAAATGAACACCTTTATAGGAGAGTGGTTATTTTGCCACATATGGCACTACCATGCACTGGATACTAACAACATTCTAAGAATTATCACTTTTATTCTAATGTGAGCATTATGTAAAAGGTGTTTTCTACAAACAGATACTCAGCATCCTCAGATAAATGTCCTTGGTTATTGTTCAAAGAGAATTAATTCCAATATTGTCAGACAATACACATCAGTATTTGTGTGTGGTCCTTGTACTTTCTTTATTTCTTTCTTTATCATACAGTTATCAGTAGACAGTCTTCAAATTGTTTTCAGCCTGCAGTCAAGGTGTTTCATTCATCAAGAACTTCTTCAGTGCTTTAATCAAGCGAAATATAGAAATAATAAAAAAAACTAATATCATAGTTAGTTATGAATAATACATGTACAAAATTAATAAAACAGAAAGTTACATTTAAATAAAACTGTCTAATGGTGTCATTAGTTTGCCGACTGTTTCACAAAGTCATAACGGAATGTCACTATTGATTGATATTATTTGCTCTTATCATACTTAACATTGAAAGTACAATGCAAGTAACCTTCTTATTTTCTAATATCATGTACTCACATTGTAATATGTGTTAGCTATTTCTGTTAGACCTGTCAGCCTTGCAGTGGTATTCCCCCAAAGTTTTGCCCTACTGACCTCCATTTTCTGCTGTTTTTTTTTAAACATGGTTAAATTGGTTCACACCTAATTGACATATTCAATTAACTTATATGCCCAGGTCCTTTAAATTAAAAGCTAGTAGTGGGCCAGCAGCACCTATTGTGCCACCCACTTAACCAGCCCCTTAACACATGTCCCAGGTCTGCAATTGCAGCCTGAATGCAGTTTTAAAGTGTCTATTCGACTTGGCAATATAACCCCCTTTCCAGGGGTGGGTGTTAAACTATGCTCCACCGGAGTTCCAAAAAAACTCAACGAACCGTCATGTGCTGAGTTTTTCCGTTAGTCAGCACAAGCAAGAAAAATTGAACGCTAGGTCGAGTTGTGGCGTGATTTCTCAACCCGGGCAGTCATGGCAGGTCACTACTGTTCACATTGAGAATGCTGCCTATCAAGTGGAAAATCTACTCAAGCAGCAGAAAAAGCAACGCCCTCTGTCGCGGCGCAGTCGTGCCATTCGTGCTAATTTTACAACATGGAACAAGCTCCCAGTACCAAAAATTAGCGTGAGCAGCACGACGTGCCGAAATTCTGCCGCTCGTGGAACTCCGCGAAGTTGTGCGGAGTTTTTATGTAACTCCGTGGAATTCTGCAAGCAGAGTAAAAATGCACGAGTTACACAACACTTACCCCTTTCCATCTGTCCCATAGGATAATATCGGGTTGCCTTATTACATTTAATAAGTGCTAACTTTTGATTGATGACAGATAGACATTTCATGTTTGGTATCTATGAAATTGTAATGAAAAACCCTCTTCAATGGTAGAGTCGGATTTTAAAGTACAATTTTGAAAATGCCACTTTTAGAAAGTTGGCATTATCCTGCCCTTAGCCATTTGGTGCCTGCAGCTTCCCCTGGGTCACAGGACTGGGTGTAACTGACAGTTGGACTCTGTGAACACCTCCCAAACAGTCACACAATAAAGGGACTAGGAATGCCTGAATGGGCCATCTGCTAGCAGGATGGGGGTGGGGCTGGGCAAAGCCCCACTTGCAACTGAATAGGCTGTGTTCCGCCTTCAAAGTATGGGCTTGTCACCTCCACGTTTCTCTGCAGCTCGCATGGAGCCATGCCAGGGTAGTCAGAAAATTCCAAGCACTTCAAAGGTAAACCTCTAGAAACCTCTCCCATCTTCAAAGGAGGCACCAGGTAAAAATAGGGCTTTCAGACCCACTCAGTTCAGTTTCTGGACCTGTGGAAGGACTCTCAAAGGACTGCCTACTGCTGTGGCCTGCTGTATACTCTACAAAGCTTTGCTGAATCTGAAAGTATTGCTTTGCTCCCTGGAGCCTGCCTTGATCCCTCAGAGGCCAGCCTTGCTGTTGAGCCCTGCATCTTCACTTGAAACCAGGACTACCAGAGTGATTCCAAGGGATAGTTTGCTGGCCTCCTTTTCAAAGCCACAGGGACATAAAAGGCTCCCACCATCTTCAACCCGCACCTGGACCAGGCTTGAGTGAGTCCGGAACCCCTAAGTGGTATCCTTCCAGCCCTGGACCCAGATAGCTACAATCCAAAACTTGTAATTTTGAACATTTCAGGCTACAAACTGCTCTGAGTACTGTAGGAAGATTGGAACCAAGGTGCCTTGCCAGTTGACCTGACCAGCAAAGCCTGCTCAGCGGTCTTTCACCAAAGGGGTATCAGACCTCCTGGAACTGTCTTCGGCTACAGCCTTGTCGTGTAGTTCCTATAAATCTATATAGGATCTGCACGTTTAGACAACATAAACTGTGGGATTGGTGTTCAGACTGATTCCAGACACCTCCCTACCGGGTAAGTTAGCCTGTATACCTAGCTAGCTCACAGTGCCACTGCAAACTCCTCTTACCAAGGAGAGAATAGTTCCTGGCAACTATTGAACATGGCAACCCTGTCCCATCAGAGATCGTGGAAACAGTACAGTACTTTTCGCTCAGTCACTCATGCTCACTTTGTCTCAGAGAAATACACAGAATAAAAGATGGGGACGTTTTTCAATAAGCATTTATTGAACCAGCATCATTCTAGTGTAAAATAGGTTTGCTGAAACAACCATAAGACAGAAACAGATATAAATGATTATAAGCACCAACAGAGCAAAAGAATGGTAGATTTCTACCATAGTGCTTAAAACAATGATTATATGCAGGTATAAAAATACATGACAATAATAATGAGCATTCCTACGATGCAACCCTAACTAGATGTACCTAAGTGTACCTAGCATGTATGTAGGTGTAGAGCCAAGAATCCCCCTAGGATGAAGCCAACCCCATTCTTAAAAACAGTTAAACCTTTTGAGAGTTATCTATATACTGTTTTACTACCATTCCTCTAAATTACTATTTGTCACGCCTTTTTCTCTGTTATTTCACTTTTTTCACAGGTCACTTGCGCCGTTCACCTTCTAAACGAGCACGTTTGTGTACAGCAATGCTTGGGTTGCACTTGCATACAATGTATTTTAGTGCTGATATTCCTTCAACTATATAAATACAGATCAATCGCTTAAATAAGTTTGTTCTCAAACATTGTGGTCTCCCTATCTTTCCTGCTCGCTACAACTGAATTGTTTTCTTTATGTATTTGTCTACTAAATGATTACCGGTTGAGACATTGTATTGTTACATATAACTACCCAGGTTTCGACTGGGTTTTAGGTTTACCTCCTGTTTTGTTCTTATGTTACCGCTGGGTTGCAAGAGTTTACTCCAAACTCTTGTCATTTATTTGACGCATTATGTGCAACTAAACTACACACTATGGGGCATATTCTCAAGGATTTATCGCCGATTTATCAGCACTTTAGCACCTCAAAAGTGGCGATAGACATATCGCCCCATTCACAAGCCTGTGCAAACTGCCGACATCGCCAGTTTTCCTGCGATAGCAACCGTAAAAAACATCGCCACGGATGAGTGCAACAACTAATGCTAATGATATGCAGAGTAGGCGTTCCCGTGCACAAACACACGAAAACACCACTTTGCGAGATTCTCAACGACCAGTCAGATCTGCGATGCAAAACAAGAACAGGCGATAAGGCGCGTTAGCAGCAGGGATTTAACACCTGCCTTTTGCTGGTGTTAAGCAGGACGACTACCTACAGTATGAAAGGGAGCCCAGCCCAGAGCCACATCTGAAGACCAACAGATGCCATGGAGCTACTGATCATGCAGCTCGGAGAACCAAGAGGGCCACAACACCCACCGCCACCACTTCCAGGCTCCCCCCGGACCACCCCCCCCCCCGGATTACCACTTAGGCCGTGCTGGACAGCGGATGACCCTAAAACGCACCAGCCCCAGAGACTCAACGCCAGAGGAAGCCATTGGCCAACACAGGCTCAAAAGGACAACCATCCTCCGCATCCTGACCCACATTGCTCACAGGCTGACGGTACCAACACAGCGGACAACCTACATCCCCCCGCAGACAAAGCTGCTGGCTGTGCTGCACCTGTTGGCCCCTGGTACCTCCCAAACAACAACTGCCAGTCGGAAGAGTCTCACAGCTAGCCTCATCAAACTCCCTCACACATGTCATGGATGCATGTCCACAAAAGCAACGGCGGGCCCCTGTATCCGCACCACACGATAGTTCCAATTCGTAGTGTACCTGCGCAACCAACCCCAATGCCAGCCATGCTGGATGCCTCCATGCCCCAGACCCAAGATCGTAGTAATCGAAATGTGGGTGCGCCAGGTCATGAAGTCCAGTAGTCAACAGTAGTGTAAAAACAGAACTTTATTACAAATACACAAACAAACAAAACGAAAAGCTCAGCCAACGCGTTCCATTCCCAACGGCGAACTTCAACAGGGCAACGTGTCTTCAGAAACCTGTGGGAGAAATGGTGACAATGGTCCTACTCCCATATAGTCACATGCCTAATCTGGTACAGTGTACTGCACTTGGACAAACCGGAATGCTCACAGGCATGATAAATCATACATGAGAAGACCGTAACAGAAGTTTGTGTGGCCGTAACCGTCTTAAGAATGAAGAGGAAGGAAACGACCACACAAACTGCTGTTACGGTCACATCATGCAGGACTCATCATACCTGAAAGCATCACAGTGTGTCTCAGCTCGATACCCCTGCCCCTCACTCCCCCCACACTGCGCAGGAACATCTTGAGACCACGCAAGGGAACTACGCCATAGCTGGCATCACACACGTGTTGGGGGCAATTCACAGCACACGTGTATGACTTGTGCCCCCTGCCGACACTGCACACAATCACCGCAACAGTAACCACACGCATACAATCAATGTGCATACAAAAGTGGACCACCGTGGCCTGTCCACCAATGTCGTCACAAACTCCCCAGGCAGTGTGCATGATTCCCACATGTCCGCAAGTCCGCCACCAACCAGCGCTTTGAGGATGGCCCCTATGGAAATGCACTGCCCATCGGCAAGTACCAACTGAACACACCACACACCTCAACTCCACAATCCCCCAACTCACAACTTTGGGAATGCACACGTCACAAATCCACCACCAAAGTGACTCTGCGTGTGTCTTAGTCTCCGCCACAACCTGTCCTTAGGCCTACACACACGTGGCCGACCACCTTCAACAGGCACATTCACACTGGAGACGAGGTGGCTATGTCCCAAACCAACCCGCGCACATCACGTCATCGCATGCAGGGTCGTGTCAGCCAGGGCGGCGCCCCCACCCAGCCACGAGTCCGCCGCCATGACCGGTGGTGCCTGCGCGATCCTGTGCGCCTGCGGCACCCCAGACCGGTCCTCCGCCCAGCGATGAATGGCCGCCCCAGCGCACCCAGGCCTCAATGCTCACTTGCCGCCACCGGCGTGTCTCCAAGAGGGCCCACAACGTGCCGGAGCATCCTCCTCAGCCGATCGCTGGATTCCATACCACCGGCCCCCAGTGCACCCTGCGGCACTGCACCGCGGGGTCATGTGTGTGCTGACTGCTGCCTTCGGCGTGCACCACGGTCCAGTATGGCTCACAATTTAAATCGAACCACGATTAGCAGGACGGCTCATCGAGGCCTACGCATCATCGCAGGCTGCACACGCGCTCAGCTCTTCAGGTGCCACTAACCCTGTGCAATGCAAGTCATCGTCACATGGCGGTAGGCCCCTGCCAGCCGCAGTGCAGCAGGTGCCAATAACCCTGTGCAACGCAAGTCATCGTCACGTGGCGGTAGGCCCCTGCCAGCCGCAGTGCAGCGGGTGCCACTAACCCTGTGCAACGCAAGTCATCGTCACGTGGCGGTAGGCCCCTGCCAGCCGCAGTGCAGCGGGTGCCACTAACCCTGTGCCACGCAAGTCATCGTCCCGTGGCGGGAGGCCCGTGCCGGCCGCAGTGCATCGGGTGCCACTAACCCAGTGCGCCACAAGTCATGGACCCTTCATGATTGAGTCTCGTGGTGCGGACGCCATCATGTCATCTCCGGCAGTGGGGAATGTGATGCGCTAGGCCCCTTTTATTGGCAGGGTCACATGTCCTGTGATGCCTGTGCTGGATGGGTGTGGTGTGGGTGTTAACCAGCCCTCAGGGAGTGGCAGTGGCATGCTGACAACTAGACCAGTGATCATCAGATCACTACAGGGAAGACCTGGGACATGTAGCTTTCTCGTCCCCCCCCTGAGCGTAAGCGGAGTGGACTGGCCTGCCGTATGGCAGGCCAGCATAGGGGTGGGAACAATGAGCCCGGGGCTCTGGGCGTGCTTCAGTTCTGGGCTGGACAAGGAAGTAACTGATGCTTGTGTCTCTGTTGTAGTGTCTACGCCACCCGGACCGCAATCGGCAATGTTGCACCCTGTGACTCAAGTCCCATGACATGAGCAACATGGACGTAAGGGGGAATCACTGACCCTACATTCATTCATACTTTCATACTTGAATGATCAATGACATGAAACATCTGTGCGATTCTGAATGTTTAATTCACATCCAGTGGAGTGTTGCAGCTGGAGCAGTACAGGGCCATGCAAACACCACTTCACATTATTGGCCCGTAGAGGGCCAGCCAGGGGCCTTCAGGGAATGACAAGTACATCGGAAGAGGAAGAGTTCAGTCCGCAGTCTGATCGCTGTGTCATTGGTAACCAAACAGAAAATGGCAGTCCATGTCGAGGTCCAAGGTGAGTGTCGTAGAGTGTATCAGGGGACAGTGGAAGGTGATGATGCAAAGGGCAGAACCAAGCAGAAACAGGCCATATGGCGGAGATGAATGCTACTGCCTCCTCCTTACCAGTAAGGTTGATTCACCCGCATCTTCGTCCTCTGATGTCACATGTGCCTCACACGTGGGTGGTGGTGGAATGTCGGCCGCACTGTCGGGCCGGAGGTGGATTGCCTGCCGCACTGTGTGCCACTGACACATCAGGGGCCGGAGGAGGATTGCCTGCCGCACTGTGAGGCACTGACACATCAGGGGCGGAGATGTGGATGTAGAAGCAGCAGCAGCATTCATCTGCGCAAGGCCTTGAGGCAGCAATGCCATGACGATGTGCTGCAGGGCATGGAAGGTCCCAGCCACAACTCGCTGGTGTGCAGCCGTGGCAGCCATTCTTTCCGCCGTCATCCGCTCCATGTTCTCCATGAGCCCCCGCATCTGTCCCAACTCCCGGCTGACATCGCTGGAGCCACTCTGACTGGACAGTTGTTCTTGTCTCAGTATCATGACTCCAGCGATGTCAGCCATGGATCGTTGGAGAGCATGGAGCGGACTGTTGGTGTCCGTTAGGGACTGTAAGTGGTCCCTGATGGGAATCAGACACCCATGTATGGCATCAAGTTTGGCTGCCATGAGGTCAAACCCCACCCGCACCTGATCAGCCATCTTCTCGTGGACCTCTAACACACGGCGTTGGAAGGCCATGTGTTGTTCGTGGGGGTCCTGGGAGACAGCCGGGGTGGTAGGTGCTTCCTGCTGTGAGATCTGTGCAGGAGGTGGGGTCTCCTCGATGCAGCTGGGCTGCCCTGCTCCTGGAGGTGGGGTGCCGAAGCTGTCAATGAGGACTTGGAGGGCTTCGGTGTCGATGTTGGGGATGTCCTCATCGTCATCAGTGAAGAGTTGTTGGGGCTGCTCTGCAGGAGGTGTTGATGCTCCCTCTACAATGTGAAGGGGCGATGCAGTATTACATTGTGTTCACATGTATGTTGACGCATTGTACAAGTTCACATACAGACTGCATGACAATGTACATTGTGACTGTTTAGGAGGAGCTGCCTATTTGATGCGGGACAGTGGACATTTCAACGACATCACGGATATGTGTTTGTACTTTTACATTGACATCTGACATTTCCCTGCTATGCCAAATGTGATTGGCCAGTTTCTACACACAAGCGGCACCTGTTGTGTCCTCTGTCCTGTTGTAAACGTGTTGCAGTTTGTACCACATTGTTGTCAATGCTGATGTGCTCTGAATGTCATTTGTGCGTGTTGCATTTTTGGAGAGTCGCCCCTGCAGCTCTGATTTTGCTGCCCCTTGTCCCTTTCAGGCGGTGTGCCTTTGACTTCTGTGCCCATACAGTGCTGAGATGTTGCAGACGTGGGTGTATTTGGGTCTTGGTGGGAGTTGGGACTCTGGGGCATGGTTTGTCCGCAGATGTGTTGTTGACGTCAGGGGTTGTTTGTGCAGGTGGATGTGTCAGAGTGTGACCTGCTCCTTTACGGATGTGGTCCACACTCAGCCACCTCAGTGTGGTGGCGTGCACCATGTCATGATGATCAGACTGCAGCCATGCTAATCGTCATGCAGTGTCACTTGCATTGTCAGTGTAGCTCACGGTCCCGCAGCTTTGCTGGGTTCAGCACATGTGCATGGGTTGGTTGTGAGATGAGGGATGTGTGGACGGGCCTCCTCTGGGCACATAGTCGAAGGGGGCCTACGTGCTGTTTCGATGTGTGCTGCAGTGTGCCAAGGGTATCAGGGACATGATCCAGAGTCATTGTGGGTGTGCACTGTGCTCCGCTTGATTGTGCATGTGTGCCATTGTGCCCATCTCCCCGCGTCCCCCCAGTCCCTGGTCATTACTCAACCTGTTGCTGTTGTGTCAGGTCATGTTGAGCAGTGTCCGGCCCCCCAACTCCTGCCACCGTTTCCCCACTGATGACTTTGGACACCATTTCCTCCATCTCATCCAGCTCCTCCTGTGGCGCTGGACTCCCACCTCCAGTCTGCATTGCAGCCTTCTGGTTTTTGGCGAGTTTCTGCTTGGTCTTGCACTTCACATCATTCCAGCGCCTCTTGAGCTCTTCCATTGTCCTCCTCAGCACTCCGACTGCATTCACCTTGTCCACGATGGACTGCCATGTTGCATTTTTTGTTGCCAATGACACAGTGGAGGTGACGAACAGTTGTTGATGGTGTTCTATCACCTCCGTGATCAGGATCCTGTTTTCCTGCGGACTGAAGCACGTCTTCCTCTTCTTCTTGTCCTTGCCCTTCCCTGTCCCCGAGGTCCAAGCTGCTCATCCGGGGGGCTTGTGGGGTTCTGGCCGTCCTCTGTACCTGCTCCGGCTGCCTCCATTGTGCTTCGCTGTAGTTTGTTTTTTGTTTGTGGGTTTTTTTTTCTGCTTTTGTAGTGATTTTTCCCGCCTGACGTGTGTGATTTGTAGGTCTGGCGCTGCTTTTCGCTGATTGTCTTATCGCGGTTGGGCCCATCGCAACTTTTTTCGCGTTCGGGTTTGGATTTTCATCGCCGTCCCCGTAATGTTATCGCAGACATTTGACGCGTTATCGGGAGACTATCGCATGTTTACCGCCGTGTTGAAAATACGACGTTGACTCAGAGTTATTTTCCCGCGATAGACGGCGATATGAAAACTTGCGTTAACCTATTTTGGCGATGTTTATCGCACGTTCTTGAGAATATCCCCCTATGTCTTCCAAGGAAACCCCATATTATTCAGATGACTATATCAACCAAATATTGAGTGGCTCCTCCCTCCTTTCCCAGTCCTCTACCCCTCTACCTACAGCAGGTAACACTTCACGGGTTTTATTAGACAAACTTGAAAAACTCAAGAAAAAACAGATCCTCACTAATCTCCATGCACGAATGGTAACTGAATACTTAAAATTAGGTGTGATTCGCCTAGGGCTGCAAATCCGTAACACCCCTGCTATATTTACACAGGATCCTAAATTCCGGACAAGCTTCAGTCATCTAGCGACAACCTGTTCCCCACACTGGATGGTCCTAGGCATCGATACTGCCATTGAACATAGCAGGAAGGAATTTGAAGAAATTTCTGAATTAGATAAACTTATTCTAGAAGATACCACTCTCACAGACTCCAAGAACCTTCTTCACAAAATCAACAGTACCACTGCCACTTTTAACACTTCTGAACAAAATAAGAAAATAAACAAAATACAAAAAGACATCAAGAACTATAACAAAGAGAAAACGTATCCTTACTTACGTGACAAATTCTACAATACCCCCTACCAACCACCAAGAAGTAGGAACTGGGGTAAATATAGGAACAACCAATCAATCACCTTTACAGATTCCTCCAACACCTCCATTGAGGACTCAGATCCTGGGGAAGGATCCAGCCTAGATAGGAATCTAAGTTGACCTCCACCACCACCACTCCTACTGACTGTTTTTTTAGGAGGGAACCGCGGAAGCGGCAGAGGGAGAACCAGACCGAATTATCAGTACCAATTCACAGGAGAACGCCAGACCCACCACAGATTTTACCAATGGGGTCCCACTCAGTAAAGGTACAAGACAGATCCATGATCTCTTTCTCCTCTCCCACCACTGCACCAAACTCGTCCCATCAGACTAACCCTGACACCATTCCTATTTTCAACCTTTCCAAACATACCTTATCCTCTGAGGAAATCTCTCTCAGCAAGGGACTTTCCTTCATCCCCACTGACCGCAGCAACTTCTTCAATCTTAAGGAAGATTTACTACGCTTCTTCAGACGCATTAGGTTGAAACAATTCTTTGGTGATACTCCCTCAAGGGAAGTCTCCAGTCAATACCCCTTCCACCCTCCTTCCATCTTTCTCCCCCTTACCGATACTTTCATATAGGACAGTACCGACCTTATCAATTTGATTGAAGATAGACCCTTCAATGCTGGGACTGATCGGATGGTCGGCCTAGACATTGAGTCACTTTACACAAACCTCCCCCATGACGAGGGCTTAAAAATGATTTAGAATCTACTTGACAACCATCCCAGGCCTATCCGTATCCCAACTGAATTCATAATAGGCCTACTCCATATTGCCTTAAACAACAACTACTTCCTGTACAAAGACACCTTTACCTACAGGTTAAGGGTGTATCCATGGGCGCTTGTTTCGCTCCTAATTTTGCTATTCTTTACGTACATAATTTGGAAACTACATACATCCTTACTCACACTAAACCTTTTTCAACCAAATTGATTTCTGGCGGAGATATACTGACAACATTCTTATGCTCTGGCAGGACACAACTGAGAATTTGTCCATCTTCATCG
Source organism: Calotriton arnoldi (assembly GCA_963921515.1). Lineage (NCBI taxonomy): Eukaryota > Metazoa > Chordata > Amphibia > Caudata > Salamandridae > Calotriton > Calotriton arnoldi. The sequence continues at coordinate 138,803 of CAWUFW010007754.1, read as the reverse complement.
ATTGGCTCAACAACTGCCAACCCCATCTCAAATTTACATCAGATTCTAGGACAAATGATCTTCCTTTTTTGGACCTTACCCTTCACGCTGAGGAAGGTTTAATTGGTACCTCATTATTCTGTAAGCCTACGGAACTTAACACACTTTTACTATATTCAAGTTACCATCAATGCGGTCTCCGCAATGGTCTCCCATATGGTCAGTTTCTTCGCATTCGAAAAAACTGCAAATGGAAAAAGGATTATTTTTGAGAGGCGGCAATATTATCTGAAAAACTGATCAATCATGGCTGCGCATGACGCCTGGTTTCCGGGGCATGCAAACGTGCATGGTATTGCCACAGAGACATTCTTTTATCACCAAGTAAAAAATGGGTTAATACACGTATCTCATTTGTTTCCACCTACAGCCCCTCAAGCAACAAAGTTAGCAAAGTTATAAAAAGGAACTGGAATATCCTTTGTACCAACATCATCTTTCAAGACCCTCCCCTTTTCTCCTACAAGAGGGGACAGAACCTATCTGACCAATTGGTACATGCAGTGACATGGCCTGATGAAACCAAGAATACCACATCCATTACCTCTGCATGGGGTCTCCCCCCCATACTTGGGCACCAGAGGTGCCAAAATTGCATTGTCTGCCCCCTCACTAATAACACAAAAGAATTCAAGCTCAGCGATCGCACTTACCAACTAAAACAATTCTCCAACTGCCGTACCACTAATGTAATTTATGCCATCCGTTGCCCATGCGCCCTGATTTACATCGGTCAAACCATCCAAATGATCAAGCAACGGATCATACAGCACAAGAGTCGCATTAAATGCAAAGTTGAGACTGCCCCCTTGGTCTCTCATTACTTGGAAAAGAAACAGTCGGAAACTGACTTATTCTGGCAGGTCATTGACCAACCCACCTTGCCTTTGCGTGGGGGCAACCTACAACTACTCTTGAACAAATGCGAGTGTAGGTGGATCACACGTTGTGAATCAGTTAACCATGGTTTGAACACACTGGACGAATGGAATACCACTATCGACGTCCACTGAATAGCATATACACACACACTGCCATGTTCCGCCTTCCCTTCATGATTCCACTATACCATGACATATACGACCTTAGCCGATACACATCCCATTACATCCCTTACCTCATTTATATACCCGGGACCCCTGCTCTGACATTGAATTCTTAGTCAGGTCTCACCTCAGTCCCACGCTGCCTCTATATCATGAGGGTGATATGATATACATGAGTAGAGTGAATGCTCCATCTTCCCCTCATTTATCTACATATCATTATTGAAACGTATTACTTTCATTGTATATACTATTGTAAATGCAGTTCTTTATTTGTTTTTGATGAAGTTTGGAATCCCTTTGATTAGCATGGATTTATCAGTATGGATTATGCTATTGTGATTTTACAAACCAGTCAAATCGACCCCCTTATCCATTATACACTGTGTATCATTATTGAAACATTTCACCTTCATATTATATTTAATATTGTATAAACCTGTTGTGACAGAGCTTGGAATTACCACTCTGAATGTATACGTTTGTGTGCGTTTAATTATTACGGCTTTACAAAACCCATAAATTGTTCTTACAAAGTCACGTGATTCCTTCCCAATTCCTTTTTCTATCATTCTCCTGTTCCCCTTTCTCTTTTTTCATGTGATCCCCCCGGGGTCCCGACGAGTGTACAGTTCATACACTCCTCTTGGTCTAGTTTTTCTCTGCCCAACCTGACCCATTTCTGACCTGCCGCAAGCTACTACATTCTCAGCTCGTTACGTTTCCAATCCGAGCCACGTGCTCGAACACAGCACAGACCTGACCCCTCAGGCTTTGTCTCCAGACTCAAACTGGAATTCTGATTCCCAGGTTTCATTCCTGATGCTCGCCCATACCTCTTCTTGGGGCTTCTACAATTTGGTTGGCCCCTCAGACATAAGGTATGAAAACTACCCCATTCCGGATCCCCTTCTCTCGCCCTGGGTGTCCCTACCTAATCAGTCTTTACCCGCCTTTATTTACAGCCGCGGTCCAGCTTCTCAAAGTCCTCGCAATTTGGCCATTATTACACATATCCCTGGATTCCTCCCTAGACCCTCTCCCGAAGCCTCTATTTAATCGTAGCAATTCCTGACACAAGGTAGGAATCGCCCTCCGCTATTCCTTCTTCCAACTGGACTGGCCTTACCTAATTACCTTCTCCTCCCATTTCTAGCTGCGGTCCTGTCTCGTACAGTTCTCACACCTTGGTCATCTCCATTTCCCCCTTGGATTCCCCACGTGAACCGTTGCAGGCATGGACTATGTTCTGAACACCCCCCGGTGATTGCTCCGGCTTGGACGCGGTAAGCCTTCTAATACTTCCAACTCGCACATCCCTTTAAAATTCCATTTTTCCTGAAGTTGATCGACTTTCCGTCCTTCAACTTCACTGTACAGCGTGGTAATTGTGTTCTTTCCTCCCCAGACCTAAACCCAGCCTACTACCGTATTCCTTGACTGCTTTATTCTGTCTACAAGGATTTCCCGCTACCATCCGCACAGGTAGCTATAATTATTTGTCCTTAGCCTTTCTTCCCATGCTTGTGTCTTCCCCACCCTTATCTCTTTCCCCTTTTTATTCCTCTATACAGCACTGACCGAATTTCTGTAACCCGGTCCTGATGACGACCTGAAATTGTACAGGTCGAAACGCCGTTGACCACTCAGCGCATCCCCTGGTTTCTTAAAAACAGTTAAACCTTTTGAGAGTTATCTATATACTGTTTTACTACCATTCCTCTAAATTACTATTTGTCGTGCCTTTTTTGCTGTTATTTCACTTTTTTCACGTCACTTGCGCCGTTCACCTTCTACATGAGCACGGTTGTGTACACCAATGCTTGGGTTACACTTGCATACAATGTATTTTAGTGCTGATATTCTTTCAACTATCTAAATACAGATCAATCGCTTACATACGTTTGTTCTCAATCATTGTGGTCTCCCTTTCTTTCCTGCTCGCTACAAATGAATTGTTTTCTTTATGTATTTGCCTTCTAAATGGTTACCAGTTGAGACATTGTTGTATTGTTACAAGGAATTACCACTGAAGCACATATCAGGGAATCCCCAATGCAACCCTAGGAGAGGGCAGCCTCACAGCAGTAAGAAACCAAATAGGCTGTTTGTCAACACCAGGGCATGCCACACAGTTAAGGCACATGTCCTCCATTTTCCCTACACTGCACCCTGACCATAGGGCTAGCTAGGGCCTACCTTAGGGGTGACCGATATGTAGTAAAAGGGGAGTTGTAGACGTGGCAATCACTTTATATGTCACGTCCTGGCAGCAGTAAACTGCGCGCGCAGGCCCTGCAGGGGCAGAGGCCTGAGACAGGTTTGAAAGGCTACTTAGGTGGGTGGCACAAGCAGTGCTGCAAGCCCACCAGTAGCATTTAATTTAATGGCCCTGGGTATATGGGATACCACCGTACAAGGGACTAATAGGTCAATTAAATATGCCAAACAGGTGTAGACCAATCTTACCAAGTTTACAAGAGAGAGCACATGCACTTTAGCACTGATCAGCAGTGATAAAGTGCCCAGAGTCATAAAACCACCAACAACAGGTCAGAAAAAATACAGGAGGAAGGCAAAAAGTTCTGGGATGACAATGCAAAAAGGGCCAAGTCCAACACAACCCCCTTCCAGCCTAAAGCCAGGGTAGACTAATCAATACCTTGATGGGCTTCCCTGCTTGGGGTGATAGAACATGGACCCTGGCCTGCAACTGCAGGGGCACATTCCAGTTCTACGCCAGTCTGAACCCATGTGGATCCCTCTGTCTCTGCTCTCAGGACCAACTAAGCTAACCCATGGGGACTGCTTTGCTGTCCGCGGCCAGAACCAGGCCCCAGGATATCCAGGTGTCTCTGGTCCTTGCCATTTCATAGAATGGGGGGGAGTAGCCCCAGGTACATAGTATCCTTGCTCCACTCTACCTCTCATCAGTGCAGGAGTTCTACTCTGCCACTGTTCCCTCAACTCAGGGTCTGCACCCTCCGACTGACCAGGAGTCACGGGCGAGGCTCTCCTCCCCCCTAACCCTCCTTCTGGGGTTCCGTACCCTCCTCCTAGGAGAGGTACCCTCAGAACCTAAAACTGTCAGGGCGCTGGTATCAGCCCTCCCACACAATTCTCCCACCAGTTCAGGATTTCTACCCAGCAACTGGTCTCCCAACCCAGGGACCAAACCCTCAGGTTGAACTGGGCCAGAGGCAAGTAATCCCTCCCCCTTCACCCCCTTCCAGAGTTCTGCACCCTCCCACCTGGAGTGGTACCCCCAGAAGACAAAATGGTAGGGACACTGCTAGTAGTTGTCCTTCTCTCCAGGTCAGAAATTACCTCCTGAACCTGGCCCCCCAACCCAGGTACTACACCCTGCGTCTGAGCATGTGCTGGCAAGCCAGGACTTCCTGGGGAGCACACCTGCCCCTCCAAGGGTAACACATACCTCATGTGTTGTGTGACAGTCTGCCTGGTGCTGATCTCCCAACCCATGCCCATCTGAGAGTGCGCAAAGACCCCCCAAACCAGAAGCGGTGTCACCATGGTCATTCCTGGGGAGCTCTACCCTCAGAGCTGGCCCCTGGCCCACTGGTTCTCCCACTGGGGACTGCCTCCCCCTCTCACCCCTCCATCTGGGCTTCCGCACCCTCCACTCAGGAGTGGTGCTGCCAGACACCAGACGCCCCTCCAAGTTCTCCTGACACTAGGAGATCCCCCTCAGCTGCTGACCTTCCAGTACAGACTAGGCTCCCCTCCTGGCGTTCACTCATGGAACCAACCAAGCTCTGGGACTGGGCTTTGGGCACCTTGGGGCACACCCCATTCCCACTCCTTCTCTTCGGAGACAGGACTTGGGTCCCTACACCCCTCCCACTACACTGGGGCCTATCTGGGCTATCACAAACCTTCCCCACCACCCTTGGCTGGGAAATACCTGAGCCACTCCCTTTAAGCTCACTCTCAAATGCCTTCTCAGACCCTATGGTACTCACCCAGAGGTCTGCCTCCTGTGCAATTTCTCTGGGATCAGAGACCTCCCACCCCAACAGGTGTTGGCATAGCCCTGGAAAACAACAGCGGAACATGTGCTCTCTGACAATCAGATTGAACAGCCCTTCAAAATTGTTTGCTGCGCTACTCTTCACCCATCCTTCCAGTGCATCACAACATTCTTCCAAAAACTCCCCCCAAGACTGATGAGACAGTTTCCTACTGCCCCTTAACCTTAACCTATACCCTTCAGGTGTGACACCCTCTTCCTGGGAACTAGGTACCACGCTCTGGGATCTGGGAGTGGAACTTTCTACACTGGACACAACATTTGGCGCAAGTCTGATAAATGGTTATATTTCCATGCACAAAGTAATTATTCACTTCTTTGTTATTTGTGACATACTATATCATGGTGATACACTTAACGTAGTGCAGGGCAGGGTGTACGCGCACTTATTACCCTGTACAACTTACAAGGCTGCACCAGAAACGGTTAAATCACAAGTGTTTTAGGACTATCGAGAATTGCTATTTTATAAGGCACAATAAATCTTGGCTGCTTGTTACAAACATTAATTATGGTTTTCTGTGTGAACATAGCTTTACCCTGTGTATATATATATATATATATATATATATATATATATATATAGAGATATATATATGTATATATATATATACATATCACTGCTTTTCCGTTTTCTCAATGGATTCCTTCCAACAACGGACACAGACCCAGGTAACGTGCTCAAATTTTCTTTATTCGCTTGTCGGCATTACGCGTTTCGGCTCCCTTGAGCCTTGTTCACATGACATATATACATATATACACACACACATATATATGTATATATATATATATATATATATATATATATATATATATACATATATATGCTGTCCTCATAAACAATGTCTATCTTTAGGGTTTGAGGGTTATTAGGAGCAAATATACTGCATTGTTCAATTGCTTACTACATACATATACAGAGTTCTGAAATAGCGCAACTTTACAACTTGTGTCATGACAAACAGAGTGAGTACTTTGAGGTTCTTATCATTACAGACTATGGGCCAGATCTACGACCCATTTTTGCATGCGTAAACGGGTTTGCGACCCGTTTGCGCATGCAAAAATACCAATGGGCCATGTACAAACCCTATTTAGCGAGTCGCAATTTATTTGCGACTTGCTAAATAGAATTTGTGACTCGCTATTAGGAAGGGGCGTTCCAAGGGCGTCCCTTCCTATTAGCGACTCGCTACCCTACGTAAGAATGTTTTGCGACCGCAATTGCGTTCGCAAAACACTCTCAATTTACCGCCCTCTTCAAGAGGGTGGTAAAGCACTCGCATAAGGGAAGGGGTCCCTAGAAGACCCCTTCCCATTTGTGAATGCAGGGGAAAATATTTTTTAGGGGCAGGCAGTGGTCCCAGGGACCACTACCTGCCCTTAAAAAATTAAACGAAAACGTTTCATTTTTCTTTTTTTTAAATGCATCTCGTTTTCCTTTAAGGAAAACGGGCTGCATTTTAAAAAAAACCTGCTTTATTTAAAAGCAGTCCCAGATATGGAGGTCTGCTGAGCCCAGCAGGCCACCATACCTGGGAGGGCCAGCCATTCCCAATGGGGTCGCAAATTGCGAGTGCCTCATGAATATTGATGAGGCATGCAATTTGCGAACCCATTGGGAATCGCAAACAGTGTCTCTGACTCGCAATTTTTCGCAATTTGCGAGTCGCTAATGCCAATGGTCGTACATCTGGCCCTATGTACTTAGATCTACTAATTTACAGGGGCAACACTTGGGAATGCTAAACTCATAGGAATCCGCTAATTCTATGTATTTGGAACCATAAAGCCATGGACAAATACGGGTGGATCCTAATCAGACCACTGCACACAAATCTATAACCGTGGTTTGAGAGGAAAAGTGAGGACAGAAGGTAGCACAATAACATTAACGCTGTTAGTAGGGAAAGTATAAGAGGTATGATGAAACATGACACCTGTGTTTCTATGGCAGAAATTGTTATATACCCCTATTGAACCTATTCAAGGACTTGATTTTATCTCTCTATTTGTAAAGCATAAGAAATATATAATAAAATCTCCTTGTGTTTACTTTGTTCACCCTAAGTTGGCAGGGTATGCCCAGACGTGGGTCCCTTGCTCACTTTGCCACTGGATTCAAGCTAGCCTGGTTGATGAGGGGCGTTACCCTGAAACCAGTCCCAGGATGCTTGTTTCCAGTCCAGGGAAGACCTGGCTTGGCAGTTCAGGCTGGACTGTTCCAATAAGGAACAGGGTCAATACTGATTTGCATATAGGTGGGTCGGAACTGGGGTGGCGTAGTGAGTTAAAGAACGATGATGGATTCAACCCAGATCTGTGACTGGGGGTGAGTGTCTGAAAAGTTTCACCGCTCCGTCCATCATCTCCTTGTGTTTGCTTTGTTCGCCCTAAGTTGGCAGGGAATTCCCAGACGTGGGTCCCTTGCTCTCTTTGCCACTGGATTCAAGCTAGCCTGACTGATAAGGGCTGTTACCCCGAAGCCAGTCCCAGGATGCTTGTTTCCAGTCCAGGGAAGACCTGGCTTGGCAGTTCGGGCTAGACTGTTCCCATAAGGAACAGCGTCAAGACTAATTTGCATATGGCTGGGTTGGAACTGGGGTGGCGAAGTGAGCTAAAGAACGATGATGGATTCAACCCAGATCTGTGACTAGGGGTGAGTGTCTGAAAAGTTTCAGCGCTCTGTCCATCATCTCCTTGTGTTTGCTTTGTTCGCTCTAAGTTGGCAGGGTATGCCCATACGTGGATCCTTTCCTCACTTTGCCACTGGATTCAAGCTAGCCTGGCTGATGAGGGGGGTTACCCCATAATCGGTCCCAGGATGCTTGTATATGGTCCAGGTAAGACTTGGCTAGCATTTTGGGCTGGACTGTTCCCATAAGGTACAGGGTCAAGACTGATTTGCATATGGGTGGCTGGGAACTGGGGTGGCGAAGTGAGCTTAAGAACGATGATAGATTCAACCCAGATCTGTGACTGACGGTGTGTGTTTGAAAAGTTTCAGCACTCCGTCCATCATCTCCTTGGGTAAGCATAGGAAATATACAGTATAATTTTCGTAATGAACATTGAATGTACTTTAAACCAATAAAACAACATCTGATATGATTGCCGTATTAGCACAGAGCCATCCTTCCTACAAGAATCTATAGTGACCAGATGACATAGCTGACAGTAGCCATATATGATTTAGAGTCGATTCCACAGGCTAACAAAGTACACAGGAATAAGATGATGGATAAGGATTTTTTTAGCAATAATTGTATCCCACAAGAAGACTGATATCCTGTATGAGGAATCAGATAGCACAACTACAATAAGAGTACATAACATAAAAGATTTAGAAGGTTACTTGCAGTTTACTCTAATGTTTAAATTTGATATGGGCAAATAATACCAATCAACAGTGATGTCATACTAAAACTTTGTAAATTATTCAGCAGATTAATTCCATCATTAAACACAAAAATGGTGATGGGAGGCTGATTGCAATAAGTCTAACCACTAGCAATAGCCCTGGATAGCATTCCAACCCATTGTTCTTTTGCTCACTGTGCCACCTCAGTTAAGGCCAAGCCATATTTAACTCAGTCTTGACCCTGCTCCTCATGGGAATAGTCCAACCCGAACTGCCAAACCAGGTCCTCCCATAACCAGAAAAGAAGCAACCCAAGACCGGTTTTGCCCTAGTTATGTGTTCATCAGCTGGGTAAAGCTTAGTTCCAGTGTCACAGTGATCATGGGACCCACGTCTGTGCATACACATGCCACTTAGGCCGGTACATGAAACACACAAATGGTGATGGGCGGCTGCTTGCAATAAGTCTAACCATTGACAAGAGCTCGGGTTAGCAGTCCAACCCATTGTTCTTTTGCTCACCCCGCCATCTCAGTTTGGACCCAGCCATATGCATATTAGTCTTGACCCTGCTTGGGAATAGTCCAACTTGAGCTGCCAGGCCAGGTCCTCCCTGAACTGGAACACAAGCAACCCAAGACAGCTTTAATTACATCATTAGACAGTTGTATTTAAATGTAACTATATGGTTTTAATTGTGTAAATGTATTATTCATAACTAATTATGTTATTATTTTCTGAAATGATTTGTATATATTTCTTCATTGTAGGCCTGATCAAGGTTTTGATTAACGAAACCTTTTGGCTACAAAGTATAAGCAATGTTAACAATGTCTACTGATAACTGTATGATCAATGAATAAATAAAGAAAGTTACAGTAACCAAACACACAGACATGTGTATCGTTTGGCAAAATTGGAATTGATTCTCTTTGGACAGTAACCATGGACATTATTCCGAGGGCGCTGAGTATTAGTTTGTAGAAATTTGTTTAGATAAACAGACTTTGGAAGTTACAATCAGAAGGGGTTGTGGTGATTGATCCTCGTCGTGACTTGTGCACCTCAAACTATATATACTGTCATGATCTGATATGTGCGGATGTTTCTATTACTCCAATCACCCTTTATAAATCATTTATTAGGTCAGAGAGGTCGTTAACATTATACTATTGAGTGGTTACGACTAGTGACGGCCGGTAAGTTTAGGAGGGAGGGGTGCGGATGGGACACACACTCACACATACACACTCATTACCAAACATTCATACATGCACGTACGCACCAAACATTAATTAAAAAAACACACACACACTTACCTGCAGCTCTGCCTCGGAGGTCCCAGGAGGGTTGGAACTGGTGCCTTCAGCCAATGAGGGAAGGCACCAGTCCCAACATCATCACAGAGTGGGATAGGGTCAGAGAGACTGCTGACCCCACCCCACTCTGTGATGAAGTGTCACTGATCGACACTCGACTGTGGGCCCTTCAGGGCTAAAAGCTGAAGCACTCAGGTGTGAGGCAATCTGTGACGCTACCCCTCATCACTGAGGGGAGGGCCTCAGGGACCTTTGCTGAGCTGAGGCGGTCACACCCACAGGAGCTCTGACTTCCTCAGCCCAGCAAAGTTCAGCTCAGGCAGCCAGGAGCCTGCGCATTTAGCGCATGTCTGGCTCCTGGCTGCCTGACCTGAAAATGAGCAGTGTCTGTCAGGCTGACCTTTGTTCAGCCTGACAGACACTGTTCGTGAGGGGCAAAAGGTGGTGGGACATGGCCCCTCAGCCCCAATGGACCGGCCGTGCAGGTTACCACAGATAAATAATTTGCACTATTATACCTGGGATATCATTAAGCTATCGAGTACAGCAACATGAATTGCATACTCCATTTACACCAGTATCATTATTATTATGCCAGAAAAGGACCTCATATCAGAGAACGAAGCAGTATACCCAGTATACCATAGGTTGGAATGCAGAACCAATTGATACCCCGTAAGGTTTCTACTATTAAAACAAATACCTTTATTTGTAAATGATTAAACACGTCTTATTTATAACAAAAGAGGTTAAGTACAGGGCAGAAGCTAAATATTAAGAGTTTACAAATTTATTGCATGATTTAAAAAAATGATTTTTATATAACAAAGAAGTATCTTATATTATTTCTACAAAATAACAAAGTGTTATATTCTCCAAATAAAGGATGTGAGGGACATGCTACACAAAAACACATAACAAAACCAGACAAACATATATTCACAGTTACTGCTTGGGTTGGAATGAGACACAAGGTTGAAGTCACCAGAGACCATGGGTAGCATCAAGGTGGTTGAAGTGAAATATACCATTTACACACATACACATACACACACTGTTACTCTCTCTTACTCTCATTCATGCACAAACTCACACACTACATCAAGAAAAAAACAGGAGTCTTCCTCCTTTACCATGAAAGGTGAAAGCAGTTTTAGTGGCAGGTTGTGTACATCATTACTAGTCAGTCTCCAGAGCATTTGATTCTACTAACATGGTGCTCAAGTTTCTTGGATTTTTTACCAGTCATAAGGCATCACATTACAGACTAGGTGTAATGGTGAGCCAGAATATAATTGTGTCAGCCTTCTTTCACACGTCCTAGCTTCATCATGATCCAATTCCGCACCCTTGTTCAGGCACAAGACTGAGTGGAACGCAAGCGTTCAATGAAATGGTGATGTATACATTACATCCACTAACCTAATTCTCTGGGTCTAATACTTAGCGCATGAGCTGCAGATAGTGCATCGCGAAAAATGCCCTTGCCTCTCTGTTTCTGAGCCCTGCAGTCTCCAGCTATGAACTGACTCTTAGAGGCACTGGGGAAGTTTGTGCACTGTAGACTGTCATTTGATTAAAAAAGAACACCACCCTCATTTACATCTAATAGGGTAACGATCCTGTCCTATTAGTACAACCCCTGCACAGGCCCTGAATAGAGCAGTGTGGCAGGGCTCCTTCTATAGTCACTTGTTGTTACCCACTATGGGCTCAACAGATGCTAACAACTAACTAATAACCTCTTAGTAGACCCTCTGCCTGTGTGTGAAAAATTCCACAAAATTCCATGAAAAGTATGCAAAGTTACACTTTCAAAGAAAAATGCGGTAGGTGAATATCTTGCATGTTTTTTTAAGGATGGTATACCTTGTTTACAAAAGTCTTCAGAAGAATAGTGTGAGCCGATATGTCTTGTGGCAAGACATGTCTCTGTGAACCAGTCTAACAACGGCATGTTGTAAGACTCTATTATGCGAGGTGCATTCTCATTTTTAAAAAAGTAATTTGAAATGCATGATGCAAAATTTGAAGAAATTTCAAAAGGGTCAATCCCCAATGTTATCAATTAGTTTGTGACTAGTGTAACTAAACATTTACTACAACAGTATGAAAAGTTGCTAGGATCCTGCCTGGCTTATGCCCTGCCCAAACTCTTGGCAAAAGGAAAAAGTGTGCAGGCTCATATATCTTCTGTTGCACTGAAATGGCAGTGACCAGTTACATCTCCATATGCCAAGGAACACAGTTACATCAACTAATGTCTGTAAGGTGGTGTGAAAAAGTGAATTTTTAGTCGTGGTGGATGGTCGTCCACCACCAGTCATAAAGTCACTAATGTGTTAGGTCTAATCAAAGGTTTGAGTAATTTCAACCTGAGGTTAAACCCTGTGTTGGACCTGGCCCTTTTTGCTTTCTTCCTCCTATTTTTTCTGACCTGCTTTTGTTGGCTCTAGGACTCTGGGCACTTTACCACTACTAATCAGTGCTGAAGTGCAGATGCTTTCTGTGTAAATTGTATTGTGACTTGTTTATCCATGATTGACATATTTGATTTACTGGCAAGTCCCTAGTAAAGTGCACTGTGGGTGCCCAGGGCCTGTAAATCAAATGCTACTAGTGGGCCTGCAGTACTGCAGTACTGATTGTCTCACCCACATGAGTAGCCCTGCAAACATGTCTCAGGCCTGCCACTGCAGTGTCTGTGAGTGCAGTTTTTAACTGCCATGTCGACCTGGCAAGTGCACCCACTTGCCAGGCCCAAACCATCCCTTTTACTACATGTAAGGCACCCCTAAGGTAGGCCCAAGATAGCCCCATGGGCAGGGTGCACTGTATCTAAAAGGTAGGACATGTATTGGCGTGTTTTACATGTCCTGATAGTGAAATACTGCTAATATCGTTTTACACTGTTACACAAGGACTATCTCTCCCATAGGTTATAATTGGAGCTGCCTTGTAACCTCTTACAAGTGTAACTGCCAATTGGGAAGAGATGGAGATGTGCAGTTTGGGGTCCCTGAACCGACAATTTAAAAATACATCTTTTAGTGAAGTTGGTTTTTAAATTGCTGTTTCAAAATGCCACTTTTAGAAAGTGGGCATTTTCTTTTAGAAAGTGGGCATTTTCTTGCTTTACCATTCTGTGCCTCTGTCTGGCTGTGAAATCCACGTCTGAGGGAGGGTGGCGGTTGGGCTGTTTGTGCATTCACTCTACACAGTCACACAAAGGGAGCTGAGGTGTGCCCTGCATATCCGGATGGCCAATCAACAGGCTGGTGGGTCTTCCTGGGCTAGAGTTGTAGGATGAGTTGTCACTGACACCTGAATAGGGTTATGCCTGTCCTCACACAAAGCTGTCTCCACCCCCTTGTAGTGTGTCTGGAGCCAGGTCAGGGAAAGGCAGAGCCTTGTGCACTATAAAGACTTTCCTTTGAAGTTTGCCTACTTCAAAGGCTGAAACTGGTATAAGTACTGGAGCTGTGACACCATAACTTTGGTACACTTCTGGACTAAGAAGAGATTCTGCCAAGAAGAAGTGCTGGATGTTGTAGGAGGGGAACTGCCACTCTGCGTGTTGCTTTTTTGTGCTGGCCTACTGCTTGCTGCTTCTATCTTGGACAGGGAAAGGACTGTACTTTACTTTCTGTATCCTGCTTCCAAGGTTCTCCAAGGGCTTGTGTGTGCTTGCCTCCTGTTAAGGGGTTTCTAGGCCATCAAAGACTTCATCTGCAGCCCCTGAACTCCTCTGCTGGGAGTTATGACCTGCCAAGTGGTGCCAATTCCAGTTCTGGGCCCTTGGACGTGGTTTTGCTGCAAAGGACTAAGAAAATCCACCCATCGACCTCCAGTGCCTGTTTTTGTTCTGCATTCTATCCATCAATTGTGCTTTTTGCATTT